>CM076978.1:38901743-39326005 GCA_039105355.1 Benthosema pterotum | reverse complement strand
TAAGACTTTAGTACATTCACTTGTAAACCACGCTGGACTTAACACAATTCATACACACACGCACATGCATACACTCATACGCACAACTCACACACAACCAGAAGGACTGTACCGAACTGATGCTATCCTCTTTGCACATGTACAGCAATACCCCTACAGTAATACCCCTACTCTGTCATAGTTGTCATAACTTACCGTTAGTATAGTAGTGCTTAGACTAGTTGTAGTATGTTTAGTATGTTAGATGTACAGTTTTAGTTGCAGTATTCCATAGTTGTAGTATATTATATAGTATTAGCTGCTTAGTTGTAGTATGTTTTAGTCTTAGCCGTATAGTTTAGATGTCCTGTCTAGTTCCTGTCTAGCTGTCTGTTTAACTTTCACTACTTGCCACTTTATAATTATAATTATACCTGGTTGTAGCTTAGCACCTTCACCCCACTTTATACTGTTACAGTTGCACTTTAATGCTCTAGTCTGTTGCACTATGTCACTTACTGTTTCTTGTATTGTTTGTATTTGTCATTTTTCTTATTGCACTGTCTATTGTCTTATTGCACTGGGGAACAATGGAAACGTTATTTCATCCCTGTATATGTCCTGACATACACTGGAGTGACAAATAGAGAACCTTGAACCTTGAACCTACGGACTGTGGTTTTCAAGCTGCACCAGGGCAGACAAGGAGGCCCTCCACAGAGTGCCAAGGCTGCTGGGAGGATAATTGGGTCCAGTGTCCCAGAGATCTCCACAGTCTTCACCCCCCCCGCTGCCTACGCTGTGTTAACAACATCATTCAGGAGCTGTTCCATCCAGCACACCCTGAGACCCTCTATTTCAACATCTGCCCTCTGGTAAAAGATATAGGTCAATCCGATCCAGAACTAACAAACTGACCAACAGCCTCTATTCACAGTCTGTCAGGCTGCTGAACCTGCTCCTCCATCGATGTATCTATCCATCCATCCACCTACCTACCTGCCTGCCTACTCCCTTCCCTATTCACCTCAGTTGAATCCAATAGCAGATGGAGGTCATACAGTGTATTACAATTACAAACATTTAAACATAAACAGTATGCCAACATATGCATCTGAAACATTTGGCACGAAGAAATAGGCAGTGCATGGCAAACTTGATTCAGTACTGCCTTGTTGCAGTGAATGATGTTGACTAGAGAAGTGGTGCCCTCAGAAGAGCATGGCATGGAAAGAGTCTGTGCTAATGAGGCTGAAGCTCAGAGGGATGTATGTAACACGGCGGGTCATGGTCCTCTGAGAGGGGACTTGGATGAGACTCATTCTGTGGTGTATAGATAACTAAAGCTCTCATGTTCTGTGTAAGATAACAAGAGAGAGAGAGAGAGAGAGAGAGAGAGAGAGAGAGGAGAGAGAGAGAAGAGAGAGAGAGAGAGAGAGAGAGAGAGAGAGAGAGAGAGAGAGAGAGAGAGAGAGAGAGAGAGAGAGAGAGAGAGAGAGAGAGAGAGAAGAGAGAGTGAGTGTGAGTGTGAGTGAGAGTGTGTGTGTGTGTGTGTGTGTGTGTGTGTGTGTGTGTGTGTGTGTGTGCGTCAGCAGAGCCACAAAGGGAAAAGATCCCCCTAATTGAATCAATTAAGACCATGAAGGACCTGCCAATGCCTCCACTAATACTAAATAAAGCAGACTCATAAACACTTACCAAACACTCTGACTGAATGCACTATGACTATGTGTAGAATGTAGTGACTAGGTACCATTGTAACGAAAGATAAATGGATTCTTCACAACTTTGAAAAAAAGTGTACCATTGTACCAGGCAGATAGAAGGTATGCGACAACACTGTCATAACCAAAGTTATGCGGTAATGCCAACTGAGGGGCAAAAACCTACTTACTGGCATCGACAGCCCCTACATCAAAACATAAGTCCAATATGATTGCATTAAACAACATTATCCACAACATTAAACTCACCACTTGGCATTTGCCAGCCACTCACTTTATGCATATGAACGGGGAGAACACCATCAACCCTAACCAGACTTTTGGGGAAATTAGAAGCAAAACTAATGACGGTAAGGAAGGTTTTTACAGCCCCTGAACTAAGAACTCCTCAGAATATCTCTCTCACTCTCTCAATATTCTCTCACATGTTCAAAAATGAGAGACGTGATTTAAGCAAATGTTTTACATCAAGGATGCCTAATTTTGCATTACAGCATAGGTCTTCAGGAGGTCCAGGCCAGGGCCCCATCTTTTGGTCGTAGGAAAAGAAATTGGTAGCAAGCCGGCCTTATTTTTGAAACAAACTGACTGCCATGACAGTCATACTTTTCATAACTGTTTATGATTACTTAAGTGACCACGGAATGCTAAATCTTGACCTTCCCTTGGCTTTATTTGGGTAAATAGTCTAAGGCTGATAGGGTGAGTGCATGACAGAGATTACCAGTATGCCAGTGCCAGCTTTTTCCTCTCACACACATAATTCCACTACCCCTGTTCACTCTTCACCTCACGCTGTCACTGACACAAGGATAGTGAAACCAACAGTCAGCAAAAGGCATTATTGAGATGGCAAAATAAAAGGACTTTGAGACTAAAACCACAGAAAGTAAAGTATAGAGAGAGTGCATGGAAGACAAGAGACCCAACACAGACAGACAGCATTTAAAAGCTTTCAGACCGAACGATTTTCCACAAGATTGAACGGGTGAATTTCTCAAGTAAAGACAGGAAGTATGCATAATAAGGACACCATTTTATTATTATCCACTGATGCCAATTCCATATTCTCAACAGCAGCACAAATCCTCTTTCATCTACGACTCGGTTATGGGGTCACAGTATAGAGCTTCACCCTCATTACTCTATCCACTGCCCATTGAATAGCTGCCCTGCCCCAGATTTAAGATGATTAGGAGACATATCACAATAACAATAAGATGGCCTTTGTCTCCCTCCCACTCTTCATAAACATATCTCTGTGTCCCCAACTGTCCATCTGCACTTGTTTATTTCCACAGGGAGGGACGAGTCACAGTCCCAGAGCGAGACAGTCAACTTACACAGCCCACAAAGCTCCCCTCCCCCAAGAAGAGCTGTCATGGGGACTCTTGGGGAGTGTTCAAGGCCCAAGTTGTTCAGCTTCCCAAATAAATCACATGCCAAAATAGACTAGAAATGCACTGTGACGAGTGCCAACTTGCACATTGCACACAATTATCCATGGCCTACTTGTGCACGAGCAGAGTGAGTGCATGTACCTATGTGCATACTATATGCGCACCACCAAACGGTGGTGCACATATAGACGTAAATTGTCTTTATACTACTGCGGGTATTTCTGTAACTCCAACTTATTTTTTAATATTCACATCAAACCACACACTACAAGATAAATGGACCACTACATGATTTTTAAAAACTGAGTGATTGGAGAGGAGAGTGGCAGAAGTGAGGGGAGGAGAGGAGGAGGAATAGATTACCTCTGGGATTACATGTAAATGCTGCCCCAGAGTGACATAAAATTCAAGCGTGAGTATCAGTATACTATTAAAATGTGATGTGTGGAAAAAAAAATAAGTTTGGAGTTACAGAAATACCCGCATTAGAATAAAGACAACCTGCGGCCATGCAAACTGCACCGGCGCAGCAGCAACGGAGGCAGCAACTGGAACGGAGGCAGGAACGGAGGCAGCAACGGAGGCAGCAACTGCAACTGACCTCAGGGTGAAATGTATAAAATGGAACATCTGTGACAAAAATCAAGGACATTATGAATCATGTCACAGGAATCAAGGTAGATTGATGGCCAATGTGTTTTGGTGTGGAATTCTCCTTCTCCTGAACAATACATTTCCCAACAAGTGTCTTACTTGCGTAGGAAGCAAACGCAGCTTGTAAATTGCAGTAAACCATGCCAATATGGAGTCTGGCAGCTTTTGGTGTTCTTGGTCAGGCTGCCTATTGTCCATTTTGGCATGAGCAATCCATAGCTCCACTGCTTCTATGATTCTGTCTAGCAGAGGAGCTCTGTGAAAGACAATGTAATCTCTGGGATGGACCTCCAACCATCCTCCTTCTGTACATTGCCTTTCACAGAGATCCACTGCAAGACGGAATCATAGAAGCCGTGGAGCAATGGACCAGAGCTAAGGCATGCCCCAATATGCTAATATTGATTTAGCGTCTAGGTACTTTTAAGTGCATGTGATGCTGAGACTTTTTTGTTTTTGTTTCTTACTTCTCAAGGCTTTACCTGGCCTGAAGTTAAATAAAAATCCAACTGGCTTCACTTGAATGAAGTTTATCAACAAAGTAATGTCGAAAGAATGCCCTCTCACATTCTTATCATTGTCAAGCGAACCTTGGCCTATAAAAAGTGTTGCCATGGTGATCTTAGTAGAGGGCGTGGAGGTAAAATAGGTGTGTCGTACTGAAACTACAGCCTACCTGAACAACAATACTGGGAATCTGAAATGTCTCCAACATTGTTACTCATAGAGCAGTACACTGCTTTAGACACACACAACTTCCCTCCCTCTAAACACTTCCAAATACAAAAATATATATTGTTGGTTGGCTTTGGTGTTGACCTCTGATGGGAGGGGATCACTAAATCATGCCATGGCATGCACCCCTACAATTAGCCTATATACAGCCAGTAGAAACCTTGACAAACTAGACATACAGTGAGAATCCCTCCTATACCATAAGCCTAGGTTTAGCTGTGTCAACTACTGCAGGTCTACCTATATTCTATTGCCATTTAACATAATAGTTGACACATGGCACACTTGTAGTAGACTGTAGATAAGTTAAGGGGGTAGTCTGACTAGACCTGCAGCATAAAGCCAGCAATGACAGCAAACTGCAACAAATAGTAAGGCTTTAGAAGATGGCCCCATTAAAATCGGGTAAATGCAAAAAAAGGGGCAAGTATGCAACAATGCCCGTATTAGCGATATCATCTCAAACAAAGTGAACCACTGGCCATTTGATTTGAATCAAACGGTAGCCTCAGCGTGTTGGGCCACAACAGACTGGACAAAGACCCAGCAGCGCCAAAGAGCCTTGGCTTGAAGTGAAAGAAGCGAGAAAGCTACCATTTTGACCACAACTTTTAGTTATTGTTGTCTGTGTTTTATGTTTTTTCTTTTTTTTAAACGTACACTACAGCAATCTAGCAGCGACACGCGACTAGATCCCCTTGATCGAGAGTCACAAAACCTTCCAACTTGTAGTTAAATCGCGGGTGGTTTAAACGCTCGCTTACCTTTAGTGTTCACTCCACTGTGAATACATGGGCAAACCCCCCGGGCTCGGCACGCACGGCGCGGAACGAACCCCCTTTCTGTAAAATCAATTAAGTGAACCTGGACAAAAAAGAAACAGCAAATAAACAGCAAACCCGCGAACAGTTCGGGTTCTCGTGCAGTTCCCTTTGTTTGAACAAGCTAAACTGTGGCTGTAGTACTCGTAGTCGGTCTGTCCTTGCTTGTTTTTCGTCGCAGGGTGACTGCCTCCACCTCCCTCAATCCATCCACTCGCCCGACGAGTGAC
This sequence comes from Benthosema pterotum, assembly GCA_039105355.1. Classification (NCBI taxonomy): domain Eukaryota; kingdom Metazoa; phylum Chordata; class Actinopteri; order Myctophiformes; family Myctophidae; genus Benthosema; species Benthosema pterotum. Next base: position 39,320,462 of record CM076978.1, on the reverse strand, counting down.
GTCACCAACGCCGGAGCGCGTGCAAGGAGAATTGAAAAAGGAGTTGTCGCGAAGGCACCCACGGGGAGTCCACATTGGTTCATGGGAGGAAACAGACATGCGCAGTACAGATCAGGAAGTCAAACCATCCAAGAGACCAATGGCATGCATGGTTTGCAAGAGTCAAACTTCCTGGAATGTACTGAGCATGTCTGTTTCCTCCCATGAACCAATGTGGACTCCCCCGTGGGTGCCTTCGCGACAACTCCTTTTTCAATTCTCCTTGAGCGCGTGTAGGAAACTCGCCGGGGTAAAAAGCAGAGCCGTCTAGTAAAAAAGTTGCGACATTGAGGATCGGAAACGGAGCGCTCTAGTGCTGTTCATGCAGCCCGAATAGGGACAATCTGGCTATTGAAATACTTTGGCGCAAATAAACAGCCATTTTAGGCATGTGTGCAACACGACAACTGTTTTAAAGTACTGACAGTACAGGAACGCCTAAATGCTCTGTAACGTTCATGTTGTACTATTTACAAAACAATCTAAAATAAAGAGCGTTGAGATCATTAAAGCCCTGAGTTCAATGCATTTCTACGTACTTCCGGTACAGGACGTGTCCCTATTTGTTGTCCCCATTCTCAATAGATGTCTATGTAGAGGAGTCGCCATTGGACTGGCCCTATAAAATGAACGGAGTTTGCGTAACTGCATGTATACTCTGAGCTAAGGCTTTGGGCAAAGGGACGCTCGGTCTGCGAGGGGGATTTACTGCCACTTGCTGATGATAGTGGGAAAGTGACAAATTCTGCTCATACCTGTAGGGGGCAATCCGGGACACTAGGCCTATAGTGACGATTTAATTAACTTGTCATTAAAGCAGTTGTTCCCAAAAATGTTCATGTCAAATCCAGGACCTCGAAATTGACACTAATAATTCCCCATGGGCTGCCCCATAAGATTTTTAGTTCCCAATGCCATTTCCCGGGAATCCCAATTTATAGTGTAAATATTATTATTATTATTAGTGGGGTTGCTATGGGAACCCCACTTTTGTTATTGTGATGGCAATATTTGTAAACTTTTATCTTTTTTTCCTAGAGGATGTGATGGCTGTAAACCTTTATCTGAAAACTTTATATTTAGGCCTAATTTCAGCAAATATTTATTTTGTAATCGTTCAACCAATGAGAAACCACTGTTCCAGATGATGTAACTAAAGCATGTTTCAAAATCGGTAGATCACTAGGCTATGGGGTACTGTATGTATTGGCACTCGGCAGAGAATGTGTATGTTGCTCTACTCCAAACGGTTCAATGAATGAACCTAGAAAACCTAGACAGCGGTGGAGAGCTTTAGGACTCGAGCAGTCGTACCACAAGTGGTGAGGCCAGTGCAGCATCACATCACCATTACAACATATAGGGCTAGCATCTCGGTCGCAGATTGCAATATCATCAGGGCAACCCCACTTTGCAATTGCAAAATTGCATTCATTCTGGCTATTAGCCTATTGTCATCATCATCATCGTCATAATCATCATCACCATCATGGCTATTATTTTGTAATGCCAGAACAAATATGGCTTTCATTTCTGCATGCCAACCTTCCAGTAGCCTATAGTTATAGCCAGGCTATAATTTGTATTAGCTTGGAATAGAATCCATCAACGATGTAATTCTGAATTGTCCATAGAGTAGATGGAAATTGTGAGCTAGTGATTTTTTATATAAATGAAGTAATACTTAAACATGCCTTTCTAATTATTAGAAACACCCCCACCACACACACACACACACACACACACACACACACACACACACACACACACACACACACACACACACACACACACACACACACACACACACACACACACACACACACACTTAGAAACACCCCCACCACACACACACACACACACACACACACACACACACACACACACACACACACACACACACACACACACACACACACACACACACACACACACACACACACACACACTCTAGTTGAGAGTAAACCAGTATTATTGAACATGCATATGTCTTGATAATGGTTGATATGCAGTGATAATGGTGCCTATACATGTCTATTGTCATGACTTGATAATGGTTGATATGCAGTGATAATGGTGCCTATATACATATCTATTGTCACAACAGCAAGACATATCAAGCATAAAAGACTTGATGATGGTTGGTATATGGCCTGATAATGGTTGATATGCAGTGATAATGGTGCCTATGCATGTCTATGATATGCAGTGATAAAGGTGCCTATGCATGTCTAATGGGCCGACTTCTCCACACCCCCTGGCCGACTTCTCCACACCCCCTGGCCGACTTCTCCACACCACCTAGCCGACTTCTCCACACCACCTAGCCGACTTCTCCACACCACCTAGCCGAGATCTCCGCAGTTTTGCTCGGTCCGAGTTCGCGGCGGCCCGAGATCTCCTGTCCCCCACACACACACACACACACACACTAATAACTAAAGTCTAAACGGTTATAAAAGGTGCGCTAAGTAGGGTCACCATCTTGAAGAATGCGTTTATTGTTATTATTACTATTACCCTTATTATTATTATGCCTATCCTTTACATGAAAAAGTTTGAGAAGTCTGGCTTCATAATAGATCTCAAATTAAAATTGCAACCTGCTGACTGACAAATTCTGTATGTAAAGGTCATAGGCTGTCACAAGAGGGCAGAGTACTCCTGAGTCCTGGCTAACCGCAAACCGCAAACTGCATACATGATAAAGAGTGATAACCTCAGTGGTTTTCAACCAGTGGTCGTTGCGGGGGTTGCATGTGGTCCCCAACTCCATGATGGAGAGTTGCTAACCAAATGGACAGAGGGGGACGCTTAAAGACTCTAAAGAGTGTAGCCTATAATGAATCCAGTGGACCCGTATACAGGTAGATTTGGTTTAATTTTACACTCAAAATTATTGTTATTGCATAAAAACGTCTACTTTTGTTACTTTGAGTACACGTTGTTACAGAATAACAGACTTTCATAAATGTTTACATTGCAATATTGATACATTACTTAAAGGACCACTTCACCGGTTTTCAACCTGCCTTCATATAATTGGACCTCACTAAAGTTGACGATGAAATGTCACAATTCTTTGTCTGTATCCACTATGCCAAGGATTTCTATTCCTGAATAGGTGCAATACAATAATGCAAGCCATCATTCTTATGAGAAAAAAAAAAGTAAAATAGAAAATGTGAATATGTACATACTGTATGTATTAATCTTGTTTTTTTTAAATCTGTGTAATGATGATGTGCATGGTGGACTGCTGAACTGCCCACAGCACTCCTATGAGACACAGACCAAATGGAAAAAATAGTGGTATTTGAACATCAATGAGAACCATGAAAACAAGTTGAAAAGTGGTGAAGTGGTCCTTTAATTTACAAGAAGTCTAGATAATGTAGAGAGAATCATGTATCATGCAGAGAATCATGTAGAAGGTTATTATTTTCATCAGTAATGCATATATTTTATGTTTTGTGTCTGAGAGGCTAAATGCCATCACATCATGGTTTATGGCTCAAACACATACAAAAAGATCTCGGCTGTGTGAAGTGAGGGGGGCTCTTATTAAAAAAATCATAACCATCATTCCCATGAGAGGTACTGGCTAGTAATATAATGTTCCCTAAAGGACCACTTTTCAACATACCTTCATATAACATCACTAACACACATCACAATAAAATGGCACAATTAAGGGTTTTGGGTCTGTGTCTCATTTGAGGAGGGCTGTGGGCAGTTCAGAAACCATTTTTTCTTTTAAACGTCATTTTTAATATCATGAGAAGGATTACTTCCACTTTTGCATTGCCACCAATGGCAATGGTGGTTTTGGATTCCCCATCGATGATGTCAGCGGTGGATAATTGTCTGAACTGCCCACAGCCCTGACTGAATGGTGCCATTTTATCATGATGTTTACTGAGGGGCATTTATATAGAGATAGGTGGAAGTTTGCTGAAGTGGTCATTTAATATAATTGCCAAAAATAAAAACACCTTAAATATTCACTGTATTTTATGAATGCATAGGCTAATCTTTCACTCCATGGGATCCAGCCCATTTGCCAGCTGCCCATATCTAATCTAGCCTTGGAATGTGTTGAATGCATACCGGTATATAGTATGCTAATTAAAAAAAGAAAAGACAAACATATTATTTAAAAAAATATTTGCAATAGTTCAACTAGTTAACCTACATTGACATTACACTGACACTATTCAAACATGTTTTTGATCACGACCATTATGCCAACAGGCATATTTGTCTTATTATTCTTTTAACTTGTTATTCTGTAGCAGCCTGCTTGCACATAGGCCCAGCCTTCTGCTTGTTTGCTCAATTTCATGGCAGACAGTTTGAGACAGAGTAGAGGGCTAATTGAATGCAGCTGAGTCTGCACGTGAAACATCCTATAGGCTATCATTAGATTTCCCTGTTTGATTATAATTGGACACACTATAGGCCCAATCTGTCTTACCCACACTGTTTATCACTGCCATATTACTATTGCACAACATAATTACTGTGAGTGGTATGATTATAACCAGATGACACAGAACAGTCTGTGTCAATAGACTGCGTGAGTGTGCAGATGGGTAACACCTCCTCCTTTAAGTTCCCAGGAGGGCATGGCTTATTGGAGTATGTCGGCACTCCGACCACCACTTCTATAATCAGGATGTCTTCCATTTTGGACCCTCACTCCTCCTTCCATGCCCACTGTTCAACACAGGAGCACCCCTGCTGCGTGACTGCATCAGAGCAGAGCTATACTTACAGCCCAGCTGACCAAACTAGCCGGTTATTTTGGCACAAAGGTGCCCGTCCCGCAGCCCGCCAGACCATAACTGATGATGTACAGTATATCCCTCTGGGCTGGGGGAATACTGTTGAGGGCATTAGCGCCCTTTTGACTTTGAGGGTTCTCTCGCCTTGTTTGCAATGTGCACTATCCCATGGAAGTGTGTGAATAATGCATGATTTATTGGTAGGATATTGGATCATATAATAGCCAAGGCATGTTTAAGTGTACAGCAGCACTTAGCTTGGCTTACACACATGCTTTACAGGGCATTAAAGGGCATTTAAGGCATAATTCCAGAAATAATATAAAATGTTGGTTTTGCATCCTCTCATAATCAGCAATATCATCATGACACACAGATACTTCCGTATTTTCTAACTACAACATTCACTCCATCGGAAACGACTAACAAACTTGCATGAAAAGAAACGATTGTTCATTAACTGATTGGCAGATTGTTTTATGTAATCATGGAGCTAGCACTGAACTCAGTGCACTGTCAGCTGGTCGGTTTGTTGGCCGGTGTGTCTGTCCAGAACATTTGAAGCACGATCTTATCACAGATTATGTGTTTGTTTTTAGAAGAAGGCGATGGGGAACAAACATTTTTATCCTGGATTTAAATGTAGTCAGGGTTGGCACAAGTCTCAGTGTCTTATCTGGGATGTTTACACATGTTCCAAATATGTATGGCATAATAACTGACTAATATCTCATTGTCTGTGTGAGACTTCACCAAGCTATCACTAATACCATCTCTAAATCATTTCATTTATTTTTAAGTCCTGATAAACAAACAGTCCAAAAGAAAACATTCTGATGTCACTTGATAGGTAAACTGTTATAACATAATAAAGTTGTTAAGATGGAGAAAAACACAACTAGAAGGCCAACTAGAAGGATGTGACCAGTACAGAAACATTTTTTGCCAGGTTGCCGCCAAAGGTTGTGTGTGTGTGTGTGTGTGTGTGTGTGTGTGTGTGTGTGTGTGTGTGTGTGTGTGTGTGCGCGTGCGTGCGTGCGTGCGTGCGTGCGTGCGTGCGTGCGTGCGTGCGTGTGTGTGTGTGTGTGTGTATGCATGAATTGACAGGCTATATAAATACAAATCTTTGGACACCAAACACATCGTAGAGTATATATCATTTGTACCTATATTGTCGTACTGATATCACCATCTGTATCTGTGTTATTTCCTGATGTCCTCATAAGCATTGTCATGTTCTTGAATAACAACTCGGTTGGAATTTCCTGTGTAGCTTCATGTTCCCTAGATGATTTGTCATGCTGATTTTGATGAGCCAATATGTAGAGCAATCTATAGGGGAAAATGTCCAATTGCACACCGAATGATGTAAAATCTTAGCCTGGTTCAAGCCTATTCAATGCATCTGAAATGTCACTTTGCAAATAAGTCTGGCCATAGCCTGCTTGACCTCCATTTCCTTGAAGCCACCTGTTACTTAGCCATTTTTTCTGACTGGAGTTCAAATGAACGTCAACCAGAGTTTTTTTTTTTCCTTAAACAAACCACAGACCAATCAGAATCCTTGGCTGCATTTCAACCTCTATATGGCCTACCTGTGAGGATAGGCTCCTGGCCAGACTGATTTGCAAAATGACATCTCAGATGTGCCAATTAAAAGCAGCAAGTTAAACTGGAACCCAGGCTAGCAAAATCCAGTGAATTACATGAACTATTTAATGAACTACTACACTGGTGAATCCTGAATGAGAATCCTTAAATCCTCAACGGTTGGTTGATCGATTAAATGTCTCAGGTCAATGATTGATTGATTGATTGATGCATCAGATTCATGATCGTGTTGCAAACTTCAGTACTAGTAGTTATTTCATTGTGGAAGGACGTCCTTCTTCAGGCTATTAGTATGAGAAATACATAAGAGTACTAGAAGCATTACTGTCCATTGTCAATGTGATGTGAGCTGACAGGAAAAGTGAAAAATCCTTTGCCTCCACCCCATCATCTCACCGCTGTTCAATCATCCTAAGTATTCTTGTCATTTCCATTTTAGATTTAGCAAGATATGTATGTGGAAACAAACACCAAACAGATAGACGTATACTGTATGTGTCCCATGAAGAAATACTGTATATGCTCATTACCTTTCTAAACAATCCAACCAATACGATGGCCAAATTCATACATGGTACAATCAAAACAACTATGCAAATCAGTTGTTTGAAGAAAGGGTGTTCTTTCATTTAGGTCAAAGCAATGTTTTCCGGACATACTTGTCCTGTACCCTCATGACTTCATATTCAAACTTTGAATAGAGTCATTGTGGTCATTGTAATTAGAGTTTGGGTTGATTGGTTGGTATTAGATTGTCCTAACCTGGTCATAGAAAGCACGAGGCCTGTATCATCAAAGGTCAGCCTCATTGAATTGTCAAGAGGCTGGCATTCAGACAGGGAGGCGGGATGGAACATACTTGGTTAAAGTTACTGTAATGTAAGATAGTGGTTCTGTATAATGTTACCTATAATGTCTACATTATATACTCTTATCCTCGCCTCTTCTCCTAAGATCTGTAACCAACACTAACCTACCCTAATTAGAAAAATACTGTATAAGTGTAAAGAAAACAAGCGTGTGTTTAGAATTTTGGAACCTGTGGTCTAGACCTCTAATTAAACATATTTGGACTACTGAAAGAGAGACCTTCACACTCACAAGATGCAGTGCACTGAACACATTCAGCTGACTTCAGTGACATTACAAGCCTCGTAATTCCTAGGATTGTCCACAGGCTAGTAAAACTAAAAAAAGCTAACTACTAGTGTAAGTCAATTTCGTAACACTAGTGATTATCTATCCAGAGGTAGTTTGTCAACTAACTAGATCATTAGATCTTACACTGCATTCCAATCCAGCAAGAAAAATATTTTATAGGAGTGTTTTGCTTTTAACCCTATTTAGTTTATGACCAAGTTAAATACATTTGGTGAAACGCAGCATCACATGCCTGTGTTCCCTCAGCCCCATGTCCTCCATTCCAAAATAGCATACCTCCATACCATGAGAGTGGGAGAGGTGGTCTTGTTTGGATCACAGACCGATTTCGCCTATTTAAACAACACTTTGGTGTCCTTGTCCCAGACTCTTAAGGGTCTTGCTCCTGGTTGTCAGTGTGCCACTACAACAACCGCCTTCACTTTACTGAAGATGGAATTATAGCAAGATGAAGCAGCAAAAGAGACGGGCCCAGTTGTTAAGCGAGAAGGGGTCATCCAGGGCCGGATCTAGACATGGGCATGCGGGGGCAATGCCCCCTAAATGCCCTGACTGCCCCACCAAACTTGATGGCATGCAAAACAACCGAAATTTCAAAGATATTTCAAATGAAAGTGCTTACAGTATATTTAAAATGATTTGAAACACTACTACTGCTACTGTAGCTAACAACTGTGGCACCACTAAACCAACACCATGGGGGGTGGCTTCATCGCCTGTGGTGCAAAGCGACACAGGCGATGAAGCCGTCCTCATACCATTCTCGCTTGCCCCCTAATTGGAAAATGTTACATCTGGGCCTGGGGTCATACATATGCTGTATGAGCCTCATGTGTCAACCGTTCTTAAGAAGTTCTTCCGGGCGGAAGATGTTTTGTGAGTTTTTCAGTAGAGGGCCTAAGATAGGTCTGTCTTGTTGACTTGTGAGTTCAGGCTGATTGCCATAATAGTTGTTCGTCTTGACTTTGATATGACATAGAGCTGATGGAACATAGGGTTGATGGAACCACACATTGCTAAGGGAACACAGGGCTGAGGGAACTTGAGTCTCCCATACCCAGTCAGCTGACGAGGTTTGTCTCTCGGAGCAAGCCTGATTCTGCAATGGTACCAGAGTTCATTGCAGATCCCATCCAGGTTCAGTCTGCAATTACATGCGGCTCAGCAAGATACACAATCTTTCAATTCTCTGTGTGTGTGTGTGTGTGTGTGTGTGTGTGTGTGTGTGTGTGTGTGTGTGTGTGTGTGTGTGTGTGTGTGTGTGTGTGTGTGTGTGTGTGTGTGTGTGTGTGTGTGTGTGTGTGTGTGTGGCATAGAGTGATGGCAAAATGAGCAAGAGAGTACAGGCAACGATAGAGGCTAAATTAAGTGCGTCCAGTGACTGCAAGCACTTAAACATCTCTGAGTGGATTTAGCAGTCTGGGAATACAAGGCCGGGTTAAGTGACCGAGGATTTGCTCCTTCATATATAGACCCATATCACTCTACTGTCATGCAATACTGGGATGAAAAGGTTGGAAATGACAACAGAAGAATATGCTTTAATTGTAGTCTCCATTCTTCAATAACTTTCACAGGACATAATGTTCTTTCTTTCTGAGATGGTCAAATGCCTCAACCCATGAATCAAGACAAAGGCCGATACTACAAATGCCTTCCACATCAGTAGTTGTAAAATATTTTTGTCCCAATGTTTTGGGTGTGGACGCCTTAAAATGATTTCAAACATTTTCAAACACAAGGTTTATTTTTATTTTTTGTTATATTACATTTTGTTTTTATATCTTGTTACTATATTGTATAGTGTAGCTAAAATAAAAATATATAATTATATTTTCACTCTTGATAAAAACAAGAGTGGCAGTCTGTCCAATCAGTAGTGTAACTCTGTGTGTGTGTGCATGCACATGTGCGTGTCTATGCACGCACATATGTGAAATAATATGCATCACACAAGGCATTACTCGTGGCACACACATGGACACGTGCCAAAAAATTCAATTACACAGGCACACACACGTTCCTGTGCATGTGCCAGATACGATACAGTTACACGCTATGCCTGTGTGTGTGTGTATGTGTGTGTGCGTGTGTGTATACATGTAAACAGAGCTACTACCTTTATTTAAAGGCATTATAGGAAACTTTAGTGTGTACAAAATTTGTTTGGAAACAGATTTGAATCTAACTCCCTCTCACCTCTATTATTGGCTCATGATGAAATTGCTCGAGACTGCTGGGCTTTGATTGGCTAAAACGCCGCCTCACACGCCACAACCCCCTCTCCCCACACACTAGCACCGCCTTGTCATCATTCAGACGACAAGGATTTGTTGACAACAACAAACGTTCAGAACTGTCTGCAGAACAAAGCATCTGTCTGTCTGCAGGGGAACAGCATCAAAGTGATTTTTGGCTAAAGGTGGCTATAATAACCTTTAGGGATATTATCTATAGTCTTGAGGAAAAAAGGCTGCTCTTTGCCCCATAATGTCTGCAAAAAAGCTGCTATAAAAAGCTTTACACACCATAACGACTCATTGTGACATACTGGAGATCTGTACACAATGCTGTACCCACTCCAATTTTATATTTCTTCATATTTTTCAACAGTTTTGGCACTTGCTTTGGCAATGTAAATGGTATACTTTCTCATGACAGTACAGCTCATATAAATTGGAGTCAAATTGGTTAGTGAAGCAATTCATAGGATGGGTTGTGTAAGGGTGGTAACGACTCAAAGAACATGCTATACTACTTCATAAATACCGACTCATTCCTTGCTCTTGTTGAAGCTTGCAAAGAGCAAGGCCATGTGATTCACAAAGAGCACACAACTGAATACCCCCTACAGAAACTTTTTGATTAAACTTTCAGACAGTGGTGGAATGTAACCGAATAAGTTAAAGCTTATACTGTTACTGAGCATGCAGTTAAAGCTTTATTTTGTATTTATGCCAGTACATCACAGAGGCTAATATTGTACTTTTTAGTCCTTTATCAATTCTTTGGTAGATTTTATTACGAAATCACTTCATAGTTCATATGTATACTTGGCAATCCAATCAAGTGCACTTTATGATTCGTTAATAGCTGGCAGATCTGCTATTTTTTATCAATTGAAAACTTGTGAAATGGGATATTATGCATAATGAGTACTTTTACTTACAGTATATATTAACCACACTACTAATGGCATACTAATGTCACTACAGAACTGCTTGCAACATAGCAACATTTGTTGAACAGTAATGTGGAGTAGGCCTACTTTTGCCTTTCTTTAGCCACTATATTATCAACTTAATAAGGGCTTGGTTAGCCAAATTGAATTTCCTTAGAAATCTGGGTTTTCTTAACTTGGTTAGTTGTGCTCCCACACATAGCAATGTGGGGAAAACAACTGTCATTTGAGGTAAGCTACTTTCAAAAACAAATCACATAATTGTGAGTAATGTAAATTCTTTTGTGAATCTAATTCTCGTCTTGAAATAAAATATTTCTCTGGACATTGTTTTACTTATGTTTTGCTTTTTTAAACATACTGCTGCTGGCCAGTGCAGCTCTCATCTAAAGTTGTATAGTAAGCCTATATGAAGGTTCTCCATAGCGTTCAGGAAAAAAGAAAGACTATAGTGAAGTTATAAACAGTGTCTCTCACTGTAAGTCTCACTTGTTAAGCTGCAAGGGGTCTATTCCCACAGTGGGAGACTGAAATGATTCCATCTGTCTTCATTACGGTTAATTGCTCATTTGAGACCCAGGGAATGACACTTCAGGTTCTTTAAAGTTAGCAGGGTGCGTGGGATCAATTTCAGTGTTGTGTTGGTGGCGGCGGTTCAGATGCTTCTTCGAGAGGATCATATGGGATCTTGGGAGACCCAGTGAAGTTCCACGGCAATCGGTTGCCTTGGAATTAATGATTAACGGTCCACCATGATGACGGATTCTGTCTGACCTGACCTTTCCACAAGGCTGTATTTGCAGCAGCAGTAAGTACCAGGCTTTAGCATCACTATGGCTTGGCAGCACCCAGACAGCTGCAGTTATCCCTCCTGCCTTAGCAGCTGAGTGGGGGGCTTGGATCTGGGGGCCATGGCATGGGGAGATGGAGGCATTGGAACAGAGGCAAACGGAGAAGGCCATGGGCTGAGGTCAGGGACTGTAGATGAATAATTAAGAGTGAAGGTAATTTTGGGCAAAGTTTCAATTGGCTGTGTTCAGGCGCAGTTTCCAGAACCAATTGTTGGCTAAAGGCAAGAGACTTGTAGATGGGATTACCTGTTAATTAAGGTATTTGGAGATTGTGCCAGATCAAAGCAGCAAGGAGAACATAGTAATTTGTGGTCATAATTTGTATGATTATTATGATCTCTAGTATTGCAACTGCAGGTCAAATTTACTATATGAAATTGTGCATTTCCTGTCAGTGTGTTGTTTGGTTGGCCACCAGACATGGCCTTGTGACATCAGCAGGGATGGAGATCCTGCATGCTGTCATTAATGTTAGCCAGCAAGTCCTGGCCTCAAAACTCACAACCTTATTGATCCTACTCTATCCGTCCTTCCTCTTCGGTCTCCCTTACGGGGCACAGGTCTCCACCGTCCGGGCTCAAGAATTGAGCCCGGACTGTCTGTCCGTGCACGGACAGACAGTCGTGGGACAGACAGATTCGGGGGACAGACGGGCTGCGTGCACGAACAGAGGGCGTTTTATACCCACGACCTATGACCTTCATACCTATAACCTCATCATGACGTCATCTCAAGCTTCTCAAGCTAAGGGTTCCTCCTAGAGACCCGTACCCAGGTCTCCACCGTCTGTGCTCAGGTTTGAACGTTCTCCGGTACCAGTGTATCAACTATAACGTTGACATGTCGTCATGACTAACGGGCTGCGTGCACGGACAGACAGTCGTGCCACGGTCAGATTCGGGGGACGGACAGGCCGCGTGCACGAACAGACAGTCGTGCCTCAGACAGATTCGGGGGACGGACAGGCCGCGTGCACGGACGGAGGGCGTTTTATAGTCCCCACCTTCGGTGGAGACAATAATTCCTGCTTCTTAGCTGCGCCGTATTAAGCTCTGTTATTTCAGTGCTGACCTTGGCCCTCTTATAGTCCTGCTGTACACACATGGAGTTTTAGGTTGATATGCTGAAGACTACAGTGATCGTCATGCTATTCATCATCACCATCATCATACTATAAGACACCAGATCACTGTAATCACAGTCCAGAAAAGATGTCTCCATACAGAATCCCTAGTGTCTGAGACATAATTTGAGAAGCGACTGACAAAATGTTCACAGAATTGGAGTGTGAGCCTCAGATGACCCTTTGAGGAATGTGCCAAACAGCAATTGAGAGATTTTTACGGACCCTGAGAATCCAAAAACAGATCTGAGGAGTCACAGCATTAGGTGGAAACACCGTTTATGGCCAGTCTCCTTGAATGATAGGCATGGCTTTGTGAGACATTAGTGTTTGCCATGTTTATGGAGCGGCTTTACGTGACATTTGAATTCATTATTGTTATTGCATTATATGACTGATTGATCTTATATGAATAAAATCACTGGAGACTGGAGTAAATCAAATGGTACAACTGGTACTAAAGCCTGGTCGCCAGTGAAAATTCTTCATTTTAAAGGAGTCTAGGCAGCTAAATCGAATTAAATCCCTCATTCTTGACTTCATCTCCTAAAGAAAGATTACAACAACTGCTTCTGATGAACAACAAGTCATCTGACTTACATTTCCCCCTCCAGTCCGCAGGACATTGCCTTCTTTTCAATGTAGATTCCTGTCTCAAACTGGCCTTCCTGCAGGTAGCCAAATTACCGGTACAATGCCAAACATCTGTAGTACAGATTGTTGTTTTTCTGTGATGGTAACAAATGACTTGTGTGATAGCATCATAATATCATAATAGTGAATATAACTTCAGCAATAAACATACCATGAAAACTTTCTTCTCCTGTTAGTCATGCCTCCATATATGGTCAGCCTTGTGACAACACACCTCCATATATGATGACACCTTGTGACATCACACCTCCATATATGCCCACGCCCATGATGTCATTCCACCATACAGCCATAGCCACCATACAGCATGCACATCATCAACCTAAATCTGCATATATGGAGCTGGCTAGCAACTCCACATCTGACCTCAAACTCCATAGATATCCCTCTAAAGCTGACCTGTTCTAACATTCCATCGGTTGTCCATCGGATGTTGATCTGACCCCTGATGCCCAACCGACAGTGCTCGCCCAGCATTCTGCCATCACCCAGGCAAATGCGTGCACGTGCAACCTTGCCCTAGGCTATAGGGAAATGTGATTATTCTCGTCACAAGTTGCCCTAGGCTATAGGAAGATGTCACTATTCTCGCCATAAGGGATTACTGGTACAAAGCTGTTGCCTACCTTCAAAAGAGTTGTTCATTTAGAAGGGCGTCCAATCAGCTGAGGGAAAAGTCTGCCTTGGGAAGAGATCCAAATTGCTGGCCAATCAGAGGGGAACATATTGTAATGTTTTGTAATGTAATGTAAGCGATTGAGTTCAATAGCAATAGTCTGCTTGCCCATTGGCAATCACACCTATAATATGACTATGGGTTATGATCGTAGTTATGAACTTATGACCTCAGTTGTACCGTGCAGTAATATTCTGCTGGACTTTTTCCCTGGCAAGAGGACAAAGGCCTGTCCTAGCCCTTGGCCAGTGGCTGCTGAGCTAAAAGGCCTCTTGAGATGACCAACAGACTTATAGATAACACCAGTATCTTGGCAGGAAATGGATGTATTCCTAATCTACGCCTTGCTCGATCCCCTCCAACAATTCCATTGGACCCTTTTCTGATACACCGTAATGCGTGCGCTAAAGTGCACACACGCAAAGGCAGACACGCCCACACACGTGTGCACACACACCCAGCATACACAAATATATCCACACTCGCGGACATATAAATACCTACTGATTAACAATTCTTCAAGTAGCGTGCTCCCCGCAAAGGTCTACAAATAGAGCATTTGAATCTTGGTGGGGGGCTGATGACGCATTTCATCCCCTCTTACTGGAGAGTGTCCAGGGAGGGGGGTGATGGTGGTGGAGCTTGGTGCAACAATTTTCTTAGAAACCCAACAGGGCTTCTCAAATTACCATGCCTGGATGCCATACCCCACACCGTGCAGACGGGACCTTGCATGGCTATTCTCACGGGAGGAGAAAGTTATAGAGGAAGAGAAAGATGAGCTAGACGAGTACAGAGGCATATCATCACAATGACCTTTGATATTTGACCTTTGGCATGCTTTTCATCGCAGCTTCACACACATCAAAGGACGTAAAGATGTTGTGGATTGGTGCGATAATGTGCAAGAAGCCAATATGCCCCCACCATCTCTCTCTGTCTCTCTCTCTTGGATTTCTGTCTTAATATGTGCATGTGTGTGTTTGTTGTCATTGGTGCGTGCATCTATATACAGTATATATAGTGTGTATAATACAGTATTATCATGATATCTAATCCAGTGCAAAGAAACTACCAGAATTCACCCTGGATACGGCTTCTGCTCTTTAATTACATTCCTAAGAACGCTGCTGATATTTGTTATTACTGGCCTGCTACTCGGGGAAAACGGAAATGGAGTGATAGA
Organism: Benthosema pterotum; assembly: GCA_039105355.1. NCBI lineage: Eukaryota > Metazoa > Chordata > Actinopteri > Myctophiformes > Myctophidae > Benthosema > Benthosema pterotum. The sequence continues at coordinate 39,305,193 of CM076978.1, read as the reverse complement.
AGATCGGATAATGTTACAGTACAGGGGAGAGAGAGAGAGAGAGAGAGAGAGAGAGAGAGAGAGAGAGAGAGAGAGAGAGAGAGAGAGAGAGAGAGAGTCACAAACAGCAAAGAATGTGATATTCTCTCAGCTGTGGTCCTGGTTTCCACATTAACAACTCATTCGCTGCAAACAAGCAACTTGTGAGTGAGTGAGTGAGTGAGTGAGGGAGTGAGTGGGTGGTTGGTGAACTACTGAATAACTGAAAGACCATAAAAGGCGACCTGGGCCAGCTGATGTGGCTAGCTGAAAGTGAGCAAGCAAGTCGAGGGTGGACATGGGGTTATCACTGTGTAGTGGCAGTGTATATATAGACATTCTCAAAAAGGACCGCCTGCTGCATTCTGGCCTCCGCTGTTGCCCCTCCCTCCATGCCAATTAGCCTCCAAATGGGTGGAGTAATCCAATCAGGAGTAAGTACAGCCCAACCGGTCTCCTCTCCCCTCAGTCTGGCCAGACTCCGCACAGACACACACTCCTAAGACAGGAAGGTAAGAACCTAGCTCCGTTCACTGCTCCACTTTCCATCCATCCATCTTTCCACTCATCCGTTCTTTCACCTCTGTACTGTGCCTTTCACTTGGTCTTCCGTTCATCCCGATCCCCTCCCTCGCCTTTCTCTGAGGCACATGCAACTGTCAACCCACCTCCAGCACCCCCCTCCCACCACCACCACCCTGCATCTGCCCCATGCACTCTCTTCTTCCTCCACATCCCCATTTCTGAACCAATCCTCCTTGAAAAATCCTGCAGTGTTCCTTTAACTCAGAAAATTCAAAGTGGAATCAAATGGACCTATTGGGGTCTGTTAGGGTCCATTTTGGACCCTAACAGACTCCAATAGGGTCTGTTAGGGTCACATGAACACTGAGGATTGTTCTGGGCACGGTTCAACTTTAGCTCCTCCACTCTGTCTGCCAAAACTCCCCCTGGACAGTCTAGCAGCATCTCCTTGAATTAAAAATCCATCTATTTTCTGTCTAAAAAACATTTTTTGTTGCACCCGTTTCCATTTCCACCCTCTTGTCTCTCTTTTATCTACATTAATCTTATCCAAAGTTAATTAGCTTAGTCTTTGTTTGGAAACATTGTCTGTTGTCCTTTTTTTATAGACATTAAACATATGCCAGCTTAATTAGCAAGTCGGCACTCTGCAACATGTGATTTTAGCATTGGGAGGGGCTGTCCCCCTATGTCACATGAATTTATATGGTACTTAATATATGCTAGAATCTATATAGTGTGAGCAGTGTCAGAGAGCTTCTTAAGAAAATTTGAATACATTGACCATACAGTAAAATGATTCTCAATAGACACATCATGTTAGTTCTGAGTGTAGGTGACCAGTATTATCTTTCTCAAAGGTTCATGCAGTTCGGTTGAGGAATGCTCTGAAGCTTTTCACAACATGAAATCATATTGTACGGAGTGAGGACAGGTGGTTTATAATTGGCATGCATTTAGACAGTGTGTTTGTCAGCAACATTATATCGTTGCACGCTCACAGGGATTATCACCGCAGATTTGTGAGGCACACATCTGTTTAAACTTGGTTTAGGATATTGTTGCATCCTACTGGTTGTCGGTGTGGGGTCCAGCGACCCCCAGGGGTCCTTTGGGGAGTTCCAGGTGGTCCTAACTTGGTAAATGATAGACAGGTGCCAAATTAAACCTTATTAATATGTGTTTGTAACTCCAAGAGTGTACAAATGTCACTCTCAGAGTTAGGATTTTAACATGCAAACAAATACAAGCAATCAAATGGTCGTCTGTGAAGCAATGCATACTGAAATTATTGTACACTACACGGTATGTGCCTAGTGGAAATATAGGGAAAGGGATTTATTGTGACAAAAATAAATTTCCCGGCCACCTGTTAAGTGCCTGATTTAGTTGACTCCCTAAAAGCATTCCAATTTCCAGAGAGATAACTGTCATTAGTGTAGCATGTCGCTGGGTGCCACTCCCACCATTGTGCCCGGGCTCACATATCAGAGGGTTATAGATACTGTTTCAGATTTGAGATAGAGTGGGGCCCCCGTGGGCCGTGGGGCCGTGTACCTGTCATACTGCAGGGAGACAGATATAGACCGCGCTGTATGGACACAGGCCAGTGGTGGGTAGGTGTTTCTAAAGCCTCGCAAAAGCTGTCAAAACACTTGACCCAAAATGGAAATTACATAAGACTGTGGCACTGTTGCAGGCCGTTGAGATGTTCAGTGAACTGCATGGCAGTGCTTGCCTGTAGATGCAATATACACTTTAGACACACACTCATTCGCTCATGGTTTTGAGCATTTTTGTTTCAATATTCCCCTAGAAGAAGGCAATAGTGGCTATTGCCATTACACGTGAGATGTCCGTTAATCCCTATTGGGATTGGGTGGATGGTTGTTCTTTGCCTGAAATTCAGTGGCTAGTGAGCATACAGGTGAAAGTGGAAGGTGTATTGAATTTGTAGAACCTAAAAGAGATCTTTCATTGCAAATGAGGGTAGTTACACTTTAATTTCACACACTGTGTTCAACAACACCAACACAATTCGTGCCGCGTGTGCTTAAGGAGGTGCACCTAAGTGGCTGTGTGTGTGTGTGTGTGTGTGTGTGTGTGTGTGTGTGTGTGTGTGTGTGTGTGTGTGTGTGTGTGTGTGTGTGTGTGTGTGTGTGTGTGTGTGTGTGTGTGCAGGTGTACATGCATTCCTGTGCATAAGTGTGACTCCAATTCAGACAGAGATCGTGACATCCTAAATGGATTCAAAACCATTAGCTTGTGACTAGAAGGTCACAGGTTTGAGATGCCCAAGGAAATCCCCTTGTTCCTCGGACTGCCATTGGAAGATTTTAGAAAGCTCTTCTTTGACTTGTGAAACTAAGTTAAAACTAAGCTATAAAACTCTGAGATATAAGACTAAACAAATCAACAAATAAAAACTAGACACATATTTAATTAAGGGACGAGTCGACAAGAGATCCAGTATACATAGAGAACAAGTCATCTTACGTGGTAGCATGCTGAAAACAGCAGATCTACAAGCTCACAATACACAAAATACATTTTAGTAAACTAAACCAACGGCGGATCTAGTCAACTAAGCTCTTATGATATTTAGTCGAATAAACACAAAAACATTCCTGGTGACTATAAAATCTGACTAAAACTAAATGGAAACTCAACATTTGCTGTTCAAGTAAGTGGTCAAGGGCTTGGCATCTATCTGGATGGCACTCCGTTTGGTGTTAGCCGGTCCCCGTCCCAGATGGTCGGCATCAAAGGGAACACAGAAGCTTGGAAACAGCTGCCTGACATTTTTGAATAGCTGGAGATTTTATTTGTGGTAGTTCAGATTATCCGTTTTTATTTTTAGGGTTCAGATAAACCCTTATATAAGCTAGGTGAGTCATGGTGGGAGAATCAGACAACCCTAACCCTATGCGGGGAGGGGTGGCAAGGGTGAAAAGCTATTAGGGCATCGGGGATCGTCTACAAATCTCAGGGGGCATGCCGACCCTATGGATGCCATTTCATTTTCGAAGGATTCATTGTGCTTGTCTGGGTGGTCAAAGAGCCGCCGACCAGATTATTTCCTGACATGAAGAGCTTGCTAGATATGTCTGATATGACTGATATGAACAGCTTTTCGGATGATATGAAGAGCTTGTTGTCTGATATGAACACCTTATTGCCTTGTGTGAACGGTTTCTTGAATCATGGTAAGAACAATTGAAGCATTATTACACTCAGATTGGTAAATGACCACGGAAACACAGAGGATGACAATGAACTTATGGAATGAACTTACATCATGACAAAAGCAGAACACAAGTAAGGAGGGAGGGAGAAATGAGAGGAAAAGTGTGAAACAGTGAGAAAGAAGGAATTTATCGGAGCGGGGAAGACTGACGTTTTCCAGTCTCTGCCTCCTTTTATGGGCAAAGCATGGCCGAGGAATAAATGGGCAGACAAGACAAATGTGTTTGTGTGTGTGTGTGTGTGTGTGTGTGTGTGTGTGTGTGTGTGTGTGTGTGTGTGTGTGTGTGTGTGTGGTGGGTGGGTGGGTGTGAGAGAGAAGAGGAAATAGTTGAAAAGACAAAAGCTTGGCAGTTGCAGGGAACAGTATGCTTGGTAATGCTAGAGAAGTGCAATGTCTTTCTAACTCTCTCCTACACAAACACACACACACACACCTTGGTTGGCATAGTGAGGCTGTCCAGACGCAGTTGGGGATATCCAGGGGGCTTAACAGAGGGGAGTGTTGATAACAGCTGCAGACTGTGAGTATAGCCATTATTACAGTGCACTATTTAAACCTGCTTACAGAGTGGCAGACAGCACACGCACGCACACACACACACACACACACACACACACACACACACACACACACACACACACACACACACACACACACACACACACACACACACAGTACTGTGATGTTGTGCTGACAGCTGAAGGTGAGGTGATGGATGGGTCAGCGTACAGTGGCATAGTGGGCACTGGTATGCAAACGGGGCTAAAAATTGTCCGTCTCTGTAAGTATGACTGATAGAAGCTATTTCGAACGTTCAACTGTCACCCACACCTGACCTCAGGGGACTGCTTTGCTGAGAGATAGGAGAAGCAAAAAAAAACTATAAAACTATTGAAATCTCTTGTGTACCAATGTTGGGAGATGTGCCAGCATAAAAGATCATGTCTTATTCTCCGAGTAAACATTGGCAAGCACACAAAATACTCCAGTAAGCACCGGCGTACAATTAAAACCCATCAACTATGTGTGAACATTGCCAGGTGGTCTTCTACCTGTCAACAGCTTCCTAGTAAGTCTGCAGTGCTGAAGCACTCCTCGATGCTCTGCAAAAGCACCAGTCGCATTCACGCCAACTCAATTAGATTTGACACTAGACTCTCTCCCCCTCCCTCTTATCTCAATCTCATCAGGAGGGTCCTAGAGCCGAGATGACAGAGCGCTATGACTGCCACTACTGCAAGGAATCCCTGTTTGGGAAGAAGTACGTTCTCCGGGAGGAGAACCCCTACTGTGTGAAATGCTACGAGAGCCTGTACTCCAACACCTGTGAGCAGTGCAAGAAGCCCATTGGCTGCAACACCAGGGTACGGAAACCTTTCATTTGTGCTTGGACCGGGATCAATTGGCTTGGTTGGGACGGTCTAGAGTGGATTCGAAAAGTGTCCGTAATGTGTGCGTGTGTCAATTACCAGAGGCAGGCTCTAGGCCAGATCAGAATAGAAACCAGCGTTTACTATCCTGGAGATTACAATGCTGATTTATGCTTATTCGTGACACAGTGTAGCTCACTGAAGAATGTTATTTAACATAACATCTGGCTGTACACACGCATGCTCATTCTACGTGATCAAAGAGCACCTGCAGACATCTGCAATTTGAAACTGGCCCCCGTAAAGTGCCCCCAACCACCCCTCTTCTTTATGATGATTTCCTGTTTATAGAAGTCTATATTTGTGCAGTATGTCTGTAAATGTTCTGATGAATTGAGAATTCTGGACCCAGTTGTAAGCCTGAGTGTCTTAATCAGGGTTCTCAAAGTCACATCGCCCCATGCTTTGGTTTTGAAATGTACCCATTGTACATACCGCGAAAATAAAATGCAATCTCAAACAGCGAGTTAAAACATATCCCTTTCATCCTTTAACCGTCCTGCTGGTTCCCCTTTGCAGGACCTGTCTTACAAGGACAGACACTGGCATGAGGACTGTTTCCAGTGCCACCAGTGCAAGCGTTCACTGGTGGACAAGCCCTTCTCCACCAAGGATGAGCAACTGCTCTGCACTGAGTGTTACTCCAATGAGTACTCCTCCAAGTGCCATGATTGCAAGAAGACCATCATGCCAGGTAAGGAGAAAGGTCCCAAACTATTTATTGCAGCATGGTATGAGTATGGTATCAGTCCATGTGCTCCAAATTAAACAAAAATATCTAAACTAATATGGAAGGTATTCTTTTCATTTGTGTTTGCGTCAATGAATACGAACTTACAAAACACCCTCAGTGTTCAAGTTCAAAATAGTTCTCTACAATATTGTAGTCAAATGTGATGTAGTCTGTGGTCCAAAGAATTACAGTATTTAAAACTAAATCACACAGTAACACTGTTGACAGACTGAGAAACACAACTCAAGTAAACTGAAGAAAAGTAATTTATACTGAATCACATTAATTTACCCAAATAGATAAGGGTACCCTTATCCAGGAGGGTAAATGAATTTGATTCAGTATAAATTAGTGAATCTAATCACAAATCTAATCGTGGTAAGGGGATGACGCATATTTTTCCACTAATTCCATCCATTGCCTATTTAAAGAGCATAATGGAAACTAATTAGGGTGTTGTTGAGTGACTTAATCTATAATTCTGTTCATACATTATAGACAGATCCGTTGTGCATGAAACACCTCAAGGATGCGCTGGGACGCATCATCAGTGATGTATTCTGGGGTCACAGGGTGATTCGGCTCTCGCAACTAAATGATCATCTCCAAATGATCATGAATTGGAAAACAATTAAAGCTCAGCAGAAGCCAAATGTTGTCCTACCGGACCACAGGATAACAACAACCACCACAGTTGTTAGTTATATGGTATTACAGTTACACAGTTTGGCCAAATTAATAAGAAAAGACTGGACTTGTTCTATACACTATACAGAACTACACTATCGTAAGTCTGGGGTGATAAATATTTATTTAAAATAACCGCATTGAACCAATAGTTCAAGTATTTTTTTTATCTACCTCTCCTGTGTTCCCTTTCTCCCTGTGCTGCCGTCTCTTTGATGTTCCTATAGGGTCCAGGAAGATGGAACATAAGGGGAACAGCTGGCACGAGACCTGCTTTACCTGCCAGCGCTGCCAGCAGCCCATTGGCACCAAGAGCTTCATCCCCAAGGACAACCATAACTTCTGCGTGCCCTGCTATGAGAAGCAGTTTGCCATGCAGTGTGTGCACTGCAAGAAGGTGGGATACACGAAATATTCAGGTCATGCGTCACAAAAGCAGGAACATAATTATTATGAAATGAAATGGGATGGGATGCTTACATGGTGGCTTTGCTGTCCATCTCTCATCAGCCCATCACCACTGGCGGCGTGACCTATCGTGACCAGCCGTGGCACAAGGACTGCTTTCTGTGCACTAGTTGCAAGCAGCAGCTGTCTGGTCAGCGGTTTACCTCTAGGGATGACTTTGCCTATTGTCTCAACTGCTTCTGCAACCTGTATGCCAAGAAGTGTGCTTCCTGCACCACCCCTATTAGTGGTAAGAGCTTGTCTTCACAAAGAAAATTGTCAATTACCTAATGTAATCGTGGGCTCTATGCTCCCTATGCCAACCTGGGAAGGACTGCTCCCTATGCCAACCTGGGACGGACTGATCTCATGCTTCCTTCAATGCATGGAGTCCAAGCCACTCTCTTTGAATCTCATAGGGCAGTGGTTTTCAACTTTTTTGATACCAGGGCCCATGGACCACCATTTGATGGCATTTTAGCCCCACAGATGCAAAATTAAAGATTTATTTTGCTTTTGTCCACAATTCCAGGCTAGGTTGGGAAACAAAATGGTCAAACATACAAATCAAAAGACTTGGGCTAATTCACATGAATATTTTTGAATATTTGAACTCTTGAGAGTGTAAAATGAAACTAAATGGAACCGTAATTGTTATGCACTCAAAGAGTTACACCTGGTTAACAGACTTTCCATCATTTAGCTGGGGAGCACCTGAAACATTCTCAAGGACCACTGGGTGAAGACCAGCACCGTTGCCCTCCCTTAGGCATCAGGATTATTGCATATTTTTGTGACAGTACCTACGCCTAGAAGACTCTTCTTTTATAGGCCGTCCTTTTGTTTGTTTGTTGTACTTTTTTTCCATGACTCGTACCTGGTTTTCACCTTTAGGTCTTGGAGGTAGCAAGTACATCTCCTTTGAAGAGCGCCAGTGGCACAACGACTGCTTCAACTGCAAGAAGTGCTCCGTGTCTCTGGTGGGCCGTGGCTTCCTCACCGAGCGTGATGACATCCTATGCCCTGATGTGGCAAGGATATCTAATGCCATGCAAGGGATGACGACATATCTGATTGAAATGGCCTTATGACCAAGGAAAGAATACAAATCATTTGTGTAATATACATGGTATAATTCTGAGTGTTAACTGAACTCTAGAGATAATGGATTTTATTTATAACGCACTTTACATTCGCGAGAATCTCAAAGTGCTACAATGAGCAAATGCATGTAATAAAAACGGAAGGAACATCACACTAAACAAAAAATAAAGAGAAATGGGGAGGGGGCACATTTAAAACATGATGGCATAGCTAGAAAAATGCTTTTACATGTAAGCTTTTAGTCCACTCTTAAAAGTGGTCAAATGGATACATAAAACATTGAGGATTTTACTGTGTACAGTCTAGCATGCCATTCAGTGTACAGCATATGGCGTGCAAAATAAGCTCTAGAACTAACCATGTTATTCAATTCACAGCTTTTCATCTCAATATATGATATTCACTATTGGAAAACCGACTACTGACAATTGCTGCCTTAATGGTTGTAAAGCACAATAGTTTTCTTAAAAAAAATAACATTTTTGTGAATGAAATTCAAATGTTTAAGACATATTGGATGGATGTTAACTGTAGTCTTTTGAATTATTACTTTTATGGAGATTATCTATCGGTTACTCCTTTACGCATGCACCGGCTTGGTATTGTAATGATCCTTTTGTTTGTGCATGAATGCTGTAATAACCCATGACATACACTATGATATATTCATTGTATTAAATGCTATGTTAGAGGTGTGTATAAAGAGATGAAAGATTCAGCATTCTTCTTGTTTATCACTTCCAGCCTGAATTTCTTATTTGGGGAATGTACATTTTTGAAGATTGAATTTAAAAAAACTAAAGAGCTGATCTACAAGCTCACGTCACAATCCAACAGCTGGTACATCACCTACTTGGTCATACTGAGTAGAACATCAAACACACACACATAGGAACAGATTAAACTGCATTCTTTAACCAGTAGTGTACAATACATGCTTATTTCAAGGGCAGGATAAATGAATCCAGATATTACGTATCAAAGTACTCACTTATTAGACTATTTTTGAAGTAATGAAGGCACTATTAAAAAACAACCTTGAAACTGTTTTTATTAACTCTTGCAGCACAATGACGTTCTGAGAACATACATTAATGAATCCATATTGGCTCACATGCCATTTCTGAATAAATAACATTTGTTAGAATAACACTTTATTAAAAGACAAAACTACAAAGTTGACAGCACTGGATTTTAGGGCTTGGTAAATATTGTTTCTCATTAATGTTTGTTGAAGGGGCAATTTGTCTAAATCAAATAAGACATTTACTCAATCTACCTGTCAAAAATTAAAATAAAGTGTTTCAATGATACCGCTTTCTTTATTGAGCCTGAAACTAAGCTTTTGAATGCTCTACTGATTCAACGTCTCTAGCTCCATCTAGTGTGCACATACACTTAGAGACATTCATCCAATTATGTTTTGAGCACTATTGTCATGTACAATAGTGTACAGAATAGAGTTAAAATGCAAAAACTCTGACCAGTCATACAGTGGAACCGACTTTATCAGAATGCCATGGAAGAAAATCATTCAGTAGGATAAAGTCCATAAATCATATCAAGATGTGCATACATACATTATGTGTGATCTAAATTGCTGTTTAAACACTTTTATTCTCTTGTATCAAAATAAAAATCCAAACAGAATGAAAACCTCCACATTATATATTTCCTCTATCATTATACCTGTTAGATGTTTAGGGGAAATAAACAACATACCTGCATTTGTTTAAGGACATATTTGCGTTTCCTATGCAACAATTTCAAGTGCAATGATTTTGACAATAATAAATAAACCATGGTCAGATAAATTGTCTCCTCCCCCTCTGATATTCCAGCCTAGTCTCCAGCAAACAACCGCTAAGACTAAGACAAATCAGTGCGTACAAGATCTCTGTACAGAAAGTCTGTCCTTTCACCGTCTCAGTGTGGGATGCTCGGGAGTTGCCGATTGCTGGCAGTTAAGGGCACTTGAGGGAGGGGTACAGAGAATGACATGGAATCTCATGACCCCAGAGTGAGTCGTCATGAGTCATCGCCACTCACTCTGCCAGTTCCAGTTTGCAGAGATCTTACAGAGCTGCAAGACAGGACAGTAAGATGGCCTACGTGGGGTTGATGAGGTTTCCACTTCAGTCGCACACTTTATGCAGGAAGTGAGAGATACTGAGATGGGGGAGTGAGGACAAGATGTTCTGTGAGACCGTGACCACCGCGTGGCCTGGTCTTCTCTTCTCATACCTGCCGTCTCGTGGGGTCTTCCTTGATAAGGTTAGAGATCAAGGCCATGTAACTGCTGGATTTTTCTCTTCACTTCTGGAGACTTCAACACTCCCTAGAGTAAAAGAGAAAGTGTAGTGTGTTGTGGGGTGGGTGGCATTAACAACCTTTCCTCAAACACAAAAGGGACGATTTGAAGTACTAGAGGAACTTAAATATTCATCTCTAGATTAAAATATATACGTTTCTTAATCCATCCTGTGACGCTCAAGATAACAGTGTCACGTTCTGCTCTATGCCACAGCTCTGGCCACGGCTTTCGGTCAAAACCCTTATTTTGAAGCACAAGATCCCAAAAACGCATGTATGATGACGTCATTCTGTGTATCGACCATTCTGTCCTCTACCCTCTATGCAATAATCACCGGGTCACTAGTCCACTCAGCCCCTGTTCTTTTTACCCATGTAAGCGACATTCAGGGGGCGATTCTGAGATGCGGGTGCAGCAGTATTTCCAAATGGCCGCAGCCATTCTGTCACAAATGAAAGGCAACAACACAACGATCGTCAGACAATACGCTCAGATCAAAAGATGGATTAAAGAATGAAATCACCCAATTGTTGTGATCCGTCTACCCGTCGTGTTCGGCGGCCTACAGGTAGTGGGTTAAGAAACATTCTTTTTACTAACAAAGCAGAAAGTAGATGAGCTTCCATACCGAGCTGTCTGCTTCTCGTTTGAGGTCATTTGTCTCAGTACCAGACAGCTTGCGGACAGGGTTGGCCAGGTTCATGGAAGGAGGTGGTTTTAACCTGTCAGTAACCCCCGTTGATGCTGCACTTCCGTCTGGTTTCTTTACTTTCACTGGACCAGAGTGATAGGAGCTGCCGTGAAACACAATAGGAGGCCTTTTCCTGTTGTGATGATCATTACTGGAACTGAAAATTCAAACAACAGCGACAGACAAAAGTCCTGAGGAAATCTATAATGCTGCTGCCAACTGTAATGAATTATCTGTATGCAGTACAATAAAACACACATAATCCACAAAAATACTAAGTATATAACCAGTTTTTACACCTTCGATATATACAACAGATAGACTTATATTGATTCTCAGACAGACAATCCATTGTTATAGAACACTGTGGTACGAAACCTAAGACATATACAGTAAATATGGCTTAACATTTTATGAAAGAATAAAACTACATGGTTATGGTGATGCTCCATAGTGTCTGAATCAACTTTGTTTGTTTACATACTAAAAGGGTGACCTTGAGAGCTGTTTTAGGGTATAAATTAAGCCAATGAGGAGCAGATGTTGAATTATCAATTTCAATTCACTGAAACATAAAAAAATGAAATCTGGGTTGTATTGTTAAGAGAAAGGTGTGAGACAGAACAGTACAAAATAAGTTACATCTGTTATCGCCTCATTGATTACATAATTTGATCAAAAGTAGCCCAGACCAACTATTAACTGCACACATTAATATACTTTTCAGAAAATCTACTGTACATTTCCTGTTTAAAACATGTATATTGATAAGTGTTCTCGTAAAATATTCTACACCATAATCCTCGAGATTAAATTAGTTACCTGTCCGAACGGTCTCCAGCCGACGTCTGCCTTGCTTTGGATTTCTCCATCCTCCTACCCCAGCGGCTGTTCGGCAAGCTCCTCTGCGGGAGCGGGATGACATGCCGGAGGTAGAGCTCTGTGAGCCCGTCGCGGCTCTCACAACCTCCGGTAACAATCCTTTTCTGTCCCAGAAATGAGGAGATGAAATGAAACCGAAATGACGCCATTTATGTTCGACAACAGCACAATCTGAAGATGGAATTTACGTTCAATCAAGCTCCCGTGGGGAAACTCAATGAGATTACCCACATAGCCTACTTTAGCCTGTTGGCTAACGTTATGCGTGATTGTCCCTGAAGAAGGGGGACTTTTGCCTTCATTATATCTCTCGGAATTACCTTACCTCGCTTAACATGAGCTGCATGAAGTCCTTAGACAAGAGCTCAGGATGTAGTAAGAGATCTGCATTTGAGACCGATTTGTCTCTATCTTGTCCTGTGTAAGTCGCCATCTTTGAACCCCTATTTAGTTATTGGTCTCCCAGCATCCTCCGCGTCATAACAATGGCACTTTTACTTTTTGGATGCTGGTCCTGGTCGGCTCGGCACAGTTATGCCAACTCCGTTGACTTCCATGGTTCCCGTCTATGGCGGCTCTCATACCTAGACTTCCAACTCCAGTTTGTCCCAGTTCAAGGCTACATGAACTGCGCACGAGCGCTGTTTTCTGGCCCCTCAATATCGGCCACAACTCTTCTACTGATGCTGCCAGTGAAGTCATTAACTGACGAAGCCACTTGGGGGCAGCAGTGCGTTACTTGTAGGAGGAGGGAACTTGTGAGCTCAACGGCCGGCCAAGTGGACACTGGGCAGTAACAGTGCATTTAGGCTACTCTTAAAATACAAATTTTGAAATATATTTGAACTCACATTCCACAACTCTCTAAGACACAAGAGTGATTGAGTGAATGTAGAAAAATGGTACATGGTACCTTTTTATATATTATTAGATACTTCTGAAAGTCTGTTATTCAAAATGTAGGCCACAGTGACAAAAGTAAAAGTTTTCATTCAATTGTAGTGGGGTAAAAGTGCAATATTTGCAATGTAGTGGAGTAGAAATAATAAGTAGGCCTACTGACAATTGGAAATACTCCAGTATAGTAAAGGTACCTCACAACAGGCTATACTTGAATAAATATACTTGGTTACTTTCCTCCACTGAATTTCATCCAATCAAGAGAGGGCCTACGTTCCTGTTTTTAATCTCCTGTGAGCACCCTCTCTCTACTAATTAAATGAATTGGCACCACACATGAACATTTACTTTCAGAAAGAGCTCAGCTGAGGGGACGGGGACACAGATTTAACCTTAAAGGACCATTTCACTGTGCACTTTTCAGCGTATCGTCATATAATAGGTCCTCACTAAGATACATGATAAAATACCACATTTTTTTCCTACTCAGTCTCTGTCTCACAGGAGGGCTGTGGGCAGATCACGAACCTATCCTCCAATGACATCATCGATGGGGAATCCAAGCTAATAGAAACTGCAGACTTTTTATTCCTGAAAAGTTGCAAAGTGAAAATGTCAACAATCGTTCTCCTGGTAACAGAACTATAAATATTTCTTTAAAAAAACATATTGTTAAAAAAATCTGCTGAATGATGATGTTATTGGAGTATGGGTTTCTGAACTGAAGAAAAGTCAAATATTGACTTTTTTCCAGACCCCACACAAAGTCAGTATTAGTGACTTTCTGAAGAGGGAGCTGTTTTATAGCAGCAGCATGGATTTGAACCACCATCCTACTGACTACTGGCCAGCCCAAACCCAACCTGCTTTACCTCCTGAGCCACAGCGACCCCAGCAGATTTTAGCATAGTTTTACTTACCTCAGTAAAAGGGGTAAACCTAACCTCAGTAAACCTAACCCCAGTAAAACTATGTTTAACCCTAACCTCAGTAAAACTATGATAAACTCTGCTGGGATTACTGTGGCTCAGGGGGTAAAGCAGGTTGGTCAGTAGTTGGTTCAAATCCTTGCTGCTCCTATTTTAATGCATTTGCACATTAATGCACTTTTCCAAGACAAAAGTAAAACAGCACCCTCTTCAGAAAGTCACTATCTGACTTTGGAAAGTCAAATACTGACTTTGTGTGGGGTCTAGAAAAAAGTTAATACCATATTGTTCCAAATATAAGACGAATTGTTCGTTTATAAGACGACCCTCGTTTTTCAAGACCCATTTACAGAAAAAAGAACATTGAATGTCAAATAGTATAGCCCCTGAATATAAGACGACTCCATTTTTGGGATATTTCCATTGGGAAAAAAAACATAGTCTTATATTCAGGCCAATAGGGTATTTGACTTTTTGCATATGATAAAGTGCAAGTGCCCACATCCCTCCTGTGAGACACAGACTGAGCAGAAACAAAGGTATTATAAGAGGTGAAGTGGTCCTTTAACAAAATAAATATCCCCAAAATATTTAAAGGGTAAGACGGTTGGTGCTAAGGTGAAACCACATATAAACATCATTTTAGCACTTTCAATCCTCACAGTGCTACTAGCTTTTTATACTTTCAGACATGTTGGAAGTGAGACACAGAGACAGGAATTCCAACCAACTCTATTTGTTACTCAAAGTATTCCCTCCAATTTCAGTTTACACTGCACAACATAAGAACTGGTGTAACCTCCTCAAAAGCCCAACATATCAGTTCAGTTCCCCATTATCCCTTAGAGTGAGTTAATCCCCAAAACATTCCCATCATCATAGCACGTGTTTACATCAACAAATCAGAGTACTTGGGAGAGGGCAGTAGTCCTGGAACAGACTAGAATGATCAAAACAAGTAGACTTTGGCTTGTGGTGTTCGCATATATAACATACATATACTGTATATAAAGAATTCCACATGGGAAGGTCCTCTCGGTCCTTTGCACCTGAAAACTACAGGCTGGCTGCTGTAAATAATTCTTTCATTGCTCTTCAATTGAAAATTCCATTAGTAAAACGCAGGTGAAAACAATTGCTGATTCAATGTGTACCGGATTTCTGAGGCTCTGAGTCGCCTCTTCAGACAGCTGATTGGGTTTCACTGCACACATAGATGTTGCTGGGCCTCACCCTCCGACGGCTCCTGCCTGGCATCCTAGGACAGAGTCTGCAACTCTTGGGCATGAACTCTAGACATGCCTCCCTGAACTTCCTTATCCTCCAGCAGTAGATTACAGGGTTGAAAACGGTCTTCAGGTAGCTGAGCCACAGCGCCCCGACACTGACTGGATAGAAGGCTGGGCTGTAGTAGAACTCTCGGCTGAACACGGCCAAGAGGCTGACCACTGTGTGGGGCAACCAGCACACGGAAAACCCAATGAAAAGGATCAGGATGGTAGTGAAGGCCCGTGTCTTGAAGCTCATATCGACGTTGACCTGAGGGGGTCGCTGCAGCCCAGTCAGGCCCAGTTTGCTGACTTGGTTGAGAGCAGGCAGGCAAGAATGCTCACTGGTGTGGTTGTGGATACGCAGGGCGTTGCGACGCACGGTGTTGAGTATGCACAGGTAGGAGTAGAGCATGACACCAACCGGCACAAAGAACACAGCCACGGCCAGCAGTATTGTGTAACCTCGGTCGGCCAGAGATTCGCTGTATCCCAGCACACACTGTGTGGCCCAAGCACCCCCGATACCTGCTGCCCCAGCCCTCCACCCCACCACTGATGGGAGAGCCACACAAAAACTCAGGACCCACGAAGCTACTATCAGCAGTTTGGCTCTGTGAGGGGTTTAGCTTGTCCTGCCGTTGTACGATGATGAGGAAACGGTCTACGCTGATTATGAGAAGGATAGACACGCCTTCCAAAACAAATAGCCAATATAGCATGATCGATGCCCGGCAAAACTCACTCCCAAAGTGCCAGTCAGCGGTGGCGACAGTGACGGCAGTGAAGGGCATGCAGAGCAGAGAAAGCATAATGTCTGAGAATGCCAAAGTGGCCAGGAGCAGGTTGATGGCGGAACGCATGGCAGGCTTCTGGTAAACAATCAGGCAAACTATGGCATTGCCCAGGAAGCCGATAGTGATCATGAAGATCATTATAGCAGCCAGAGTAATGCGTAGAGTCACAGGCATGAGAGGAGTCCCCGGCTCTGACGGCAGACTTTGTGCCACTCCCTCCATATTGTCTGGCTCCATGAGGTCACAGTCTTCCAGCAGGCTTTCATTACAAAATGCCATGGCAACAACTATCATGCAATGTCTGTGCAAAAGCAGACATTCATCATGATTGTTATTTCTATGTCTCTTCCCTCACTTGTGGTCATCTATGGCAATATCTGAAATGGAGATGTAAGAACAAGCAATGTGTAAAACAATCAAAGATCTCTTGGGATTTAGCATTATTTGATATGACATGACTTCCAAAGTCAATAAGGGCTCAGCTAACAGATCTAAGGTATACAGAACAAGCATATAGACACAGTCTACAACAGTCGTTCTCAAAGTGACATGCATGGACCCCAGCATTTCCCAGCATAATGAGATAACAGTGCCAAAATCAGTTTAACCACTTTAACCCTATGTAACCCTATCATCTATTCGAAAATAGCCTACACGTGATTTGTATTGCTAAAATGTTTACAAATTAGAAAATCACAGTGCCATGTAGGCTTGTGTTTTTGCAACAAAATTTGCACTTGTATCGGCTCAAATAGGGGTCTGTGGCCAAATTAATATTAATTTGGGTTTCCTTGACATGAAAAGTCTTGAGAAGCACTGCTCTAGAATAGTGCAGAGTATATAACATGGTCTCAAGGATGATGACAGCCATGCTTTTAACTGGCAGTGGACTTGAATCAGGTTGATGATTAACAGACCTGGGTAGCTGACCTGTAAACATTCACACACTCATTCTCAAAATACACACTGAACACAAACAGAGTGACACATTTGTGCAAGTGCGGCATTCTTATTACAATACACAAACACAGGCACACGCACGCAGTCGCGCATGCACACAGAGATACAGAGAGAGAGAGAAGCACACCTGTCTGTCTTATTTTGGCTTTGTAGAATGAGATGCTTGGGTACTGTCTTGCTTCTTGGTACAACTGCCATCAGAAGCATCTTTACAAGCATTCATTCACAGGACACCTTTGTTGCTCCTTTTGCAATGTGTGCATATGTGCAACAAATGCTCAGGATTCAAAAACACTATTTGCAGACTCTCTCTCTCCACCTTCAACTCTACCTCTACCTGGAATGGCAGACAGGACCTGGAGGAAAGAAGAGAACGGCTGCATAACTTAGTCAACTAATCAATTTAAACCATTCCTATGAAAATGGAAATTGATTATTTAATATGCAAGGGATAATGCATGACTATGTGGTCATTGTTGACATATCACCGATAGGGTGATTAACGACCAACATGGAGCGGAGGTGGTTAATAATATCAATACTCAATCAATAATACCGATACTGAAGCAAGAAAACATATATTCAGATATTCTGTCACTGTGTGAGAACAGTTTGCTGGCATTTGCAGAAATGTGCAAAAAGAAATGTTCCATTCCCATTGAAATGCAAGAATAAATAAAAGTGTGGCGTGACGTCCCCGAATGCCATTATAGATTCTTACACAAAACCTTGAAAAGGCTATTGCGTAGTAAGTGTTACTGGTAGTTACCATGGCAACAAGGTCAGCCGTTCCATGGCAACAAGCAACCCCCCACTCTCATCCCCTCTGCAAATGTCTGTGACACCCTACTTTTATCTTCCATCAATTACAACGTGCATCGAACCACCACATCATTCAATAACAATAATCAAGACAAGACAGCTCCGACAAGATAAAGGGCCACACATGGTGTTGACAACAACATGATGTGACTATGTGTCCAAGGGTCATTTATTTCCTCATTTAACAATTAAACAAGAATCATAGCCCTTTAAGGGACACATTGAGCCAGATGATGGAAATTAATCAAATCATGGGAAAATAATAAAACTGAGATGAGAAACATCTGCTATAGCCTACCAATTATTTTTCTGTGGCAATTAAAAGAAAAATCCATTAAAAATGTAACATCAACAATGAGCTTTTTTAATTTGAGCATGGTGGAGCTTGTTTTCACAGTACATCCATCAGGTTGTGACAATAAGCTCAGTGCAAGGAGGATTTAGAATTGTAATGTAATGTAACCAAGCAAAATGTTGCAATGTGGTTTTTACTTCTTGATTATTTAGGTGAATTCAGTAGAGAAAATGCATGGTGCAAGTGTGATATTAAATTGAGTTGAGATACATTTTGGGTATTGATGGACGCTACAGCCCTCTTGGTGTTTGAGTAAACACAAACACTGATGTGAGAGAGAGGGAGACTATCATAGGCCTAAATGTAAAATTCTGAACCAATATTGGTACCCATGCAGTGCAACAGTCAGACCTACCTGGCCTTCTAGCCCACCCAGTTCATTGCATTCAGATGTCACATGCCTAGAGGATGATGATCTGTGTATTGCAAAGTTTGAAAGATTCTACGAATGGTAAGCGATATTCTATTAGTAAAAAAAAATATTAGCAACATGTAGTTTACCTTGACGGGCAAATGTTGATGCAGGCAGCGGTGCAGCTCGGGGTGAGTTCATCGCGTAGCCCGTCTCCACCTGATCCTCCATCCATTGCCTATGTAGGCGATGTATCGATTACCATTTGCCATCATGTGTGGCTCTCCTCCCGCTGATGCTGACGCGCGAGGGAGAAGAGAGGCTGCTGTGTTCCCTCCGATTTAAAGGTACAGTGCTTCAATTGATCCTCCCTGCAGAATATTAATTTACACAAACTAGCCAACAATCCCGCGCCCTCACACTAGCTACAGACCCCCGCGCACCCACTTCAGGCCAAAGCTACGCCAACAACTTTCTGTCTTCCACAACAACTCATCATTAGATAGATGGGATACATCTGTTCTATGTAGGCTACTACTAGTCATCGGCGGTGAGCCTATGAAAGAATAAGAGTCCGACCAATCATTATTAATTGTGTGGTACCTTAATCTAGCCAATGGCAAATTTTGCAATATCTGGATGCCAACGATGTAGGCCTACGTTAACCTGTTGTAGCGTCACCGCGAGGCAGCATTTCACATTTTACCTATGCAGCGATCTGCATGAAATTTTGCACTTTTCCCACATCTGCTTTTTATAGTGCCACCAAGAGGCGGATATATTGTACAACACAACATTTCATATTGTTCTTCCAGATTCTAACCCAAAACCCCACAAACTGTTACACAGTAGGCTATCTCTTTAGTCATATGTTCAAGACGGATTTGTCCGATATTTCATATTCCATTCTTGCCTCTTTTGAACAAAAATCATTAAATCATGAACGCAGCTTGCAATTTATGTGAATCTTTAACAGACTTTCCTTATAGCCTGTTTGTTTGTCTTTCTTCTGCTCATGTTTCCAGCTTCACCAACTCCATTTAGGGGGAATTAAATTAGAATATCATTTGAAATGGGGATGATAATGTTTCTGTGTATAGCCTACTTCTAAATGTTTTTCTTTGACTATGTGAAATGTATTAACAACTTGATCCAGAAGATGGCAGCATTGCACTTTATATCCGAAGTGCAGTGCCCAGAGGAATTATTTTTGAATTGATTCTATATTATAACATATACAGTATATAATATACCATATTCAAACAATATACAATTAAAGGAATTTCAGTTATTGGTCATTGTATTGACAAGATATGCCTATTATTTTTGTTGAGGACACATAGTAAGGTAACACTAGCCCTGGAATGTTTAGACTGTGCAGATGTTCAAAATATGCACTACAAAGGGACAGCTTTTCCAGAGATAAACTCATTTGTAAATTACATTTGGTTGTAGAAAAGCCAGTGTTCTCTTTCACCTATAGCTCCATACACACAGGAACACACAGGAACACATAAGCACACACACGCACGCACGCACGCACGCACGCACGCACGCACACACACGCGCACGCACGCACGCACGCACGCACGCACACACACACACACACACACACACACACACACACACACACACACACACACACACACACACACACACACACACACACACACACACACACACACACACACACTTAGCATGCAGGGTGAGATGCGTTTCGTGGGCACGCTTGTCTAAATTGGCATCATGCCCATGTGTCGAACGTAGCCATCAAACGAGTTCCACTCCACCGGTCTGGCACATGCATGCTGGTCACGTTCAGTGGCACCCACACAACAAGCTTGCTGTGAAAAAAAAATCATTTCCCTGTCCATTATTCCACAGATGTTTGCTTTAATTTCTTCCTGATGGGGAGAGTTTGGTGCTCCATCATTCACCAGAAGATCGAACATATAGGCAATCCATATAGAACATTTTTGGTACCACAGGAGAAGCTTGGGAAAGTTTTAGAAAGCCTCATCATTGACAGCATTATTGCTGGAACAGAGATAAACAAACACAAGATTGATCTCACTTTTAGAAAACATGTTCAGAATGTGGTTTTCCACACACGCACACACAGACACACACTTAAGATTTATTCAAGATTTGTTGTGAAAATGCATCTATAATATTTCTGGTATGAATCCGTGCCCCTTCTCAGACCCCACAGAGCTAGAGGATCTCATGCGCTTAGATTAACACTGAGAAAGGCATGTGTTAATCAGTGATAGACTTTGGTGATAAACCAACCTCCACAGTGTGACAATAATTAACACCAAACAGTGTGTATATACACCATGGGTACAGAGAATTCCTGAGGGATCATTTAGGCTAAGTTTGTGACGTAGTTAAAATAACACTCAGGATTTTACTATTCAATATGTCTTTTTTTACACTGTGATACACAGGCATTGAACATTAAGCAAGGGATTACCATGCATGCATTCATTATGTTGTGTAAAATAGCTCTGAACGAGGTTCTAAGAGCAATTATGAGCAATTACACATGCAGCTGTTATTGGCAGTGGTAATTCTGGTAAATAACATCGCCTATCACAGCAATGCAAAGCAATAACACTCAATGCTAAAGATAACATTGCATGAAGTGCTTTCATGAAAGCATTGTTTCTATTGTTTGGTGGATTTGTTTTAGTTCTCTGGTGACTGTAACAAACAAATGCACATCTGCAAGTACAGATCCCAGCATTGATATTCAGAGGAGACAGCTAACGTATGTCTGATGACAGAAACCTTAAAGGGGGCTTCTCTTATCCTTTAATTCCACTCTTATCTCCCTTTATGTCGCTAAGATTCGAGGGGATCATATTACAATCCAACAGGCTTAGATTTCGCCTCAGTTTCATCAGAAAAACACGCACCTTTGGAGCACTGGGGAATATGTTATGGGCCGCTGGATGCCCCATAACATATTCCTCTGCTAGAGCTGACCATGATCTGATTGCACTGAGGTATGGCATGCCATTCCACCTCAGTTATATTGTTCGACATCAGCAAAGAGTCTTATTCTCTCTTCTTTTCCCCTTCCATGCCAAAATTCTACACCGAAATGACACGTCAAATGTTAATTGCAAGTTTTGAAAATGATTGAATATTCTTTTATCATTTTTTATATTTTTAATCCATCGATCCTCCTAATTTATTCTTGCATGACTCTGAATGTGTGTAACCAAATGGACCCTCACAGGTCTATTTGTATTTTGAGCTACATTAACACTGGATTGTATTTGCAGATATCTCCTCAGCACATTGAGAGTCTAAAAGTAAGACGGATGCATGGTGGTCACTGGTCAGTGAGTGCTGACCTGGAGTGACTGCTGTATGTATATCTGCAGAGTCCACTCAATCAACTCATTCATGTCCCAGTAGTTACACTTCTATTTATAACCAGGAGTTTTCCTCTGAATCCTGCCAATATAGCCAAGAGAGGTACATAATATGCATATGAGTACATAATATGCATATGAAAGTGTACACACACACACACACACACACACACACCCACACACACACACACACACACACACACACACACACACACACACACACACACACACACACACACACACACACACACACCCCAATTTTTGTGCTTCCGCATGAATTGCATTTCCCAGAAAGGGTACATTTTGTGCAATTTCACATACATGCATATATACAGTAAAACAAACAGACAAAACGAAATTAAAACAAAAATAAGTTTGTTGAGGCTGTTGTTTTCTATCACTGTGTTTCTGTGTGATTTAGCCATCGCCAACTAAAGTAATCAACGCAATATTACAACGCATTTGAATTGAACTATAGCCCCCCCCCCCCCCCCCCCCCCCCCCCCCACCCTGACAAATAGTTGGAATGTACGAGTCGGGGCATTCAATTTAGCCTGACTCAATTCTACAGATAAGCATTGTGAAAATAGCAGTTACAAGATCACAACACCCCCATTGTAGATCTGCTATTTTCAAAATGTGTGTCTGACAATTTCATGACAGACATGACAATTTGGCCAGCCTCCTATTTAGCGCTAAATACGCCTGGACAACACTCCATCCGCCCCAAACTCTTTTGCCTTCTGGCCCCAAAATTATGGAATGCACATTCAAATCAGAATTGCAGATTCGCTTGCAGATTGAAAACATGCCTCTTCAGACATCTTGGCCCATAGCACTTGCACTAGCACTTGTCCTAGTATAGCCTTGACCTCCTACAGGCGTCTTATGTGGACTTATGTATCTTAGCATTTCTGTACGTTGTAGTCTTAGAAGGTTATGTAGACAAGAACATTTACTTACCACTCTATAGTAAAATATCATAATATAATTAGCCTATATATGCAGACTTCCTACCATTACGTTATATTATTATGTATGAATTTTTGACTATCTTTGAATGTATATGATGTATTACCATGCTTTTTCCTTTGTTCAAGCGTAATGTAAATTGTTCTAAACTGTAAACTGCATCGTTTGTTGATTACATTGAGAGCAGTAGCGGCCTTTTTCTTTTTAGGTATTAAAAAGATCTTGAACATCCTTACGTTCAAGACTTCACTGGAATCTGGGACCTGACCCACAGATTGAGAACCACTGCCTTATAGCCAACAGTAAGGGTAGACAAACCGACCTCTACTCTAATCCACAGGTTACTCAGTAGTCTCCAACTGGCTGCACAATTCTAGAAATAACACATGGCATCATGCCAATTTAAAAAAAATGTATCTGCTTGCTGTATTTAGCAATACAACTTGCAGAAGGTCATTCATTAACCTGAGAGGCCTGTCCGAATTTTCTCTGTGTTCTCTCTTGTCGTCACATGGCAGCTACTGTATGGACTTATCCTTCAACTCCCTTCAAGTTACACTTAGCTGGTTATGTAAGCTACACTGTGTCCATTTTGTCCCTTTTATTCCTTTACTGTATTATCACAAGTATGGGATGTAACGGTAACACACGTGCACACATACACGGGCATGCACACGCACAGACGCACGCATGCAGAACACACACACACACACACACACACACACACACACACACACACACACACACACACACACACACACACACACACACACACACACACACACACACACACACACACACACCTGATGATTGAGTGCACAGCAGAATCACAGCAGTGTTAACTCTGGACCGGTAAGGGTCCTGCAGTAATGTTGACACTTTCAGAGGTAACACTCCAGATTTTTCTGTGTGGGCCATGAGCGCTCAGTTTCTTCTTGCCAATCTGCCAAACCCATCATCTGTGGCAATAGATCGTCTCCCAATTCACCCCTCCTGCCACTCCATCTCGCTGTCACCTTGGCAACGGCTGTGGAGGTGAACAGCCAGCTGGAGTAGTCGACCTCTTTTGGCCGTGTTCCACAGAGCTGCAGTCCCGTGTACGGCGTGTAGGCCTGCCAGAGGATGAACTGCTCCTCACAATCATATACCAACATTTTCAAGGTACCTCCTAAGTCAGAGCTGCATGATGTTTTAGCAACTTAAAGAACATCAGCCAAAAAATAGCAGATCCACAAGGTCACAACTTATTGCAACACAGCACTATGTGAATGAGCTTGTAGATCATCGATAGATGGAAAATTGCATCATATATAGTCAACTCAGGTCCAGTTCACTAGTCACAAGTCTAGAGGGGTTAGGTTTATGTTTTTACATGGTAACGATGTTCCGATACACTAAGTATCCGTTCCAAATACAACAATTTCTGTGTTTGCTGATGCCGATACTGAATACCAATAACACTGAGTACTATATGTAATAATTGAATAAAACCAAATAATATCTTATTTTGAAGTCCACTGAACAGGACTACATTATTCAACAAGAAATTTTCAGTTGCAAATGTCCTCTGTCAGATGCCCGAATACAATTTTGTATTATTGTGCGCTTGTTGCTTTTCATGTTTTATAAGCATATGCTATGCTTATTCTCAATGGCTTTAGGGATATTTGGACCATTTACATAAATAGAGGCTAATAGGCCGGTCTACTAGTTTTTTGAAAGTATTCATGAACAACAAGTAGGGGCCTAAGCATTGTAATAGTTTGTTTTGAACTTTCGGGTAGAGAGAGCAGGCCTACAAAAGCTATGGGCTATATGTGCTTTAAACAGTGTGTGTGTGTGTGTGTGTGTGTGTGTGTGTGTGTGTGTGTGTGTGTGTGTGTGTGTGTGTGTGTGTGTGTGTGTGTGTGTGTGCGTGCGCGAGCGAGCGAGCGAGCGTGTGCGTGCAGTTGAGCATGCATTCGCGCGTGTGTGTGTTTGTGCGTGTGTCTTCTCTCACAAAGTTTAGCACATTTTTTGTATGAAAATTTATTAAATAGTTTGCCTATATATCCATGAAAATAAACACAGTGCGGGGAAAAATAAATAGTCTGAATTGTCACACCAAAATACAGAGTAGGGTTACTGATACACAAACTTGAGGGTACTCAAGGGGTACTTAAAGTGTGCTCTATCAAACTCAAACTCCCTACTAAAGAACAAAACATCGGCCTATTGTACATGTAAGTGAACTTAGGATATAGGCCTACTGACATAAACAATTGATTACTAACATGATCAGAATTAAAACGCCATTTACACAAAAGTGAGACAACACATATTATGATTAAGAATATAAATTATTGCTTGTCAAACAAAGAGAGAGAAATTGGTGAATAAAGCATTAAAGCAAATTCCATCCACTTCTGTTATTATTATCAGAAAAATAAACACTGCAGCATTACTTGGAAACTTGTATGAAACATTGCAGAGGTGTACAAGTGTACAATTCTATATCTTCACACCTAATTTTCTTTTTCCTTTTTTTATGATGAGTCCATAAACGTCCTTTGGTGAATATGTGGAAAAACTCAAACCTATTGCCATCTCCAACTTACTATTAAATGTCTGTCCTTCAAAAGTTGTTGGCTGATTTATAGTGCAGAAACAAATACCTGAAAAGGTATAATAGGCCTTTTGGCTTTTATTATTGGAAGAAATATAGGAACTCACTGGTCGACATGTTTTAAGCCCAAACGAGTACAGCGTTCTCGGGTGTGTTTAACAAATCCTATAGCCTTAAAGGGGAATTCCACCCATTTTCAAAAATTTCCTGAGAGGATACAATATGAACCAAATGGACCATTTGTACCCTCTCAGGAAAAAGAGGTCTGAAAAAAAATTAACATGTTGAAATACATCTTGATGATGTCATCAGATGTATTTCACCATGTTAATGATTTTTTTCAGACCTCCATTTTAGGGAATACAGAATTGGGGGAACTTTTTATCATGTCCACACAACATCTCTAAGGTAGGCTATATTAATGACATATAAAAAATGTTGACAATGGGTGGAGTTCCCCTTTAACAAATCCTATAGCCTTAATGGGTATCTAATAGGCTACACAAATTAATCAGGGGAATGTGAATTGTAAATATTGTCCAAAATGCCTGTTCTTTTTTTCTTTTTTTTACATTTCAAGTTAGCCGTCTTAAGGCTGTACTTTTATCCGTGCGTTCACGTCTCGCTGTACATTCTTTTGCAGTCTATCGGTGACGGTGAATCAGAACTCATGTTGCCAACCTGTGAGTACGCGTCGTCCGGCGTGTGTGGAAGTCCCGGCGGCGTCATCCTCTTCTCCTTCTGCCTGCGGTTGCAGAACCAGACCCGCACCACCTCTTTCTCCAGCTGCAGCGAGTCCGCCAGCGAGGTGATCTCCTGCGCCGAGGGCTTGGGGCTCTTGAGGAAGTGGCTCTCCAGCGCTCCCTTGACGCTCACCTCGATGGACGTGCGCTTCTTCCTCTTCCTGCCCTGCGCGGCGATCTTGTCGATGCCGGTCGGGCTGCCCGTCGTCGAGTCGGCCTCCTCCAGCCACTTGTTCAGCAGGGGCTTCAGCTTGCACATGTTCTTGAAGCTCAGCTGGAGCGCCTCGAAGCGGCAGATGGTGGTCTGCGAGAAGACGTTGCCGTAGAGCGTGCCCAGCGCCAAGCCCACGTCCGCCTGCGTGAAGCCGAGCTTGATGCGCCGCTGCTTGAACTGCTTGGCGAAGTGCTCCAGGTCGTCCGACGTCGGGGTGTCCTCGTCGGAGTGCGGGTCGGTGCCCACGCCGTGGTGGTGCTGGTGGTGATGCGCGTTGTTGCTGTTGTGATGGTGGTGGTGGTGGTGATGGTGGTGGTGGCTCCCGTGGTGGTGGTGGTCGAGATCCGGGGATTCCCCGCCGCGCTGCACCAGCGCCGGGTGCATGAGGCTCTGTCCGCCCGAACCGAGCATCCCGTTGAGCGTGAAGCCGCCCGGCTGGGAGTAGATGAGTCCGGGCTGCTGCTGCTGTCCCTCGGCGATGCTGCTCGACGCCCAGCTGTGTGTTTGGTGCGATCCCTGTAGATGGGGAGACCTGTGGTGCAGCGCAGCGGAGCCTGCAGGGTGGAGAGCCTCCCTCCCCGTCCCCGCCGCCGCCGCGCTTCTCTTCGCGTCCTGCTGGGAGCCGCCGCCGGAGGAGGACGTCCACGGGGAGCTGCCGGCCTCGGCGGCTGCCACCGCGGCCGCGGCCGCCGCGGCGGCAGCGTGGGGCAGCGATGTCACCCACTGGTGGGCATGGCTCAGCATGTGCCCCCCGTTGCTCGTCGCCTGCATGGCTGATCCCCCGTGCATGAAGTCACTCGTCTGCACCATCTTTATGGAGGAAGGGTCTCCCCTGTAGCCACCTGCAGACACCGTTGTCACAGTGGTGCCAGTGCCAGGCTGCATGCCAATGCTCCCACGATCAGAGTGTATGATTGAGCCGGTCGATAAAATCCTGTTGTTGGCTAAATATGGACTTGAAGTGGCTGTTGCCATTCCCCAAACCATATATCTTCTTGATGTATGATGCTCTTTTCTTGATTGATGTTGAAAACTCTTTTTGTTTGTTTTCTTTCTATTCCATTTGGGTTCAGTGCAAGGCTATGCTATAGCCTACATACAAATGTTATTTCAAGCGAAATTACTACTGTGCTAAAAGGCGCCGAAGTTCTGCCATAGGTGCTGCTCCATGAAGTGTAGGCTACATGCAATTATAAATCTATATTAACTCAAGTGCATACCATTGTTTTGAAAAACAATAAGCTATAGATCTCTCTTACTTCCACAGCATGTGAAGAAATACAAGCCATCAAAAGTTTGTGCATGGGCCCGTGAACTCTGCAGCAGTTAATCCACAGGCGTGCACAACATGACATCGAAAATAGTCTTCGTTCTCGCCAAGATAGCCTACTATACGGAGGTCTCGGGTTTCTTGGTATTATATGGATGCCTTGAAGAAGAGAGGATGAAAATGAAGACACACTGCACTGTCAACGTTAAAGTCCCTTTGATCTTCTGCAGCGCTCACTCCCATCAACTCCAGTCCACACACACACACACCTCCCAGGCTAATGCGACCACCACCGCTACACGCAAGTGTTTACCCTGTGCCAGCGTGCACACGCCTATCCTACCTCCGTCCAATTACGGCAGGAAGTTTTTTTTTTGCACAACTCCCGCTGATTGGACAGATACCCGCAGAGGAGTTGGTTTGAAGCCTCGGGTCGGGAGCGCACAGTTCTTCTAGTTAGGGGGAGAAAGGAAAAGGCACACAAATCAAATATTCTGTGTGTGGCTATAGCGTTAACATAAAATATAGAACACAACATTGGTTATGTTAAACAAAATAACACTTATAGGCTAAGGTGCACAGAAATTATGTAGCTGTAGCCTCTCTTGAAACATTTAACTACATATAGCCTATACATTTAATTGATACTTTGGCAGTGGTTTTACTTCAAACATATAGATTCCAGTGTCATTATTCTTGGATGTTTATTGAGCTTTGGGCTACATCAAAATGACCACTACAGAAAGCACTGATATATGATTTACATTTCAATTAAGTACAACTGCAACAAAACTGACAACTGTGGGTGGACAGGTCTTGTTAAGCATTACACTTGTTTCTAATAGTGGCTACAATATGTACATTTCATCACAACCTTTAGAGACGTACAAATATTAACTTCTGCAAAGGCAGACACAGCAAATTACATAGGAGGTAAAAGGGCAATGAAAAATATACAAATAGGGGATAGGGTTTCTCTCTCTTCTTTCTGTCTTGTGTGTGTGCACGCAACGCTCATGTGTAATATACAGTATAGGGCAACAGGGCCATGTCCAGGATAGCCTATACTCAAGGCGGAGGTTTAGCCTCTTGCATCTTAATGCACTGTTCTTTTCATTACGGCGAAGGGCCACAGCGGTGCTCTAGTGTGAGCGGGGTGCACCGTGCAACCCAGCAGCAAGCAGTCTGATATTCCACCGTGGCTTTAATACTAGTCTATATTCTAACAGAATGTTTCCATGCGAGTATATGGTTGGCCTGGTAAATAAATGTAGACTATTTAACTTAGGCTATGCTCACATTTCTCTACCCACAAGTTTCCACCCACTTTTAAAAGCCTTGTGTGTGCAGAATCACGTTGAACACATGCAGTTTTGTGATAGTGCAGGAGGAGGCAGGCAGGTGAATGCCGCCTATAATAAATGTGGTGCCAATTCATGTTTTCTTTTCCAGTAGATTTGTTTTGGGTCCGGTTCAAAAAAGTGGCCTAATGGTTAATAGAAGAAAGCTAAAAACACTCCTGAAAATGTCTCGCCCGGACCACATAGGCCACTATATAAGGCAGATTTGGCCAAATCTCAGGGAATAGCTCACAGTACAAACAATTTGATACGTTATTTACATTTTTAGAGTGTGAAAGAAAGAGATAAATCAATGCAAATTGATCTATAAATGTTGGTAAACTCATG
Organism: Benthosema pterotum; assembly: GCA_039105355.1. Classification (NCBI taxonomy): domain Eukaryota; kingdom Metazoa; phylum Chordata; class Actinopteri; order Myctophiformes; family Myctophidae; genus Benthosema; species Benthosema pterotum. The sequence goes on along the minus strand of CM076978.1, from coordinate 39,275,854 downwards.
ATCTAAACCCCCTAATTCTAAATAAGTCCTTACTCCACAAAGACCTGGTGAGAACAAAGCAAAACATGTCATTCACTCAGTCCATCCATCCATCACATCACCGTCCATAAAGATCACAACACTGACCTCATCAAACCCCTATAGCTACACATGCAATACCGGATCATATAGAAGTGCATATATGGAGCAGGCCAGCAAACTCTACTGTACATCCGACCTCAAATGTCCAACCTTTATAGGCTTAGATCTCCATATGGATCGGCTCCCAGCAGCCAGTGAAAAGTAGAGCCTCAACACTGGCGAAAATTAAGGCCTGGCCCTGCCTAACAGGGCCCTGACTGGTGGGTTCAAAGTTCACTGGTAGAAGTAAGTAACTATGCAGGGTTATTTGATTGTCAATTCGATCGATTTTAAATATAGGCTATATAACCTACCGTATATCTGCACTGGTCAACATTTTACGAAACCTGTTGAATGAGTGAACCATGAAATAAACTGAGTGAAGGCTGAGATCTTTTGCAAGTATACCATAATGTTCTCTGTGTTTTCAGCAGTAGTGGGCCTACAGAAAACCAGACAGACTGCAGTAATGTTTTTCATGTGTTGTGCTAGCTGGTCACAGTGCAGGGTCCTCTGTTTGTTATTCATGAAGGAAGCTGGGTGAAGAGGCCTTACATACAATGCTCTCTCTCTCCCCCTCTCTCTGTACTTTACTACAGCGTTAATTCTCTGTTTTACTGCAATTAATTCAATAGTATTGGCACACATTTGTCAGGTATAGCCTGTTTGCCCCCAAATGCATTGTTCATCTGGATATCCCTTACCGTTTTTACATAAAGGAACGTACTCCCTCCACTCTGTTCCTTTCTGCTCTGTTCGGTCTTCAATATGCACAGCAGCTTGGCCATTCCTGCCCCAGGCTATTTTCTTTGGTAGACGTTTGAAATATGCAAATGCTCCCGTCGAAAATTGCAAAGGAAAACCTTCATCTGTGTTCCAGGAGTTTTCAACTCAAAGAACCAGATGATTTCCTTAGTGGGAACGAGAAAGAGCAAGGCAAGGCAGACAGAAACAAGACTTGGATGACAAAGGCATGGCTGTTATTGTTGTCATCATCACGCTGATTTACTCAGAGGTACAGTTGGAACCTGAAAGACAGAATAGTGCAGCAATATTTTTCTTAGACCTTAATTTGAAAAAGGATATGTTTATACGCACACATGCACACTCGTGTGCGCACACAACACAACACACACACACACACACACACACACACACACACACACACACACACACACACACACACACACACACACAACACAACATACACACACACACACACACACACACACACACATTGACAGTGTAGGGTCACAACTGTCAACAAGTACGAAAGAGTGGCCAGAACATTGCAACCCAGTAAAGTTTCCATCCTATATATTTCACAGATTCCACATCATTAGTCCTGTCATGATCATGAGTGTGTTTGACACTCGGCTTTCCCTGAGCCCGAAAAATCCTTCGCATAAAAGGCCTCCCTTACCCAGACATGTTTAGCCTATTGTCAGGAAACAGAGAGACACATAAGGCAGAGTCAGAGGGAGAGTATAATGAGACAGAAGGGGTAAGACATGATGAACAAATAGGAATAGGTAGTACAGTGAGATATCAACAAGTGCCTACAGAACATCCCTAAAACCTCAATACAGGGAAATCTCAGACATGTCTAATAATGTCTCCACATAGCGCATACAGATATATCTCTGAAGTTTGGCCATATGTCAAGTTCAGTAGTTGTTGAGACAAATACAGTAATGCCTCTCACATACCGGTGCAGATAGACTTCTGATGTATGGCCATGTGTCAATTTCAGTAGTTGTTTTAATAATAATGAGATAAAAGGCTTTTTGAGACTCGACTTGATGTGGTACTAGGGAAGGAAGGGAAGAAATGTGAAGACCTGCCATGTTTTCAGCACCAGAACAGCAGTCAATTACCACCCCCTGCTGTGGGATAAATGATGATACTCAAAGGACAAATGTGCTGGTTAAATATTGTTGTGAGCCAGTCCATTATGTTGATTGGTGAATTATTTCAGCAAATTCCACAAGGGACAAATTGTCAAGAAATGGGACAGGACGACGAGGCAGGAAAATAGTCTTTACCATATGTTATTGTATTATCTTTATTTATATGCACATAAAGGTGTGTACAGGGGTTTAGGTTTGTCCAAGTACAGTATGTGTGTGTCTTATGTGTGTAAACCTCACGATGAAAGCTCTCCTTAGCATTACTGGTGTGCTTCCAGCAGAAGGTTATGTTGAATATTTATGCTACACCACATGAAGTGCAAGGAGATGGAGAGGACAGAACAGAAACATCTGGACTGTCATTGAAGGAGAAGAAAGGAAATTGAGAAAAGATGAAAACTGGGTGCTCTGTGAATTTTTTGATAAAATTGGGGCCTGTGCAAATAGCCCAACGATTCTGCCCATGAAGAAGACGCGGAAGTTGTGCTGCAGAAGAGGAAGATGAGCTTTACCTACTTTGCCGCCATGTGCACGAGCATGGAATCAGTTGATGGACACTGGGTCTTGTCGTTTTCTCTGTGGGTATGTAAAGTGTTTGTATCCTCTCTCCTTCTTCTTCTTTCCCTTCAAACATTCCTTCACTTCGCTTCTCAAATAAGACGTTGCAAAGCAACAGGGGAAATTCTGTCAGGAAATACCTCCTGCTCTGCAGGCTGTGGTATACAGACAACCGTAGCCCTGTACCCAAGCCCAGACATGGGCCAAGTCAAACAGTGGGTGTCCCTGAAGGCCTGGCTGGTCAGACACAGTCCGACTGGCCCCGGGCCTTTCATGAATGGACAGATTTCTCTCTGAAGCCCCCACCTGCGGGCCTACATGATTATAGAGGATCTCTGTAGCTAAGGACGTTTCTCAGGTGGCTTTGGAAGGAAATATCATATGATGAAACATTAAGTAACTTCTATATAAGCCACAGAACGTCTCACACCATTTCAATTAACATCTCTCCTACATGCTGTTACCTACGTTCCCATCTAAGTGGCCTGGGGTCCCCCACACCCAGTCTTCTTGTGTGATATCAGATGGTGCACTGCAGTGAATCGTCGTCATGATCTCAATCAGGTAGAAGAAAGTATCTAGGCAAAACAATTCCTTAATTTCAGATATGCCACTTCACAACTTGAAACATAAAGTATGTAAATAGTACATCTTAACCCAGCGGATTAATCAGCTGATCGAAAGCTGCAGTAGCTGAATTTATAATCAGCTATGTTTTGGCACAATTATGTTTGATTTCTTTGAACCTTCCTAGATTAGCAGAACACAAGAACACACTGTTATTACAAACGTGCCATTAGTAAGTGGTGCTGTGTCAAATCCAGCACGCCATCAGCAGAGAAAGCTAGCGTGCAGTGATCTCATTAAATAAGTACCACGTATCCTCTTAAGCGCAGCAGGTAAATGACGGCATGCAGCTTTGAAATTAACAGCTCTTCACTGCTGTTCATGAAGGAGAATCGTGTTAATATTTTCCCTTTGAAAGTCACCACTCCCTTCACATATTGATTGAGTGTCACAGCACAGAGAAAATGCTATTTCTATTTCCCCACAACAATGTCAATATCTCACTAAAAACATTCATTATTATGACAGACTTTTTGGTTACATTTTGGATGCATTGGAACATTTTGATTGAGATGCATTAAAATCATCAGTGATGTTAAAGGTGAAACGTAAAAGAGTGCATTTGACTTTGAAGTTTCAGCCTCAATTTCCTGAAAGGCTGCTTCTGAAGTTTGAGCGCTACTACACCCAATTCATGGACTGTTTGTTTACAATACAATATACTAATGTGATGATTAAATTTAAACCAGTAATACACTGGATGCCAGAATGGGATTAAAAGTGGAGTACAGACTGTAATCAAGCCACCTATTTGTGGAGGACGATTCAGAAATGGGATAAAAACAGGTCAGCTTAAGTACAGGTCAGCTTTTATTGATGTGGGCCTTGATACGTCATCACACACCGTGTTTTCATTTTTATGAAGAACGTTTTTAATATAAAAATACACAAAAGTGAAGATGTTTCTATTTTTGACATGCATTGTTGGGTATGGCTAAATAATGACCACAGATGTCGTCTAGTGTGAACTGTGAACAATGAATTTTCAATCCTCTGTGACTTTAAAGCATTTTGTGCCCAGCACACTGCACAACTGTCACTCCGTCGCGCCTCGTGGCACTTCATGCCAACTTATATGGCTGTCAGCCTATCACACCATGTGACACGTCCCATAGATGACCGTCTCCATAATGAAGGTCACAACATTGACCTCATAAAACCCTGCATAGCCAAGACTGGATTATCACCTAGATTGCTGATACCTGTCCATTCAAACTATAAATGGGCCCACCGCAAAGTTATTAAGACAGCCTCACCCGGCAGCCAGTGAAAACGAAAATGAAGGCCCCATTATTGATTGGGCCTTTTGGCTCAAATGAAGAAACCAAACCAGGGAACATTTTCTGGAAATAGCAGATCTGCAAAGAGATTTGGCATAGAGGTTTCAAAAAAGAGTGGACCAAGTACAGTACGACCCCAGTCAGTATTAGTTTACTTACAAGCTACTATAGATGGTTTAAGCATGGGACCCATATTTTAGATCATTTAGACAACACTACAATGCCAGACTTCAGAGTCGACGGAGTGGATCAATGCAACACTCACATATTGTTTGTGGGGCAAATATCTAAAAAAAATACTTGACTTGCTGCAGTGTCGAGTTCACAAGTTGTTTTGGAGGCACTATCAACACTGCATGCAGGCACATTTAGTTTCTCATGCCCAATCATTACAAGCTATACGTTGTTCTAATATTGACTAATAAAAACAATATATAATACAATACTAAAGGGGAGAAATAAGAATAAATAAGAATCAAAGTTAAGTTTCCAGAAATGTACTTTATATTGCAATAATAATGTGTGAGTATGTCATAATCTCGTGGCACATCATGGATTTGGCTCATCTCACAATAGTGTGTTAGATCAGGATATTTTACTGCATGTATGTCCTGTACTTTTGCAATTAATATTATTCATTCATCGTATACTAAGCTTCCCTTTGCCGACAGGCCGGCAGGTACTTTGACCCCCCCCCCCCCCCCCCCCCCCCCCCCCGCTTCCAGCTTCTTTATAAAAAAAATGCAAAAGAGAACACTGAAGGACTGTGAACCCAGAGCTCCTGTGTGATTCTGATTGCAGCTTCATCAAGACCATGTTTGAAAACTTCTAACATTAATTTGAGAAATCTCGCCCCTTCCCGTCCATGTTAGTTGTACAGCTAGAGGCCTAGGGCAAGTTAACCCTAAACCCTAGTACTACTACCACTACTACTACTACTACTGCTACTACTACGACAATGGAGTAATGTTCACTTTAAAAGGCTTGGGAAAACATGCCACAACACAAGTCTGCTCTCCCTTCCCATATGGAAAAAGCTTTATTTATGCAAACTCTTGAAAGTGGAACCTTTCATATGAGCCACTTTACAAAAAATACTATCTTATATCTTTTTTTTGTATGTCATATATTAATCTTATACAACGTAAATTACAATATTATATATGTTTCACCTTACAAAAAATACTATGGATCTCATATTGTGCCACCACTAGGCTGATGACCTTGGCAAGCATGTTGAAAACACCCAGTCTACCTTTGATCTACATTATCAAAGACCTCACTCTCTCTCCTCCATGGGCTAAAGGCTACTATTGTTTGTTGTTGTTGTTATTTATATTGTTTTCCATCCTCATAAGACAAAGCAGTCTGACCATGACTCTGATGCTAATGTGGAGGTGGAGAGGGCGTTTTTAATGAGCAGCAGAGCAGATCAGAGGGGCTCAGGAGAGAGGGAATAGGTAGCATTGAACATCAAAAAACACAACTAAAGTACACTAGCCTCTGTGCTCTATGCCAGCCCTGACCCCTCCGTTGTACAGTACAATTACTAGCAATGATTTGTGTTGCATTTAAACAGAAAAGCACAAGGATTCATTCAGAGAATCAAATGGGAAATGGAAGTGATTAAAAGGCCGCTGTTGCAACTTTAGCATACCATTGCAGTGATCATATGTACAGATCCATCTCAATGAATTAGAATATTGTGTAAAAAATCACAATCATGTAGCCTGAGCTCTGTGGACAGGTGGCAAATGCTACTGGAAAAGGAAGATCAGAATCAATAAGGCTTGTCAATGTACAAAGCCACACAGTGCCGTAAAATATCATCTTGGAGTTGTGTTGAGAATGGACATGCAAAACACATGATTTAGGCCATGTTATTAGCTGGTGTTGATCCACTCAAGTTAAGGAGCCGCGGCGCAAACTAGCACAAACTACTAGTAACTGCTGTACTGACCATGGTATTGCTGTGCTTAACTGACCACCCAACTGTCCTGACTTGAACCTGACAGAGAATCTGAGTTGTATTGTCAAGAGGATGGCGTGAGACATAAAACTGAACAATGCAAATTAATTAAGGGCTGTTATCAAAGTAAAACTGCTTCCATAACACCTCAACATGCATTGCCACAGGCTGATCATCTCCATGCCATGCTCGCTTGACGAAATAATTGGATAAAAACTAGCCCAGTATCAACTGCATACATTAATGTACTTTTCAGATGGTCGACATTTATAACATATTTTTTGAATGGTGTCGTAAAATATTCTGAGCTTGTATTTTCATGAGCAGTATCCATATCTGGATTCAAACAAAAATAAGTTTTTTAAATACTTCATTAATGCACAATGATTTGAGTATATATGAAAGTTTCACTTTTTGAATTATATTATGGAAGAAAATTAACTTTTACACAATATTCTAATTCATTGAGATTAACAGCTGTATTGAATAACTGTTGGTCCATTAATTGATTAACGGACCAACACTTTCTGTTAGCATTTTGGCATTGTTTGGAGATTTAAGGTATAGGTATGCCCTTATGAAGACCACAGATGTGGTTTAAAAGTGTGATAAACATATTTTTCATTTGACTGGGTTTTGTATTTGTTGGTCCCATCCAGCCTAGTGGTCTGGATGTAACGCCCGGGATTCGAACCCGGGTCTCCCACGTGAAAGTCCGACATCTTAACCACTAGACCAAAGGGACATCCCCTTGGTCCGGGGGCAGATACTAGACTTTGGAGGCCATCACAACAGAGGCTGTAGCCAACTGCTACACTCACCTCCCTTTTGACCTCCTTCCACGGAGAAACCCGATCCGGGTCACGGCACCAATGTAACGCCCGGGATTCGAACCCGGGTCTCCCACGTGAAAGTCCGACATCTTAACCACTAGACCAAAGGGACATCCCCTTGGTCCGGGGGCAGATACTAGACTTTGGAGGCCATCACGACAGAGGCTGTAGCCAACTGCTACATGGACACCTAGGGCTCCATTTTCGTCACCGCTAAACCCCTTACTCCTTTACTTCTTTGCCTTTTTAAACTATTAAAAAAACATTTTTCAAAAGTTTAAATGGCCAGTCTACAAGCTTACAATGTGTCAATATATTGGCACGTTGAACTATTTCAAAAGGTTTTTCAAAATAGTAAAAAAAGTGATAAGGGGTTTAGGATAAGGGGTTTAGATGGTAACGAAAATGGTCTGGAGCCCCTATAGGCTGATAATACAGCCTGAGGGAGTGTCGCAGGTTAAACGCCTAATTACCTTTCCCAATGGATCGAAAAAGAAGGCAGTATGTGTGTTTTACTATATGGTTTGACTGGATTGCTGAATTCCTACAATACACATAATGCTTTGGTGCACTGCCCCTCCTTGTGGAGAGGGTGGAGGCTGTGTCGAGGTGAGACTTGCAGTCCAGGAGAGAATTACATTTTCATAACAAAGTTTGGTCATGGGGATGGCACCAAGATTATCTAAAACACATTTCTCACATTAAAAACCACAGAAAAGAGGTTTGTGTTCTAAACATCATTAAAATAAGACCCAGTTGCAAAATGGGCCATTAAGTAGATACTGTTTAACATTGTCAATGATCTATTACGGTAACTGTTTTTAATGCAAAAAAGGTATCTTCTTTTCTTTTCTGTTCACTGCTGTATGCGAGTGCTTATGCATTCATGTCATGAGCCAGAGTCAACTGACATGACATGAATAATAATGACATTATACATATGCAATTGTTTTGTAACTTATCAGATGCATCAATCAGCAATAACAAAGCAGGTGTCACTAAAATGAGAGATTATGTATTTCAAGGCGTACATTTTGAGTTGAACCAGCAACATAAGCTTGTCTTCTCAGAACCAAAAGATGCAGATGGCTCCTCCTTTACAAGGACATCTTTAGTAAATAAAAATGACAAGCCACACATCTCTTGAGCCAGAGTCAAACCTGTGATCTTAGCGATGTCCTTGGCTGTTCATTATGCATGCCGGCTGGTCACAGGAACACAGGCCCTGATTTAGATACATGTTTAATGTATTAATTAAAACATGTCCTCAATAATCACCAAATTAACATGGCACTAAATGTGCTATGGATAGCACTTTGTCAAATTCTGGTGTTTGATCAGCCTGCATTATTGCATGTGTACAGTTGAGCAGACAGACAAGAGTTGTTATTGAGTATTAATTTTACTGGTATTTAGGAGCTATAGGAGCAGCAATAGTTCATTGATACATACTGTACATTATAGAAGGATCGAAATCTGAAAGGGTCTATCTAGAGTTAACTAGAATTAGACTAAACCTTGTGTTTGAATTGAGTGAAATAACATTACACTAAAATATACAGACATTTGTCCTTTGTTTTTGTCAATTTGTCAAAACAAACATGGAAAAATATCATGGACTGACATTCTTAAAAATGCACCATTTTTTCTGTACTGTAGTTCCAAACGGACAGTGCTCTTGAGGGGGAAAAGGCATAAGGGTGGAAGGAAAATAATAATAATAGTTGTTCCCCCTTCAGAATGGAGGGGGATCCATCAGGCTCTGTGTAAATCAATCTGCTTCTGCTTAAAGGCCTGTCAATTTAGCTCTGACGTCTGGCAGGCTGACATCACTCACTGGATATTTAACGTGAAGGCCAATTAATCATCATGATTAATTCACTCACAAACTGCACGCAACTGTTCAACTTCAGCTTCCCGCCTTTCCCAGTGACATCTGAATTCCCCTCTCAAATGTGCACTTAATATACGCCCATGAAGACGAGAGGAAGAAAAGCTAAAAGAATAACATTCATTCTAGGGTTTTGTTCGCTTCGCCCCCCTCAACACTGTCCTAGTAGAAATTCATCAGCTCATGTGCCCAACAAACTTACGCAATATAGCCTACTTGTGTGGAGGGCATTGCAATTTTAGGATGCCAATTTCATGATTGTAATTTCATTTTTCCCCAAAATGTAACCATACCATATACCATGGGCCTATAAAGCCACAAATAGTCTCTAAAAAGTGTAGTCTAAAGTCTAAAAGTGAAGCTTTTTAAGGGGTGTAACCATCGATTAGACGTTGATGAGACGTCTAATCAACATCTAATCTAAGATGAGACCTCTAAAAATGTTCACTTTTAGACCTTTTTTAGATTTGTGCTCAGTGGGATGTATCCCTGAATACAGACCTACAACCATAGATACAGAGGGACACAAATTGCTGCATATATGAGTGGCTCAACCACTCAAAAACAAGGGTTGGGATTAAAACAAGGAAAACATTCCTCAGAATGTCTGTCACTAAAATTCTACTTTACATAAGGGGACCTTTGGCCCTCACAAGTATAGTAGGCTAATGCAAGGGCACGAGTGTGCGAACACACACACACACACACACACACACACACACACACACACACACACACACACACACACACACACACACACACACACACACACACACACACACACACACACACACACACACACACACACTCCCAAGTCCAACGACACAGCATGCTCTTTGTAATTGGTTTTGCTCTTCAAATCTATAATGTTAACACAGTCTTGAAGTGTGAATAATAATGAAGCGTACTTATAATGAAGCAGACTCTATAGTAAAACCTGCCATTTCTGACACAGCAAACTGTTTGCTTAACCTAATATTTCCTTAGTTTAACTTAGCATTGCCCACTCCATCTCCATGAAAACGGAAAATCACACATTAGGAAAGTGAAGCATGAATATGTAATTCCCCCCAGAAGTTATTATCTCGGCCAAGGCAGTGGAAATGGCCAACATTGTGTTAACCACTTAAACCCCAGCATCCGTATCATGGGGAAAACTAAAGAATACAAATAGCAGATCTACAAGTTTGCCCAACTCATTGTGAGCTTGTGGATCGGCTATTTTCAGCAAAGTGGATCCTATGGGAATCAACCAACTTAGTAAAGGGTTTAAGTCGTCAAGAGCTTGGAGCTAAATGTTTTCAGAAAAGGCTTATTTTGTTCTTTGGGCCTTTCAATTGGAGCCTCCCATGGTACCTCCTTGATTCGTGGCTCTAGTAACATTGCTTCGCTTAGTGGGGGATTATGTGACTTTGGTCTGGATTGACATCCATCCATGGATTATACCGTCCTCCACTAAGGATCGTGATCACATTGACATACAGTACATGGACAGCTATGGTGTGATAGTGATCACAATTTTAATGTGTGACAAAGGCGTTGTTCCGATCTTCACTATGCTCAGCATGTACTCTTGTGTTTGTCCTCTCTCCTGAATCTTGTTCTGATTGGCCAAAGCTGAGTCATAGTCAAAGGTTGAATGATTCATGAATGCAATTGGCTGATTGATGGCTTCCTCCAAACTCTGTAGAGGACGTAGGCAGCAGATCAATCTATCAATCATATCTCCCCTGACAAGAATAGTGATCAATGGAGAGAACACTCTTTAGTTACAATCTAGTCACTTTGAATCAGCAAATGAGTCCTGTCAGAGTCCAAGTGCAAAGGCTGACACCTTTTCTTTGGCGCTAAAGGCATTGCATTAATTGTTCCTGTGCAGGAACATGTTTTAGATTTGGACCCTCTAATTTCGGCAGTGGCAGGCTTTCATACAAGCTGCCCACATCTGAAAATGCAAACCGGAACAAGAAGTGTCATTGACAGCTCTGCCGAAAACATTCAAAAAAAGCAGGATGTGACATCACAGCTCTGCCGAAAACACAGACAGTACACAGGCAAGGTGTAGAGGCACCATAGAGTAATAAAATATAGAGAGCGGACTCGAGCGATAGCCCCGCCCCCTTGCCGTTCATTTCAATACAAGTTGCTCAGTGGCGTTTTGAAGCACCCGGAATTCCCATTGGAATAACATTGTAGGCAACTTCGGGACACCAAATTTTGGTGGTCACCAGTGTGCCGCCATGACACCTGTGACGTCATGAAGCCTGTTCACTTCCATTATAGGGCTGCAATTCCACTTTTCGCCACCAGGGCCCGTTGCTTCAAGCCTGGGGGCGCTGTTGGTGGATGTGAGAGGCACTATAGGTGCAGTGAAATGCTTAATTTATTTTGAAGTTTTGCCCTCAAATGGATTCTTATTTCCTGAACCAATCACAGCGTTGCATCCCTCCAGGCTAAGGGTTGTTAAAGACCGTATATGCATTCTGTGTATTGTTTTCAAACAAAAGTGACAGAGTGGTTTGCACACGGCCCCAGATAGTGGCTCCAGGCTTGAGGCAACGATCCCTGGTGGCCAAGTTTGGTACTGCAGGCGGGTGGAATTCATGCACGAACGCCGGAGAGCACGCACGCTCGTTTGCTTTGTGCACGCGGACAGGGCAGTTTGTGTTTAAGTTGTTTTCTGAATAAACCAGCGGTCCTCACGTCATATACTACCTCTCAAAACACAACGGATGTATTATATGACAGATAATAAGCTCAATGCAAGCCCACATCAGACTACCAGGTGCCATGGGCGGCGTGGCCATCGGGACCACCGGGACTTTTCCCGGTGGCCTGCGCCACCTAGTGGCCTGGACAGGGTACAAAAAAAAAAAAAAAAAATTTTTTTTTTTTTTTTTTTTTTTGAAACCTCCAGGGCAGGCCAGCGCGACAGGCCCAGGCCAGCCCAGGCCAGGCAAACTAGTGTTTCTCCTTCCAAAAATAAAAGGTGTTCTAGTACTACAGAGTTTAGTTAAACAGTGTGAGTGACTGAGTGTAACCTGATACCCTGCACCAGTGCACCTGCATGCGCCGGACTGGAGAGAGCGAGTTAGCGAGAGGCTCCCAGCTGGCCTGGGATCCAGGGGCGTAGCTACGGGTGGGCTGGGGTGGGCCACTGCCCACCTAAATAGAGAGCTGGCCCACCCATTGAAAACATGACTAAGAACTTGAGAAAACAAAGGACAAAGACCAGAGAGCCTCTAGAGAGAGCTTGAGAGGTCTAGACTCACTGTAGTTACAGTATAATGGGTGATTTGCGGGCACTAATCACCCAGTATAATGCAAATGGAGCTTTTCATTCACCCTTTGTTTGTAAACCTGCCAGATCGTTATCATTTGGCAGGTATCAAAACAATAGCGCTTGTTTCTGTGGGGGGACTTTCACAAGGATTTTTCAAAAGTTAACTCTGGTCTGTTCTCCTGAAAGAAAATCTGTCATGATCAGCAGACACATTGGTAACTAATTTATAAATGGCTGTGATTCAATAGTGAACAGCTGAAATCTATTTGATAATGATTGTGCTAATGAAACAAAACACTGTGTTGGTGACAGGATTATTATTTCATGTTTCATGACATTAATTCAACCATTGTACAGTAAAGGTTATATAAACTGAAATATAACCGTATATGGCAATAATAGCAATAAATAGATTTCTTGCACGTGCAAATTTGCGGCCATCACGCACGCAGCATGCCCACTCTGAATAGCTCATGCCCACCCTGAATTGAGTTTCTGGCTACGCCACTGCTGGGATCAGTGGGGGACACACCCCCTGCCAGCCCCCTTCTTGTGTGTGTGGTGGCCAGTGTTGCCAACTGCCAAAATCCAAAATGCACTAGTGGCATTTCCAAAATGCACTAGAATGCGCCAGATGCTTGCCTGGAAGGTGTGTAGACTTGGGATAATTCACATGAGGAATATTTTTAACTCTTGAGACTTGAGTGTGAAAATGAAACCAAATGGACCCGCAAGGGACCAGTTGGCAACACTGGTGGTGACCAGTGTTAGGACATGTGCACTACCTAACTTAATATATTACCAACCAAAATTCAGTAACTTGTAATATAAATACATTACTTAACAAAAAATGAATACATTATACTTTTTTTCTGCCATTACTGCACTACTTTCTATATTACTTTCTGTCAATATGTCTCACTGCAAGTGTTCATGTGAAATTATCTCGACATCTGCAGAAGTTAAATAATTACTTATTTTCTATAATTTCTCAAATTATTTACTGGCTTCCATGAATTCAAGGAATACATTTAACTCCTTTTTCAAGTTGATCTCAAATGGATTTGGCTAGATGGTGTTTGCTTTATTGTAGGTATGCCACTGGCCTACACAATATTTTATTAATAGTGATACTAAATATTTTGTAAAACATTTTTAAAGTAATATGTAATAGTAATATTAGTTCGTTTGAAAATAAACCTTTGAAGGCACAGTAGCTTTGTCATGCTTCGACTTTTGCGAGGTGAGGTGGGGGGGGGGTGGGGGGGGGGTGGCCTGGCCAATGGCAAAGTCCAGATGGCCTGGCCAGCCCCACTCCGCCCCTGCCAGGTGCCCTGACAAGACCAGGACCCTCCACAACGCCCACCAACATCCTCACTGTGGACCACTGTGGACCACCGTGGACCAAGCCTCATCATCGATAACGACCATGAACTGTCCCCTATGAACTTTAAACTACATACCACCAACCCATCCTGAATCATATAACGAAAATGTTCTACCATACCCCCATATTACACTACTGCACTGTCTACTGTCACTACTTGTTTTCGTGTTCATCTCTCTCTCTGTCCCCTCCTCCCCTCTCCTCCCCCCACCCTTTCTCCCCACCCCTCTTCTTCTCTCCCCCGACACGGTCAAGGCAGATGGCCGCCCACCCCAGAGTCAGGTTCTGCCTGACGTTTCTTCCCTTGGGGGAGTTTTTCGTTACCACTGTTGCAACCTCTGCTTGCTCTGGGAGGATCTTTGTCGGTTCCCCTCTGTTCTTTTCTCTTTTGTAAAGTGTCTTGAGACAACTTGTTGTGATTTGACACTCAAATAAAATTGAATTGAATTGAATTGAATAAGGTAGTTTTTGATGCTTTTTAATGTTTTTTTCCTTTGCTCGTGCGCGACGGCGCTCGTTCATGGTTCCCATAATCCCTTGCGTCGGGCGCGTTCATGGAGAAATACTTCCGCATTTGGGCACCAAATTTTGGTGCCCAAATGCGGAAATAGGCGCACTTCCGGCGGTCTTCCGGGTGCTTCAAAGCGCCAATGAGCAACTTGTATTGAAATGAACGGCAAGGGGGCGGGGCTATCGCTCCAGTCAGGTCTCTGTATTTTATTACTCTATAGTGACAGAGTGGTTTGCACTCCAAGCCAGGAGGTTATTTCTAAACTACACACAACCTACATATATACAGTATTTTAGTGTGATGATTAGGCCCTATGTTTAAACCGAGTATGTCTGTGTGTCTTCTGAATTAGATTAAAAAGGGGAATCAAAAGAATGTTTGGAGTGCAAACAGCAGCAATGGGAATCAAACTGGTGAGCACGATTTGTATTGCTCTTTATTACTGTAGGCCTCTACATGTCATCACAGCACATTTTCATTTTCAGGAAGTACTTAAAAACACGATTTTATGGACTTTATGGCATCTATATTGTTAAAGGTGATAGAGGCAACTTGTGAGTGTACTCAGTGTAACAATGTGCTTGTAAACAGATTTGTTTAAAAACAGAATCTAACTCCATCTCACCTCCACTCTATTGGCCCATTATGAAACTGCTGGAAACCGATGTGCTGTGATTGGCTTAAATGCTGCCTCACCCCACACAACCCATCCCCCTCTCACATTAGCACCGCCTTCCCTGAGCCAGACAAATGTTTTCATGATTTGTTGGCAACAACAAAGTTCTGGACCATCTGCAGGACGAAGCAAGTGTCTGTCTGCAGGCCAGGAAACAGCTGCAGCATCAAAGTAGAAGCAACATAGAGGGGAAAAGGCAAAAAATATAGATATATATCTATTTTGATTTTTGGCTAAAAAGTTGCCCATATTATTATTATATTATTCCCATATGCCCATACTATGATCATCTCAGAGGGAGTCTAAAAAGTCGAAAAACATATTTGTCATTTCACTGCAACTTAAACATGATGTGACTAGTAGACATTTTCTAGATTTTACATCTTCGGCAACAAGGTAGAACGAACTAATCATATCCATGCTGAGTTGCAAGAGGAATTGTACTACTGTAGAACACTCCTGTAAAACCTAACCTACAATGTTTGAGTTGTAGTATTACAATGTCCATTTACCCATCATCAAACTCTGTGCAAAGTTGTCAATAGGTGAAAAGCTATAAGGTAATCCCGTTCCACCTCACCAAGCAGAGCTTCCGGGACAGTGATGTTCAGACTACAACAAAAGTCCAACATAGAACTGATCCATCCATCACATTGCAATTACAATCTTTTAATTAACTGATCCCCCGCTCCCGATAGACCCTCCCTCAGCTCCCACCACCTGCACCCCCTGATGATGACGGTGGGCACTCGGCCGAACTGACCGCCATGCCGCCTCTGCAGCTCACTCTCCAGGCTCTACATTTGAAGAGTGAACATGAAAGCAACCATGGCCCCTCCACACGGGCCAGAATCGGATCTTAATTAAAAAAGCCTTGCATGTTATTTGCCGTAACAAAGGGAAATTTGGGGGTTCATTTAAATCCAATTAGGCCTGGGCCGATGTCTCAGGAGATGAGAGAGTAATTGCTGTTTGAACACAGAGGTCTTTGTTCTGTGCTCTAGTAGATTGATAAAGGCAATAAGCACACAATGTGGAACCACCGGAGATGGATGGGGTTGTGAACATACGACATGGAGGCTTTAACACACCGGGACCATGTAACAAGACAATTAGTATTGTAAAAGAAAAATGGTACTCATTCTGGGAAAGAAAATGTGTAAAGAGATGGAGATGCCTTGCTGTAAATGTCACCAAAAAAAGATCAGCATTGGTAATTAGTTCAATCTGATTGAAATCCAGGTGTTCAATGATACTACTAACTAAGGTATGATTTAAATTAATTTTAGCAATTTTCTACTGTTGTGTAGGAACAGACTGGCAATTTATGACAGTGTTCCCTCCAATTGGTTGAAGCAGAGCTTGGTGGTAATCGATACCACTGTTCCCACCGGCCACCCCCCATGAAGACACAAACAAATGTGTGATTTGGTGACTGGCAGGGGTGGATCTAGACATGGGCATGGGGGGGGGGGGCCCTAAATACCCAGTCTACCCCCCCAAACACGATGGCATGCATAACAACCCAAGATATTTCAAATTAAAGCGCTTATATTTAAAATTATTTGAAACACTACTAGTGCTACTAACTACAGTTGTGTCACCACTAAACCAACAGCATTTCATCATTGAAAACAGAAAACTCTCTGAGTCACACCTTTAGCTATATGCATGCTGCATGTCTGTTGCAACTTCAACAACAACTGATGTTATTATTGCTTTACTTGATTAATAAAAGTCCTGTAACCGAAAATGGATATGGGTGCGACTTCATCGCCAGATGAAGCCGCCCCCATACCATTTTCTCTTGCCCCTCCAACATGTTCTCTTGCCGCCCCATATGGGACATGTTACATCCACCCCTGGTGACTGGAGGTGTGCCTTTCGTAATCTGATTTAGCAATACAACCTGGACCATTTGTAACACTCATACATGCACACACGCACGCACAATCCCTCCTGTGGCCGTGACCTCTGGCCTTTAACCTGTCTGATGATCTATTGATCACGTCTGGCTCTGCCTGTGGTACTGTGGCAACATAACCAGTGAGGAAATGGACATGTTTGAATGTGATTAGTGTAATGATATCCCCGTTATAATCCAGTTATCACACTGGTTTTCAACCAGTGGTCCGGGGACCACCAGTGGTCTTTGAGAGGAATCCAGATGGTCTCCAGCTAAATGATGGACAGTTGGTAACCAAACAGACCCTTTTAGATATGCAACTCTTGAGCTCTCAAGAGTTCATCTGAATTACTTCATCTGAATTACTTCATTTTCAAGAATGTACATCATTAGAAAATGTAGAAGAATTGTTATTTTGACCAGCGTTTTGCCAGTTTATCTCTCCTAAATTGTGGACCAACACTTGAAAATCCTTAGTTTTGGGTCAGAGAGACTATTACTAAGCTCAACAACAAATGGTGATCCGTGGCTAGATATTGGGAAACAAAACCCCAAATCCTGTGGGGGGCAGAGGATGTTGAAATTACAAAAAATATCAATGAAAAAGTGACTTTCCTGGTGTCGTTTGCAGTCGTTTGGGAGCATAGAGGCATATGCCATGGAAGGAACAGATTCCACACTGCGCATTCTGATTTATTTTTTTGTGTCCAAAGGGTCAGACTCAGGCCCCTCTGGAGTTCGACCCAGTGCCACATCCCATCTATTGTTACATTCGGGAGATTTCCGCGCCCACATATGTGACTGTTTTTGACTTTTCATGCCATGTGAAAGCAGCAAATCGTATCTTCAAAATTTACATATTGGTTGTTTAGTTTGACCCTCCAGTTTTGGTGATATGGCTTATAGAGTAATGTCTTGCCAAAAACAGCGAGTTGGCTTGAAGTATCTATTTCATATTCGCATATCGATTTCAACTCTGACATTTATTTCAGACATATGCTCTGGTAGTATGTGAAGAGTGTGCCTGTGATATTAACTTTTTTGCATGAAGAAGTACAAATCTGTTTTTCTCCTCTCTGGAACGGTTAAATTTTCTGCCATGACTGCCTCTGTATCAAAGAGTCACATGTTTGTGCCCATGGAGCGCACAACATGTGTTGTATTGTGTTGTTGTAAAAGTGCCATTCACAGCGTGATACAGTCCTCTTGACCTCTGTGATTTCAACCCAAAACTGTTGGTTTGCCTACATTGTGGGTCTGCCAATCCCACCTAGGGGCCTTTCCCCACAAACAGCAGCCTGTCACGCAGTGGTGAAAGTGTGTGATAGTGTGAAAGAGCCCTTTCTGTATCGCATAGAACAAGGGAGAGCTTCCGCCCAGATGGAAAACTTTATATAAATGTTATAAACGCAAACTCGAAAATGCATAAATGCAAAATGCGAAATATATATCAGGATCCACACATTGCTGTCTGTTTGTGTCTGGTGTGTCTCTCATTCGGCCACATGATAGAAAATGCAAAATCAAAATTCAGTGTGAATCCGTTCCTTCCAAGGCATAAACAACCCAAACAACTGTAAATGGCGCCAGGATGACAATTCTTCGCATAGTTTCTATCATTTCTGCACATCCTCTGCCTCCCAGAGGATGTGTTGTTTTGTTTCCAATAACTGGATTATAAATGTGCTATCCTTACACTAATGCGGCATACGTGTTGTGTGAGACCATACATAAGTGTGCACGTGGTTATGTTATCTGCATTCCCTCAAACGATAGGAAGTCTGTCAGTCGTATTGGATATCTTTCCACCTGCGTACCGCAAACAATGTTTGTTTCACAGAGCAACAACAAATATGGCATAGAGAGCTGCGCTACAGCTTTATTTCTAGTGGGGTATAGGTAACAGATCTGTCATAGCTGCGGCTAATAATGTGGTCCATGTACCGTGGATGTTGTTATGTGTTATTCGTGCACATCTTTGTGCAAGATTAGTGTTCTTATGTTGGTATAAATTATGTAACCCCTGCATATCCTTCTTTGGTCATAAGATTATATGGGCAAACATCAAGAACAGTATACAAATTTCCCAGATATTCAAAACATCTAAATGTTATCAAAGATTATGGAATAATCTATCTATTATCTATATTATGGGCTACGTCATGAGCTCTCTGCCCCCCACCCCCCCATGAAGCTTTTTTGACTTGTATTAACCCCCCCCATTTCTCGCAGAGTTCTCTAGGGATGTTCCAATGGCTGCAGGCAGTTTAACCGGAGGAAAAGGAAAAGCAGCCACAGCACCAACACGCCTGGCAAAGGTCACATCTGGAGGCCCCCCTCTCCCCCCCAAGGTCAGAAGTCAGATGATGGGGGTTAAAGGCTAGCTCTCTTGGCTTGAGGCCAAGGTCAAGGCATACAGGTCCGTTTTCTGAGGTGTCAGCCTCATCCTGCCCTTGGCCTTGAGCTGATCAATAAGAGTGCCTCGACCGCACGATCAATGGAACATTTACATTTAAGCCCACTCACTCCCGACCATACACAGTCCCCCGCAGCCCCGCAACTCGTCTTGCCACAATGCTCCTTTATCCAGTATCAGCAGTTATTCTAACACTCATCTGTGATGTTCAGGAGCCCATTTCCTAATGTCTGCCATATACATTAAAACATAAATCAAAGTCAAATTGTATAAGGTCTCACATTTATTGAACATGTTTCCCCCCTCAGTATGGCAGTGCTTCCAACATATCGGTGCCTGAGACATCAGCCCTGATTTGCTATTCTGAAATTAAACGGCACTGGCGTTACCGGAGACAGTTCAATGACTGGATCGGGCGAATGCCCGTCGTGCCACTGACCAGCGTATTACCAAAGGAGGCATACCAAACAAGCCTCGGATGAGGAATTAGCGCCAAGAAAGTCCATCAAAATGTAAAACATTAAATCGCGGCTTTTGTCATTTAATGCGCGGTAAGCATTAAACGGCCACCCATCACTTACCCTTTCATTTCCTTATCCTATTATACTCGCCCCTCTCCACCCCCACCCCCACCCCACGTCACCCACGCTGCTCCTATCATGAAACTCGGGCTCGTCCTCCATAGCTTCTGTGTGACCTGGGACATTTAGACAAATTGGAGCTGTGTTGTTTGGACAGTGTTTCCCATTAAATGGCCTTTCCGTTATATTCACACATGGTGCATTTCCAGTCCCAGAGCAATTATACACATGACTACACTTGGAGCTAAAGGACCCAGGCTCAATCTTTATCAGCGGCAGAAGAGAACATTGCGAGTCCTGTGGAGCTGTCTGCTGCCCGTATTTCTATTCAAAGAGATTTTGTTGTAATCAAATGACCGGTGATTTGAAATATGCATTTTATGGTTTTCCTCAAAAGTCCTAACATCCTTCATGGAATTGGATCTTAAAGGAGCATTCAGCGATTTGGGTGATTTGGGAGAGAGAAAACAATAAACAGTCACAATATGTGCACTTGCACACACTTCACAGTGCAACAGGCCAACAGCATATGCAACAAGGCCCATCCCCCTCAACCATGATTGGAGGAAGGCCCCACTTAATCTGATGAATCCTGGATGAAGGCTTTCACACCTAAACTGGGGGGTCCATATATGTTCAGCACATACCGGTAGATACAATAAAAAGGAAAAAATAAGTGATATTTGAATTAAGTGAGACCTCTGAATATACCTTTAAGGCAGCTATATCCGATAACAATGTTGAAGAATAACGCACGTGCCTCCCCCCACACACACCAAGGGCAAGCCACTCCAATGTTAGATGACCACAAAAGGATGTATTCAATTTAACACACTGTTGAGCTTTTTTGAAAATGGTTTTAAGCGTAATATATAAGGCAACTTCTTCCCCTCTACGTTGCTTCTACTTTGATGCTGCAGCTGATGCCAGACACTTGCTTTGTCCTGCAGATGTCCAGAACTTTGTTGTTGCCAACAAATAATGAAAACAGAACATTTGTCGGGCTCAGGGCTAATATGAGAGGCTGAGGGGTTTGTGCTGGGTGAGGCCGCGTTTTAGCCAATCACAGCACAGCAGTCTCCAGCAGTTTCATAATGAGCCAATAGAGTGGAGGTGAGGTGGAGTTAGATTCTGTTTTTAAACAAACCTGTTTACAAACACAGTGTTTGTACACAATAAAGTTGCCTCTATTACCTTAATACTAAATTAATTTCAAAGAGAACATCCATGGGTCAATCTATGGGGGCTAACATCTTTTTAAAACTGATCTTTAATTCTAGCCTGCTCTTTCCAAGTCTCTGACACATCAGTGAGTCATGTATTATATAAAGTCAGAACTTCTTTTGTGAAGTGATTTATGATTCATTGGGAAAAGTACATCTAGCCTATATTCTACAGCTGTCATGTTCAACTAGATAAGGAAGCTCATCCTCCACAGACTTTAGTATATACTGTACATCTGGTGTGATACTAAAAGTGCAAAACAATTCATAATAAAAACCATTCTATAAACAGACAGCAGAACAAATAAGCAAATGCAGTAACCAACTGGAAACAGGTTGGCTTCTTCTTCTTTCATCAATATATAAGGTAAAACTTTGTCCAGGTTTGTCAATAAATGTGGACACATGCATGCTTATATTTCTGTGGTGTCTTATTTTTTCCACCAACAGACTACTATAGTATCACACACTATAGCATGGGTGTAAAACTCTGGCCCGCGGGCCAAATTTGGCCCGCCGTGTAATTTCATTTGGCCCTTGAGACATTATCAAATTAAAGGGGAAGACCACCCATTTTCAACATTTTAATATACCTTTGAGTTGTTGTGTGGACATGATAAAAAAAAGTTCCCCCAATTCTGTATTTCCTAAAAATGGAGGTCTGAAAAAATCATTAACATGGTGAAATACATCTGATGACATCACCAAGATGTATTTCACGATGTTAATGATTTTTCTTTCAGACCCATTTTTCCTAGGGTCCATTTGGTTCACATTTGTACCCTCTCAGGAAAATTTTGAAAATGGGTGGAATTCCCCTTTAAAAGGTTAGTTCGTGCAAACTTGGCCCGCGGCTTTGTTTAGTTTTAAATTTTGGCCCACTCTGTATCTGAGTTTGACACCCCTGCACAATAGTATTATAACACATGTTAAAATGCAGTCCACACACACTCTAACACTGATTACAGGACCATACTTCCTTCAGTATTCAGTTACGGCTAAGTTGGGACATCACCAATCCCACATAGTTTGCATTCTTATTTCTGCTTGGCACATTATTTATTGCATGGCTATGGGATAACATGCAGCCCCTGAGGAGTTCAAGCACTAATAGACATAAGCACATAACGTAAGTATTGCTAATGTGGCAGGGCCATGTGGGAGCTGTGTTTTAGCAAATCCCTAATTAAACCAGATACCCCAGACAGCCTACTCTTCCTCGCCACAGCAAACGAGCCATAGCTGATGCTCTTTAAGTCATTACCAGCTTTAATTCTAAGGCACAGCACCTTGTTAGCGGAACAGGGCTTCATAATCCCCACACAAAGTAGCTGTATGTCCTTTTCTGAAACTTGAGTTCAAAAGGATCATTTCAGCAACAGATATTATTTGTTCAGTTTGCTTTTTACAAGTGATCCCTCACTTTAAGCCCCCTCTAGTCTGCGATGTCATACACTGATAGAAACATAATATACAGTAAGTATTACTTTGTGCTTGAGAGAGCTCAGAGCTGATACTGAATTCAAGTCCATAAATGCAGTTGCCCATTTTGCAATGATAATGAATGGGCAACTGCATTCAAGTCCATAAATGCAATGCAGTTGCCCATTCATTATCATTGCAAAAGAACATCGCAATACATCATTGTGACATTAGAATCCCGAATTTCTTGTTTTATTTATTTTTGTTCCCCAATAAAACAGGACATTATGAGACATTGGCATCTGCATTATGCTGCTATCTAACCAGATTTTTTTAAATCTGGTATTGGATATGACATTATAGGTGGAAATGTTCAAAGATAAAAATACAATCTTGATCTACATGCTCACAAATCAGGATAGAACATATAGAGAATAGAATATATTTATATACTGTAGCATGGTATGGAGCATGGTATGGATGTCCACATGTCCAATGCAACCAAAATCTAAAATGCCTATTGTACGTTTACATACTGTAGGCTACAGTAGCTGGAACTAGCGCACTCAAAACAATTACACTTCTCACTAATGTTGCTCAGTCACTATTTTATGACAATCCTTAGCAGTAAAGGACAACTTTGTTTTTTGTTTTCAAACAAGGCTAATGTTTTAGTTTTAGGTTATATAGTTTTATTGAACCTAAAGTAGCTGTTTTTGACAGGGGGACAGGGACATTCAAGCGTGGGGCTAAATATGGATATATACTATAGATTTTCCTGATTGTCCCGGATTTTCATGGTCTGTCCAGGAAAAAATAAAATAAATCCTGGACACTTGAATGTCCCGGATTTTTATACATGGTCAAAAGTATTTTTTTTTTCTAGAGACTAGAGACCGCAACTAACCTGACTTGCGTCACTCACAGTCTCAGATCAGTATGATAGTCCTATTAAATTGTAGCATGCCTGTACGTACCAGTGTTGCCAACTTGGCACATTTGTCGCTATATTTACCTCTTTTCCAGACCCCCCTACCGCCAAAATGAGTGGAAAACTCCTGAATCTAAATCTGTCTATCTAAAGATAACTGAGATGAGAAAAATGAAAACTGGACTGCTCTAGAAAGAGTTGGAAATGAATGGTTAAGTAGCCTAATTATTAATCTGATATGTAAAAGAGTAATAAAATAATGAGAGCAGTAACATTTCAGTGTAAAAGTGTGATATATTTCTGGGTTAGATGTTTAAAGAGGTGCGTTGCTTCCGACCAAAAGGCCGATAATCGCCGCCGATAATAGGCCGCCGATTGAAAATGTCCAGGATTTTTGTCAGACACATGTGGCAACCCTAGTACTAGCTCTGGTCCAGAGCTCCATTGCTTCTGAGTCTGACTTGCATTGGAGCTCTGTTGGTCTCCGTGCATTCGGCCATTACTGCACCCGACCAGCCTCTCTTCTCTAGTGGATATATAGAGAACGTTTTACCTACTCACCAAAATAAACACATCTTGTGTCATTAGAAAGCCTACTTACCTTAGTGGTCGCACTCTTAGCCCCCCACCACACGGATAAATTGGACTTTTTGGCCAGAATGCGATCGTTTTTCACCGGAAAAACAACCAGGATTTGCGCCCTCTACCGATATTGCCAATAGAAAAGTTCCATAGGAAATATTTTTCCTTCAGTGAAAAACGATCGCGTTCTGGCCAAAAAGTCCAATTTATCCGTGTGGTGGGAGGCTAAGAGTGCGACCACCAAGGTAAGTAGGCTTTCTAATGATACAAGACGTGTTTATTTTGGTGAGTAGGTAAAACATTCTTTATATATCCACTAGAGAAGAGAGGCTGGTCGGGTGCAGTAATGGCTGAATGCACGGAGACCAGCAGAGCTCCAATGCAAGTCAGACTCAGAACCAGTGGAGCTCTGGACCAGAGCTAGATATATACTGTATATTTTTAAAACAAAACATTAAAGCAATGTATATATTTTTAAAATCTACTATAGTCCTAATAAACCCCATGAAATTACATCTGACCACAAAAGATCATGAGGCCTTGTGAATATGTCAAACTGCCATATTGAGCCTACAGTGTGGCTTCCGCTGTGTGGAGGAGGTGCACATTCCTTCACATTCAGTAGATCCTGTCCTGTGACCAGATGTAATTTCCCGGGTTTGATTAGGACTATAGTATACAACGTACAATGCTTTAATATTTTGTAGGAAAAAAAGAAAGAAAGAAAGTACCCACCCGCCTGCCTCCCTCTTCAAAAACAGCTAAAATCCCACAAACTAAAGAAAGCAGCAAACAGACAATTAACACTCTCTTTTACTTTCTCTAATACACTAAAACATGAACCTTGTCCGAAAAACAAAAACAAAACAAAGCTGCCCTTTAACATTCTGAAATGATCAAGTCTTTCAGAAAACCGCATAGGCCTACACTAATAAAGAAACATCATAATATGTAGAGGCATGATAGAGGAGTGTAGTATTTTATGGTCATACAGCATTTTATTTCTTTTTTTTTCTTATACCTGCAGAAAACCACTGAACCATGAGTAAGTGGATGGTCAAAGACTGCTGCACCAAGCCGGCTGTATTTGAATAACAAATTCAATCAAAAAGCAGGTTAACCTTCAAGCTACAGTGTGCATTGATTCAGTGTTAAATATGCATTCAGAAGATTTATTGTCCTGCGTTGATAGGTCTTTGAAGTTGGACAAACGCCACCAAAATGGGGGCTTATCCTGCTTTTCCCCCCATCTCTTGTCAACGCTACGATCTACAATCAAGATAATCCATCATTGTGGCATATAAAGCAAAAAAGATATTAAACTCACTCTGAGAAAATGTATTCCCAGGGACTGGAATGAGAATAAAATGCTGCTTAAGCATTTAGCGAAGGTTAAAGAAGGAGAAGACGGCAAGTGACACACCTTCAAACTTTAATATTAACCACTTATAGACTACATACTAAGGATATTTTGGCCAAATTTTCAGCCCAGAATAGGAATGCTAGGTTTCATGTAAGTATGTAGCCTTGGGAACTATTATGCAACTATCCATGTGGTCCAGAAGGTATCTGTGTCTTGTTTTTGTTGTAGCGAGATGAGCTTGATGTACAAGTACACCCCATGGCATACATACATAACAACATAACACTTTTACACCTAATCCAACACTGATTGTGAGATCCAATCAGTGAGGCAGTGGGTATTGTTTTTATCCACTCTTTTGCATGGCTCAAGGTTTGGTTAATTTTTATTATGTAGAACTTAAAAAACTATATTATAGAGTAATATTTTCATATTAACACTATACTAACTGCTCTACACTGTATAGGGCAGTTATTGTGAGTGAAAAGTGCAATCCTTAATTACAGAGAAAATAATCAAACCCAGACTATTCCTATACAACCATTGCAATTGGAGAATTGTGTGTAAATCAATAAGAAATGAGGAATCTAATCATGCTATAACATTAGAAATGTGCACATTGATTTCTGAATGTTTATCTTTACTGTGCACATGTTTGAAAACTTTGGAACAGATCAATAAAACATGCAGACATGTCAATAACATGTCAAAAGCAGTGACTCTATTGCAACAATCGTATATTAAAAACCTGGTTTGGTAACTTGAAAATAAAATTAAATGGAGCCACTAGATGTGGCTCCAGCGCAGTAAACATTGTTCATTGCAAGTCCAAGGACAATAATTAAAATATAACAAGTACAGTACAATAACAAGTTGAAAGAGCAGGTGTTGTACTTAGAAATAGTTCAAAAGTAAAGGAATGAAGTTGGGAGAAACCAGAAAAGGTCAGATAGATTCTGTACAGTTTGTGTACAGTAGTCTTTGCTCACACAAAATGTAACAGACAGACATGTACAGCAGGTACTGTATGCACTATTTAAACAGTTTAAAAAGGATCAGTTTGTCGCCTGATATTATGTACTGCACAGAATATTTGTTTTTTATGGACAAATATTTTCATCGGCTGTTACAAACAAGAACATCAGACCAAGGCTCTCGTCAATCACACCATTCATTCATGCACCACGGCGGGCATGGTGTGCTCTTATGTCACACTGAGGGGAATGTCCTGACTCCACCCCATCAGGGTGGTCAATAAGAATTAATGCTCAGAATGCGGTTACCTGTTGTTACCAGGGGCAGCTCAAACGGTTCCTGTGGAGCAGGTGCCCATGCCTTGCCCATCCCAGAAGCACACAGATGCCTGGTGGTGGCTAGTCTGCTGAGTGTGAGGAAAAACATAAATGACTGGAGGACAGTATGAGGTTCAGGTGGATATACTGTACATTAACGCACATGGTTCTGCTTGTGAGTGTGTGCAGACTCGTGGGCAAGCATTTACATTGTTTTCATCAACGTCCAACTATGTTGGAATGATACATTTTCATGAGTGGGGGAGGGGATAGGCTGTCTGCAAGACTAATGCACTATTGACTATTATAGTGACTGGTAGAACCTGCACTTTCACTATTGCAGGCTATTGTGAATCTGTGGTTATAACATGTCTTAGCCATAAGTGTTTATTATCCAAACCAAGAGAACATGGAAAACAATCTAGTCAGAACTTCTGAATTAACTACGGTAGACTTTAGTGAGCAAATATTCAGCATGGATGCACAACTCGCTTGCAGTGTGCTGGTGGCTACCAGAAAATCCAACTTGTGATTATTCATGTCATTCAGAGTGGCTACTTAAATATTCCTTGCCCCGAGAGCAGCGAATCAAATGAAGCACGGCTGTGGGGACATTTTAACAGAGGCTGACAGATCTTTTTAAATAATGTTTATTTATCAACGTAACATTTACCAGCTCTCATGTGGTCCTGTAGGCATATGACCTGCTCTGAAAATCTTGCCCCTTCAACTGGCATTTCCATGTCTTAGGAAAAGTTTGAAGAGAAAGAAAACAAACATAAAAGAACACAAACATGTGCTGAAGATTGTGATGAAGGTCATGCGAACAAGAGACTCTATAGGGACTGATCTGAATCTGACAGTGACAGTTGTATTGAATACAGGCAAGAAAAATACATTTGCAAAATAACAGATCAAAACAGGCAAGCTGCAAAACTGATAAAGGCGTAAAAATACAGTGCACTACTGAGGTTTGCAGTGGCACACAACCTATTGTAATTGTTGAAAAGTACGTAGCAAACCACATTAAAATTACAGATCTTCCCAACATTGAGAATATATAAGTGCAAACTCAAGTACAATCCAAAGTATAAATACATGAATACATGAACACTAATGTATGAATTAATGTAACATCTGCATGTAGATACATTATTCACCGGGCTCTGCTTGCTTCCCCCCAACTTCCAGGATAACATTATCTTTCGATTATAATATAAAGTCTCTATTACCATTGCAAAATCTGAAAAAAGACATTTCCTTTCAAGATTTACATTAAAGAAAATTTGATTCCACAAGGGGTCAAAGGTCTAACTTTGCAAGTAGGATCGGGTATAAAAACAAATCTGCCGTCAGGCTGAGAGAGCAGATCCAGGCAGTGTGTTGCCTCGTCGAGTACAACACAACTACACGGTCCTGCAAGAGGGACTTATTATTTGGAACTTCGAGCAAACTGATGTCCCTCGAGCTTGTCTGGAACTCAACAGGTAAAGTACATGTCTGTGTCTCTGTTGCTTTATCCAGCTGCCTCACTGCAATACATCTTTGTTTGTAATTTAAAGTGTCCCTTACAATGGTCTATGTCTTTGTGCCTGTATTTCTGTTTGTGGACTAGAGGGCTACAGTATATTTGTATCCGTGCTAAACCCCTAATCTACTTTGTCTTTTGTTTTAGTTTTGTACCATTTTTAAATATTATTTTTACTATAGTTCATATAGTTTTAACTATTCTATTCTTTTTTCCTCAAAATAGTAAAAAAAAAAGTAAAATAATAAAATTAATAATAATAAGGGGTTTAGCATCGCTGGAAATAGAGCCTGTGTATTTGTAACAAAATGTGTGTGTGTGAGTGAGTGGCCGATTAAGTGAGTGAGTGAGTGAGTGAGTGCATCTGTGCGCGCATGCACGCATACACGTGCGTGCATCTGTGTGTGTGCGCACGCGCGTGTGCATGTATAATATAAAGAACAGGTATAGCTGCACGTACTTCTTAAGAGATTTTATGCTGTTGCAGGTTTGTATATTGACATCCCACCACACAATTGAATAATTGATTGAATCTTTTTAAAGCACAGCTCAGAACAAAGACTGTTAACTGCGAGTGGGATGACACCATTAAGCATTTCTACTTTCACGTCGCCCAGATGACCTGTTCCAACTTCAGAGAGATGTCACCTAGATTACCATGCTATGTGACTCTTATGTCTGTGCAGATGTAGCTGAACTGTTAGTAATAGGCCTGTTTCCTTTCGTGTCATTTCAATATGTAATACATAATGATTTTCATAAATGTTACTCTAATGAGGTGAGGTTGCATATGAAGGAACTCTTATGAATACACATGAAGAATTTGAATAGTAACATTAGAATTGTATATTTTTTTGTTATTAAATATGTTAAATAGGGCTTGTATGGGTATATTTTGGAATTAATTTACACACACTGACATGCTTAAGACAAAGGGATATGACAGTGCCCTCTTGTTGAATGACATTAATAAAACATGAAAACATTAAACCAGTCTGAGGGCTTATAGTTCAGACAACAGAATTGCAAACAAATACTTTTGATTGCATAGCTGAGACTGTCAGACACATGTTAACTCAACTCTGAATGTAAAATGTTTCTTAAAATGTACTCTCCATTTTTTTTTACATATTCAGAGTTGAATAAACATCACCTATTATTTTTGTAAGTGTATTCACTGATTTCTAGATTGATTTTCTCTTGTTTTTGTCAAAAGAAACAATTTACATTAATGTGATGTACTGTACTGCTAGGGGATGAGAATGCAACACAACGCACTTTAGTAGGAGTGAACCTAAAAATCCAGTGGAAAATGATCGATGGCATCACATTTTAATCAGACAACATTTTAATGCACACCAAGTCAGATAAATTGGTTACTTACTGCACTATAGATGAAGATAGATAAGTGCAAAATATGAGACTACCACCCCACAGGCTTTGAAGCTATGATGCTTGCTTCACCGGAGCCCCTTGCTGCAACACTGAATAAGAAATTATATGCATGGGGCCTGTTTGAATATTCATGGCAAAATCCATCGGCTGTTTGTACTGTAGCATTAATTAATTGCTCGAGGGTAAGACAAGCCCAAATATGAAGCTGGCTGGTTCTGAAATGTAACAACCCTGAAAGGAAATAAAATGACAGGGGGAAAATGGACTTTCGTGCATTAATAGATTATCTGAACGCATGGACGTACGTACACAACATTCTGTGTATGTACTTAACACAAATGAAAGATTAATTTGTGCTGATAACACAGAAAAAAAAAGACAATGAAGTCAAAACCAAACTCTCTTGTGTTTGCAATTGAAAGCACGTGATAAAACAAGTAATTAAATGTTGAACCGAATCACTCTTTGTTTAGGGTTTGTGAGTAAACGTACTTTTAATAATGCATGAACGTGCAGGATATAAAAAGTGTGGTGCAGGAGATTTCCTCTACAGACTGTTACTCTGGCCATTATTTAAAGGGGTACTTCACCCAAAAAAAAAACTTTTGGTCATTTTATGGTCTACTCAGCCTCATGTGAACACACCAGACAGTTTATAAGTTACTCCTTTCAGTATTTAGATATTTGATGTTCATTAGTCTGCCATTAGTCTGCCAGACCCAAACCCATTATAACTTAAAACTCCATTTTAACCATGACAGATTATTCGAAAACAACCCATCTTTTTTCTGGTGACTTATATTGTCCTCCTAATACGTGAGAGGGCAGTGGAATTGCATCTACAGTTTTCATTTATTTTTAAAATATTGTTTTGTAAAATGTAGCCCCCTCCATATTTGGGAATGCCCACCCAAATGAATAAAACAATATTTTAAAAATAAATAAAAACTGTAAATGAAATTCCACAGCCCTCTCACGTATTAGGAGGACAATATCAGTCACCAGAAAAAAGATGGGTTGTTTTCGAATAATCTGTCATGGTTAAAATGGAGTTTTAAGTTATAATGGGTTTGGGTCTGGCAGACTAATGGCAGACTAATGAACATCAAATATCTAAATACTGAAAGGAGTAACTTATAAACTGTCTGGTGTGTTCACATGAGGCTGAGTAGACCATAAAATGACCAAAAGTTTTTTTTGGGTGAAGTACCCCGGCCATTATGGCCATTATTTAAAGGAGCACCAAGTGATGTTGGACAATATCAAATATTAGCATTCCTTTGAAACAAGAGACCTTGAGTATGTTCAAGAGCTATCCATACGCAACATTGGAATTCAATTTATATGCACAAACTGAAGCTTGAGGACTGTGAACGTTACAGGAGGAGCCAGTTTGGGGGAGCTACTACATACAGGTGTAACAGTGTAGCACCACCTTTTTATAATGAATTATTAAGGCTATTTGATACCGCTCCTTATCCCATACAGTGCATACAAGTGGAGCTTTCTCTTGTATTCTACTTTTGTGGTGTTGAGATATAGTAGTTTACACAAAAGGCATGTTTTAGATATTTTAACAGTATTACATTTGTGAAGTATGTTTCAAAGCATTGTGTTGTTTTTGTTGAGGATATAACAGTAACTTTTTGGGCCATTACCACCAGTGACCTATGTGCTCAACTATCTGAATAATGCATGGCGATTATACAATGCAGTGTTCTGAATTGTAAATTCTCACAATTATACAGCCCATTGTCTATTCATTATTTCAAAACGAATCAAAAATTATGTAAAACTATCTCTAAAGAGGGAAGCAGCGTGTAATATGACTTGCCATATTGTTCATGCAATTCAAATACTTGCTTTTTTTCCTGAGAGTTGAAATTAATCAGATTTAAATGAAATCCGACTTGAATGTCATGCAGGATTATGATACATTTGGAAGATAAACTATGATAACGACACTATATGTGCCATGAGGTGAGAGCACTCAGGCAAAGAGTGCTTTCCAATTAACTTAAACCTCCCTCAAGGTTAAATATACATGAGTCCATACAAGTCTTTCTGTGTGTCTAACTTATCTGCTCTTTTGACTCTTCACATCCCTCCTCTCTGGCGTCCATTCACCTTGTTAGAGTAATGAGAGGGCAAAAGCAAACCAACAGGCGGACTCTTAATTGTAGCAAATGTGTTTTTTCATTAATAGAACTTTCGGTTTTAACTACAGGTTCAGTAAAGTTTTAAAGTAGTGGACATTGTAATGTGATTCCCTCTTTGACTATTTCAAATATTCCCAATGCTTGATGGTCCACATGCCTTTTCTCTTATTGTATACTAACACCGATCAAAACCCACTCAGGTTGACATTGAACTCAGTTGAATTAGCCATGGATTATGGGGATTTTAAATAAAATCTTGTTTGTATATAAATTGTGTGCTTATTTTTATTTTTGTGTCAACTATTACTGAGTCTAATTTCACACTATAGCCACATGACACATGAAATGCAAACAGCCGTCCAGTAAGAAAACGTTCCTCTCCTTCCTATATATCCCACATTCTCGAGAAGACCTCTCGCCCTCGCATCCCCTATCTCCCTCATCCCCTATTCTCCTCCTCACCCCAGCTCCACTCCATCCCACTGCTGAGCACAGGTATTTGTTTAGGAATCTCTCGGTGGAAATTATACTCCATCTCCTGCGCTCGCTATCAACACACAATTATCATGGGCAATCATGCAGAACAGTGGTGAATTCAGCTGGGACTCCCACTCTGATGACATTACTGTCGGCAAGGCCTGGGCTGTGTGGTGGTGGTACCCTGCACTGCTTCACACCTGCAGTATAGAGCTCTCTCTCCCTCCTCCCCTTAGTGTCTCTCTCTCTCTCTCTATCTCTCTCTCTCATGCGCATGCATGTGCAGGGGCGCGTGCACACAGGCACACACACACGGAAGTACCGCACGGATATGGATGGAGGGATGATTAAACTTTTTTATCTTATTAGAATTTCATTTAAACCAGGAAGTCATAGAGATAAGCAATCTCTTTCCCAAAGGAGACTTAGCCACGACGAGGACAGCTCCAGTCAGAACCAGGACAAACTCTGTGACTTTATCTTAGGTTTTCCGTATAGCATCACCTCTCCTGTGCATGTGTAAACCCTCTGTGTGACCTACAGTGCAGTGGGCACAGTTCAGAAAGGGCTCTCAAGATCACATGCTTGCATCACATTTTGGTGCTCTATAGATATGTTGCATTTAACACATTCACCGCAGTCATAAAAAGTAAGGCCAGATCACACCGGCGACACATGAAGCAATGTGCTATATTGTGTCCTTCCCCCTGCATTCTCTGGCAAATCTCAAGATGAATTTCTCTATGTGTAAGTATATTATGATGCTTGAAAGGCACCAACTTGATACAGACTCGTGAGAATCAACACAGGAGTCCATTCAAATCCTGATCAAATGCTCCATTCATGAGTGAAATTACCACCCGTCTGTCAGCCAAAGTGTGAATACTTTCATCTACAGATCCTACCTCTGAGGTTGTGATTAAATGCATAATGTCACATAGGCTCCACATAAGTAAAATATGATTTCCCTTTTTTTTTTTTGAAGAGTGAAAGATGTGTCAAGTGAAACAACATTGCCCTCTAGTGGCTTTTACACCCAACACACATATTTGGCCATAATTTCTCCATAATCATTTTATTGATAAACCAGTCACACTTTATCATTCTGACAAATATGATATGAACAGATTCTTAGTAACAATCCTGCAATTCATAAAAGACAAATAGAATAGCAAAAACACCATCAACAATGAAGGCAAAATACAAAAATAAAATGTCAGATTCCTACAAGAACAAACTAGTACTGCTCCCCGGTGTAATGAACAAGTGATTTGATCTAATCTATTGGAGTAGGCCTACGATAGTTTCAGGAAGTATGCCCTATGTGATTTCAATTTCAGTGGTTTCATAAATTCAAACTTGTGACGCTCAAAACATTTGCTTAGGGTTGGTGAATGGAGCAACTGGTAACTAACAATCTGTCTAGATAGAAAGTCAAAGTCACATAGATAGTGGACAGAATATGAAACTGTAAAATGGCCTGCTGCAAGTAAAAAAAAAAGAAATGGACCATTTCCGAACCTTCTAACAACCCCCATGTTCAGCCTGGCGTCGGGGGACATCACTAGACTGGACTCAGGAGTGGACCTTGATGGAGTGGCCGATGAGGAGGAAGAGGAGGCCAGACAGGAGGCAGAAGAAGATGCCGATGGGCGCCACCATGAAGGACAGGCCGTAGTGCAGAGACAGTGTGAAGTGTTCGCACATCATCGAGCGCTGGTAGTCTACGTAGGACTCCACTACATTCAACACCTGCACCCACAGCACATACATCACCACCACACACAGCAGGAACAGACCTGGCAGAATGACACAGATTGTGTTTATTTAGTATGTTTGATCCCATCAAACGTAAAACATTCCGTGGACATTTTGACGTTGACAATGGTATTGGTTATTATAGGTATGTTGTTCTGACTGTATCCGAATGTCATAGTTAAACGACTAAATAATAAATAATTGCATTGGATTTGAACAGTTACCTACCAGATGCCACGAAAAGGCTGCCTCCAGCCTTGTACAAGCGATGACTTGCAAAAGGAGCAGCACAGATGATGACAAACCCACCAAGCACTATAGCAGCCACACCGATCAGCATGAAGACGCTCCAGAATCCTCTGTAGACTGGACCACAGAATACGCAAGATTATCGTTATGGATAGCTTTTACATTTGCGAGTAATATATATGTACAGAAATGTAAGAATCAATGCATAGGCAAACTTGAACAAAGGTGCACAAACTTACTTATAGCAGAATCATAGTCTGTTGCATTGTGGCTTTGATAGGATACAGGGAATGGGAAGAGGTAGGCATGCATGCACACTTTGGCATGTGGCTGATTTGCTGGAGAGACAAAGAGTAATATATATTTTTCCATTCCTTTTCTTTTTCTTGTATTTGCTGATGACATGAATTATTGTGTTTTTACTCTTATCTATGTATGCTGATGAATTTAATACACAGGACCACAAGGGAAACACAACAGGTTATCCTTTTCGCTTATTATCTTGTATTATGTGGTATTAACTGTACCACATGATGTTTAGATTCCTGACTGACAGATCAAATAAATGCAGGGATCTCAGCATGGCATTGGCATACAAATCATCTTTTTGTTATTATCGTTTTCACAACATTGGAGAATAAGATTCCATCAAACAAGACAGCCGGTAAATCCTTAACAGATTCAACACTGCCATTTTGTTTAATTAGCAAAATGTTAACATAATTTTATACAAATTTACTTTGTTCGATAACTGACTGCCACATTGCATTTGGTTCCGCCTCATTCATTGACAGATCTAGTGTCGTCACACAACACAATATTTAAGTGAGATCAATGCAGTAGCAAACATATCACTTCCTTTTCTTCACATCAACTACACTATCTGCAATTAATCTAATCTCATTCACTCCTGTGGAATTCTGCAGACCCCTGTCAGCTTGAGGATGTTTGTGACAATGACCCACCCACTGCCTGTTAGAAAATAGGCAAGAATGCACAAACATCTGACAAAGCAAAGGAATAGAATGACATCACATGGCATGACCTCTGAATAGCCAGTCACCTGATGGGGGTCTAGCGCTATGTTATATGTGTTTTATATACAACACATTAAAGCATTAAGTGATGCTGTGCCATGGAGTGAATTGCTGACATGTGACTCATATACCCATAATAGTTATTTGTGTCCGACCTTTACTGAACTCCTCAGTCATCCACTTAACAAAGTGAATGGAACCAAGGAGGACGCTAAAATAAAACATAGCTGTCTTATAGTCTTATTTAGGCTTTGCATACTATACTGCTTGCTGGTTTGATTTGGCAATTCTTATGACATTGTGTGACTGCATTTCTTACTGAACCAGAGTTTCCATAGGAGATTGCTGTCATCGACATTTGCACCGAAAGAACACCTCCAGAAGAATCCTTCATGATAGTAGGTATAGGAGGCATTCTCCAAAGGATCTGCCGCCACTACATCCCCAGGCTGAGACAAAGGAAGGACACAAATTAATTGACTCTCCACATTTTAAGATTAGGTTAGATTTTAAGAAAACAAATTGTTTACAACAAATTTGCATTATGGTACAGGTACCTCTGTGTTTTACAATCAAAGCATGGGGACAAGTAGCCATCGTGTGACTTTGGCAAGGTGTCAGGCCAGTTCCAATTATTATTATTTATTTAATTTTGCTGCAGCCCTTTTTTGAAATGACATGGCAATTCCAACACGCTCATGCCTAAAAGGCAAAACTTGCCTTTTATCCAGACCATGGATAAAAGGACCATGTCGCCTTCTGAGACCCTCGTAAAAGGACATATATGCCTTTTCTCTAAAAAGGCGTTCCGTGCCTTTTTCGGCAGAAGGCATAATGTGGTTAGTGATTTATTGGCTACACCTGGGGTATGAAGGAGCGCTTGTTTTATCTGCCGGCTACTACTAGTAGGGCGGGGCGAAGCATAGTTTTACTGAGGTTATGTTTAGGGTTAGTTACCGCATAAAGCACCGTCTAACTCTCACCCTAACCTAACTCTAACCCTAAACATAACCCCAGTAAACCTAAGCTATGCCTATACCTAATCCTAACCCTAAACTTAACCTCAGTAAACCTATGCCTAAACCTAACCTAACCCTAACCATAACCTCAGTAAAACTTCCTTCGCCCCGCCCTACTAGTAGTAGCCGGCAGATAAAACAAGCGCTCCTTCATACCCCAGGTGTAGCCGATTAATCACTAACCACATTATGCCTTCTGCCGGAAAAGGCACGGAACGCCTTTTTAGAGAAAAGGCATATATGTCCTTTTACGAGGGTCTCAGAAGGCGACATGGTCCTTTTATCCATGGTCTGGATAAAAGGCAAGTTTTGCCTTTTAGGCATGAGGATGTGTAGCAAGTCCAACACGCTGAATAGTTGGAATAGAAAATAAATGCAATGACATTACAGTAGTAGTAGTAGTGGTGGTGGTGGTGGTGGTGGTCCTAGTGTTGATATCACATCTAGTTATAGTGCCAGTACGATTGCTTACGATGAAAAGTTAAATGTGTAAGTGATATTTGATACCTAAGCACACAGACTGCGATGTTTATAGAGCTATCACTGTGGCATATGGCATGTCTTCATCCTGCATAGTTGCACACCAGCTACATTAAACAGTGTTTGATTTCACAAGCGACTCCCAGAGGATGCATCTCTGCTCTACAGAGAGTTAGGCTTCTCCTGAAAGAATAATTGTACTGTCGAATGACAAATCCCAAAAAATAGTACATAGATTATCTTGCCATTAAATCCACTTAAATTTTTGTCAAGCAACACATTCACTTTTTTTTCTCTTGCTTTCCTCCTTCTGGTTAATCTCTTGTAAATATCATTTTAAATAATAGAAATCTGCCACATCTGGACTTTTTCTTGTTTTCTTCAGGATCTTGATTAATTAAAAATGTTCGCCAATCACAGTCATTCTAACAAAGTTTTCCTGTGACAGTTCCTAACCACCCCACCCTGCTTCACAGAAGAATATAAACATGAGAAAAACATTTAACTTGTACTGCATGCGATGCCCATCTTGCTCACCTCTACGGTGAGGCCCCCCGGGCCGAGAGACCCCACAGGTTTAGGGTCACACGTCTCTGAGGCCAGAAGCCAATAATCCGTTCCAAAGGAGAGGAGAATCAGAGCAGCGGCCAAGGCCCCAAAGAGCCCTGCGAAGAACAGAGCCACGCTCAGCTTCATCATGCTTCAGGACTGACCCAGTCAGTAGGTGGAAGGGCACGTTCTGACTTCAAGGTCCCCCGGCTACAATTTGCGCATGTGATGATTAGAGGCCTCAAAACTCTGAGACACGACGCCGCTCCTTATCCCTCTTCTGCACTGGATCCAAAAGAGTGAGAAATATCCAGCTCCTTACAGTATGTCCGTTCTCCCGGATAAGTTTTATCTTGGCATCAGACTCATGCTTCCACTCCTTTCTCTCGGGCTGTGTGTTTGTTAGGCTGGAAGGGGGGCTGTAGCACATGACCCCCGTGGTTGTCACTGGTGTTTCGGAAAGCTTCTCCCCACCGAGCTATTTTTGGGGTCTGATTGAAAGGTGCCTGCTGCACCTTCTGTGCTCAACTGTCAAACCGAGTTGGCCCAGTGGGGAAGGGTGTGAGGGGAGGTTTGGGAGGGAGGAGGAGACCAATGCAAAAATAACCACCAGCAACTGAACACCCCCGCTTGTGCAAAGTCTGGGAGTGCCTGAAAGAGAATGCAGGATCAAGGTATTCCTATCCCAACACGCATCCCAAAGACACTTTGGTGGTAGGGCTGTTTGTGGACTACACACATACCTGTATGTTAGACATACTCACGCACCTTATGCATCATTCATTTCTCCACACCATGGTTGTCGTGGTGGCTGTGGCTCAGGAGGTACAGCAGGTCGTCCAATAATCCGTGGGTCGTCCAATGAATCCCAGTTCCTCCTGTCAACATGTCCAAGTGCCCTTGGGCAAGACACTGTTGTTACCTTGCATGGTTTGCAGCCACAATCAGTTAATGAATGTGTAATGGGTGAATGTAATGCACTGCAGTATAAAGCGCCCTGCATAAAAACACTGTGTGTGTGTGTGTGTGTGTGTGTGTGTGTGTGTGTGTGTGTGTGTGTGTGTGTGTGTGTGTGTGTGTGTGTGTGCGCGTGTGTGCGTGCGTGCGTGAGTGAGAGTGAAGATGTCCTATTGTTATAAAACATAGGCAAAGTTGAAGTCATCATAAAATCAGATTGAATTGTTCTTCCTGGCCGGTGTGAGTTAAGGTTAAGATGGGTCCTTAGCATCTAGGATTGATATTTAGCACTGCACCCACATGGAAACACTGCTTAATTAACATACTGGCGTGACATAGTCAAATGCCCCCTCCACTTCCCTATTCACTTTCATTTCCACTTTTCTGAAATGACCTTTGTGAGTGTGTGCATTTGCTTGTGTTTGTGTTTGTCTGTTAATACAACCCTGCCACCATACCACTCAGATCCCACGGGGCGAAATGAGATAAACACCATTCTCTAAGCTCCAAAATAATCAAAGGGAAAGCAAAGAAACAGATGACCTGGTCAATGCAAAATATACTGTATATCCACCATTTTGTATGCGGTATTTAAAGTGTTTAAGGTGTGTGTGTGTGTGTGTGTGTGTGTGTGTGTGTGTGTGTGTGTGTGTGTGACCCCACAACTGACTTAACCGAATGAATACTGAATGACTTAATTATGCCCAGACACTTTCATTTGTTATTACGCTTGGTTTACAGGCTACCGGTAATGTCTTTCAAACTCACTTGTGGTATACAGTATAATCCCACTCTATTTTGGGAATTATGCCATTACAGTAAAAATGTTGTAGTGCATTGAGCTTAGCTATTTACTCTGTTTCTTTTTGTTAAGCCAACAGGGGAGCCGCAGCCAGACGCAGTGGAAACCATGGTCTAAAACCGGTGATTCTCAACCCTTTCACCGTTGCATTGTATTTAATCAGGACATACAAAATTCCACGCCTCCCTTCCATCCCTAACAACCGCCTGTTCAAAACAAGATTCCAGTGTACAGGATCTCCTCAAAGGTCAGCAAAAATACTTTGAAGACCCTCTAAAAACAAGACTCCAAACATCCCAAAACAAATTGGTCAGGCTACTACTTGGCCGTACTCCCAGAACCCATCCCTGCTCATTTTGAGAGGTTGGAATGGCTTAGGGTTGACGACATACAGTATAGTACAGTAGCTTGCAACAGGCCTGGTCTACAAGATTACCAGATGCCCACACTCTAAGCATTAGTCAGCTATTAGACATCCATCTTAAATGAGCTATAACTGGACTACGATGTTTTAGTGGTAGGCTTAGCTTAAAACAAACCCACCTCGCCCGTGCACACTTTGACAGACTGGGTTGGCTTAGGATGGTCGATGACAAAGTACAGCATCTTGCATACACTAACAAAATACCCATGTACCTGTCCAAATACTTCCTTAATGACACTGAAGTCCACACCCACAACACCCGAGGGAGTTACTAACAGTCCTTACTAACTGACAGTAACTGACATTAAACATGTGAATGCCTTGACTCCATAAAAAACACTGCACAACTTGAAACTGGCCTCTGTAAACTACAATCCACCCATTTTTTTTCTCGTCCTCGTATATTTTCCCACTATGAATTCCTAGGATGTACTTTTGGCTATACAGAAGTGATTATTGACACAAACAGCGTTCGCCTACCATGTGCCTGGTCATCGCTCCCAGCTGCCATGCACTCAACTGCGATCTGGTGAGAGAAGAAGACATTGGACCGATGGTGCACACCGGAGAACCACATCATCTGCAAAAAGCAGTCAAGCAAATCTTAGCTGGTCGGTAATTTCTCAAGAACAGTTTATGAGCTGTGCTACTGAACCTGTCACCAGAGCCGTTCATTCTACAGGGATAACAAGGGCAAATTCAAGGCAACAGCACACAGGGCACCGTTTTTCCTATTTTTTTGCAGATGGGTTCCCAGATCGCAGGGTCGGTATTGTGTCAGTATCATGTTAGTAGCATAACAGTATCATGTCAGTATTATGCTAATAGCATATCAATGATACGGACATGCTGTTAGAAAAAATGGTTGGTATCATGTCAGTATCACATCCACTATGATGACAGCTGAAATGCCATGCAGGGACTGCTATTGGACCGACACAAAATGGCAATGTAATCAATATAATAAATCAATGTTACGTACCCTGACCTTGAGACAATAAGTTGTCCAGAACAACTTAGAATAAGCAAGAACAAAAACATTGCAATAGCATGCAATAGTATCTACAAACATAACAGTGGATATATACAGTTATACACAATGAAAAAATGCATATAGTTAGTGCTATTGTCTACATAAAATGCTATCTAAATTAGATAATACCTCGAGTGGTATGGGCCCAGCCAAGATGGAGTCTGAAGAAGTGGGTTTCAGACTATTCATGCATGGGTCTCATCTAGGACCAGTGTTGTAGTGGTACTTTTAGAAGTGGGGGGACGCCTCTTAAAGGGGAATTCCACCCATTTTCATTTTTTCCCCCGAGAGTGTACCATTTGTACACTGTCAGAAAAAAGGAAACTCATTAACATGGTGAAACACATCTTGATGATGTCATCAAGATGTATTTCACCATGCTAATGATTTTTTTTCAGACCTCCATTTCTATGAAACACAGAATTGGGGGGACTTTTTTTTTTTTTTTTACCATGTCCACACAACATCTCTAAGGTATATTAATGACATAGTAAAAATATTGAAAATGAGTGGAATTCCCCTTTAAGACACATGCATGCACACTTACATTTGCATGTGCACCTGTGCAACACACACACAGAAACGCTATTAAAACAAGTAGAGAATATTGAGAAAGATTTGTTTATGATTAATCGTATCCATGAAAGTAAATGACAAGACAAAAAAACATAGGCCTACTTTTGCCCCAAAAATATTTTAGATGAGAGAAGTGGGGGGACGCCGCCCCACTTCTGTATGCATAGTCTCTCCCTGAGACACACAAAATGCTTCCAAAATGACTGTTGTTTGTACAATCTGGACCATGGCCATGTAAACAGAACTGCTACATTCCTTAAATCTGATTTAGTTTTTCTGCATAATCTTGAGGGAAAATATCACCCTTTGTTCCAAAGAGGCAAAACATTGACAGTATTTGTTTAAGAAATAGGGGGGCCTGTTGTCCCATTTTTATATATATATATATATATACATTATATATATATACATATATATATACATTATATATATATATATATATATATATATATATATACATATATATACATACACACACACACACACACACACACACACACACACACACACACACACACACACACACACACACACACACACACACACACACACACACACACACACACACACACACACACACACACACACACACACTCAAACGTATGAGTTGGATACCTGGCATAATGATTCTAGTCAGTCTGAGTGCAGATATTTAAAATGTAATTTAGTTGCCACACTGTCACAAACGTAGGCTATGTTCTTTATTCTGGAACATATCCAAGCAATCCACAACAGGACTGCTAGCCGGGGATGTACATACAGTGAGTACAGTAAATGTGTTTGATGTCCCGCGGGGTTGTCCATAGGGGTTGTCCCCGGGTTGTCCCCTGGCTAAAAAAAACATCCATGTTTTTACCACAAGATGGGGTGAAAGTAACCACAACGTCGTCGTTTCCAACTATATCTTTCTCGATATAACAGTCAATACCAACATTACTCGCTAGACTCAATAAGATGGGGGAATAGGATTGTATTAATGTTGTTTTAGAAAACGCACCTTCTCACACTCCCCAAGCATGCAAATAAACAAACTTGGCCTTGGCTGCAATAATTGAATTCGAACAGAGCGCTTATAAATCGGGCGTTTGACGTCAGCGGTCGATACCAACCTCAGGCAGGCTCTCAGGCTGCGCCAGGAATACAACATGTGCCTTTAGAAACGGTCAATGCCTCAACACAGCAGCTCTGCTCGCTTTGGTGTCTGGATTTTTCCCCCCACTAGATCCGATTCCGGACTTCCTCACAAGCCGCCATGCAGAGCTTTGCAAAAGACGACATCGGAGCCTTTTTTTAAAACACCCCCTAAAAATACTGCACGTGACGCGGACCCAGTGTTATGGCTGATCGGGATACTGTTGTCTAGAATTACAGCACACATCCCCGATGAGTGCTTCCGCATTGGCTGGTGTCGAGCTGTCATTACGGGAGAATGAATAATAACGCGAAATGTAGCTCATTTATTCAGCAACCGAGGGGACGCACGCGGATCATACAATGCATCTATGTGGTGGGCTTTATGGTAAGTGGCATGATGTATGGATGCGTGCGCGTGTGCATGTGTATATGTGTGTTGTTGCTGTGCTGTGCAATGCGTTCAGTTGTGCCATCATAACGCACTGGACGTTATTTGAAGTTTGTTTATAGGGTATACGGTTATGTGTTTGCAACAAAGAGGAGGCTTCTTTCATGTTTTTGTGAGGACTCTCAGACTGAACATGAATTAATGTAATCAGAGCAGAGGTGGGCACCGACTGGACACATTTACTGTATCTCATTGTCTTCAGTAGAACTTTATTACAAACATATTACTGCAGTTGTTCCCAAACCTTGTCCACATTGACATTTCAAGCATATAATACCATAATGCCAGGGACCCCCATAAACATTTTTACAGCTCTAGCAGTGATTCTCAACTAGTTTTGCCCCCATTTACACTACAGACCCATTAGGGTCCTTTGGGTTCCTAACCATCATTCATTT
Organism: Benthosema pterotum; assembly: GCA_039105355.1. Taxonomy (NCBI): domain Eukaryota; kingdom Metazoa; phylum Chordata; class Actinopteri; order Myctophiformes; family Myctophidae; genus Benthosema; species Benthosema pterotum. The sequence continues at coordinate 39,232,670 of CM076978.1, read as the reverse complement.
GGGGAGTAGGGACCTGGGACTCCCTCAAGGGCCCCCGGGGGTCCCCGGACCACACTTTGGGAACCACTGTATTACAGCATGCACTTGTTTAAATAATATTCTCAGTGAGGTCGATGACTCATGTTATGTCACATGGGTCCTGGCTCCAACTTGACAGGACAAAGTTGAACAGGAGTGGTGGTGGTCAGCAAACAGCATGCATTCTTAAGTAAAACAAAAAAGAGCCCAAATGCTCATACCCAGGGGTACAATATTATCAACTTTCAGGTGTAGCTTACTAGTCCCCCCTTTCCCCAGTACAATGCGTTTTTGGTGATACAGTACAGTAGTATTGAGTCTATAATTTCTAAATATTGTACTTTGCCACAAATAGCTGGTCTATACTCTACAGGATAGTCTTGTATAGGTCTGGCATTTATTTAATTTTTTTCCCCACCAGAATGTTTGCCACAGAAATGCTGTGTGGAATATGGATGCTAGGCTTCAAGTGGATAAATGGGCAATGAGCAACTGTGTGGCTTGAATAAAATCTTTGAGTGAATGAGTTGCAAGGTACCGTGTCCTAAAAAGCAATTTGGTATCATTATTGATTGGATCTGGACACATCGTTTTACATTGCCATAATATTTGTTTTTATGTATAATTTTGCCCAAGGGTTTTTAGTACCCTAAAATGTTTCGGTTGACTGCTGTAGCTCAATTTAGCCAACGGCTCCATGCATTATTTGATCTCCCTTGTCTCCACAGGACCTATTTGGGGTGAGCATGATCATCCCTCTATTGAGCCATCATGTGAAGGCCCTTGGAGCCAGTCCCACGGTGGCTGGGATTGTAGGTGTGTGTGTGTGTGCTCATCCCATTGCACCCGTAACTCTAATCTAATCTAACTCTAATGAATCCAGTTAATACTGATGTGATAGGGGGGAAAGTCTAAATCATCAACACTGAGTGAAGTGACAAAAACATTTAGAAGCTTCCAGGCTTCACCTTTTTGACAGTTGAAATTGCAGTAAAATAGTTTCATTCTAACAGCAAATGGTTCCATAATTCTAACTGTAAACCTTTTATTGCAGGATCTACATATGGGGTCTTACAGTTGTTCTCTAGCACAATAGTTGTAAGTATCGACTATTTTCTTTCTTTTTTTTCATGCCTGAAATAACTCTGATGTCTAAGCACCAGCCCTGGTGAACTGGTGGTGGTTGCTCGCCTGGATTCCATGTTTGGAATGTTGAGGAAACAATAAACAGAGCTAGTAACAACTGGGACCTTTAGTTTAATTTTGGCGTCAAAAAAGTATCCCACTCTCCCCGTAGTGATCAATGACAACGTTTAACCTCAGAAACAAAATATAATAGCCTGACACTGACAAGTATAAGGTAGTATTTTCTTAAGGTGGCAAATCAGGGCTGGAGGCAGACTAAGAATATACTTTTTAAAATGATATTCCAGTTTTATGTTATTGATATTTTGCGTCCACAGATTCATGATTTCAATTTATTTCAAAGGTCAACGGGTTGGTGATGCACAGCCATGTCCAAACCATTAACTAGGCAATTAACATCATCAGATTCCTCTTGAAACCAAGATGTTCTTTAGCTCTACAGTAAACATGGCTTCTAAAGAGACAGATTCTCAGAGCTCCCCAACTTACTTCCCCTCCGCCTGTGACTGCAGAAATTGGTTTAAATCTTAGGGGTCATGCGACAAATTAAAGAGAGAAGGAGTCAGTTGTGTGCAGACGGGGCGGGGAGGATGGCGTGAACAGCCAGGTCTCTATGGTAATCCCCACAGGCTACATCCAAAACATTGCAAATTCAATTGGTCCTAATGTCATTATATCGTCAGTTTGTGTGTGTGTACGCACACTTGCGCGTGTGTGTGATAGCCGTGCATAATAAAGGGCCATTGGAGGCGCCTGGGCAGCTCGCTTGAGAGAGTGAAAGTTTAGGATTCCTCAGGTTTCTGGTCACCTGATCATTATTCACATGGTTTAGCCTCAGCAACTGAGAACAGAACACAAACTAATTGTCCACTCATTGCAGGGCTGGATTGGCTGAAAAAATTCGGCCCTGACTTTTGGCCCAGATGGCACACCGTACACAACCGGCCAACAGTTAGCAGATTCAGATTAGCAGACTCTACTGCCCCACTCTGTCGAGACACACAAATATGCCCTAATACTGCCACTTTTTATACTGAAAAACATCCCTGCATGTGCAAAAAATATTAAACAAAAAAAGAAAAAGTGAACACTTTATGTCCCAGGGTTGCAGTGTTACAACATAATTAATTAATTAATTACTAATAAAAAATCTACTTTTTTCACATAAACATCATGTTTGATCTTCAATAATGATGGCATGTGTGGGACTTTTAGTTTCAGGGTTCCCACGATCATGAAATTCCTGCAGATATTATGAAACTGCGTCCTTAGATTGTGAAACTGTTTTCCAGGCCTGGAAAACAGTTTGTAAAAAGTAGTATTGGTTATGCTGCTCGAGCTGTGTGAGTGCGGCCTGGTGTATACAGTACATCACATGACAAAAACAATGGAAACACGTGGCACCGGCATTGTTAGTTTGAAGCCCTGTTCTGAAAAGCTATGACAATTTATTGGTAAAAACATGTGGGAACGCTGTAGTTTGCCAACTTTTCTCCTGCACAGGTATTTCCGGCCGCTAAACACCTCTCCACATATCAAAATATAGTGGAGAACTCTTTGCTCCACTGAGCTGTATTGCTACTTAGTCTTATAGACTTAGAGTGATCTCCTGCGTGTGATTGGCAGGGCAGCTGGAGCGATGTGGTCGGAAGACGGTACTCTCTGCTGACCTGTCTGCTGCTGAGTACTTTGGGCTACGGTCTGCTGGGGATGTCCACCAGCATCGCTTTATTTGTCCTCGCTCGCATTCCCGTCGGTAAGTTTACAGTTTGATTCAGGTATTTTAGAGTAAGCAACGACAACACATCAAATACAAGGGAATTCTCTCCAAAGGTCTCCCTATGGACAAGGGTCCGAACTCTAGCCAAGTACAGACCCCCGGGGGATACACATTTTGTATAGGATTTAAATGGTTACGTACATCAGCTGCTTATAAACTCTCACTGTATACAGTAAGTATTAACATGGTGGAATTTGGCTTGAGGTATTAAGAAAAGACATGACCTTATCTCCAGAGCAGAGCGTGGTATCAATCAGATTCTGCTGGTGTTGACCCTTTTCTTCCTCCCAGGGCTGTTCAAGCATTCCCTGTCCATATGCAGAGCTCTGCTGTCTGACCTGGTGTCCGAATCAGAGCGCCCTCTGGTGATGGGACAGTTCAACGCAGCGTCCAGCGTGGGTTTCATCCTGGGCCCTGTGGTCGGCGGCTACCTCACTGAGCATGAGGGAGGCTTCTATACATCCTCCTTCACCTGCGCAGCCATCTTTCTCCTTAATGCAGGTGGGAAGGACAAAGGTCAGGGAGAGAGAGAGAAATAGAACAGTGCACTTGAACATTTGTAACAGTAGACTGCCTTAAACGCGACCACATACACGCATACAGGCTGCTAGATTGTTTGATTACCTTTGGACAGGGCCTAAAGTTACTGGTGACTGATTTCAGTCCTGAGGATTTCTTAGGGATCATTTACTGACATCAGTTCAAATAAGCAAAAAATCAATGCATTCTTGGGGGTTGCTTTAAGCCCTGCTTTGGAGCATATGCTGAAATATTTGCGCCTTTAATGTGTAATATTCCCCGACAATAGTCCCACGGTTTGTTGTAAAACACACGACACAACAACCGACGCAATCCAAAAGAACTAATGAAGAACTACAAGAACTCCAGTGAAAACCTACCATTCATGTGCATTGAACTCCTTTCTCAGACACCTTTTCGCTTTAGAGCGACAGGCCTTTCAAGTCACATCGCCCACACTCCCCTGATATCTGTAACTGTCTGCGCAGATCTCCCATATGAATTAAAATCATTAAGTAGGGATACTCAGGATTTCTGGGAGTAAAACTGTTCCTCACCGGCGTTTATTTTGTTCCAGGCCTGGTGTGGATGCTGCCCTGGAGCGATGTGCTCGTCTACCGCACCGATGCCAACTCCAACAGAAGCACTGCCAAGGCCTGCGACGACAACGGCATTAACAACTCTGCGTACAACAACTGCTCCCATGAAAACAACCATCATCATCCGCTGGTGACAGAGAAGGCGCCGAGGCAGAGGGCTCCTGGGGGCTTCAGCTGGGGGGAGGTGTCCTTACTACAGCCTGCCTGGAGGCAGCTGTCCTCGGTGGTCTCCAAGATCCACATGGTGGCCTCCTCCGACATGTGGGACCTATTCTTGGTGCGGTTGCTCATGGCCATAGCCATCATGCTCTACTACAGTAACTTCTCTCTGGCCATGGAGGAGCGCTTCTCGCTGAAGCCCAAGGTGACAGGCTACCTGATCAGCTACAGCAGCACCTTGGGAGCGCTGGCCGGGTTTCTGGTGGGGCCAGTGACAAAGCTGTATGCCGACAACATGTCGGGCCTGCTCCTTCACTCCACCGTGCTCACGTGTCTGCTCATTTTTCTGTACGCTGCCGCGCCCAGTGTCTGGCAGGTGTTGCTCAGCTCCACCTTCTTTGCGATCTCCACCACCATCGGACGCACCTGCATCACGGACCTGGAACTGCAGAGGGGAGGGGTCCAGGCCAGCGGGACTTTGATCGGAGCCGGCCAGTCCGTGACGGCGGTGGGCCGCGTCCTGGCCCCGCTCCTCTCAGGCCTGGCCCAGGAGTTCAGCCCCTGCGGCCCTCCGAGTCTGGGCGTGCTCCTGGCACTCGCCGCCGTAGGTTTACTACTCATTAGGATCCCCAAGTGGGACGGGAGGGGGAAGTCAAAATTAGCCAAACTGAGAAAGGCAGAGTGAACGGTTAGATAACAGAATTCTAACGTTTGAAGGAGTCCAGCAATGGGGATCACTCTCCGGGTACGATCGTTTTTTTTTTTGCTGGAGTGTGTGTTTCATTGATGCTATTCTGGGGTTACGTCAGGCCATGAGTCTCACCTGAAGATTGTGAAAAATCACAGGCACCAAAAGAGCTGGTCATCACTGGAATTGCGGCCCTCCTGTCGGAAAGAGAGGATTTAGAAACACAAAGTACAGCACTGATAAGGCAAGACCTGCCACTGTCTTGTCTGTCAAAGCATTGGGGCCCAAACAGACTTCGTCTAGGCTGTATCGCCGTTAATTGTGGGTAGACACTGTATACGTTTGTTTTTTTTATTATATACAAGAACAATGAAGAAATGATCTTATTTACCTTATCATCTTATAACCACTATGCAGTTCAAATGTCCCGATCTTTGGACTTTCTTTATTGTACTGATGCACTACGTCCCAGAATACACTACTTCTGTTACATCATTGTCACAGGAAGAGGAAAGGGACCCTCTTTGATGTTACAAAGAGCAATATTTAGACTACATGAATCCACCTCAGTTTTAGAGTTGCCACATTGGTAATCTAACTCCGTTGTACCTTAATGCCACTCATTTCTGCCAGTGCACTTTCTGGCAGCATTCCCATAGTGGTATTGGAGCCTTATACATTTTTATATGTGTGTTTAGTATTTTTATTTTTTAACAGATTTAGATGATTTTCAAATTCAATTTGTTAATTTATCCAGGGGTATACATGGGGATTTAAGAACAACTACCAATTGTGCAGGTTAATGTACATTAATTGCTTGAATTTGTAAATTCAGACCCAGAATTAATGGAAGGAAGTTACAGTGAATAAAGTTTTATATGAAACCTTAATGTGTGCATTACTTACTGGGTTGTCCATTTTGGACTTTGCTGGAGTAAAAATGTTCATGGCCTGTGTATATACTGCAGATATGGCAAAACATTCTGATTCTGCAATCTGCGTAGAAAATTAAGAATTAAACCAAATAAAGACTAAATCAAGATGTGTACTATTAATTTTTTTTATAAAGTAGAAATTTTATTACATGTAATAAAAGTTGGTCTATCTTTGGTGTAACAGATGTAGAGAAATCATACACTTAGAGGCTGTCCACTCCAAGAATGATAACTATGTAAAGCGGATTCCACACTATAACCTTGAATGACATCAGATGCTTTCATTCAATGAAAAAATCCGACGGCATCAAAGGGAATGTCCAGTGTGGGTGCTCACATTTTCATGGTTTCTCGTTCTCTATTGCTTAATATTCTTGGTTTGGTCTGCCTTTTAGCCAATAGACTTGTTGCAAAAATGTCCTGACCTAAAAACTAAACATTACATTCATAGTTTTTATAGGGATAGTTTAGAATGTCCACAATAGGCAAACATAATAAAAATAGTATTTACACTACATACAGTACATGGAGAGAGAAGCAAGTGCAGTCATGCTTCTGAGTTGATTTGAACTTGTGTTCAGTTAAATTAAAACGTTTAAATTATCACATTATCATTAAGTGTTTTACAGCTTTAGATACAATCCATAGGCAGGTAAAATACATTAAAATTATATCATGAAATGCTAAGAACACTTTTGTTGAGGGGGACAACAGTGTTGATTGGTATACAATTCCCCTGGTGGTTCTTTACGCAACTGAAGTAGTTACACCTGTCATGTCCAAGGTGTTAACCATACTGTACATTCAGGGTGCTAGCAGCATCATTCATGATGTGAGCTAGACAGACTGCTGGCTCCGGTGCTAAGATTCATCACAGCAGGAGGTTGGTTCAGTGGTCATGTGAAATGGCTGTGAATGAGGTTTATACCAGTGGTATGAGATTCTGCTGCTACTTCAGAACCTGCAACAGGAGTTCATAGCAGTCCCGCCGCTTAAAAACAAAAACAGAGCTTAAAAACAGCTCTCTTTCAAAAGAAAAAGAGGGGCTTCAAGGCTTCTTGGGGTTCCACTGAGGCCTCCTGAGCAGGGGGTTTCCCGCTCCACTGTTAGCTGGGTCTCTGGGTTCAGCGGACCAGGTCGCAGGAGGTGAAGAAGGCTCCTGTTCCTCCTCTTCGTCTGCACCGCGGCTCCCGTTTCCTACGTTATCCGAGGGAGTGTCCTCGGCGTCTGCGGATGACTCAAAGTGCTGGCGAGGGCGAGGAACGCGGGAGTCGCTGGAAGAGGAGTTCAGTCTTCTCCCTCCTCCCTCTCCTCTTCTCTCGTCCACCATGGAGATAGAGGGCGCCTCCGTCAGCGTGTCCAGCCTGCGTAGAGGCATCATGGCCCTGGAGGAGGACCGTCCTGGCCTGGCAAACCTGGAGCGACTGGAGGGGTAGGCCATTTCTGACATGGTTTCCTCATCATCTGAGACGTGGGGAGGCACAAGAGTAAAAACGACATCAATAAATTAGGCTATAATGCGGTAGGTGAACACTTTTATAGTATCATCGTCGTACATGGAGAACTGGGTTTCCACCCGGAGCATAATAAGAGCAAAATGGATATTGACTGAAAGATGTACCTGCATGTCTGTGCCTCTTAGGAGGGAACTTTGAGTCAAGATTCTGGCCAGCAGGCAGAGAAAAGTACTTATGAGACTTGGGCACCGTCCCTCCCTGAAATGATAGAAATAAAGAAAGAGTAATTTATATGGAAAATCATTTCTTGGCAATGTTTGATAGATGGTACATCATGCTAGTAATACTATACAGATTTTTTACATTGATAACTTCATACTGTATATGCAATGTTATTTAGATGGGACAAAAATGTAAACAGTTTGTTTCTCCACAAACACTAAGAATGTTATTTAGATATAATGTTATAATGTATTTAGAGAAGGTAACCACCAACTGTTTCCTATTTACTTGATCATTAACCCTGTTGTTTGTTGACTCTGATCTTGCACTTTTTAAGTTTCTCTGCATAAGCACTTCTGCTAATTTCCTAAATTGAGAATCGCAATTGAAGCTGTTTGTTTCGGTAGGCTGCCGTCTTTATAGTAATGTTAAGTGCCATTTAAAATCTGCGTTCAATTACGTAGCCTCGAGCCGAAACGCCAAGTAAAAGTCCAATTAATTTAGTCACGTTCATCCCATCTAGCCCCCCCAGCCCACGTGTTCATACCGCTGACTGAAAGCTTCCAGGCCGGAGGCTGCGGCGGATGCTGGCGTGGCGTCTGATCAGGATTTCTCTGTTCTGGGCATCATTGGGCAGTGCATGCTTTCTGGTGTATGCCACGGTCTGCATATAACAATAACACATAAGATGGAGTGACATTATGAACAATGAAGGGACAATAAAACCATGGTTTGTCGGGAGACGACTGGATGTGACAAGTTCATTAGAATATAAATTGGGCATGTGGTTCCTACAGTACCTCAAACATATACAATGTACAAGCTTACAAAGTGATGTGTTGTGAGCTTATAGAAACATATTTTACTTGTGTCCAATACCAACGTACTGTATGACGACGACGTGCGATAACACAACATACACAAATTAGAGACATATGGATAATGTGGTATCATTGCTCCATGTTTTACACAGTTATGGGCTTACAGAGTAGAGTACAGGCTACTAACAGCACAATAAAACACAATTATCAACACATAACCTTGGCAGTAGCAGACAAGCTGCATGTATAAATGATATCTCCAATACGATCTGGGTACCCATTGGCAAAACAAGGGAAAAACAGTCACAGTCTGTCTCCAAACAGACTTTACATGCATATGTGTGCTTTGACGAGTCACCACTCAACAGTTTCAGTGCCTTTTGTGCCTCTGTTTTACAACCTAGATAGTACAACCATAGATGACCACACCTGTCTGCTCTGTGTGTATGGGACTATAAGAGCCAAAGATCCTTCATCAAAGGGATTCATCTGGCAGCTATTTGTAAAACCAAAACAAACACGACCTCACAGGAAAAACACAAAACCATTGTCAGACACAGATGTTGCTACTCATCCATTTGTCTCATTAATGAAATCTATCAATTCCTTATGACACTGACAATAAGCCAGAATGACATTATTCATGAAATCCACCCCATGTACAGCATAATAATGGACATTTTTATACAGATAACATGATGGAAATTGAACAATGGAACCAAGGGTACTACAGACTCCTGTGTTTTATCACTGGCAGGAGCTGGAACCCCTACCAAAGATAACTGATCTTCAATCTCATTTTTGATGCAATGAGGATGGTGATTGGTGACATGACAACAAAACAAGGGTCATGTATGTACATACTACGTAGACAAACGTGTCCTTGGCAAGACTTGGGTAAAACTGGACAAAGTAAAGCTTGCCGAAAAAGATAACAACACTCCATGGAACCTTGATCCACAGCCTGGGGTTCCACAATCACCACCAGAACAAAGTTTGGAGCCTTTATATGAAACTAGTTGTGACACAGCATTCCTTTAAATCTTGCAATGAGTGATTATCCAATTACTCACATGGTTAATGCAGAAATACAGTCATTGTAAATGTGCAGCAAATCACCATGTTTTTTCCTGGTTTTATCCTCTCTTTTGCATTGACCTGTACTTCCCTTGAACACGGGTGACTCATGCAAAAATACTACTCCTACTACAAAGGGTTATGCAAATAGCAATCCATACTAATCACCAACAGTGTTGGGCAGTAACGAATATTACTGTAATATTGCCGTATTACTTTTTCCAGCAGTCGTATAACAATATTAGAAAATGGGTAATATGCCAAAACACGCCAAATTACTTATTACAAATTAGCTTGTTGTTGCATTCAAAAATAGAACAGATTTACAAGCTATTAACTGATAAGAGATGTGCAGTAGTTTGTAGATCCTAATCCACCGCAGCATACTGCGCACGTGACCTACACTACAAGTTGTCACTAAACAGATTGTGTTATGCTCCATCTATATTCTTTTGCAGGTGGGAGGGAGGAACTTCGCAAATAAAGTAATATAACATATTGCTCTTTGATTCAAGTAATAAGTGATTTAATATTGTTACTTATTTGGGGTCATAAGTAAAGATATTACTCTAAGTAATATTGCCCAACACTGCTCGCCAAAGGGTATGCACATAGCAGTCCATATAAAAAGGAACATATAGCTTAAAAAACATAAATAAAAAATAAAAATAAAACAGATGTGGCAAATGCATTGTATGAATTCTTCTCAAGAGGTTGCCATCAAAGTCTACGTCTCACCTGTTCTCTGATTTTGTACATGTTCTTGGATAAGAGATCATGCATGTTCTTCAGGTCAGCTGCCAGGAACTTCCTCTTGGGTTTAGGAGGGGTCTTCTTGTCCTCACTAGTAGACAGATAGCAGTTAACATTCAGCTCAGTGGTGGACAGTGCCAGCTCTAGGCATACCGGTAAGCAATATGAGCAGTCACTTTGGACCACAACCACTAACGGGGCCACATCACTGGAAGATTTTTTTTTTAAGAATCCCCTATCCCATACATGTGGCCGCCACCTTTTTCTTAATGTGGCCTGAAGGTTAATGTCGGAATAGTGGTATATTACTGATTTCAGCTGTTTCAATTCCACTGGAGGTCACATTCACTTAACACCCCTAAACGTTTGTCTTTTTTTTTTACCACCGACACATTGAGCTTGTAGACGCATTTGTTTCTGGCATAGCAGTGCGTTGGGAGGCCACAGAATAAACTTGCATGGGGCCACACATACGTAGAGCCGGCATTGTTGGTGGAGATAAGTGTGTGATGTGTAAAAGACAAGACAAAGGGTGCCATACTGCAGAGAGATGACGGACGGAGCAGCGCTGAGGTCCCCAGACACCGTGTCCAGAATCTCCATGGCGTTCTGCAGTTCCAGCTTCTTGTACAGCGCCACGATGCTGGACTCGGCCCTGCTGTCCCTGATCAGGATCTTACGCAGGACCCGGTTGTTGAACTTCATAAACCTGACATTGTGAGAAAGAGGATGGATGGTAGGGTGAGTTTCACTAATGGAGAACACAGGGGACAAAACGTGTTTAGGCGATTTAACATTTAGGTGATCGACAGTAGATTTTTGATTGACTGATTAATTGGATAGTTCATTTAACATAAATGTAATAACAGCAACGAGTACAGTGAAAGACCAGATATGGCACTTACAGCCTTGTTTACAGCCTTGTTTTCATTTAGGCCCCATTACTTGCATAACACACAGTACACATAATGTACTGTACAAGAAGGAACCAATCTATTTGCATGATATAAAACAGCAGCATACAAAATCAGCCAAACAAGAAGTCAGATTCATACAAAGAATGAATGGGGCAGAAAATGGGGTGTGATGCTACAAAACCACACAATGCTCAAAACCCATACTGTGTAAAATGAAAAGGTTGGGTTAGTTAGAACAACTGATGAATTGTGAGGAAAGAGTAAGGTTGTTGAAATGGAGAAACAAAAACATATATGACTGACAATTCACTGGAGCGATGAAAAAAAGGTTTGGAACGTTTTGGCATGTCATGCCTGTCACACAGCCAGAGTTGACAGCTGTCATGTCAGTTTGTATGCATCCTGGTGCTTCCATGGAAAATGACTATACCACTAGTCTGAGAGTGAGTGCAAAGTGTGCAGTGCTTTTGGGGGGTGGGGAGGACAGAGGGAGGAGGGGAGGGGTTTTGAAGCCTCAGGTCAAATGAGGGTTGAGTATCTCAACTGAAAAAGTGACTTGACATGCAAACGCATGGGACCAGAGAAACCTGTTCAAGCAGGAGTATCAATAGCAACAACTTCCAGGAAAAGGCTCTGGGGCACCTGTATCTTAATTAACAGAAGTAACTTGGAGGCGATATACAGAAGACAATCTGTCCCGATATTCCTATGCAAAGCATACCGGAAGCAAATCGGAAGAACGGAAGGACACCAGTCAGAGGGTAGGCCAATCAGAGGCCTGACTCCCTTCCACCTGCTCTCAGGTAGAAACCTTGTATGCAAAAAACTGTGACTTTTCAGGGAAAAGGGATAAAAATAACCTTTGTTACAAAAGAAATAATACAATACTTCACTACCAACAATAGCAAAAACAACAGCTCTATAAACTTACCTATATATTATAAATGCCCTATATATATATATATATATATATATATATATATATATATATATATATATATATATATATATATATATATATATATATGTGGAAATAGGTTTATTATGTCCAACTGTAGCAATAATTAATTTTACAAAGAGTGAAGCTGATTTAAATCTGAAAACGGGACAAAAACAGCGATGCAGGATAGGTTTCAAAGCAATGGGAAGTGTCCTTTTGTCATTGTAGAGAGGAAGCTGAACATGACACCTAGTTTTAGTTCTCGCCACCATTCCCCTCACATTCCATGCCCAGACAATGGCATTGTCACATAATACCACAAAGAGGAAAAGTTGAACACACAAGCCGGCCAGTTTATAACTGCCATCCCACCTCCAGTCTAATCAAAACAGGTTTTACTTGCTTTCCCATAACACAATTATTCAGCTAACGTTTACTTTCAGATTAATAAAGTGGTGGTTTGGTTTTGTGCCATAATGTGCTACATAGAGCACATTATGGCGACATAGGCTGTTTTCTTGACAACAGGCTGATAGGTGAAAGTATGGCATGAAACATTATCCACAAAAGTAAATAAAAAGAACAAGATTTCCTCTTTTGTCAAAAAGCTGCTCTCAAACTCTTGCATTGCATTGCAATTCAGCTTTCCTTTGTCGATGCTTCCACCTCCAAACGTTGCTTCAAACTTAGGGAACCATTTTTGCCTTGCACTAAACCCACTATCCCAAAAATGTTAACTGGTAGAGGACAGACGGCAATTGAAAATGGGATTGACATTAAAAACTGTAAATACAGCCATGCTCTCAGCGCCCTCATACCTGACCGACAGTGAGCGACACCACAGCCACAATACTAGAGGGAGTGAGAACGACTATCTGGTACCACCCACTTTTAAAACAAGTATGGGTAAATTTCCTTGACAGCACAGCCACCCAAGACTTCCTCCTCAAAAAAGGGCAGATCACTTGCATCTTTTAAAAACAGTCCTGAAAATGCACCTTCCATTTATCCCCTCCTTTATACAGTCTTTTATGATTTCCTGATATTTAAAGTTTGATTTGTAATCTGTGATGACATTGAATTTTGTTATGGTCCATGCCATGTCTATGGAATGATTGCCTAGGGTCAAAAGGGTGCCATCCCTTTAGGACTGTATTTGACTGTACTCTGTTGCCTTTTGAAGATTTCTGTCTAATAAACTATTTAAACAACCAAACATTGTGCATGGAATTCACTGTACAAGTTCAGTGTGTTTGGAAAGATCGAATGCTCTAAAAAAAATTGTATGTGCATATGCACCCCCACGTTCACGTTCACCTATAGTCTCCCATGTAAAGACAGTGGAGCAATATTGAATACTGTTTTGAAATGAATTGACTGGATAAAGCGAAAAGTGCTATATAAATCTAATGTATATTTATAATTAGTGTATGGCAGTGATAGATGAGGTTCTTACTTATCCTTCCAGAAGTAGTGGCTCCACTGTCCACAGAGGTCTTCTATGCCAGCAATGGTATGGTCCATCAGCTGCAGAAGAGGCATGGAGTGTAATGTATGGTTAAGACTACTGTATGCACAGGATTAATGCGGTCACTGTATGCAGAGCAAATAGCACCTGTGGCGTACCCTGCAGTGAATCTCTACATTGATGGTGTCAAGGTTGCGGTTGGTACGACGGACATTGATGAGCTCGATCAGAGGTCGGATGCTGATGCCCTGTGGGGAGACGTCAGTGACTCAATGGGACAAAATCATCAATTCATAAATGAAACATTGAGCAGAGCCTCTGCTTTCTATGACTTAGAAAGCAACCTGATCTCACATAAGATAGTATATAACTAGTATAAAAAATTGCAATCTCATAGATGACATTACATTACAAAGTGTTTCTTACCTGAATAAAGACAGTGAAGATGATGATGACAATTGTTGAAGTAACAAAGAGCTGTTTGCGGCCAATGTTATCAGGAAGGGTGAAGGCTAGAGCAAAGGAAATTGCACCTCGCAGGCCACCGTAGCTCAGACCAAATTGGTCTTTGAGGTTAAACGGGATGGTCCTGAAAGGGTTAATGATTTGAGTCAGCACCAAGACGCCTGCAAGGGAAGAGTAAAAATAACATCACTAAATGTACAACTTAAAATAGAGTAAATCAAATCAGTAGCAATCTCTCAACACACTATAATTGGTAGGACACAACTATACTATAGTTAAGATATAATATAATATACTAATATAGATATCTACACAAAGAGGCTTTAGTAGTTTACTTTTATGTGGCTTATTTCTAATCTATTATGTTTTTGGATACATATTTTAACGTGATGATTAAGTTTTAACCGAATAATACAATGTCTGGAATCTGGATGTCATAGTTTAAATGATTAAAAACTGACTATTTTTGTCAATACCAGGTGGGTTTGTAGGACTCAGATATAGGAATAAAAACAGGTTAGCTACATTTCTACCAGCTTTTATTGATGTGTGAGTCAACATGTTTGTTTTTTAATTTTTTATATACACACAAGAAAGTTTTTTCCATTTTTAGGCACCCATTGGTAGATATGACCATACCATATTACCTAGACTTTAAGATTTTACTGTTAGTCTGTACTCATCACTCCCATGCTTTCTTACCCAGACCTCTCCACACAAAGGCAAACAGTAGCGTAAACAGGATGTAGCCCCAGTTCCACTCGTGTTCTGTCGTTATGGTGACCACACCCAGGAAAAAGAAGATGAGGGTCTCCGAGATGCTGCCCAGCATCTTGATCACGTGACGGATGGTGGTGCAGGATCGCTGGGACACATTTTCTTCAACATAGTACTTCATGGTCAGGGCACAGCTCACAATGCTGCAGAAACAAAATATACATATTGGTTTGTGTCTTTTAAAATGTTGTGGACATGAATGAAGCAGTTTGATTTCACATCATATGCAGTGCTCAGTTCTTAGAACTGTCCTCTTTCTTCCATAGATATTAGTTTGTATAATGGTGAGAATGGTGCTGAGTGCCACTATAATTTCACACTCACTAATTCCACACAGACACAAGAACTCCAGAGACCCACATTGCAATGCATATTACTGTTGTACTGTAGCAAAAGAAGAAGCTCATCTACAAGCTCATACGCTGCATGTTTTCAGCTTGTGGATCAGCTATTTTTGCTATGTTAATAGAATTCCCTGAATATTTCTTAGCACATTTTAAATGGAATCCTGAAAAGTATTTTCAGTACTGAATTCAGAAGTACTGAATTTCAAATACACTGGGTATACTTATGTTAACATTATAGACTAAATACAAAAAGACAGTACGCATGTAAGATCTTTATGTATGAACGTTTTCATCTACACTACATTATAATGACGCACCAAAAAAAAAAAAAAAAAAAAAAAAAAACACGGGACAGCAGTTTTATTTATGATGCCGATTACATGACCGCCTTCCAGAATAAGACACGTTGGAAGTACTCACGTCATGATGGACGAGATGCCGAACAGCTCAGCCACCAAGTAGGCCAGGTAACTGAACATGAAGATGAAGAGAGGCTCGATTTCTCGGACGTTGCCCGTGAAGCGTGTGGTGAAGGCGGCCACGAAGCCAAACAGGATGCCAAAGCCCATGCCTCCGAACCCCACCACGCAGAACCGCGCCACGCCCAGGAACACGTCCACCGGCTCCACCACGGGCATCTCAGCCACAAAGTTGAACATGTTGTACAGCACCTGGAAAACGAACACACACACACATATCCAACAACTTGTATCTCGAACCCAGAAGCAAACTGAAGCAAACACTTTCCCATTCACTGTCGTAGAAGAGGTGCGGTGTTGCACCGCAGATACATTGTCTCCGCCTATATGTTCGCTCAGACCATGAGAACTGGTTCTGAGCATGTCTATAGTAAGTGCAGAAAACGTTGAGAATGTACCATTTGTTCACAGAATTGTGTTTTCTCCACTTTTTCCAAGCTCTGAAGGAACAAAAACGGTGCCTTTTCAGAGGTCATGGGTGGTGTCAGAGGCCAGGGCCTAATCACAGTGCTCCTGATAAAAAGTGATTTATTGAATTATTTGCTCAGCACTGTTTGCAATGAGCTAATATAATATAATACAAAGCACACCGGATGACTCACTGAAGAAGGGACATTTGCAGAAATAACTTGCGTTGTTTCTCTACCAACAGCACTGATAGTATTTGATCGATAAGGAATTCAAGCATGTGAAGGCAAACGGAACAAACATAAAAGTACCATTTATTCGTTCCTTCATTGATGTTCTCAGTACAAAATGGGTCATGTACATTCAATTTAGGCAGAGAACATCCTGGCAACAAGTGAAGTCCAAAGATAGATCAAGTTTGCCAGCGAACTACTGTTACAGGTCAAGCACATTTCACTGTGTTCACACAGTCTTAACAAACCTAATTTTCCCTCTAACAGCCACATTGTTCAGCAGAGTCTTCAATAAGGGGATCGTATTGCATTCAAAGTTTGCCTTGGAGAGAATGGAGATGAAATTTTAAGTCACTGGGAAGCCAATTATAACACTAGACAGTTCATAAAGTAGTTCCCAGGTTTCCAACCGATGTCGGATCATTCGGATGTTTATATCCAATGTGAGTCCTGATTTTGGAGAGTCCTACATCACAGAATACCTGATGTTTTGACAGTTTTGAATGAATTCCATGAGAGAGGAATTAACTTATGAGCAAATAAATAACCACTTAAGCCACATTCAAACATGAAAGAAATTGCTGATGTACAATCTCAGAGTCCATTGTGATTGGGACATATATGGCTGCACAATTGCACGTGCCGAGGCCACACTAAAAAGCAGTCAAATCCAGACAGATAGCTCTAACAGAGAGTAGACACTAACAACAAAACTGGTAACTGGCAACATTTTCTACAAGTCTACATCAAACAGACGCTAATGAAAAGTATAAAGTTCAAGATTAGAGTAAGTAAGCAGCATGAACCCTGGTCAAATAACAGCAGGATAAGTGGTTGGATATTAGACGTGGTGGTCTGACAACAGCATATCTTGATTCTTTCTAAATGGCAATTTGGTGAACATGGATGTTGCACTTTACTGTTCCCTCTTGTCGTTTGTGACAACAATGGCCAACATTGGAACCAAGGCACTATCTTTTTGATCTCAGGCTGCGTGGTTCCGCAACATGAAACTGTCAGTGCAGACCACGCCTAGTTTCTTTTCCGTCTCCATGGGTAAATGTTTGCCTTCACTCTCAGCATCAAGTCACGCTCTGGCTCGGCTTCTGTGTACTAAACAAAGGGACCCCACCACTCCCAACGCAAAGCCTGGAGCAGACATGGAAATAAGTGTGTGCGCGCTTGCAGGTGTGTGTGTGTGTGTGTGTGTGTGTGTGAGTGTGAGAGAGAGAGAGACAGAGTGATAATGGATGGGGGGTTCCGTTAGTGCGTTAACTCCTCCCATGCATCCAAATGCAGTAGTGACCTCAGAAACCGGTTTAGTGACATCTAAACAAATGCTCTCACCCTGAGATGTCCCTGCATGGACACACTTATAACAAATACACCGATATACGGTACATAACTGCCTTAAATAAAGCCAATCTGTAGCATACAAATAGATCAACTCCCTAGCACACATTTTAATGACACAGATCTCACGTGCACAGGAGAGAAAACTGAACAGGTGTGTCTGTGTGTGCCTGGTGACACCTGAGCTCAACCTTTAAAGTGGTGAACATAATTATATCCTGAAGGCAAAAAAAACAGAGGGGCCCCCACCTGGGCTACAAATAATAGTGGCACAAGCATTCGATTTCAAGTGCAATGGGCATGTGTGCATTTGTTATTGCTCGGTGCAATACTTTCCACCGATACCAACGTCCCTTTCAAGGAAGTAAAATCCTCTCGTGTCAGGCATTAGAGGAGCTGCGGTGACGGCGACTTACTCACTGCCACTCCACATTTCATGGCAGCATGCAGTCAAAGGAATCTAAACTTAGCGAGACCGACGTGCAGCGGCACGTCTTTTGCTGGGTTTAGCTCGAGGCTGTTTACAATGCGAGGAAGACGAGTGACGCACCGTGATGGACACACTGAATTTAAGGCACGTGAAGCACACAGTGGCTTCACAAATCCCTCTCCTCATTCCCCTTTAATCTCTGTGACTATAAAAAAGCTAGCCTTGAATTGCACACGCCTTGTCGCGTGGCCCTTCTCCGTGTACTACTCACCACAGTGACGGCGTCGTTGAAGAGGCACTCGCCGAACACCACGATGTAGAGCTGCTCGTTGACCGACACGTCCTCGAACACGCTCAGCACGGCCACGGGGTCCACCGCCGAGATGATGGCGGCGAACAGCAGGTTCTCCTGGAGGTTGATGTCCTGCACGCCGAAGGCCTCGATCTGGCAGATGGCGTACAGGGACATCCCGATGCCGATGCTGTTCCACAGCGTCCCCACCACGGCAAACCACAGCACCTGCACGGATCGAGCATCACAATCACTCAAAAAAATATATCACACATTCTACATTTGAGAACATTTAATCTCACACTGTAAATATGAATGTTCATTTCAAGAGTGGTCAAATAGACCTATAGGAGGATAGTGGATTATGCAGTGCAGCTCCTGTGGGGACACATGAGGCTGGTTGGTGGTGACACTGAGGCTAGTTGGTGGTGACATAATGGCATACCGTGCCGATGTTCTCAAAGAAGGGCCTGGTGGGCATAAAGTATCCAGAGTCGAGGACGATGGGGGGCAGCATGTACAGGAAGAACACGTTGGAGCTGATCACAGCGGGGGGCTCCTCGTGGACCGAGTGCATGATGGCGCCCACGATCAAGCCGATGCTGATGAGAAGGCAGGACTCTGGCACCCAGACCGTGATCTTGTGGTACACATGGAAGCCTGAGAGGAAAGAGGTCAATGCAAGGGTTCAGCGTGTGCTTACAGTAGACTGGAACTGTGCAGATGATGTCCTGCAGGGGCCATTTTATGTAGGCCTATGCCCTCTGCTCTGACACAACATATGGCATTAAAGGGGAATTAAAGGGGAATTCCACCCATTTCCCATTTCCACCCATTTCCCAAAAGTACAAATGTGAACCAAATGGACCCTAGCGGGTCCATTTGGTTCACATTTGTACCCTCTCAGGAAAAAGGGGTCTGAAAGAAAAATCATTAACATTGTGAAACACATCTTGGTGATGTCATCAGCTGTATTTCACCATGTTAATGATTTTTTCAGACCTCCATTTTTAGGAAATACAGAATTGGGGGAACTTTTTTATCATGTCCACACAACAACTCTAAGGTATATTAATGACATATTAAAATGTTGAAAATGGGTGGAGTTCCCCTTTTTTAAGTTCAACTTAGAAACTAGTTACTTTGATTGCTTCACTGACCTATCGGTAAAAACTACCAGGAGATAATAATATTGATATAGGCCAACATGTTCAATAAGTGTCCAGATAATTTGCATATGATGGAGCAATGCTCTCTGCACGTTAATAAAGTAGGTTATTCAATCAATTAATGTATAAGCTAATCAAGAACGTTATGTTTGCTTACTTACCAATCTTGGCGAATGAAGCCAGTAGCACCCAAAGAGTGATCTCAAAGGGTATCTGTATTCTGGCGTAATCCATTGTAAACACCGGCAGATTTGCCTTCTCTGCATCAGGAAAGGCTTGGGGGCCCTGCTCGGGCTTGATTGAGGGCAGAATAGCAACGCCGCTGCTGCTGCCCGTGGGTTTCGGTGGGATGGCTGGGATCTCTCCATTGGAACCGTGTGGCAGCACGCACAGAATCGTCCAAAATGTCAATAAAAACGCTACCCGTTTCACACTGGAAAAACATTCCATTGTAGTGGAGAAAATCCCAGCACAGCCTGCAGCACGCTGCGATCTGTGGCCGCCGCCTCCTGCACGAAGCGATGTCATGATTATTATTAATATCCAAGTGGCTATCAGCGTGGCGAATTGCAGCTCACCCCATCCAACTTAAAACATACTTTTAAAACACCGAGCATTCCTTGAGGAGGTTATACATTCTACAGGTCAACAAATCCAATTGTTCTCGATCATGTTGAGTGCGGGTCTTCAGAGTCAGGTTTATTAAGAGCTGACTTTCTTTGTCAAACAATCTTCTCTTCAGCGGTGCACACAGCGCACCTGTGAGTGACTATTTACCTGTGTGTGTGCTGCTTGTCTTGCCTGTTGCGCGATGCGCGTCCACGCATTCCGATAGGGGCTGGCTGGGCGCGGCCAGGGCGCTGTTCCCATTGGTCGTTATTTGGATACAAAAAAGGGTGGGACGCCAGACTAGAGTGCTTTAGGATTGGGAAGCAAGCGAGATAGCAGACACTTTGCACGGTTTCGTCGTTTGATTTCGACGCCGGCCCAGCCAGACGGTGCCAGAAGGTTGTAGAGGCCTACTACTACTAAGCTGTAGTAGCTCCAATAAACTACTACATCACACATGATCTTTATGAAGGAGACAGACATGAGCCACAGAGCTCTCTCACCACACAACTACGCCTACTTTACACAACTACCATAGATAGAGGTTATGTGACACAACAATGAACATTGGACATAAATCAATTGTGAATAAATACTAGCCTATAATGGAATATAGGCCTATTAGACTAAAAAAAAAAATCACATGCTTTTACTTGATAATAAGGCATTTTCATTCAATTGAATGCATGTTCATGAGTTTTAGCATTTTTCCTTATACTTTTATACTCTATTCTTTTGGTAATTATTTGTTTTGAAATCTAGGCCTCATTGATGTTTTTGACAAAAATGCAGATAGGCCTATATGATGATGGCATCCTGAATTGAATTTGAGCAAAATCGTGTGTAGACCTGTAATTAAGTTTATTAAATGTAGAATAGTAGTAATAGTAGGTTGCTGCTAGAGAAAAACATGCTTTAAGCAAATATATAGGCTTCTTGGGTTGTTTAGGAACAACCTGCTGTGCTGGCACCAAACACACTCAGACAACGTCTCAACTGAAAACAAAAGGCTTTGTGTGGCGAGTGTTGATGGTTAACTCAACCTTACAAGTTTAGGCTATTTATTTTGTAATAAACAGGCCCATTTGTTTCCACTTTAGCTTCCTCCCTCTCATCATCCCATAGCAAGCATGCATAGCACATGTAAGCACATGTAATATTCTCCCTGTTAAAAGTTAACTCATGCTGTCTAGTAATAGGCTGTCCATACACTGACACATCTTTATTACAACCTCAGATAGTCACATTTTAACACTTTATTTTTTATTTTCCTTGTTTGACAAACATACATTTGACATACATTTACTGTAATGACATATTATTTATACATTATTATTATTATTTAAATTATTATTATTATTATTTAAATTAGTATTATTGCCCAAACTATTATTATTATTATTAAATCTAGATTTCACGGCATCAGGTGTCAGTGAAATACCCTACTGTCAGTGTGCCCTGTACTGTAGATTCTATTCAGTCAAAGAGCATTAGAGCATGAGTAGACAAAGATACGACATCACCGTTCACTTCCATGGAAAGGTCTAATGGCGACTGCTCTACATAGACTTCTATTGAGCATAGGGAGGACAGGCCTCTGTGGAAAGTCCTGGCGGAGTGGAATTCCAGCTTTAATAATCTGAAATCCCTTTATTTTAGAGTGAATGTTGCACACATGTCTAAAATAGCTCTTATTTGAAAACGATACATCTCTCCAGTTTGCCACAGTTCACAGCTGCACGAACAAGGGCTGTTTCCTGCCCCCTCAATGTCGCAACTCTTCCACTAGATGGCTCTCTATCATAGTTCTGAAGCATCGTGCATGCACCTGATTTGTATACCACAGGCTTCTGGCTGCAAACCAGACAAAGCGCGCCGCCCACTGGAGAGAGAAGGCGGTACCAAGCTGCTAGTGAATCACTGCGTGTGGATGTGTCACTACAGTAACAGGGCGAGTCTTTACCACTGCCGTCGAAGAAGCAGCCGAGAAGATGCGCATCAACATGACGAGAAACCTGAACCAGTACAGCTCTGTTATTGCGATGGAATACGTCAACACTCAAACGGTGAGTGTTTTTCTTTGGGCGTATTCATTCATCATCATGTCATCTCTTGGTCTTTATTGTGTATGCTATTAAGATTGATGTTCAATTTTTTAGCAGCAGGTGTACAATTGCGATTATATTTTTGTTGCAACATTTTAAATGCCAATTTATAGCCTACCTACCTAGCCTTTTTTATTTAGGTTTAATCGACACGTTATTGGTAGGCTATATGGCTCGTGAATTGAATAGGGCTGCTCCATAGCGATAGCCAGCAAGAGTAGATCATGACGCAATATTTGTTTGTTATTGTCTGAGTGCCATCGCATAAGCACGTATAGGCCTGTACTGGAAGTGATGCAGAAATGAGCAGAATTATTTGATCTGTAGCCCTTGCTAGTTGCGACCAGAAATAGATTGCCCCATGCAGTCTCTCTGTCCAAGCTTAGTGCAATTTGTTGTCATCATGCTGTCCATTGTCTAATGCTCTGGTAAACAAGCTGGATGACAACCTGATCTTGGACCACCCAGGCCTACGACCATCTGAATTAATTTCATATACTGTAGCTAGAGTGCAATATACCATATGGTCTGGCTGTGTTGCTTATCAAGCAATGGACCATTCCACTGCCTTAAAGCTTACCAGCTGCTCAGGCTCTGTTGAAGTGTAGCTAGAGGATTAGTCTTATCTGTTGTTTTTACTCTGTGTCCTGACAAGACAAGGAACAAAATCAAGCAATTCTTTCCATGTGATTCATATCTGTCCCTGTGTTTTGTGTGGAAGAGAAGAAGTGTGTGTTTGAATTAATACATGTCTTAAGATTTACATGAGAACCACTGGCCTCAGCATACAGTATATAATTTAACATAAGCAAAGCTTGTCTCCACACATGCAGTGAAAGATCTGGTACTGTGAAGAGAGTGAGGAGAAAGACTGAACTCATCTTTTATTAAAGATATTAAAGATTTGCACATCTCTTTACTACCACCAACACCCCACCCCACCCCCAGTATTACCTCCCAGATTATCTAATGTTTCACCTTCTGGTCCTGAGGCTGATTGTCTCCTAGTTGTCACGGTAACAGGAGATTTTACACTTCTGTTTGACTGTTTGTGATGACACACAACAATACGTGTGTCTGCGTGTGTGCATGTGTGTCTGTGTGCGTGTGGACATGCAATGCATGCATGCCTCTGGAATAAAGAGTGCTGAATATTCCCCATGGGACAGATGATTTGTAGTCATCGAGGGATAATTCCTGAAACCAATCAACCCATTCATCAGTCATGGACTTGGTATCCGTGGTTACTACTATGAATCTCCCACTCTAGCTTGCAGTCTGATAGATCAGACTCGAGGGACAGGGGAGGAGGCAGTAAACTCAGATATGCACCGATAGAGGATCAATACACAGGGAAATGGACAACAGCAGAGGAGGTCATAGAGGGATAGTGGGGCAGGAAGGCAGCTGCAAGGGGGGCGCCAAGGTGCATGCCACAATGCCACATCATTATAGACTCTAATACTGCCTGACAGTTTGAATCCCGAAGTCCTTTGCTCTCTCTCTCTCTCTCTCTCTCTCTCTCTCTCTCTCTCTCTCTCTCTCTCTCTCTCTCTCTCTCTCTCTCTCTCTCTCTCTCTCTCTCTCTCTCTCTCCATTTTCTGTCTATCGCCAATGTACTGTATGTATTGCCATGAATCCCAAAGTCCTTTGCTCTCTCTCTCTCTCTCTCTCTCTCTCTCTCTCTCTCTCTCTCTCTCTCTCTCTCTCTCTCTCTCCATTTTCTGTCTATCCAATGTATGTATTGCCATCAGTACAGGCAGAAGAGACCCAAAAATAGAATAAAGAAAGAAAGAAATAATGACGTCAGTGGATGACAAAGCAGAAGCGTGGAAGAGCGAGTGGGGAAATCAGAGAGGATGAATGAAAGAGAGTGAGGGAGTGAGTTATGGGGGGCATTATGATTTATGGAGTGCGGGAAAAGGGGAGAGAGAGCAATGAGGAGCGGCACACTGCAGTGTAGTCGTTGAGGACAATGTATGCACAGGCCTTGGTTTATACAACACAAGCCTTCCAAACTGGGTTATACTTTCCCCTCCCCTCCTGCCCCGTGGGGCTGGGCAGGCAGGCGTTCCTTCTTTGCACAGAGGCCCGAGGGCCACCTCAGAGCCTCTTATCAATTCCCTGCCTCAGCACCTCCATCCACTAACTTCAGCATCATGCCTGGTGTGCCTCACACTGGGTGTCTTGCCTTGGCGCCCTGGCTCCCCTGTCTGCAGGGATGGGTGACAGATGTTTTGACGAATGTAACGACAACATTGAGTGGCTCCCTGCAAATTCACATTAGAGCTACTGCAGCAGGACTTCCTAGAGAGTTTCCCATGCTGCCCTAGGCGGCGGAGATTACAGCGTGTTAGCTATCATCGGTTTCCCACTGACATTAACACCCCACGCGCAGCCTAATGAGGCACGGCATCCGCACACAGTATTGTCTTGTGTCTGGCCCTGTTTGAAACCTGCCAAGATAGAGATTAAACTGGCAGCATTAAAGGGCTGCTGGGTTTGAAACCTCTTCCGAGAAGTGTGCACACAACCGTCACATGTACCCTGAAGACATTAACACTACAAAACGACGTTGTTGTGTCTACTCGGTGTAGGCTGACGTGTGTTTAAATGGATGTTACTAATATTTTCACGTGTCCGATAGTGTGATGTCAAAATACAGCCTCCTCATGTCAAACGTGTAAAAATAGACCTCCATTGCTGAAGTCCTTTCTTACACATGAATGCTCAGCCACACTCGCACAGTTGGCTCTTTATCAGAGTGCCTCGCACAATGTCAAATACATAGCCAGCCACACACACACACACACTGTATAGCACACACGATGACATGTGCAAACAACTACTGTGTGTGTGTGCGTGTGTGTGTGTGTGTGTGTGTGTGTGTGTGTGCGCGTGCGCGCACGCATGCGTGTGTGCGTACGTGCATTCCATATGGGGGTGGGTGTGCAGTCGCACACACGTGTGTTTCCTGTGCATGTGGCACACTTGGCTTGCAATGCACAAATCCGAAATGTCAAGCTAAGCATTGGCGTCATGCCACCACAGGATATAGCAAAGGTTGGCTTCAATGGCTTGGGAAGGCAGTCTCAGGTCAGCTTTCATTCTGCCATTCGCCATTCATTCTGAGTTTGTATTTATGCTCAACCTACGGTATCTGGTGGTGATTGTGTGCATGGCTGGATGCTATAGAGCAGGGATGCCCACACTTTTTTGACTTGAGAGCTACTTTCAAAATGACCGGATCAACAAAATCTACACATTAAAAAAAACATTTCGAGGCCCCAAGAAAGTGTGACTTTGAAATAGTAGTGATGGTGTTACTTACTGTTATAGTGTTTAAGAATAATGCCCTTATAATGAAAAATGGATGGGGAGAATTGGAAGGTTTTCTTGTATGCTACTACTGACGTTGGAAACAATATTTGGGGTTTGAGTTGACAGTTTGTGATGTTGAATTGAACCCAAAGCTAATAACATTCATGTTTTTGTCTACAACTGGGAAAGAGAACTGGCAAAACGTTGGTCAAAATAACAACTATTCTCCATTCTCTAATTGTGTGGACTCTTGAAATTACATAATTCAGATGTTTAAAAATAATTTAACTCTTGAAATAATTTATCTCTTGAAATAATTTAACTCTTGCGACCCTTACGGGTCCATTTGGTTTCATTTTAACGCTCTCAAGAGTTACAGATCTATACACTTTAGGGGACCGTCATGTGATCTACCTGCATGGCCTGTGTGATCTACTGGTAGATCACGATCTACCTTTTGGGCACCCCTGCTATAGAGAACAAAAAGTGTACGCTGTACGCACATCAACAAATTTCACCGGGTGCTGGATCCCACAGAGTACTAACAGCCAGGGAGGACAGAATAACATCACTGGATGTGAATGCTGACACCGTTACTTGCAATATCAGCTTCTGAGACTACCAAAGTAACACTGTTATGGAGACAATAACCATAACCATATGCCATTTTAACTTCCTCTTTGACAGTATTGTGCTGTTTTCTTTCAGTTTTATGAAATCAACACATTATGTTAAATGATCGCCGGCGGCAACCCACTGATCAGCTGATGAAACAGAGAGTCTGCAGAGTGAAGAAGACTAAAAGGTATGTAACAAGACTGTGTATAATATATACTGTATGTATATATATATATATATATATATATATATATATATATATATATATATATATATATATATATATATATATATATTATATATATAGTTGTTTGTGTAACATTTGTCAGTTGCGTGCACTCATTGCTGTCTCTAGGCAGACTTCTATTTTCAAAGTGCACTATTTGCACGGTTATGCACAGTATAATTTTGAGTAAGCAATGAGATGTGAGCACAGGTTCCATATGTGTCTTCACACCCCCATCTGCCTGAGAAAAGTCACACTTGTCAAATGCAGACGCTGCTTGTACTGTTAGCACTTTGTCAGAGGGAACAGGATAAGCATCTATGCATGATTATGTACTAAAATCGTAGTAGTAAAAAAATCACCATCACAAGAAATTTATGTTTGGTTAGATATTATGCTAAACCACTAGATGAGTCAAAGATGTGAAAGTATTCTCGCTTTCACATCTACTTTTTATCCACTCTATCCATTGAAATGCCACCAACATACTGTAGCAATATACCAAGCTAAAATGTTGATCACCTGTTTCCTTACTTTATATATCATTTTTGTTGTTATCCTAAATGTGTCCACAGATTCACGTGTGACTACTGAAGAAAATACAAGAAAGCTGAACACATAAGACAAGGACCCCCACACAAACACCAGTGTGGGCTGGGCTGCGTGTCCCAATTCCACCTGAGCCGTTTAGCTTGTATCTGTCTGCCCTGAACCCAACACAAAGCCCTGACTTCTAACCACGATGTCTGGGAAAGAACGCAGCCCCCGGCATCGGCCCTGGTCGGTCTACCGGGCCAACACCTTCGATCTCTCAGCTGAGATGATGGGGCTGGCTCTCTCAGGTAACCAAGGAACCTGCTACCATTTGCTTTTTGATGTTAAAAAGTGTCTATGAAACAAACCGCTTTATTTCTATCTTTCTCTATCTCTGTCTTTTCTTTTCCGCTTGTCAGGCAATAGCCAGGACCCTGATGAACCTGTGCTGGAGTTTAGTTTGGGTAAGTCATGGTGAGACTGGCATGGGCAGTGGCTCAGGCACCCTGGCTGGTAATCCAGCACTGGCAGTGTCCGTGGGTTCGAATCCCAAACCCAACGGCCTTTACTGAATGTCACCCCACCCTATCTCTCACTGGGGGGTGACAGCCTACTGTCGGTCCCTCTATAAAAAATACAGGCGAAAGCCACACACAAAAAAAATCCTCCAAAAATAGATTTACTTGCCATTGTTCACCTTGACAGCTTCGTAGCTTGTCCATATGTCTACCAAGCACAAAGCATTAATGCTTTTACATATAGTAAGTCTCAAAGAGCTACATTAGGATTAGAGACTAGCCCGTTTAGAAATGACATCATTTGTAATCTCCTCCTGGTTTCTGATCTTCCACAGCCTGCAGTGAGCTGGTCACTCCAGCACTGGACCACAGACCTACAAGCTTTGTAGCAGTCAGCTGTACCACTCCGCCTCAGGCCTTCTGGACCAAGCACGCTCAAACAGAGATCATCGAGGTACAATAATGCATCATCGCGCTACTTTATGGGCTCCCGTCAGGAAATCTGTACTTTAAACATCTCTTTCTCCCTCTGTCCCTCTCTCTAGGGTACCAGTAACCCTATCTTCCTGAGCAGCATAGCTTTCTTCCAGGACTCTCTGATCACTCAGCAGACTCAGATTAAACTGTCCGTATATGATGTGAAGGACCGTTCTCAGGGCACGGTGAGCACCTCTCTGACCGAACATAGACTCTGAGATTGTATAAATAGAACCAAATGAACCCGTTTGGTTCAATTTGTACACTCTCAGATTCCTTGCAAATAAAAACATTTGAAAACCAGTAGTGCTAGTTGGACAATTTATATGCCACTGCGTCATAGACTATACAAATGTCATCTATATTATATGTAAAAAGGAAAATCAATGTATGGATGGATGGACATATTGCTGTGTGTCTCCCTGTTTGTCAGGTATGGGTATACATGTAAAAAAAAAATGCAATCTGCAGAAAAATAACAGATCTGACAGCATTGTGAAACCCGTAGGCTGAAACAGAAAGTAGTGCAAAAAAAGCCCCAGGAAATGAGTCATGGATCATGTCACATGCCTGCGCATTCTCACCCACAGTACATGGAAATTATTGCATGGCATTTTACATGTAGATTTTCATTGAATAAATGCTATAAAAAAACAAAAAACAAAACAAAAACATCAGCAGATGCCATTTATACCACCAGCCATTTAATTGAACATGCAACTGCAACACACCATCTGCAATAAAGCAGTTAGTAGAGTGTCAGTAATGTGTTGAAAGCATGCCTCATTTTTTTGTTAAATGTGTTAAAATGCAACTGTGTGTGTGTGTGTGTGTGTGTGTGTGTGTGTGTGTGTGTGTGTGTGTGTGTGTGTGTGTGTGTGTGTGTGTGTGTGTGTGTGTGTGTGTGTGTGTGTGTGTGTGCGTGTTTCATGTCTGTCAGATGTACATGCTAGGTTCAGCCATGTTTTCTGTGAAGGAAGTTCTACAAGACAAACACCACAGACTACACCTGGCTCTGAGGTGACAAATACAATGCACCTTTACATATTGTAGAAATTATCATAAGGGAATCTATTTTGGCATCCTGTATGGAAATTTTATATTTGCAAACTCTTGAAAGTGGCACCTTTCATACAATCCTCATATAAGAGGATAAAGTTAAAGAGGGGGTGCTGTGATTTTTGTATTTTTTTCCCCCAATTTTGTACATGTTTAAGAGGTGACAGTATGTAAATAGACCCCTTGGTATGTTTTTTATGTGCAGTGATGTCTTCCCTTTGTATTTAGGGTTTCTTCCTGGGGGCTGAACCTTTCCAGCCAAATGTGCCAATGAAAAAAACTTCAATATAGTTGAAGTTATATATAACTTCAACTATATAAGTTATATATAACTATAATATGCTCAGCCCCTCCCCTAACCGCTCCCCCTTTATCATGCAATTAAAGCTGTGCGTGTGGCTTCAGTTTAGGTGGACTCCACCCATCACCACCCACCAGGCAAACTAGACATACTTAATGAACTGGCTGGGTGGAATCATAAAAATTACAAGCACTGTACACTTTCCATCATAACATTCTTCATAACATTAATACCTGATGATCATGTTTTAGGGTAGAATAAATTCATGGCACTCTATCTTTAATATAAGATCCATAGCAATTTTCTTGTAAAGTAAGAAAGTAGTATTTTTTGTAAAGTGGCTTGTATGAAAGGTGCCACTTTCAAGAGTGTGCATATATGACATTTACCCTATAGGCCTGAATTAAAGACAATGTTTTTTCCAATGAAAATATCCAAAAAATGAGTTGTCTTATATTTGGGCATATTTGGTCTATATTATGTGGAATTCAATGTTGTTTTTAAACAAAGGCGTTTGGAAAAATGGGGGTCATCTTACCACTTCATCTTGTATTCGGGAAAATACAGTATCCATTTTTCCATATGGGATACTACGCCAATCTTAACACGGCAGAGTGCCTTAACTCGTGTCTTTGGGAACAGGTTAATATAGTTTTATATTAAAAACAGCAGCAGATGCACCGCATTTACCCCTGTAGAGGTAAATACTTGGCACATCGCTATGTAGCCTATGTACCTCCAGGCAATGGGATCGAAAATGTGACACATGTCTAGATCGCGGACCAATTCTTCTGTGGTGCAAGTCAATTCAATTAAAAACAATTCCAACATTTTTCAAAAGTATTTATGACATACATACAGTAGCACCAGTTACCAGCTGAATAACCTTAATTTTTGTGCCTGATTGTAGTCATTTATCCTTTACCAGTGATAAGATAAGAGCACTGTGTTTTAAAGTAATTTAACTAATTGCCTAGCTGGAATGCCGAAGCCGGCAATTCTGGGATATTGGCTGACAGCCCTTGATGTCGCTGTGTGTATGTCAGGTCAGCGGAGAACGAACGCGTCGGCAATGTCACCATCATCGCCTGGCAGATAGAGGAGAGGCGCGACCAGAGAGCTCCTGTGGCGAGGTTACAGAGGGGAGACACTGTTAATGGACGGGTGAGTTGACAGGACAAGTTCTTCATCTCCTTGCTGAGGATTAGTGGTAGTCATACAGTACCAGAATACAGGGAGGTTTGTATTCCACAGTGACAGCATACTTGTGATGTATTCAATATATTGTATATCGATCAAACATCTGGATGGATAAGTGTCGCTGCTGTATTGATACAACAATAAACAGCACAAATAATCTGACGATCACTGTTGACAAGCGTATGTCTGTGTAATGTTATCAAAGCCCTTCTTGTAAGTTGCAGTGCGCTCCCTTCCCAGGCCTTTTCTTAGGATGTTTAGGATGATCTCTGTGAGCCTGTGAGTGTTTCATTGTATTTATGCAACAAGGTCATTATTTGGAAAAAGAAACAACAAAACAAAGAAGTATATATAATAGATATATATATACTGTATATATCGATAAATCAATATATCAGTATATATCGTATCATGGCCTTATATTTTAATACATATGTATCATGAGATTGCAAGCAATAGGCACCACTACAGCATAGTACATAACCTATTTTCGTGCATGTGTGTTTTGTGTATTGGAATTGTGCTTGATGTGACTTGTTCCGTACTTAAGGATATAGAGTTGTTATCACTTCAATCGTGACAGATCTATAGGGGAGTTGCTTTCACTTAACTAGCTCTTCCTGTTCTCAAGCTTTGCATGAAAAAGTAGGACGGATAACCACAGGCAAATGTCACAGGGTCATAGAATGTGATGCAAGTACGGCCACAGATACTTTTCACTTTCTTTTTTACTGATCATGAACGTGCAGATTGAAAGATTGAAGCAGATTGAAGCTTTGAAATTACGTGTCACACATTCAAATTGTTGAACAACAGTCGCAAATGTTATTTGAATGTTGTTAAAGCTCAAATCAATGCCTGTCAATTCTCATACATGATGCCTGTCACTTGTGTCATCTTAAAAATGTATTTTTTTGGGTGGATTATTGGATGGATTATTTATTTAATAATTAGCCGTGTAATGAAAAGGATATACTGTATATGATCATCCAGATTCTTACGCATGTTTGCTTCTTGCAACACATTAGATCACATCCTGTCAAAAATATGAACTGTGTGGGTGTACTTGTGTTTGTTTGCATGGTTGTGTGATCAGATGGTGCTACCAGTTGATGAGAGCCTCACTGAATCAACGGCCATCAGGTCCAAGTCTGCCTCTCTGTGCAAAGACCCACTGCTGAAAGCAGGTGGGTGTACAGTATGAATCAAACATTTGCCTCTGTGCTCATTTCTGTAAAAAAAAAATCATAAAAATGAAACATTACCTAATAATAACAGCAGCCAGTTCAAGTTAAACTTTATTGGGTTAGGGTTTCAAGTTGACACCAAGTCTTAAGGAGTGTGAATTTCTGCAATTCTTTTCTGGTTTGGCGGATCAGTGTTTGGAGGCATCATGTCCCGGATGTATCGCTTCCCCACCACGGACGGCAATCACCTGAGGATCCTGGAGCAGATGGCGGAGAGCGCTCTCTCCTTGCACATCCCTCGGCAATTTGTTAAACTGTTGCTGGAAGAAGATGCCGTCAGGTAGTAGCATGCATCTTTATTCAATTGTGTGTGTGTATTATATGCATACGTACATTTTTTAACATATGAATTGTAATCTATGCTTTTAAAGGTGTTTGCACACCCTTGAGTTTTGGATGTTGTAAAAAAAAAAAGAGAAAATGACCTCAGTCACGGTTGCACACTGCACACTCACTGCACACATTGATAATTTTATCAATTGTATCAATTACCCCTGCGTTATTCTCCCTCGGGGCTAGTGTTACTGTTAGCTTACTACTTTTGTTTTTGCAAAACACAGCAAAAAGATGCATGCAACCACCTTTAAATCCGACTTGCCTTGAATTTAGGCATTCAAAGACGTGTGTGTGTGTGTGTGTGTGTGTGTGTGTGTGTGTGTGTGTGTGTGTGTGTGTGTGTGTGTGTGTGTGTGTGTGTGTGTGTGGTGTGTGTGTGTGTGTGTGTATGCGTGTAAAACAGGGTGTGTGAGTTTGAAGAGCTGGGTGAGCTTTCCCCTTGTTGGGAGAACCTGAGGAGGGAGATCATCACTCAGTACCAGACTATCATCCTCACCTACCAGGAGACCATCAGTGACCTGCACGAATACAAGGGTCAGGAGAACCGACACCAGCATTATCACAACATCCACAAATATCATGTGAACATGCCTGTCTCTGCACTTTATGAAAAAATAACACCTCTTTGTCAATATTCCCTCACAGGTCCCTCGTTTAAATCAAGCACCTTGAAAGCAGAGAAAAAGTTGGAATTCATCCCCACTAACTTACACATCCAGAGAATGAGAGTGCAAGGGGAGTCTGCCTATGGTATGTTTATCTATTCTAGATCATACCTGGGCATTATGCGGCCCGGGGGCCAAAAGCGGCCCTTTGGCTGACTCTGACCAGCCCGGGGACCACCAGTGGTCCTTGGGAGAGTTCCAAGTTAAATATGGAAAGTTGGTTAACCAGTTGTAACTCTTTGAGAGTGTATAAATGAAACCAAATGGACCCTTGCGGGTCCATTTGGTTTCATTTTTACACTCTTAAGAGTTAAAATATTCATCTGAATTAGTCCAAAGTCTACACATTCAATCAGAGAATGTAAGAGAATGGTCATTTTTGTTATCTTGTTTTGTTTCTCAAATCCAGCCTGAAATTGTGGACAAAAGCAAAAGAATTCTTGAAGAAGGTTTTGGGATCTGTGGGGCTAAAATGTCATCAAATGGTGGTCCGTGGCTCAAATACTGAATAAATAGCGGGCCCTGGTGTCAAAATGGTTCGTCTTACCCTTACTTTTATCTTGAAATTAAATTAATATTACGCAGACTTTAGTTCAGCCTTTAGTTTTGGCCCTGCACAATATTTTATGTATCTCATTTGGCCCCTTGGGAAAAATAATTGCCCACCCCTGATCTAGATGCTCCTCTCTGCCTGCGCTTAGGGACACAGAAAGGCTTGAGTTAGCGTTAACCTATGAAATATTCTCTCTCTCTTAGATTGGACATATGATATAGTGACCATCGGTGCTCCTGCAGCACACCATCAAGGCTTTAAAAGCTGCGGCCTCCGGAAAATGATCCACAAACTGGAAGAGGCCAAGAAGCAGTAAGTGCTGCATAAATGAATAACACCAAGTGTCTTCGTGTTTGACGGAAGATATTCAGTTTCATAATTAGATAACGATCTGGTTCTACATCTGTTTTTCTCACCCTTACATGATCAGAGTTTATGAGGAGGAAAGGTGAGATTCGGTGCATGCATGAGGTCGTGTACGTGTTTTGTGTCGTTGCTGTGTAGTGTGTACCATGTGATTGTTCTTCTTCATCTACACTTATTTGAAAACATACACGTGAATCATCTGTTTTTGACCTTCTAAAGAGGGGACTTTTGTTTCGTTTTGTCTACAGTGGTACTATCTACTTTCGCAGGATATAATACATTATACAAACATTACACTGCCTC
This sequence comes from Benthosema pterotum, assembly GCA_039105355.1. Taxonomy (NCBI): domain Eukaryota; kingdom Metazoa; phylum Chordata; class Actinopteri; order Myctophiformes; family Myctophidae; genus Benthosema; species Benthosema pterotum. Next base: position 39,198,780 of record CM076978.1, on the reverse strand, counting down.
TAGATGTACTTTATTTCAAGAACACTATTGTTGCTGCCGGTTTAATTGAACCAGTACTCACCGGTACAGAGTACCAGTCCTGCTGGCCTTATGCCCACCTGAACAACATTATCTTAGTTGCGCCGCTCACGCAAAACCACATGTTCTCCACAGTTCTGGCTCTGGCTCTGGCTCTAAGGCGCCGGCGTACCTGCCTCAGGACATCGTGAGAGCGAAGGAGCTGATTGCTCAAATTAACACTCAGAAGACCCAGGTGTGTTACTACGCCGAACGTCTGTCCCGTGCAGCCAAGGAGCGCTCATCCAACGCTCTTGAGAGAACCCTGGCCATCCTCAGAGAGAAGGTACGTAAAACACTGAGCTCAAAGGATTGGTGCCAATTTAAGCATACAGTACTGTTGTAGTCCAAACCCTCTTCTCTCACCTGGCTCTGTCTTGTCCCCCTCCTTCCCCGTGCTTTAGACCCGACAGCTGGTGACGGTGTGCGACTCCAAGCTGCTGTCCTCGGCCATCATGGCCCTGTCCGCCGCGCGGCCGGAGTTCAACGGTCTGCAAAGCACCCCGTCGCCATCCTCGGCCTCCCTGTCGCCCTCCTCCTCTCGCTCTCCCTCCTCTCGCTCGCCGTCCCGCTCGCCGTCCCGCAACCCCAGCTCGCCGTCTCGGCCCGCCGTCTCACCGTCTCGTCACGGAGCGCACTCGGAGGGAGAGGGGAGACGAAGCAAGCGCACCTCTTTGCATACGGAGTGGCATGAAGAAGAATGGGTAAGCACTGTTACTATGCAACTGTCTCTTAAAGGTTTTTGCATGTTGTTAGATATGCTTTTCCATCTAATGTACTGTGCATTGTGTTTGTGTTTGTGTTTGTGTGTGTGTGTGTGTGTGTGTGTGTGTGTGTGTGTGTGTGTCTGTGTAGGAGAAGGTTTGGATGAACGTCGATAAGAGCCTGGAGTGTGTGATTCAGAAGGTGGACCGATTGCTCCAAAAAGACATACTCCAGAGTGACAGCAGCTCTGATGACGTTTTTGCACTGGCTAATGAAGAGCCATGTAGTGCTACAAAGAAAGGTACACACACACACACACACACACACACACACACACACACACACACACACACACACACACACACACACACACACACACACACACACACACACACACACACACACACACACACACTCGCAGCAATACTGTACAATCTCTGCATAATTGATTTGCAAATATCTATGTTCATTTCATGAGGTATCCGTAGAAACCAGGACGCTTTCTGGATACATCCTGAACATAAAGAAAAGGGTGTCCCATCAGCATCACCACCACCATCATTATCAATATCATCATCATCATTATCATCACCATCAGCATCATCATTCCATCAGAGTCCTGCATGCCTACCTCACCCTGTACGAGACAATTGTAGGTTCACTTTAATACTCTATAAACATCATGGGAGACGCTGCCAAGAAAATAGCTGGGAACGTTCACGGGTGGGAGGGGATAATGTGATGTCAGTAGATTTTTTTTTCCATTGGCATGCTCGACTATGAAGGTTTCAGCCTCCAGAGAGAAACCCTAAATACTAAGGGAAGACATCATTGCACGCAACAATAACACCAAGGGGTATTTCTGAAGTACGGCCACCTCTTAAACACATGGTGAATTTGGAAAAAATACAAAAATCACGGTACTCCATCTTTAAGTATGGAGTGGAACTAGTCTTGTGTAGTCAGACTCACTAGGACAAGCGAGCAGGACACTGTTTTGCATCCAGTAGGACTAGTTTTCCCATCCTCTTTACCACAACATTTGCATTCTCATGAGCAGTCTTCCATTGGTTCACACTGTTTAGACGGAGCATTTGGAAAATTGCCGTGTCAACAGTCTGGTAGCGTGAGACTGGGGGGGAACTAGTATTGTGAAACTCTATATTTCAGGGGAAAAAAGAAGCGGATGGACAGTGGGGGTTGGCAGCAACAGTTCTGCAGTACATGCGATGGAATTGGCAATGAATGAATGAACTTGGAATTTAATTTTCTTTCCTCAAAGTAATCTAAACTGCATTACTTTAGCGTGATGGAAAAGGGGAGACTTACAATCTAAATACAATATGTATATATTCTTTACTTTCTTTGAACTTAAGGTTAAATATTCAACCAAGGATCGGCCCAAAAGTTCTATAAGGTCTGGTAGCCCTTTTTGGATTACTTTAATCAAAAGTTCCCGGCTGAGGATGGTCAGTTAAATCGTTTCTGTAAAGCAAGTGGTGATCTGCTTGAGAGCGGTGCAACATGATCCATTATAATATTTCCTGTCTTGGTCCTGTTTTTTTTAATTTATTTATTTATTTATTTTTTGTTGCTGTCGCCATTTCATCTCATCTCTGTGTATTCATGTGTTTTATGTGTTTAAAATCAATAAAAACAATTTAATAATAATGATAATACTTTCTTTGAACTCCAGGTAGCCAAGAGGTAGAAAAGGCTTCACCAGGTAAGATATTTATAGATATTTGATATGAGCTATGTTTGTTGTTGTCTATATCAGTGGTTTTCAACCAGTGGTCCGGGGACCACAAGTGGTCCCCAGCTAAATGATGGTTAACCAGATATAACTCTTGAGAGTGTAAACATGTATTAAAAATATTTGTTGTGCTTAAAAAATAGCTTATTTTTTTTTAAAAAAAATAGCTTATTTTTTAAACCCTGAGATAATTTTTCCCAGGTGAATGGAGCGAGGCGCTGTACCCTCTGCTCACCACGCTGACAGACTGCGTGTCTCTGATGAGCGACAAGGCCAAGAAGGCCATGGTGTTTCTGCTGATGCAGGACAGCGCTTCCACCATCGCCATGAGGATCTCTATGCAGTACCGCCGCGACGTGGTTTTCTGCCAGACGGTCAGTCAGCCTTTTTTACTGTTGGCTTACACGCAAACACTTCCCTGGTCAGGCTGGTGTAGTAGTAGCTACTCTGCAGCTATGCCATCATTCATACACACATACAACCGTGTAGGTACAAGCGTTGTTGTTGTTTGGGTAGTAATGAAACTTGGTGATTTCAGCTGACGGCTCTGATCTGTGGCTTCGTCATCAAACTGAGGAACTCTCTCAGCGACAGCGGATTCCTCAGGCAGCTCTACACTATCGGCCTCCTGGTGCAGTACGAGGGCCTGCTCAGCACCTATGGTAAACATATCCATATCTTAACTCTAAATACACCACGTCTCTGTCTGTCTGCATGATAGTGTTGTAATGCGCCTAACTCTAGAACCATTTGCATCACTGACTTCAAATTTCACACATGCATTCCAAACCACCACGGTGCAATTCTCAGCCTCGAGACGGACGGACACACCGTTGTCCAGAATCACCACAAAATGCTCTTGTCAGGCTCTGCCAGTGAGCCATCAGCCAAAGTCCCCTCACCTGTGGAATGGCCAGGCTCTGCCTCAGCCAATTGATTGCCACCATGGCAAACCCACACATGCCATTTGATTACTTAACCAGTCCATTTTGACAGTCAGTTTGCAGCACTCTTCAGACACAGGCAGTTTTAGCATCATTCAATGACCATCCAATGTAGTGGCAAGCTCAGCTGTTTGTTAACCTATCTCTTTAAAGGGGAGGAACTGGCCATGTTGGAGGATATGTGTGTGGGAGTGATGGACCTGAGGAATGTCACCTTTAAGGTGACGCAGGCGACTTCGGTCTTCGGCCCGGACATGCTGCCAGTCATCACAGGAAACAGGGACGGCTTCAATGTGAGGGTCCCGATGCCGGGCGCACTGTTTGACACGCTGCCACGGGAGATCCAGAACGGGATGCTGCTGCGCGTGCAGCCTCTGCTGTTTAATGTGGGCATCAATGAACAGCAGACGTTGGCTGAGAAGTGAGTGACCACAATTACTTTCTGTATACAGGACGGAACATTGAAAAGTGGCCCAACTTCTGTTTCCCCCCAAAAACGGGATGTTCCATTAATACCTTGAGTTAATAACTCTGATCTCTCTTTAGCAGTATTAAAATTCTAAATGAGATGCTTGGTTAAAGGAGATTTGAAAAATGTTAACAATTAGAAGATTTAGAACAATTTCCTGATAGTCTTTAGGTGTGTAATATTTGTTTTTAGATATTTTTGATTTTATCAGTAAGCTCAGCTCAGTGACCATGATCTATTTCCTGAACTATATGTTGTCTGACATCAGACACTGAGCTCACTGCTAAAATCTAAATTATTTAATTAAAACCACATATTGCACACATAAAGACCCCCAGGAAATTGTCCTAAAAATTCATTCAAACCATCCGTTCTCAGAACGGATGGATATATGATTATGGGAAATTAAACGTTGCCAGTGCCTTCTCATGCAGTAGGATGATGCCTTGGTTTCATAATAGGCTACTAACACAGTTATGTGTTTAAGTAAAATAATCTGTGATGTCTGTGAATTGTTTTCCACTATAATGTTGATCTGTGTGTCCCTAGGTTTGGAGACACATCACTGCAAGAGGTGATCAATATGGAAAGCATGGCTCGACTATCCTCCTACTATGACCAGTTTAAAGAGGTCCTACCTGAGGATAGTGAGTAAACTCTTAACACACTTTCGCATGGCCCTGATCACCAAATAATACATTTCTTATTGTATGTTGGTGATCATGGCCATGTCTCCGCCTGCTTATAACTACCTCTATGTTATTATGTGATCTTACATTTGCTGCCTCTTCCCAGGCCTCCCTCGCTCCAAAAGCACCACCAGTCTGCCTGAGCTGCTTAAGCAACTGAGCCAGAATGTCAACACCAAGAAGAGCAAGAACGTGGAGATTCTTTGGCAGGCAGCAGAGGTAGACACTGTTGTTTGTGCATCTCCTAACTAATACTTTTGATTGGCAGTTTTACTCAAGTCTCGGTTATGTTTTTTTCTCATCCTATAGGCATGCCGTCGCCTGAACGGTGTGCGCTTCACCAGCTGCAAGAGTGCAAAGGATCGCACAGCCATGTCTGTGACTCTGGAGCAATGCCAAATCCTTCAGGCTGAACATGCCATGGCCCCACAGGTCTTCTCGCAGGCCCTGGACTGCATGCGCAGGTCAGCTATATAATTTAAAAGTTGCTCACATTATAGACAGGGCAGTGTTGTTGTATACATTGCCAAAACCAATGGGAATGGTGTTATGGTGAGGCTACTGTATGCATACCGTGAGTAATTCACCCTTGTTATTTGTGCCCTTATTCCCTACAGTGAAGGCTGCAGGAGGGAGAACACCATGAAGAATGTGGGATGCCGTAAATACGCCTTTAATTCTCTGCAACTGAAAGCCTTTCCTAAGCACTACCGCCCTCCAGAGGGGACATACGGGAAAGTGGAGACCTAACTGGGACTCTTCTGTCTGTTCTGACTGAACAAGCCTGAGAGAAGAGAAGGACAAGAAAGATAACGGGGATGACACCACACAAACAGCGACAATAACACAAACCAGAACAGCCCTTTGTTTAATAATGTGCTTACTGTAATGTTGAAGTGCCAGTGCTTCTGTAGAACATTTTATAGCAAGTCTCCCTCTTACGAGCAACACAGTGTTTTGTTAGTATGTTATGATGACAGCCACTACACAGAGATAATCAATACAAAAGAACACTGTACTTCATCGTGTCAGTAGCTAGTAGCGACTGCAAGCGTACAACCATTCCACAATGTCATCCCCACTTTGCTCACACACACACGACACCTAGGATATGATGTCACATGTCTGGTCCGCTTATAAGGATGTTGACATGACAAACATAGTCACTGTCCAGTGGTTTTATAATTGTATTGATAAGAGCAGCTGCCTTTATTTGAAATCTACTGTAAATCTTCCTGCAGGCTATGCAGCAGGGGATTGACTGCATCAAATGAAATGCCTTTGCTCGAGACAGCATTTGTGTGGACCTAAGCTCTGTAATCAAGGGACAAATATTTTACTCAGAGCATGTATTTGGGCTTGATTTGTTTTTGTTCATCTGTTTTCTCCCGCTGTCTCTTTTATTTTATTTTCACTTGGTTCTACATATCTACATTCAAGATCCGTATGAGCCCATCTCTCTCTCTATCCTTCCAATAAGCACAGTGACTAAACTAAAAAACAAAGACAAGTCACACAATATTTTAAGACGTTTATAAGAGTATATGCTGGCCTATTGCTTTATGATTCCTGGGCCCCTTCTGATGCCGTCCTGTATGGATGTTTCATATTGCACAGCATTGCAGCTAAGTAGTCCAAAAATGGTTCACCAAGATGGGATTTCCTTTCATTAAAGTTCACATGCAATGCATCACAGTATCCTGGAAATGAACACCTCCACTGATCTTCAAGACTTGTGTGTGCAGGGTTATATGCAACATTATAGTAATTTCACAGACGCGCAAGTTAATGGCACCACCAGTTTTCAACCTATTGTCATATAATTTGTCCTCACTAATGATAATGAAAATAATATGGTAACATTTTCTCTGAGAGCTGAGAATCTGAGACACAGTCCGAGTAGACCAAAATGATGAGCTACCAAATTATGAGCATTATTGAGAACCAGGTAGCTGATATGAACATAGGTTGAAAATGGGTGCAATTGACTTGATTAAATGAATGCAACTTGCATGACGATACAACGTATAAGTCCACTGTTACACTTGAAAGTATACAAGCACCGCACAGATGTTTGTAAATTAAAGTGAAATGTACAGTATTATATTGTTGCACCATGAAGGACAGTTTGCAAACAATAGGCCAATGTATCTTTTTGTACTATACTGTACCAAAAGAGACGGTGGATGTTTTATTTTTACATTTATTTTTTGCTTTTTATTATTTATGCTGATGCGGACTATGTTGCCAAATGCTGTCATATGGTAGTGTTGTTGTTAATAATATGTTATTATGTAGGATGCAGCCTACTGTATGGACTTTTCTAAACAGATTACATTTATGTTTATGTTTAAAAGGGCAGCGAGGGACCCCTAGCCTGGTTAATCCCTCCCTCTTGAAAACAAGTGGTTGTTAACCAGGCTAAGGGACGCCTGGAGTGCACCCACAAGACCACCACATGCAACAGAAAAATATAAAAATAAAGGCTTTTCAACTCAAAATGATTCTCTAATTTATTAGTGCTTCACGGCCTGGCGTCAGCCCAAATAGATCCAGCTTGTCCACACTTAAATGTATTTCTAGAATATTTCTAGATAAAACGTGTGTTCCTGTATAAATAAGCTGTTATTTTTTTACACCGTACAATGGTTTTCAATTGTATTAAGTCACAATATTTATTCATTTCAGCCATGGACCATCATTTGATGATTTAGCCTTTTGTATTATATTGTTGGAAAAGATTTTATCCATAATTCCGTGCTGGAATTTCATATCGAAAGCCATTAGGGGCATCACATTGAGCCCCCAATGGCTCCTGATGTGCTGGTTGTGATTCACATGGTTTGTGCCACCATCTGTGTATACATACATGTGTTTGAATCAAATGGGTGAATGAATGTGTTGCTCAAGCTATGTAAAAGTGCATAGGATAAATGCACCATTTACCATTCAAACTAATTAGGCCTAATCCATTTGGTTTCATTTTTACGCTCCAATACTGATCTACAAAGGGCCCATTTGGCTACAAACTCTCCATTATCACCACCATCCCCTACAGCCCTGCTGCATCATCCCCTGCCATCTATGCTTGGAACCCGCTCATAAGGACCACTGGTCGTCCCTGAACCACCGGTTGAAAACTAAAGTGCTGAACTGTCCCTTTAAGAACATTGCGGAAGCAGCAGGTCTGTTTATATTGTGTTCTATTGTTGGCATGGTCTGTATGGCGGTGACATTCTGCAGACGTCTTGGAAGCCGTGCTGCCTTTTATTGTTGCGCCAATAAGGTGGCATTAAGGTGAGCACATGATGTGGACACATATATTACGTGACTCGTTTACGTTTCCAATCCACCATTCATTATTAACTTGCAAATAACAGTGGAGACTTTTTTAAACGAATATTCAGATTCCTTTACTGTTTAGTGGTTGTGAACCACGTGGGGCGATTAGGTTTACTTACATGTAAATGCGTTTTTGCGTTCTAACACTGTTGTGTTATAACACTTATTATGCATTAATTACAATCTCGTCACTCTACTAGGATACATTAGCCTACAGCGCTGCGTATCTGTTGTGGAGCATTTCACATGGTTTTCAATTGATTGAAACTTGTATTAACAATATGCAGACTGGGTACATTTCAAACAATACAAAAACTGTTATTGTGGACGTCATAAAGCATTACACTTATTTAACAGCATTTTCAATTCATCAGAACATTTACAGATGTACACTATTCTAATAATGCATTATTAATATTATAGTCTAGTATAGACAGATACCAATTATTATTAACAACTAATACACCAACAAATAATTTCAAATATTTATGCAAACTGAAACTGCAACTACTGTAACAGTTGGGGGTGGTCAATTAAAGCTTAATACCTTTTGACCAAGAATGCAGTTTTTTCTAATATAAAACTGTCCTGTGTTCATTATATCGACAGTATGGGCTTAAGGCAAAAAATAAGATTTCCCCTAAAAATATACCCGAATGAGGAACTTGCAATTGACCACCCATCCCCTTTTTCAATGTTTCTTTTCCCTTTTTACCTCCACCACTTCAAGCGTATATATGGATATGTATATTTGTACATCTCTAGATGTTTTTGATGAAATGAGCATGGTGGGCCCTGTTGTAAACAAGTAGAAATGCTTTTGTGCGGTGGTCCACTCACAGTCTTATGCATCGTGTTGTGCTTGAAATGTACTGTAATTCTGCAAACTGTGAATTAGTATTTAAATCAATCAATCAACACTGTAACAGGCAATGCCTTTAACTCCAAGACTCTGCCTCACATCTCTCCTATCAGTCCCCTGGAGTTGTCTTCTAGCAATAGTTACTTGAATGTCTGGTTTTACATTCACTGTGACAGCTACAGCTTGGACTACAAAATACAACTCAAAGAAATAACCACATAAAAAGTACACATTGATTCTTGGTGATGTCCTCCCATTTATAACTCCTCCCCCTCAATTCCCCCTTTGCCCCTTGCATGAAGGTTCAGGTTCACATGTGATAAGCATTTGTACCAGTCTCTTGGACAAGGAGCACCGGCAGCCACTAGACAGCACATTTCATCCCATTCACAATATTCAGTTAAAGGTAAGGCTTTTTGAATGAAACAGTGCCTTTGTTTCAGACTGGTATAGGAGAGAGTGCATAGTTTACACAGACGACTATTGTCAATCATTGCTTGACATATGCCTGCATTTTATTTTAAAGCGGTATGTAACATAACATTTATGCCTTTTGCTGGCTATTTACAATTGTATATTGCCCAGACTGCCTGGCTTACTCATTTACTGACGTAATAGGGAGGGAGGGGTGCTACTCTCGACTTTTGGGGCTCGCATGAAATGCAGATCAGCCTCTTAGCTGTAGCGATTTTCATTTTCGCTACTCACCAGTCACCAATACAAAGATGCCTTGTTTGATTAGAAAGCTTACTTTCTGCAGTGGACGCACTTTGAGTACTGCACCACACATATTTTTAAAGTGTTTATTACTGATAGGACAGTAGGCTAACAGGGAGAGAGATGTGGAGTGATACACAGCAATAGCCACTGGGAGTTGGACTCAAACTTACATTGTAGCCTATAGGTGGATGCCGGGGGGGCGTACTTATGTCCCCAAGTAATACAAAAACTAAAAGGGTTCCGTTTCCCGCTTACCTCTAAAAAAAACATGCTATGCTCCCAGGGTTCTATATTCTATGTTCACTCAACTAAAGCAATCACAAACTTGACCTTTAGGTGACCTAAGTGCATCCCTTCTCTTATTCACTGATAACCATCTTATTAGTAGATCATTGATTCCTAAAAACTGGGTCGGACTCACAACCCACAGGAGAATTTAATCTTCTGCCTTTATTGATAGTTACAAGGGAAGATAGGGAGAGAGACGGAGGGGCTAACAACTAGCAAAGGTTGTCATGAACGGAACTCAAACACGCAATGTGTGGTGGGTCAGACACAGAGCCTTTACAGTATGTGGCTCCAGATGATTTTATACAGACAGAGAGAGAGAGACAGAGACAGAGAGAGGCAAGAATGATGGCTGTACTAACACTAGCCCTGCATGGCTTTTAATCCTGTTTAGGATATAAAGCCATGCTTCACCCTGCATGACTTGCTGTGACATTTAACTGTGGGCGCTCTTTGCGTGCTAATCATTCAATGTGCACTCACCCATTAAATGATTCCAAAGACGTGTGGTCTCATATAGTCCTCTACTTTCATATCCATGTCAAAGTTGTGGCGGAAAGCGTTTACTTAGTCAAATATCTCCACTTTTCACGAGACGCACACAGACATCTCTCCCTTCAAACAAAGGGGATCATAATACCAGCTGCATCTGATCACTGCAAACATCATCACCACCTGCCAATTGTGTTCCCCAAACTTTTTGTGATATAGCCTGTTTAATTGTGTTCCTCAGGGACCACTATGAGTAAGAAGCTGTTGTTAGATGTTGATTGTGGAGTGGACGATGCTCAGGGCATCATGCTGGCACTGGCTGCGCCCAACGTGGAGGTGCTGGGCATCACCTGTGTTCATGGAAACACCACTGTGGAAAATGTCTGTAAGAATGCCCTACGTGTTCTCCAAGCCTGTAATAGATTGGAGGTATGTCATGATTTTTTTTTTTTTTGTTCCGGTTCGAGAGGCTTTGTTAATTTGTCAAACCATTAATGGCTTTACACTACAGACATCCCAGAGCATTTCACAAACCTTTTGAAATGAAGACAATATAATTAGAATGCTAATTTCTATTGATTGTGATTGATGGATTGAAGCCTGTCATCATTTGATGTGTAGAGGTGCTATTTAGAGAGATTACCAACAATAATGTTTCCTCAGCCATACAAGGAGAGGTTGTTTTGGGAAATAATATGGGTAACCAGTAGCCTGGATTCTATCCTGATTGCTCCATTCTGTGCATCTGAATGTCTCTTCGCAAATCATTCTGGACAGCCTGCTTGACTCGAATTTCATAATGTTGCCTGTTGTGTAGCCATGTTGTTGCGCCACTCTTTCCATGTTTCTCACTGTTGACAACAATAGTGCAGTTCAAGACGGTGTACCGTTCTTTGTTTCCACTGTGCAAGATTCCAGTGTTCAAAGGTGCTGCTAAGCCTGTCCTCGGGAAGGGCATTAGTGCAGGTCACTTCCATGGGATGGATGGTCTGGGAGACGCTCCAGACCCCAACGCCCCTGGACTGGACATGGTGCAGAAGGAGAGTGCAGTTTCTGCCATGATCAGGATTGTTAATGAAAACCCTGGAGAGGTGAGGTTGTATTGTCCTCATGGTGAAAGCTGTTTGGGCATTACACACTAAACATATTACTCACAATCATGACCGACACGCCTGTTTGAGCATACATTTATTAAATAGAGGATGGTTGTGAACATGCTGTATTCTGTTTTAAACAACCATGTTAGCTCAGCTCCACTCAATAGCTGAGGGAGAAATGAAAATAGAAATGATTTATGTCCGAAACACGTCATTGCAATGTCTTGTTTAGGTGAAGAATGTGGAGCATAGTTAGAATTGCAGTATGTACCTTTTACAGGTGGCTTTTGTTGCAACAGCACCACTCACCAACCTGGCTCTGGCTGTTAGGATGGATCCATCCCTACCGAGCAAACTGAAAGGGCTCTACATCATGGGAGGCAACACTGAATGTAAGGAAAACAATACTAAATTCCAACATTACTTTGTTTTGGATGCCCGTTTCTAAATTAATTGATTACCATTTAGTATTTTTATATTGTAAATCCACCTATACTGTATGTAATTAAAAGTTATAGGCACAGTTATGTACTTTTTACATGCCAAGACAAGACCTCAAGTGGGCTTCCACACTTTACTGCTACAATAACAGTTACACATTACAACCAGTGACCTTGTTGTGTTCATGTTATCCCACATTACCAGCACGAGGAAACTGCACTCCGTGTGGCGAGTTTAACTTTGCTGCTGATCCAGAAGCTGCATACATTGTACTGAATGACTACCAGTGTCCTACTTACTTGGCCTGCTGGGAGTTCACCTGTTACAGCAAACTGTCCTGGGTGAGTGAAAAATAAATTTCATGAAAACTCCCACTCAACTCCTAGCATTCAATTGACTTTGATTAGCACTAGGGCTGATAGTTATCATTTCCTGCTTTTAATGGCTTTAATATAATTTGTACTTGACTGCTGTAGCTCTTCCATTACCTTTTATCCGATAACAGTTGTAGTTAAAGCTAACTAGTTAGTTAGACATCTTACTGTGTAAGTATTTTGTGAAAGGACAGATGGTATTCTTCACAGTATCAATGTTGAGGTATTTGGCCAAACATTTTTTGTCCATACTCTATCACACAGTTTACACATGGATGATGTTTCCGCTTGTTAACTGTAGGAATTCTGTGACGCCTGGCTGGCCCAGGACACAAACAAGGCCCGCTTCATGAAACAAGTCTTCCAACACAGCATCGAGGCTTGCTTCAGTGAGCGTTCCCAGAAGGAGTTTGTCTTCGGGACAGGCTTTGTTTCGTGCGATTCGTATGCAGTGGCTGCTGCCGTTGATGACTCATTCATACTGGAGAGTGACCACTATCCAGTCAGTGTGGAACTGGCGGGGACATACACCCGAGGCATGATGATAGTGGATACTCAGGACTTATTGAATAAGACTCACAAAGCCCACATCATGAAGAAGGTGGATTTGGAAAAGTTCATGAAGATGATGATGGATGCTTTGAAATAATAACTGTGAATGGTACACTGTGGTACATACTGTAAAATACTCATGATATAGCTGTCCACTATTGACTGTTATCTCTGTAAAAATCATCCACAATGAATGGTACTAGAGCAATACAAACACCTAGGGCTCCATTTTCATTACATGCTAAACCGCTTATCCCCTTTTTACTATTTTAAAAAATGTTTGGGAATAGTTCAATGTGCCAATCTATTGACATGTTGTGAGCATGTAGACTGGCTATTTGAACTTAAATAGTTTAAAAAGGCATAGAAGTTAAGGGATAAGGGGTTTAGCGGTGATGGAAACCTTGTCCTTAGGCTACACTGAAACTAGAACTAACTTAAGCACTTTCAAAACTAAACAAAAAGATTTTAGTTTTTCTGTTTTATGAGCTACTCATTAAAGCACAATGAAGACGAATACTTCACATACTTAAGTTTTATGACCGCTAGAAGTGCTCTAACAAAACAGTCAGAGGCGATACATACTGTATGTCAAACTACTTGAGGTTATAGATAATATGTTTTTCATGTCTTTTAACAGTTTGTGTTGTTTTAGAGAAGTCTCTTGGGAACATGTCCTACCAGCATTTGTTTATTTGTATAATCTAAGTGACAAATAAAACCTTTGTAATTCTCTTTACAATCATTCACCAAATGGGATTCCCCTACATGGCAGAGATCCAGCTTTGCTCATTGGTAGCATGGGATCATTCTGAGAAACTCAATGTCCATTTGCAGGTCAGGTACTACAGTCTGGCAAATTTTAGAACAAATCCATTAGTTGCACAAGCGGTTGCCTTCGCAGTCCATTATATTAAATTAGTTAAGCCGTTTCTTCAGTAAAAGGAATTTGCACCAGCCCAGATCCATAAATGGCCAATGCTGAAGGGGTCTCTTTCACAGCATTGTGATATATTGGGTGGGATGCTGAAACGCAAGCCAACGTCCATCTTCAGGCTAGAAGGTGGTGGTAATCCACCATTTTAGGTTTGCCAACTGCCATTAAACGTGAAAGAAGAAGGAAGCATCAGGTCTGTTTATATTCTTGGTATGGCTTGTATGGCTGCCTGTGACAATCTGCAGAACTTGGAACTTGCTGGCTGCATTTTATTGTTGCAGCAATAAGGTGGCAACGTGAGCACATGATGTGGACACATGGATTACAAGTTGGAGAATTGGTTGTGAACTACATGGGGGTGGAGCAATTAGGTTTAGTTTAATGTGTTTTGTGTTAGAACACTATTAGAACACTAATAAATACATGTGTTACAATCTTACAGTCAATCTGCTACAAGTAAAACTACATTATAGCACTGATGTCTGTTGTGTAACATTTGCCTTGATTGGTTGGAACCTGTATTAACAGTATGCAGGATGGGTAAATGAAAGCCGAACCTGATCACTACAAAAACTTTTATTGTGGATGACACCGTCATAAAGCATTACACTTGTTTACAACAGGGCCCACCCACAATCCCGCCCCTATTTCCCCTTTGCCCTTCAGGTTCACATGTGATAAACATTTGTCCCAGTACCTCGGACAAGGAGCAAGAGCAGCCACTACACAGCATATTTCTTCCCATTCACAATACTCAGTTAAACTAGGGTAAGACTTTTTTTTATTTATCAAATAGCCTTTTTCAGACCGGTAGCCTACCATACAGTGGATGTTTACCCAGGTGACTATTGTCAATCATTCTGTAACATTAAGTTTGTGTTTTACAGACTAGTGCATATACAGTTATATATTTTCCTGGCTTAGTCATTGGCTCTGGGGGTTACTACTGTTACAGAGGTGGTTTTAAACTTGTGAACCATGGGACCTCCACACTGACTGAATAAACCTAATAATGACAACTAGACAATCTGGTGCTACTCCCAGCAGATTGTCTCAGTATAAATGACTACGGTTCATTGTTTCTCAACTAGTGGAATGACATTTGTTTTAAACCAACAAATCCTAGATTACTAAATGAATGGTCAGGGACCATATACAATACTTCCAGGGAGCACCTGTTGAAAACTCCTGCCTTGTTTTTCCCCCGGCCCGACTCTGTACATACAGTGTTTAATTTATTCCTGTGACGATATTGAATCGCATTCCATTTAGACTAAATGTTTGACTTTGCTGTTTCATCTGTTTGTCTAATAAACCAGTGGTTTGAACCACTCTCTTGCGTTGGGTGGGGGTATGGGCTAGAATCATTGCTTTGCTAAGTTAACACTAGTACTCTAGTTCTTAAGTAGTGTGTTAAGAAAACAGGATGCACACACGCGCGCGCACACACACACACACACACACACACACACACGCTATCTAAAAAACAATTCAATATTATTTGTAATGTAATTTTAGTGATAAACTTTTCCATTGTGTTCTTCAGGGACCACAATGAGTAAGAAGCTGTTGTTAGATGTTGATTGTGGAGTGGACGATGCTCAGGGCATCATGCTGGCGCTGGCTGCGCCCAACGTGGAGGTGCTGGGCATCACCTGTGTTCATGGAAACACCACTGTGGAAAATGTCTGTAAGAATGTTCTGCGTGTTCTTCAAGTCTGTAATAGATTGGAGGTATGACTTTATTGTGTTGTTTGGGTCAAAAAGCTTGTTTGTGAAGTGGCTTTTGAAATGAAGACAATAGATAATACTAACTTGTGATGGATGAATTGAAATCTGTCATTATGTGGTGTGCAGGGGTGCCAACATTTCCTCAGTCACACAAGGAGAGGTTGTTTTGGGGGGGAAAGGATAACCAGCATTTCTGGTGCTTTTTTCAACCTGGTGTACCATTATTTGTTTCCACTGTTCAAGATTCCAGTGTTCAAAGGTGCTGCTAAGCCTGTCCTCGGGAAGGGCATTAGTGCAGGTCACTTCCATGGGATGGATGGTCTGGGAGACGCTCCAGACCCCAACGCCCCTGGACTGGACATGGTGCAGAAGGAGAGTGCAGTTTCTGCCATGATCAGGATTGTTGATGAAAACCCTGGAGAGGTGAGTTGTTTGGGCATTACACACTAAACAGTATTAAACCTAGAGCAATGCATAAATAGACACATTACTCATCATCATGAGTCATGACTGACGTCCATTTGAGCATTCATTTATGTAGAGGAGGGTTGTAAACATGCTGTATTCTCTTTTAAACAACCATGTTATTGATACCCACACAAGCCCTATTGTTGTTACGCTTAGCTCAGCTCCGCTCAAAACAGCAGGGGGAGAAATGAGAGTAGCAACACATACTTGCAATGTCTTGTTTAAAACTGCACTATGTACTTTTCTCAGGTGGCTTTTGTTGCAACAGCACCACTCACCAACTTGGCTCTGGCTGTTAGGATGGATCCATCCCTACCTAGCAAACTGAAAGGCCTATACATAATGGGAGGCAACACTGAATGTAAGATAACAATACTTAATTCCAACATTACTTTGTTTTGGATGCCCATTTCTGCCACTGAATAAAATTAAAGGGACCATAATTGATTACCATTTACCAGCACGAGGAAACTGCACTCCGTGTGGTGAGTTCAACTTTGCTGCTGATCCAGAAGCTGCATACATTGTACTGAATGACTACCAGTGTCCTACTTACTTGGCCTGCTGGGAGTTCACCTGTTACAGCAAACTGTCTTGGGTGAGTGAAAAATACGGTAAATCTCATTAAACCTCACACTCAACTCAACAGCACAATGCTGTATGCAGGCAGGGTTACCACTAGGGCTGGGAATTATGATAGTTATCTTCATTTCCTGCTTTTAAAGTCTGTAATAGAATTTGTACTTGACTGTTGTAGCTGTTCCCTTATTTGCTTTTACTCAATTAGTTAAGGCATTACTAGTTAGACATCTCACTGTGTAAATACTTTGTGAAAGCACAGACAGTATTCCACACAGTATCAATGTTGAGATATTTGGCCAAACATGTTTTTGTCCATAGCGTATCACCCAGGTTACACAAGGATGTTTCCGTTTGTTATCTGTAGGAATTCTGTGATGCCTGGCTGGCCCAGGACACAAACAAGGCCCGCTTCATGAAACAAGTCTTCCAACACAGCATGGAGGCTTGCTTCAAGGAACGTTCGCAGAAGGACAGGACCCCAGTCTTTGGGACAGGCTTTGTTTCATGTGATTCGTATGCAATGGCTGCTGCCGTTGATGACTCATTCATACTTGAGAGTGACCACTATCCAGTCAGTGTGGAACTTGCAGGAACATACACCCGAGGCATGATGATAGTGGATACTCAGGACTTATTGAATAAGACTCACAAAGCCCACATCATGAAGAAGGTGGATTTGGAAAAGTTCATGAAGATGATGACGGACGCTTTGAAATAATAACTGTGAATGGTACACTGAGGTACATACTGTAAAAAAAAATCATGTCCGTTTTGTCATCCATGTGCATGACTATTGACTGAATATTTCTGTAAGAATCATAACAACTGGGACGATTATTCATATGGAATGGTATACAAACACCATCTACACTGAAACTAGAACTAACTTGAGCACTTTTGAAATAAATCAGATTATTTTTTGGTTACTTTATAAGCTTCTCATTAAAGCACAACAAAAATGAATAACTCACAAACTTAAGTTGCCTGACCCTAGAATCACTCCAGCAAATCATCATGGCACTTTGAGGTTATAGATGATACATGTTGTTAATGTTTCCCAGCTGTTTGTATTGTTTTAGAAACGTCTCTCAGAACATGTCCTAACAACATTTTGCTACTTGTACCTAAGTTACAAATAAAACCTTTGTAATTCTCTTGGCAATCGTTCACCAAATGGAATTCCCCTACTAAATGGCAGATACCCAGCTTTCCTCTTGGTAGCACAGGATCATACAGGGCAGGTACAGTACTACAGTCTGGCAAAGTCTGGCAAATCAGTTACACAAACATGCTTTCACAGGCCACTATGATTAATTAGTTAAGCCATACATAAAGTAAAATGAATAATTTCTTTCACTGTTAGGTAAGGCCTTACAGTTTTGGTATCATGTGTAATACACTGTAGTAGTAAGGAAGGAGTCGTCTTGTGACAACCCCACAACCATTATCTGAAGATGCCATTCACCCTTGGCTCTATGATACAAACGTTATCCTCGCAGAAGTAATGTATGGCACTGTCTGTTAGATCAAAAATAACAAACATAGCAGCACCATGAAAACACAGCTTTTACAAAATATTACTATGTTTCTTTATTTCCCAGCCACCCATAGCAGGCAGTCAAATGACAATATTTTCCTTTGCAATCATTAATACATGGAATCATCCAGAGAAACTGGGGAGCCTCGATATCCCTTCACAAATGAGACAAATATATTATGCAACTGCACACATACACACCAGTCCACTATAGCTTAAATTAATATATTTACATTTTATTAGTCCAGAGCTCAGTCAGTCCTTTGACTGTCTTCATGTTCAGTGTCCCATATTATGGTACATCAATAATCTTTCCTTCCACGGAACCTCGCCCTTGTGTCCAGCTGTGGATAGATAGAATAATATGTCAAAACTATCTTCACCACAAAATAAAATTGCATCTTATATTGACATAGCTTGCCTTATAGGACAAACTGATCACTTTTCAACCTGTCATTTTATAATTGATCCCAACTAATGTTCATGATAAAATATCATTTCCTTTTCCTGCCTGGAAGAGCTCTCCTAATAAATACATAAATGGCGGACCAATTATGTGAAGATTGAATGTTGAAAAGTGGTGAAAACTTAAACTCTACCAACATATCCACAAGTACTAAATTAACTAACTAATTAACCAACACTGTGGTCCACTGACTCACCATAGATCTCTTGCACTCAAAGAACGCGACCTGCAGGGATTTGCAATGACCTTCCTTGGCACACTGACTGGGCAGTTTCCCCTCCTGGCAAAATTAAGTGAATAAAACATTGCGGTTTACATTTTCCAAAGTGTGTTCATTTCCCTATCACATGGGAAGAGCTTCCCATTAATGTGGATCTTCTACATATTTTGGGCGAGACGGGCAAATATGGAGTGCGAGACATACAATGTAGGCAGACACAAAACCATTTCAGGCTGGTTTATATCAAAATATGTCCAGTTGTCCACACTCAAGAGGGAAATGAACAAATCTTACACATGCTCCCAGTTTAAAATGCCATGGCCTTTAGAAGGTTTGAATATTAACTTGACTACATATAGAAAAAGGCTTTTAATTAATTGAAAACCAGAATACTCATCAGGGGCGGATGAAAAAATGTCCCATTTGGGGGGCAGGAGAAAATGGTATGGGGCGGCTTCATCTCCCGTGGCACAAAGCCGCACCCATACCATTTTCCATTAGAGGACTTTTATCAATAATAACATCGGTTGTTGTTGACGTTGCAACAGACACACAGCATGCATAAAGCTAAAAGACTGACTCAGAGAGTTTTCTGTTTTCAATGATGAAATGCTGTTTAGTGGTGACACAGCCTGTAGCAGCAGTAGAAGTTTAAGTCATTTTAAATATAAGCACTTTAATTTGAAATATCTTGGGTTGTTTTCCATGCCATCATGTTTGGTGGGGCAGACAGGGCATTTAGGGGGGGGCATGCCTAGATCCGCCCCTGATACTCATGCATAATGAACTCCTAATGAGAACAGTCAACAAACTTATATCTGTATTTTGGTGTAGAGATAGTTGACGTTGCTCTGCACTTACCTTTAGGACACAGTCATGATGAAGGAGACATTCTTTGAAGTCCTCTCGAACACCAGCGCAAGGCCTGGTGTCTTCCTCCTTGTCCTCGTAGTATTTCGGCATGGCGTTTACATTTATCGATATGAATGAACGATACTCTCAACCAAATGCGGGAAACGTTAAAAGATTTGTATTTATTTGTCAAACCGAATTGTTACAACAGCAGCGAGTAGCGGCGGCCATGTTCGCCGCGCAAGGGTTGATGGGATGGCGGAAGTATAGTTGAATGCATGCTGCACGCTGGGATCTGTAGTCCACCCTGGGATCTGTAGTCCACCCCTTTCTCAGCATTGTGAATGTGAACTGTGAACTTCTAGCTATGCATGGGCGGATCTAGGCATGGGGGGCAATGCCCCCCTAAATGCCCAATCTGCCAGTGCCCCACCAAACATGATGGCATATGCTTATATTTAAAATGATGTGAACCACTACTACTGCTACTAACTACAGCTGTGTCACCACTAAACCAACAGCATTTCATTATTGATAACAGAAATGTCTCTGAGTCAGACCTTTATCTTTATGCATGCTGCGTGTCTGTTGCGCGCAACTTCAACAACTGGTATTATTATTGAATATCAGTGAATGAAATGAAGCATGTGAATGAAATAAATATGCAAGTAAGTCTTGAGTTGGATGTATGGTAAATGTTTTGTAATTAAATAATATTTATAATTACATTTACATTCATACAATGAGACCAAAACCATACTAGCAATATATCACAGTATTTCTCCTTTGCATTTCACAATCATTTCAATATTAAATTATCTGATTAAGTCAATGGTGGTGAACTACCTGGGTTAATAATAGAAATCAAGGCATAACATACATGAACATGATTTTATTAACTTAATTTATTTCAAAGATGTCCATGAAAACATGTCAAAAATCAACGGCAGACAGACATGTACGTGATGAAGGCACATGAATTATGGGTGTGTCCGTGTGAGCCTGGGTTGTAAGGCAAGGGCGAGTGTTTTGTCTCCTATCCATTATCATTACTTCTCAGGGAGCCCACTACATCCATATATAGATTTTTTTTTAACAAACATTCGCACAGTCAAGGTGCATTCTACGTTTTATACAGAAAGGTCAAACCCCTTTCAAAACAACCCGGTCCACCCATAAGTGGTTTCATCTCTCTTCCTTCCTGTCTGCAATGGTGCTAACAGACAAAACTAGTCAACAACAAGTGAGGATAAAGAGAGGGGGCTAATGTATAATTAACACAACTGATACATTGATGATTTTGATTCAGGGGTAGAGGGGACCTTTGGGGTAGCAAATCAGAATTGGTTATAAAATATAAATGTTTATAAACTAGCAAAAAAGGATGAGAACTCCTTTGCTTTGAAAACAGTTTGCACATTTCTAATCAACCACATCTCAAGGCACTTCCTCTCTAGATTAGAGCCCCACACAAGCCACTCACAAGTCACATCCAAGATGAGTAATTCACAAAAGAAATGGGGGGGGGGTCCTCCTCCGCACATGACTGTATAACAAACGTGTAATCACATGAAACAGTTTGATAGAATTATGGCGTGAGGCATATTGTGAGAATGAAACAACTGGACAATGTTCATTGCTTTTTCATATATTTACACTCATTGAGGCTGCCTCGTAAAATCTGTCGACCTACAAACAAGTCTACAATGAAAATGGCACATGTTGGCACAACAAAGTAAAGTAGTCAAAAGGAGTCCAATCATCATAACCACAACGTTGACTGGACCACCGATGTAAAAATAAAACTAGCATAATGTGCATGGGACAATAAAAAAATACACAGGAAAGAAAAATAATCAGTGCAAACCATGCGGTTTCAGTAGGTAACGTTATACATACGGTGTATAACCCTCCTGTGTCCTGACAGAAGGTTAAACTAAAACACCTCTCGGTGTTAAGAGATCTACATACATCAGAATGACACACAGCTAGTTTCTGCCCCCGCCATACATAGGTGTATAATTAATGGGTATTACCGGCGATCATCATTGCACTCGGGCTGTGGGTGTGGATGTGAAGGCAAGAGGGAAGGGAATGATTGCAAAGAATGCTGCCCGAGGCAATTCCAAAGAACCTGGATGTAAGGCACATATTTCATTTTTACAAATTTTACATAAAGGTCTGATCAACTTGCAGCTGCTTTCGCGTACAACAATGCGTTCTCAAGTTACCATTTGGCTGTGGAACAGGAGGGCAGGGGGGACAGAAAACTGGTACAGCAGTTAGAACGGAGCTATTTGAACCACCAGGAAAACACAGGGGCCAAGTAGCTGCGAAGTGAAAAATGAAAATGGAAGAAAATCAAAACAAAAACAAACAGGACAAAGGCAGTTTTTTTGTGGGAGAAAAAACACCTACATACAAAAAAGAAAAGACAGACACTTCACTAGCATAAACATCTCTCCATAGAATAAAAAATATAGTTTTCTTACCTCTTGTACAAATTAAAAATTTATTTCAAATAAATTAAATCACCTTCATAGATCGTCATAGTTGTAATAATATATCAATATAACAATATATCCCTTCAGGTGTCTGTTGCCCAAGGCAATGTCTGATTTGTTTACTATAAATGGACATTGAGGTCACAACACCCTGTCAGACAGGAAGTGAGATAGATATGGTTTTCTTGTATTTCTTAATGGGCTGAGATCATTACACAGAAACCTGTGATCTATTTTATGTTGTACTGCAGTATAATTCTACATCTCGTCTTCAAGACATCAGTGATATTATTTTCTTCATGGACAAGTGTGCCATGGGAATTAACAGCATCATTTTTTGTTTCTCAAAGTTGACATTGCCGTTTTAGCCAAAGCTCGTACAGCATTGTAATGAGCAGACAGCGAACTGGCCATTAGTGATGACAACTTTCTCCATCGCAGAAGAGCCTTGGCGCACGTGCAACACCCCAGCTTTCCCAGAGGTGGCAGCATAGAGCAGCAGACAGGGTAGAGTGGACTGGCTCTCCTTGGATGTGATAAATTGTCCCCATTCCATCCAACTGTCTCTTGATTGTGTCCAAAGCTGCCAAGCAACACACACTGGGAACCTATTTCTTCATGACACCATTCTGGTTTGTTCTCTGTACAGTAGTAGTCGTCACATTCACACGAATTGGGGAGCACACGAATTGAGAGCACAAATGGGTGCAGCAGGAAAAGGAGAAGGATAAGAAAAACTAAAGAAGAGGGTACAATTGGATGGACATACAGTAAATACCATAGCCAGCTGGACAGAAACGGCATTACAGCCCACTCTGGTGGGCTGCAATGATGTCACTTCTGGTTGCTAGGCACCAGAAGGTCTGCGTTAGCATTCTGGGAGATTTTAGGTCCCCAGGGGCCATGATTGATGTGGACCCCCACCTCAACAACTGGCTAACCCGCTATCCTCTTTATGTGGATCTGCAAAGGAGAAAGCACAGCACACACCTGCATTACTGAATGTAACAAGGACACAAATTGGGACCAAATCGGTGGTCAGCATGACTAGGGAGTGACCATTTTCCTACTGCAGTGTTGCGATTGGCTTACCTCGCTGAGGATAGCCCACACGGCCGAATCTTTAAGGACGGAGAGGCGCAGTGCAACCACAGGATTGAAGGCGGGATCTACTGCCCCTTCTGCGACACCCTTATCAAACCGACCTGTGCACACACATACACACAATGGAAACCGAGTGTCAAGGTCACAATAATCATCTGTCCAAGATACAAAATAATCTAAGAGACGGCAAAGAGTGAAAGATTGAGCAGAAAGTAGGAAACAAACACAAAAAGACAACGGTTTTGAACATCACATTTCAATAGGAGAGGTAGAACTAACGGATCCCCCTATGGAAGCATTTATGGGATCTTAAACTGTGTGAATATAATCACAAATGATCAAAAAGACTTTGTCGGTTTACCCACCGACTCGGTAAAAGCGGTCCTCTGTTCGCTTGTATTTCTCTTTGGTCTGCAACCCAGCATCCTAAAAAATGCACAAAGACGGAGACAAACAGCTATAAATACTGTCTAATGCAATGTGGCATGTGTACAAGAATGCCTTGCCTCTGGCACTGCAGTGACTACAGTAAGTCATGATCTTGATCTTGTCAATAGTCAGTCAATATGAGAGGTGTGTGTGTGTATATGGGTGGGGAGGGGGTTCGTCCAATCAGACATCAACATTTGGTGCACCACAGCATTGGATTCCATTAGTTGGGTTTCCTCACCGAGAAGGGAAGTATTTCCACAGTGGTGTTCTCTATCCTGTCCCCGGGGTGCTCTTGGTTCCCACTGCGGAACAGGAACCTGCCAAGCACATTTCACAACTCAACTTCATATACACATCCAAGTAGAAATCACAAGAATATCGTTACTCTTTGCCATGCATGTAAAAGGCTACATAACTATAGACAACGTTATCACTCATTGTTTTTATCATTATGATCAGTTCTTCAGTCTGCTGCTAATGGAAAAGAGAGGAAAAGGATGAAGATTTTAGAGTTCCACTTCAGAGACGTTAGGAGTCATATTTTGTCTTTTTCCCCCCAGTATTTATCTCATTTCATTTTATATGGTTGTGTTGATATTCAAGTAGAACTGTAGGCCTATCTGAAGGAAATGAACATGGCTGATTAATATTACTGTATATTTACAGTAGTCATGGGTCTCTGGGATGGGATGCAGAGTGTACTGTCCAAATGTGTCCCTGATTGCGTTTTTGGATGCAGGATGCAGTGGGTCTACATGACTGATGATATATTGTCTATCCTATACCACTGACTGTAAATACTGCCAGTAGCATTTGAGGTCATTCAAACACTTGAGGTCAGAAACTGGAGCAGCTCGCAGATAAGTGAATTCCTGGGCGACAGAATGAGTGAAACCACAAGAGTTACTCTCAGCATCTCTCTCTTTTATTAACCAGTTTTTGCTATGCTCTTGTTAATGAGGTTTTCATATTGCTGCTCCAGTCCCTAGCAAACAGAGACTGAGGCTTGTTTTTTTATCTTCATTGAACGATGGTCTATAAGCCCACAAAGAATTGCGATGCAATGCGTTATGGGTTTGTCACTTTGTTTTGCATTTCATTGGAAAAAATAGTTATTTTTTCCCCTGTGACATGCCTCCTCTTATGCTGCACCTCACTTGATACCCAGCTTGGTTTTCATGAATCCCCTGCTATGAGCTCCCTTTTTTTAAAATATATCTTCGCTGTCTTCCTTCTGACACTGCAGCGAGTAGGAGGCTGCTCTGAGAGTGCCTATTTTAGAACTCTCTCATTAGCCCACCCTGATCCCCAGAGACACGCACGCTGAAGCTGACCCTGAATCAGCGGGAGGAAAGATGGGAGAGAAGAGAAGAGTGTGTTTGTGCATGTGCATTAACATGTTTGTTGGGGCCTCCCGTTCTCATAACACACAAACGATTATGCAAGTGTGCACATTCACATGATCGCGCCTGTGCACTGCTTCCCACGCACTCACCTCTCTATGCTTACAGGTCTGTCAAATTTGAAGAGAACGTAGTCGGTTGCTGTAGGAGTGATGGCCCAGAAGAAATCTTCACCTAGGTAAGTCTTCTCCAGCGTGTGGCCTTGGTATACCTGCAATGGTACACATGTATTTTTTAACTTGTCTAGTATCAAATCACTGATTGCGGTATATTAGTGCAATATTTTAACATATATTTGTCTTGATTAGTATACTAACTTGGCACAAACATGGGGATGAATTAATTCTACTATTATGCCACCAAAATGTAGAATGCCCTACAACCCACCATTCTCTCAATAGGGGGTTAATTTAGGGACATAAATCTCTGCTGATATTTGGAAGGGAGCGTTGGATGGGACACACTCCTCTAAGTTATCTAAGATATACTATCATTCCGTTTAAGGATGCACATCCCCTCCACTGCCCCATCTAAAGTTGTGCCTGACATGGATCCTCTATGCTTGAGCCACCCTTTGCACAATGACATCCTTTCTGGTTTTGTCCGAAGTTAAAATGCAGTTTGGCAGAAAATATTTAAAACTTTCTCCGAAATATTCCAAGTGTCCATAGAACCCGCTGTTGAATTGTTTGGACTTGCTTCACAAATATACGTATTGAGGCCATACCTTCATTGAAGTGGACACTTCAGCTGGAGGGTTGACATGGATCTTGTGGAGCAGCGGTTTCAGGAAGTCTTTGTCCTGAACAAATAACAGGAAGTGAATGATCACAGCAGGACAACCCAAACAGTGGCAATGACATTTGCTCAAAGGTTGAAACAAGCAGGTTCAAAGGAGGTTAACAGAGTCGGCTGGGTGAGACTCACAGTGAGTTTTTGGATCTTTCCAGCGAGAGAGGAATGGAGTCCCACATGTTGAAACAGAGAGGGCCTGAAGCGCACACGTAAGCTGGACTTCTGGCGCTCACAGTGCTTCTGCATAATGAAGGGAACAGTGGAATGATGAGCGGAACGCTACCAAAAGAAACACCAACCAACTTCTAGCTCAATGAACATGCATACATACAGCATCTTTCTCAGGATTGCAGACTTTCACCCAAAGGATGTGGTCCAGCAGCCAATCAATCGGCTTCTCCTTATAAAACATGAAGATGAACTCCACTATGAGGTTGAGGTCTGGAGCTTGAAACATCTTTCCTATAAGACCACAGGGGAGGGGAAAAAAAGAGAATTTCATGGTTCATTGATCCTGCACTGGAGCTCGTTAATCACTGAATAATTACGTGAGAGCTTTTCAAAACCATGCAGAGCAATGTCCAACCCAAGCAACTCCGCTGTAAAATACTGTTAGTGAAATAGGAGTCCATATATTGCATATGTATGATAGAGAAAAGCCTGAGATGCGCATTTCTGCAGGACAGTAGGAAAATATATACTGGATTCATGGTGCTGCGGACGTACCGATGAAGCCCAGCTGAGAGAACTCCAGGATCATCCAGTCCTCGGAGGACAGCTGCAGGGCAAAGTTCTTCATAGTCGCAAAGTAGTTGGGCTTGGCCACTATATCATCCTCCAACTGTATAAGAAGAATATGAAGCAAAAGGATCAGAGGACCTGGGGAAGAGTGGAGTTTCAGGCGTGGGGCAGTCTGGGGAGTTGTGGGGACACACATCTTAAGATTACAGCGAAAGATGGCACCCATGACTATACAGACTGGTGTTGCTTACAGTTTGGCTTTTAAACTCTTTTAAACTGGTGAGAGAAAACAAGCCGTGTGCACAGAGGCAAATTGAGAGCTGATATGAGCCAAAAAGACAGATGAGCTCTCTTGAGGCTTAAGGGGATTAGCCCAAGAGCGAGTGAAATTGGCTATGCTCTGAGAAAAAGGACGCATAACTCCCCAGCTCTGATGGAAGACTTTGCAACGCCAACACCAACACCCACACATGTACGGTGCAGTACAATGGACAATTTAGAACCGATCTCCTTTGAAGCAGTGCAGTCTAAATTGGGCACGGCATTTTGCAAACTGACAGCGTGCACCAGTGTTTCAAAGCACAGTGTGCACTCTGTCCCCGCCCACCAGACCTGCAAAGATTGCAATGGGTAGTGTCATGACAGTGGCATTCGATGCATTCCAATTACCTACCTGGACGTAATATACCCCTTTGCTGACTGCATACATCATGAGGAAGGAATAGTCCAGGTTCTGTTTGGTCCGCCATCTATGTAAATGAAGCAGAGTTTGCAGTGAGGCCAGGCAATAGATCAATATTACATTGATATTCTGTGGTACAGTAAAGTGACGCAGTCTTTGATAATTTGCATTTAGCCACTAGTGTAACCTTAAAAACAGGAAAAACAAGATTTACAGGTAAACTATGTTACAGTATCATCTTAAAATATACTGTACAGGTCTAAAATTTCTGTATAATTAAATATACATTCGTACTGTGTATATACCCACACACCGTGGCTAGCAGAAGTGGGGCACACACAGGTGTGTGTGTGTGTGTGTGTGTGTGTGTGGTGCCAACAGGGTGCAGGTGTGAAAGCTGGCACAGGCACTCGCACCCGTCCCACACACTTATCTTTATGACACAGTATGATTTATTCAGACAAGTGCTACAATGCACAATCGTGCGTGCACGCGCGCACAGTCAGGTGGTGGTGCTGAGGTTTCAGTAGTTTGAAAATTTAATTATCATTAAGTGAGGGAACGGGCGCCCACACCCTATTAATTTAGTATTTGGATGGCTGGGAGTTTCTTATTAATATCTATGGAAAAAGATACAATGATTGAACACCACGGCCCACGTCAGAACAATGTAATAACCGTTTATCCTCAGCAGTGCCAGCTTTCTCTCACGTGCACACACCAACACACACACACACCCACACAGAGACACGCTGCAACGCAGGCTATCTCTGAGCCCTGATACCATTATCAGTGCACCGACACAAAACTGCATCATAAACGGATTTCTAATGAGGCGGGTGTGTTAGCCGATGCTAAACAGGAGATAACCACAAGAGGAGAAAGGCCGAGGTACCGACAGATAAAGACACAGAGCGCAATACAGAGAGAGAGAGAGAGAGAGAGAGAGAGAGAGAGAGAGAGAGAGGGAGGAAGAGAGCAAGAGTGGTAATGTAGATGCCCTTGAGCTGACTTTGTTAAACAGCTGTGGAATACTAAACACTTGGCCTAAGCTCTCTCTTTCTCTCCATCGCTACCTCCCTCTTCCCTCCTGACTCATCCTTCCTCCGTTTTTCTACCCTGCTTCGCTTAGGCCTCCTCCATCTCATCTGTCCCACCATGGGCTTCCAACGCTAGCCAGCCAAAACAACACACACACACACACACACACACACACACACACACACACACACACACACACACACACACACACACACACACACACACACACACACACACACACACACACACACACACACACACACACACACACACACACACACACACACACACACACACACACACACACACACACACACACACACACACACACTTTAATGGCTTGGTAACTGGCGACTTCTGCCCATGGGCTCGGTTCCAGTGTCCAAGGTGCCAAACACTCAGACCGTGTCCGTGCCATGCTCCCGTGTAATCGTTTCTCACCTGACTCTCTCTCTGGAGTCTCCAAACGTCTCTTTGAGGTTGGTGAGGTCAGGATAGTAGGCGGCCGGAGGAGAGATCACCTCCAGCAGACCAGAGCTCAACTCTATAGAGAACCTGGGAAAAGTGGGGGGTCCTCGTTAGGTAGGGGTGTGTGTGTGTGTGTGTTTAAAAAAGGAATAGAAAATGATTTTTTTGGGGGGGGGGGGGGGGGGGGGGGGGGGGGGTTGAGGGTGAAGTGTTTCACTTGTGTGTTTCACGTGTCAGGAAGTGACTCACTCTTTCTCCAAACCGGCCACCACACTGTGAACATATTCTACATCAGTCTGCGGGGGAAAAGAGCACACATGTAGCCCAATTAGCATTGTGGCACATTTGGTTGTGAAGACACGACAGTGCACGACTCCAACGTGGACGTGTCAAACTCACCTCTCCCACAAAAACAATAATAACGCAGTCAAGTTTCTCCTCGGGCGACAGCTTGTCGATGAGTGAGCGCAGCGTCTCCGAAAGATAGGACTTCACCTTCCGCTTCACCGTGGGGATTCCCATCACCATGGAGACTGTGGGACGAAAAAAGGGAGGAAGGAACAGGGGGTGAGAAGAACTAGCTACGGGAGTCACAGAGATCATCCGATTGCCTCCTTAGAAGATACTGCGTTTCCCGTTTGAGGTTGTAAAAGCCACATGGGAGATTTCTAGGTTGTGTGAGTGAGCGAGAAAGAATGAGAGGTCAACAGGTTCTGGTCCAGGTTATCCATACCCAACAAGGGATACAGGGGTGGAGCAGGGGCCAAGTTCA
Organism: Benthosema pterotum; assembly: GCA_039105355.1. Lineage (NCBI taxonomy): Eukaryota > Metazoa > Chordata > Actinopteri > Myctophiformes > Myctophidae > Benthosema > Benthosema pterotum. Next base: position 39,169,257 of record CM076978.1, on the reverse strand, counting down.
ACTGAGGACAATGTGACTGAGAGACAAACAACAATTAACAAGGGAAAGCACCGCTACACAGCCACCCCCCCCCCCCAGACTGTGACGACAGGACATATATGTCACTCCATTTGACCCACTAGCAGACGACAAGCGGCACTTTGACTGGGAAGAATGGGAGACTGGGAGAGAGTGCCTGTGCGCGAGTGAGAAAGAAAGAGTAAAAGAGAATGCATGAGTGAGTGAGCCCAGCGGCAGAGGGTGTGTGTGAACAACAAGAGGGCAGATAAGTAAGTTACTGAGGGAGTTTATCTGACACTGGATCGCTCTGTTCTCTGGCTGGACAGCAAAAACATTTAAAAATAAATAAGGGGAAAGATGGCAGCATTAGATTACTTCACTGCGTTTCGCTCTTATCTAGAGTTTTCATGTTTTCATGCATGGTAATTGACATGTACAGATACGGTCATTCTAGGAAACATTATATATTATATTCTCTTTAAAACACATACAGTATGTCAAACTCAAGGTCCGGGGGCCAAATCAGGTCCACAAATGAATTATCTTCGGCCCGCGGGATGATTTTTAATTACTATTAGAACTGGCCCTCTGGTATACTGCACACACCATGAATGGAACTAATTGTTTTACTTCCTCAACTCAATTTACTGTCTCATATTACTACGAAAGCAGTGCTTGGTGAGGACCATAGAACAGAAAGTGAGCTTTAATAATGAATCAGTTTTGAATGCATGCAGTTTCATCTTTGCATTTATCTTGCTATTAAGGGACATTCATGATCTTTGTTTTTCTGGTACATCCTTGTAAACTGGTGCCCCGTGTGTTGAAACGGTCTGCTGGTTCGGGCACCCTACCAATTGATCTTTTTTGGCCCGCCGTGTATTTGAGTTTGACATCCCAGCTGTAGAACATGTAATAGATCGTTTTGTATAGGAAAAAAGCCCTTTTGTGCACTGCGAAATGAGAGTGTGCATGCACGACGTGTGTGTCTGTGTGTGTGTGTGTTGGATGGACAGGGTTAAAAGGGGGAAAATATGTAGAGCAGCAGCAGCACACAATGCGCTTATCTGAGACGACGGGGGGCCCTCAAAAAAAGCACAAAACAAACTTGTGTGTGGGAGGGGGTGACGGGGGGTTGGAACGGTGAGAGAGTGGATGGTGAGAGAAAAGGGATGCAATCCTCCAGAGTGATCCATGCAGCGTGGAGAATCTGTCCCCCTTTTTTTTGCTCGCTTCACGTTGCTTGGCACTGCGAGGGCCTCCGCAGCACCGCAGAGCAAACGGAACGCTCACCACCACCACCGCGAGAAAAGTAGGTCGAGGATGAAAGGCGAGTGTGGGAGGAAGGGAGAAAGAGACAGAAGAGTGACAGAATAAGGGAGGGTGAGAGACAGTGAGTGAGTGAGAACGCATGCGAGGAGGAGGACACACTCTCAGACAAACCCCTCCCTCCTCCTCCTCCCCTCTGACTCGCTTTATCGGTCTGCCCTTTCAGCCACCCGGCCCTTTCATGTCATTGGGGATAGAGAGGGGGGAAAAAAAAACAACAATCTACATTTCTCCCATCTGAACTTGAGCTTTTCAGACAAGACAGGTGAGATAGGACTGATTTCACAGCCCAAACAAAGGAAATGGGAGTGGGGCACATAACTCCAGCTTTGAGGTTGTGTGTAAACATAGACATTGTCCTAATGCCATTGACATTGAAGGAATGGTCAGTTTTGAGTGTTTGTGCAAACACAAACATTCTGTAAACACAAATACTGAAGACAAAAGTGAGGGCGCAAATTGGCCGGAATGAGCTGATGCATTATGATAAGAGAGCCCCTCACTTCACACAGGTGTATTTGTTTTTTATACAAGATCGACACAAAGCTCTAATTAGTCAACAATGGATTTCTCTGAAAACCTGTTTGCAAATAATACAGTTGACTTTACACACATTTAAGTCTTTCACTAAAAATGTACCACAAAAAGGGTTAAAGGGCTACACAGGGAGAGTTCTGGGAGAAAAGCTGAGAAACACACCGATATGAGGCTTACATTGATTGTAAGTATCGGTGGATAATCGGATAATCTCAGGGGTAGTTACCGGATGGTAACCGAAAGGTTGCCAGTTCGAACCTGGGTTCGCACAGAGTTACTGTCGAAGTGTCCTTGAGCAAGACACTCCTGATGTGCAGTGTATGTATGGATGTATGGGTGAATGTGATGCACACACTATGTAAAGTGCCTTGGATAAAGGCGCTATATAAATGCACCATTTACCATTTATAATGTCACGGCCAGAGGACAGTCTGGTAATCTCGCTCTCTCTCGGACACTGTGCTCTGTTTTTTGTACCCACAATCCTTAACTCAATCTAATGGAACTGTGATGATGTCCTAATTTGCAGTGCACTACTATAAATATCTCAATGTCAGATATGCTTAGACCTGCAGAGAAACCAGGCAGAGAGTATAGGGGGAAAAAAGATAGCATGATAACGAGAGAGTGAGTCGAGAGAGAAAATTAACCCAGACGGGAGAATAGCCGTACACAGAGATGGAGGTTTAATATCAGGCTTTGCGGCAAAAGTCGGCTTTAGTTTATCAAGCATGTCTTGAGGACCATCTGCCTGTTGGGTCCCTGGGGAGGTGCAGCCAATTCCACAGTCTGGAGATTACCTGCCTCAATCATAGTGCTGCGTAATATCAATACCTTGATATTGAAAATGTTCGGGGGATGACCACTGGTAGTTTCAAACAATATTTCAAAGTACAGAACCAATTGTCACAATATTACAATTTACAAACTTCGAAACCTGTATCACAACAATATAGATATTATACCTCTATAGACTTAACTAACTTTTATAACTAACTGGCCTCTAAAGCTGAATGGAATTTTCTCTTTTGTGCCACGCTACCAGCTTGTAAATCTGCTGTTTGAGGTTGCCATCATGTCTCTGTATTATGCATCCGTTCGCCACAGAAAGTTATTGTTATTTCATTATCCTTTTCAGCATGTTGTAGCTATTTGTGATTGTAATCTTGTTATAGTTACTCCTATGCGGTCATTAGATCTCTGTCAAGAAGTGAACTGTTTTCAGGAGACAAGTATCCTAGGTCACTCTGATCAGGTCTTCTGGATGGAACCAGTTTCATCAAGAATATTCTTAAGTCATTTTTTTTATCTATCCATGGCAACGGTGATGCCATCTTAATGTGATAACCATTGTTTTAGCGTGTGATAACCATCATAGCCATCAAATCTCTCTCCATTTCACAGAAATGGAGAGAGATTTGATTATAAGTAGTATGGCTTTAGCATGCCTCTTTGTGACTTGAGTAAGAACAATTGTAATTGGATTATGTTCGCAAGTACTCCCTTGTTTTCGGCTGCTACGACAGCCGGAAAACTTCCTGATTCTTCTAGATTCTTCAACACATTTTGAGCTATCGAAGTATACAGTCTTTTTGTGATCTTGTGATCTTGCTTTGCAAAAAGTCCTTCAAGGTCTGCAGGGTATATGGTTTCATCAACTTCTTTAAAATCAATCTTGCATAATAAAACTCTCACAAAAAACCTCACTACTCTAGTCACGACAATGCCGTACAACAAGGCAACAGGCAGTAGTACTGTGCCATGGGATATCCAGACTAGAGTTAAAGTTTATCAGGGGATCTCTAGACAGAAAAAAGTCTGTCTGAAATGTAACAGGTAACCTAGCCATCCCCCTTAAGACCAAGCAGACTGGCAGAAGAGAGGTGAGATGGCAGAGATAGGGCTGGCTTTTTCCCCTCTCACCTCTTCTGGGAATAACTTGTACTCATGGATCACTGGGCTTTGATGAGATGAGGGAGGCCGCCGCGGGCCACAGACACAAACTTCTGTTTGTTCCTCCCATCTTCTCCTCCATTCTTCCTGTCCTTCTAATTTGTCCTGGGCCTCTGTTCTTCCCCTCAGACATTGTCACAAGGAATGAGAAACTGGCCTTTGAGTTGTCCCGACCGCCGATTCACCCACTGAGCGCAAATTCACACTCCTGGGGGCTGGCTCCTACTTTATACACATTACAGTATATGTGTAGAGAAACCTTTGTAGAAGGAATCATGGAGTGTGATTTTCAATGCTTGCCATTTCTAATGTGTTTGGTCCTCTTAAGCACAATCACACAAGTTCTCAAAGCACCACATCATGCTGTGAGCTTACAGTACATGTGCCATTTTGTAATGCGAATAGATAGATAAACTTTGTAGAATGCATTTATTACCACCTTTGATAAGGTTAATAATGTTTTTTCCCCTCCACATCAGTGTACACTGTATTTGCTGTCTCTGTCTGTGTGTGTGTGTGTGTGTGTGTGTGTGTGTGTGTGTGTGTGTGTGTGTGTGTGTGTGTGTGTGTGTGTGTGTGTGTGTGTGTGTGTGTGTGTGTGTGTGTGTGTGTGTGTGTGTGTGTGTGTGTGTGTGTGTTTCTCACCTCCTGTGCGTCCCAGGCCAACCTGTACCGCAGGGTGCAGGCTGCCCTCATTGTTGAGCAGGTGAGGCAGGTGGTGGTAGATATTTGGCACCTGTAGAGGTTTTCGACTGGCAAGTTCCTTCAGCAGTTTCTGTGTCTCATCTAAAATGGAAATGAACACAAACCGGTCTTTGTCGGTTACGTTCATGCAAAGCGTTTACACTTCACAGTAACATATTGCACGAGAGAAATTCTTGTACCAGGAATTGTATCTTGTCAGTACCGGTAAGTTGTTTTGGATCTACTCAAAGGTTGATAGAATACTTTGTTGGTAGAAATGGAAACAACCCCCTTGTTTCAAAAGACCCTTTCAGGACCTGGATATTCAAATACCAACAGAATTCAAAATAATAATAATAATTAAAAATAAATAAATAGAAGAAGCAGTCTACCTCTCTACAGTATGTATATTGTTGTGGTCGGGTACTGAGGGCATAATAGGCAAAGCTGCATTCACAATTTTAAATGTAAATAGTGATTCGAATTGCTTTTCTACCCAGAGCCAACCTACAGCAGTAGAAAAAGACGCCTGAGTGAGAAGTCAATTCAAATTCGATTCTTTTGGGAGGTTTGGAGATTAGTCTTTGGTGGCATTAAGATGTTTGAGAACCAAGATGTGTAAGCATAGTCAAAGGAGGGCTCCAGCGAGAGTCCTGAGTGCACTTGACAAAGATTGCATTATTTCTAAAATGCTAAGATCACATTGAATGGACTACTTTAACCTATAGAGGAACAGTTATTTCCACAGGGCAATAACATATGAGTGTGTGTGTGTGGGGGCATGCATGTGTTAGGGGAGAATCCATTAGAAGGAATAAGACACACTCAGAATTCCACATAATGGCCCATTCAGGATTACATTAAGGATACAAATACGCTTTTACAGGGTTTCCTTTTATAAGGCCGTAGGGAAGCTCTGTTGACGTCTTTTGAGTGAACAAGGCCATGAGTGGGCTCACCCGAGAAGTTGGTGAGAGCATCCTTGCTGCCATTCGTTTCGGCGATGGCGCGTCTGAACTGCTCCAGAATGTTGTTGAGCTCGGAGGACCGCTGCAACGTCCTGTGTTCAGCCACGCGAAGGCGCTCTTTCAGGGCATGGAACTCCCGCTGGTAGGCTACCAGCTTCTCTGTTGTGAAAAAGGAACAATGGAAAAAATAAATGCTTGAGGATGAGGATGTAAACGTGTTTTGTCAGAAACAACCCTAACCCTTCAAAAGCCACATCCCATGATCATCATATTTAAAACCATGTATGTTATCATATTGAATTCATGACTGGATCAACTTGTCTGGTGATACCAAGGACACATGCCTGTTTGTTTCTTACAAAGCTACAGTGTGACAAGGCCTAATAAAGTCTTATCAGGGGAGGGCACAGGCTGGGTGGGTTGTTGGGCTTTAGAACAGAACAAAGGTTGGAGGGAGTTGTCTTTAAAGCTGGGGAGAGTTGTGGTCTGCTGTTGGTGGGTTGAGGTGGAGATTATTACTGGTGAAAAATGTGCGTATACTGTAGATCTTCTGTTTGCAGCATCCATTCCCCAGAAACGCCCACAAGTGTCTGAGCTAATGTTGAGTAAGCAACACATCTCCTCAAAGACATGACTTGCTGTGAACATTTTCTATGAATAATCCATGGCAATCCAATCATGCCTTGTTGTTCTCACAGTACATGATCACGATCAGCTAACAGATACGAAATGCATCTGTACGATGCCTACGGTAAGTTGGTCCTTGGACTATTATGTTCTGTTCTTACCATGTCTCATATCTTCTGGGTTACATCACGTGTGCAAGTACACATGTGATGTATTACACATCTGTATTCTGAGAATACACATACAGTATGTATTCTCCGTGTGCAATAAACTTTGTGATCCTGTCACATGACTGGCAAGCCCTATATCAGTTGTCATCCTGTTCTTACACACAGGATTATTTCAAATGAATTGCCACAGACCACCTGTTACTGTACATTTATGTCCATACTGATACCAGGATCTCCTACATTCAGGAATCACAGCACTGGTTACTAGTACGACTAAAACCATGTTATTTTTCCACTATTTGGCTCAGGGAATTACATTACCATTCAAATGTTGCTGAACCCAATGAAGTCTCCCATGACCCCCACAGTTTGTAGAGATCAATGTCTTAAAAAGGAAGGATTAGGATAAAACTCCAATGCCATTGTACCATGCCCATGGTAGTTGAGATATGACAGATTAGTTTCAGGTGGCACACACAGACCGCATTAGGAAGGGCGTGGGATTCCTCCCTTTTTTTGTGCACGTGTCAGTCTCTGTCTGATCCTGTTCTTGGCAGGTAGATTAGGTACCCTTTTGCAGAGTCGGTTTCTGAGACAAACAAAGACCACAGTCCCATTATCTCCACTCTCCATCTATCACTCTCTCCGACTCAGCTATTGTCCATCCGGTTCTGGCCCTGGCTCCTCTTTCTCCTCAGCAGCACACGGTTGCATCTGGCGGCCGATCTCCAGGAGACGCACAGACAGATGCTGTCAGTGTGGTCCTGGTTCGAGGGCAGCCCTTGTTAAAAAGGGTTAGCCTAGAAGCAGCCCAAAAACCTAAGCCTTTCATCTGTGAATCAGCCTTTGATTGCTACAGGATGCGTGTCCTGAAAAGATGAAACCGCACCTGCACAATGCACACGCAGAGCTCACATCACAGGCGCTGAGTGAGAACAAAGACCAAAATTGCACAAGGCGTCTATTAACCTTTTTTTTTTTTATTCAATCTGGTGGGCGTCATAGGTTAGCACTTACTCTTGAGAATAAGTGACATTATTTAGTCAAATGAGTCCTTCTTCCCCCCTGGGTGCAGCACACCCTACACTGTAGCACTTTTGTTAAATGTCACTTAGAAATGTTGATGTTCAAGCCTGTCAAACCATTGCTGAGTTGCAATAAACTGTGGCTCCTGGACAGTGAAAACAAACAAACTACACACGCCTTTCTGCACGGTGCACAGGCTGGCATCACAGGTTATCAAAGCTACTCCTCAATCCTTCCGGGACAGGGTGAGAGGCCAACTGGATAAATGAGACAAATCCCCGTCCTAAACCTATTATCTAATTAGGCCTGCATATGGATAAGTGACACGTCTCCGTATCTCATTATCCCTTTCCTGATCTGCCGTTAAGAAGTTTCAACAGTAAAAAAAACAAAAACAGTCAGAAATGACACTATTCCATGCATAAACCTTCCAAAAGAGCCGAAGTTCACATCTTGTCACAATGTGAAACACGTCTTTTTCAATTAGAACATGCTAGGTGGGATGTTCTTGAACACCTTTTGGGGTTGCTATGCAGAATGTTGCAGACAATTTTGAGCGACATTTCCTCCTCATTCACTACCGCCTAGCCCTGAATGCACCTAAACCTTTGCTCTTCACACATTCCAAACCTCCCTTCAGTCCTTCCTTTGTTAACTTTTAACAAAAAGGCTGCAAGGACGATATTGACTGTGCTCTATATACTGTTACATGTTTGGCAATTTAGTATTCAATAAAACAATCAATGTTGTTTTCTTCCCACATTCTTCACATCCTTAACTCGTCCATTTAGATGCCTTTCTACCCCCCCCCCCCCCCCCCCCCCAAACCATGTCACGATTTACATTTTGACCTTTGCTTCTCCAGCCACCTAGTCTAGTGTATTTCCTGTGACACCTGACATGAACTGTCATCTTTGTTAGCTCCTTTACTACATTCATATGATTTAATAATAAGATGAGCTAGAAGGGACAAGGGGTCACCGGGGACTGGAGTTTTATCTGTGACACACACACACGCACGCACACGCACATACACACGCACGCACACGCGCACAGACACACAGCAAAAGATGGATATGATTGTGTGTCTGTAAATCATTTCCCCTCCAACACACTTTGCACCGCGGACATGGCATTTCATCTTGCCGTTTGTATCTTCTTCTCACCCACCAATAGCTCTCAATCAACAGAGCATCAGTCACATTTAAAGTGTTTTAAGAAGAAAGGTGGCGGGGGGGTGAAGATATAATAGCCTACTGAGATGATAGTTTTTTCGATAAATATCACTCAAGAAAATTGGAGCCACACACACACACGCACATCTCATATACGATGTGCTGCAGCAGACCATGATGTGACCACGAAAAAAGAAAAAAAAGTTTAGGTCTTCACAGGACAAACATCGCTTCAGCTTATCACAGGGGTTTTCAACCAGTGGTCCGGGGACCACCAGTGGTCCTTGAGAAGGTTCCAGGTGGTCCTCAGCTAAGTTGGTTAACCAGGCGTAAGTAACTCTTGAGAACGTAAAAATGAAACCAAATGGACGCGCAGGGGTCCATTTGGTTTCATTTTTACACTCTCAAGAGTTAAAATATTCATCATCTGAATTACCCATTTGGGAATGTATGTTTGACTGTTTTGTTTCCCAAATCCAGACAAGAATTGTGGACAAAAGCAAAATAATTCTTTAGATTTGGGGTCTGTGGGGCTAAAATATCCTCAAATGGTGGTCCGTGGCTCAAATGCTGAATAAATGGTGGTCCCTGGGATGGAAAAGGTTGAAAACCCCTGGCTTATCACATCATCAAAAGCAACCTTGCCTGTTGTTAACATTGATCTGATCCCAGTGACCTTCTCCCCTCCTCCTTCCTCAATGATGTGCTGACTGGGTGCTCTCAAGAGCGCTGATGGAGGACTAGTGCAGCTTGAGCCGCGCATGGATGAGTGAGTCACAGAGAGATTTACAGCACGTCCACTCCACCACGCTCAAGCAATATTTCACTTCACAGGCAATTTTTCACTTTTCACTCTTAATCGGAACCTTGAGGACATCCACCGAGGTCACTCTCTATTGAAATAATTATAAACAGTTAACATTTTTTGCTATCGATTGATTGATTTATTGATTGACACAGTCCACTGTCAAACACTTAGTCCAAAAGGATATCACTGAAAGAAAGTCAATGCTTCCCTGCTCGCTTGGCACTCAGCATCAAGGGTTGGAGTCCCACACCCTGCGACAGTCCCAGTTACTTACAACAGCCCTATCTATGGCCCTCATGGCTTGGCAAGGATTACTTACTTAGCGGTAATAGCAGTATGTGCGGCAGAATGAGATGTGTTTGCATTTCTATAGCGCAATTATCATCTTAAGTTCACTAATCTTCTGTACATGCACTATTGCACTCCACCCTCTTCTCTCATGTACAGTAGCATACACACAGGCAGAGACAAGGAACAAAACAACCCGGCCAGGGGGAAACCCAGACCAACGAAAAGTGAGGAGAACCCGGACCAATTAGGAAGAGACCCCGGACCAGGCCTGTGGAGGACCCGGACCAAACCTGTGGAGGACCGGGACCAAGACGGCCAAGCCCAGTCACAAATTAGCAATAGACATGCATGCCAGCCGTTAATGGCCATGTCTATTGATAGACATTCAATCCAATCAATAGACATGCATATCAGCCATTTCACTATGGAGGTACAAGTGTGAATTAAAGTGTGAATACCAGCAGTTATCAGTCATTCATCTCATTTCTAAAGGAGTTTTTTCCACCACTTCACAAATAAATAAATTAACGAAATAAGACTAATAGGAACACACACTTTGCGATTTGGGGCGGGATTCTTTTGGGCCGACTTCTCTGGTATTCGTACCAACGTATACAAGTATGGTCTAAGGCCAGTCAGTGGCAACAGCCATCTAATAACTAAAACATTGCCACAGGTCACTTATTACGTGTAGGAAACGGTATGGAACTAGAGTGTGTTTGTGTATGTGTGCTGATGAACCCCCTGTAGTGGTGCACCTGCCGCCCACGTGGTCTCCTCAGTATACTGCAGCTGCACTGAGCAAGACAAAGCGTTTACTTTAGTGACTATTATGTTTAAGTAGGGCAGATGTTTCACAGCACAAACTGGAGCTTGACACAAGTGGACATACTGGTTTGGCATACCGTAATAGTATGCACCAGGAGTATGTATGAGTAGTCTGTTCACAGCTGCTCTGAGGTTCAATGCAAATACAGCATTGAACCAGTCCCCGAACAGAGATATCTTGCACTCTCTCTCTAGACATAGCTGGTCCAATCTTACAATGAGCATAGTGAGCGCCAATCGAGATATGCTGAATAGTACCCTCACTAGTCACTACCCTGGGCTGAAATGTCATGCATCTCTATGATGCCCTAGCTTTCAACTCAATGGTTCATGAGAGCCTGTTCTCTCTCTCTCTGTCTCTAAGCGCAGATCATAACAACTGTGCAAAATGCAAGACTTCTCCATTCTATTTAATAAAAGGTGAAACCTAACCTTGAGAAAAGACACCTGTAATTAAAGAATGCAAATAGAAATGTGTGCGTGTGGTGTGTACACACCCACACGTCTCATTCACACCTACATGTCACCCCCCCCCACACACACACACACACACTATTGATTTTGGGCGGTAATTTCCTGAATGAATGAGGCACGTGGATCCAGGCGTAGCATAGGCTAGCTGATACCCCCTGCTTGTCCATAGAGAAGTCTCACAGTACATGTGCGTAAACAAACATAAGGATTTCTCTCTTACAGCATGTGTGTTTGGAATACCACTCAAACCAACCATCTCTTCAGAAGAGGCAAGAATGTTTTCAACTTACGCAAAACCCCAGATTCATAATTTGCCCCCATTCTCTCATCCAGCTCCTTGTTCTTTAAGGGTTCATCCTTACCATGATGTATTTCCAAATGTGGACAAGAACTTTAAAAAATATTTTCATTAGAAATTGATCGTTTCAAAACTATGCCTCTCACTGAATTGCAATGCTATACTAAAACAGCTCTCAAAGTCACATTTAATACATAAACAAAGTAGATTCAGACCCTATATAGAGCATCACCACAACACAGGTTTTTTATTTCATAAATATGTTGACTTTCTGTTGATTTGAAGAACTGGCTTTGGATCCACAAATCCAGTCTGCTTTTCTTTTTAATAAAAATGCTAAAATCAAGAGGAAGTTAACATTTTTATGAAACAATAAAACTACATTAGTTATCGTGATGCTCTAGTGTCTGTTTGTGTTTGTTTACATACTAAGAGTGTGACTTGAGAGCTGTTTAATCAATGAGGGACATATTTATTAATAATAATTATCAATTGGTATTCACTTTATCTTGTCCATATATGGAAATGGTCCTAGCCTCAAACCTGCTGTTTGGAGCAGAGAAGCCGCTCTAAGCATGAAAAGCTGAGAAACCCTGCAGTACCTGCATGTACATGTCTGTGGGTGATAAGAGCTAGTGGGCCGGACAACGGTGAGATGACAGCGTGTCCCAATGGTCCTGCCTGCCATGCCATTGTTGTGTTTTGGCTGAAGGAATACGCACAGCTTTGGGAGTGCGCATTGCTGGTCAGCAGACATTACATGTACTATGTTTGCATGCAGTGGGTTGCATTTAACTAACTGCCCTATGACAAAGCCTAAAGCCTGATTTACATGTTATTTTCCTAAACACATTGTAAAAAAAAATAAAGAAATTAAAAGAAAGAAATAACAATCAAGTCAATTATGTGAGGGGCACTCTACAGTATATGATCTCCTTCCAGCCAAGGACAATTTGTTTCCTCGCCTTTGTGTTTACACAAACCCTCAGAGCTGGATGGGTTCGCCTCCCTCAAAAAGGGAGCCTTGTTGTTAAAACAACATTATATTGAATGCCAAATCATAGCAGTAATAATAAATGCCGGAAACCCACATGCGGAAACCCTGACATAAACACAACCGTGGACGGATGCACGCATTATACAATCACACCCATCCTCGGTCACAAGAGCTTACTGTGCACATTTGGGCCTGGACTTAACCAACAGGGAACAGTTAAGAGCTCAACAATGGCCTTGTTCTGTTCGCTAACACAGAGGAGGAATCTGTGCGCACTGTGGGGAATTCTGTGCAGAAATAGAGCTGGAGAGCATAACTGAATGAGCAGCAGTGTGGGATAGAGGAAGTGAAGAGAGGCTTGAAGGAGGGAGAGGAGGACCATGATTGTTAACTGGCTAACGAGCCACCGGGGCTGGGGCGCCTGTTCCTGTTCCCGCAGCCTGGCAACAGGCCTGTCTGGGATAAAGGGAAATGTGTGAGTGAGAGTATGAGTGTGTGTGTGTGTGTGTGTGTGTGTGTGTGTGTGTGTGTGCACACGTCTAGGCAATGCCAAACACTTTGCCCAGTGCCTCAGCCAAGGCATGTGTCTGCGCTGTCCTCCCATCCCTCCTGTTCACTCTCTCTCTCTCTCTCTCTCTCTCTCCTTCTGTCTCTCTCAATCCCATCTGATTCAATGTCTTCTAAAATCCAGGACCTTGACCGGTCTCCTGTCTTTCTTCCATATCCTCTGGGGGACACTTAGCATATGTCTGGCAGGCTGCCATATGTATCCCAGCTTCAGGAAGATATAATAGACGGAACATGCACCAAGAAAAACAATTATGTGTATACATATATATATTGAATGGGAACGGACTGTGCACTGTATTTTTGGACATATATATATATATATATATATATATATACGTCCAAAAATACAGTGCACAGTCTGTTCTCAAATGTCCTTAATTTCTCCAAGGGCGGGGGGGCAGTAGTGTTCCTCACAACTGCCCTCTTTATCTGCCCCCTCCACACTCGCTCCCTAGCCATAATCGCTCCCTTCCCGGGCTATTTTAGGCCCATTGTGTTGAAATGACCCGATGGAATGACCCGATGAGGGAAGAAGCCGTGGCCCTAGTATGTGAGGGGAAAAGGAAGGAAGGTGTTTTAAGGGGAGAGGTGGCTGGAACTAGGATGTCGGACCTGACAAAAAAGGGATGTATATCGCGTGCCCCGGGTTACCATTCACAACTATGAGGTCTAACATAAATAAAGCCCTGATGAAGATGGGACCCATCCCTTCAAAAACACATCCACATTACTCTAAGTCCTTGAACATTGTTTGTTGGAGTCTACACCGGTCACAGAGATACTGTGGAAACTAGTACCTCAGCGTGCTTGACTGCTTGTGTGCTTTGGGGGGGGTGGCTGTTGTAAACTCAAAGAAAAGTGCCATGGGTAGTGTTTGGACAGCTGATTGGCACGGCTCTCAGCTCTCATTCCCAGCAGTCAAGTGACAAGAAACAGGACAAGCAGGGGTGACCTCAGCATGCAGCAGATCAACCAGCGATACACTGTGCATGTACTCATGTACAGCAGAACAGTAGAAGCAGACACACTTTCTGTCCATAGTGTTCATCCATTTCATTTTAATAGCATCTCAAAGCCTGAGGCTAAGAAAGACTCAATCCACCCACACGCGGCCCGGGAGAGAAGAGCATTAAGAGATGCAAAGTCAAGAGAAAGAAAAAGCATGGATTGGAACTTCAAAGACAATTGTTCACGTACAACAAACATTACATATACAATATCACAGTATCCTGTACATAGGAGATTAAGAGTCACAGCACAAGGAAGAATGAAAGGCAAGTGCAAAACAAGTAAAGCCTGTTAAGGAACATCAGACGAGTTGCCTCTTTACTAACTCACCCCAGGCATACAGCCAGTGAACTGCATAGCCTGGTATTTGCAATTTAAGTAAATAATGCTTAAACGGTTGAACCTAACCTTATTCTTAGCCTTAACCTCAGTAAAACGTTGACTAAATCTAACCCTATACCTAAACGTAACTTCAGTAAAACTATACCTAACCCTAACCTTACTCTCAGTACAACAAAACAAAGAATACAAGAACCGCAGCACTGAGCGGTTTTGTGTGAGGTTGGTGGAAACAAATCGAGTGGCAAGATGTTAGAGACAAGTAACTGAAACGTGTGACATGCAACAAAGGCCCTCAGGCTCAGGAGTCAAACTTGTGGCTTGCTATCAGGCTGGCTTAGCAGCCTAGGTGCAAAGACGGTTGAGATATCGCCCGGGCCTTGAAATAAAATTTTAAAGTGTAACAACTAACTGACAGATTAAGAAGGCAGTTACCATACACAACATCTCATACTAAAGGACTTCAATGTAAACAAGCTGGAGGTTTTTGTGGGGAAACCCTGTTGATTATTATGGGTGAGTTATCTCAGCTTTCCACTCAAAAACCTACAGGTTGGGCTCAAGTAGCTCTTCTTGATGATGAGGAATTGGCCTGTATACATGACATCACAGCCCCCTCCCTCTTCCTATTAGTTGACCCTCATGATCACAGCCCAGAGGGTAAATGGCCTAGGAAATAATTATGATTACAATAGTGGACTTGCTACTCAAGCCCACAATTATTTCTAACAGTAACCCTTTTGTGCTCGTAATATCTTTCAAAGATTATAACATTTTGGAAAATGAACAGTGAAATAAGGCTTGATATTTTGAAACATAATCAGTCTCCTAGTCCCTAGGAGACTGATTATGTTTCAAAATATCAAGTCCAATGAAAACTAGGCAAGCACCAAAAACAGCCTTCAAGGATCCTATATTATGGAAATAGTAGCAGAAAGAATTCTACGGTCAGCTAGAACAAAATAATGCCATTACAAAGCAAACCTATGGTTTAGTGGAAAAACGTGTTCATAGTGTTTGAACCTATAACTAAGACGCTTTCTGACTGAATCCCTAAAAGCTATAGTTCCACCCATAACCATTTATCAAGTGTGCAGAAAACAAACTCCCTCGTGCCTGCCCTTCTCTTATCTCACACTCCATGGAACACTGCTGGTCTGCTCGTGCCCAGGCAGCATGCCCATCACTTGGCCTCCCTTTTAGTCCAGAAAGTCAACAGGTTTCCTTTCTTTTAAGTTAGAAATCTGGTATATAGTTTGTTTTATTTGCCTAAAATATTGTCTATACATGCATTCATGAATCCACTTGGGCTATTCGTTTTATAGGGGAATATACCATACCATTACTGTATATTTCCCTATAAAATGAATAGCTCAAGTAAGTAAATATGTGAACCTGTCAAACTACATGAGGTTTATATGATTCTGAAAATATTCCAGGCATTAATTTGTACACTTCAGCCAAAGCAGTTTTTAGCCAAAGAGGTGTTTTTGAGGTAAACTAATGCTTGGGATTATCCAGAATCACAAAAACGGCATAGTTTGAGTATTGAGGAATGTATATGGACAATATTTAGGCCAAATCATAATACCAGATTTACCACAAAGCTTGACTGCTGCGCAATTTAGAAGCATTTTATTGACCTGATAAGGAGCACGGTATACGCCACATGAGTACTTGCCATGGAATTTAAGTAATTTATCTATTTACACATACTGATAGCAAGTCATTAAAAGCACTCAGCCTGCTAAGCAACACTCTATGTGCCACTGTACGAATAGGTCCCTCCCTGGCTGGATGTTTGACAAGGAGACATGGAGAAATGTGGAGAATGTACTCAAACATTTATCGGTGAAGTAATGCTCTATTTGCCACCCCATAGAGCGCCATTGTGGACCCATGGGTACACCAAGGCTTTACGTTCAAAATATTGAGCATGTAGAAACTGCCAGATGGTAACTGCTGAGCAATTTCCATAATTGGCATAACATGTGACCGTACCATTAACAACCTAGAAGGAAACAAGTCAAAAATGTGATCCTGCTTTATGTGCCATGTGACATGTCTATCTAACTAGGTGGTTTTCATGATGCTGAATCCATTCCAAACATCAATTTAGCCAAAACACTCATTGAGCTGAAAACAGCAAAAGCAGCCAAATGTGCCGACTAAGCAGCACATTTATGGTATGGATGTATTTAGTCCAAGGAGTGTTTTCTTAGCAAAACAAATCCTTGGAATGGATTCAACGTCCAGGAAACCACTGAGTTGGACATATCACAGGCTACATAAAGCATGATGAACGTTAACCTTTTGGGCTTCTACAGGTTGTTAATGGTATGGTCACATCACATCACATATTAGCCTTAGGCCAATTGTGAAAATTGCTCAACATGAAAGTCAGCCTTTCTACATGCAGGGGGCCACACACAACCTTCTCAGATAAAAGCTTGGTGTACTCAACATGCCTGGGTTCACAGTATGGAAAATGGACTACCACAGTCTACTAAGAAGAAGCAAACTTAGTGGAAATTACTTCATTTAAAGGGGAATTCCACCCATTTTCAAAACATTCCTGCGCGGATACAAGTGTGTACCCATTTGTACCCTCTCAGGAAAAAGGGGTCTGAAAGAAAAATCATAAACATAGTGAAATACATCTTGATGATATGATCAGATGTATTTCACCATGTTAATGATTTTTTTCAGACCTCCATTTTTAGGAAATACAGAATTGGGGGAACTTTTTTTTATCATGTCCACTCAACATCTCTAAGGTATATTAATGACATATTAAAATGTTGAAAATGGGTGGAGTTTCCTTTTAAAATGTGGGATATTGATGCCTGTTTACAACAGGCATCATTATAGATAACGTTGCCAGTAAACGACAACGACAATACACCGAGTGGAAGGGGCTGAGGAAGTCACATTGGTAGCATTGGTGTCCCGTGACATGATGCTGAATGACAATTAACACATGCCTGTCAGTCTCTGAACAGGCGTTTAACGTTCCGTTTCAGTTTCGGGTTTGACAGGCTAAACCTCGTGAAATTAGTCGAAGCCTTATTATGCTACAGCCACACCGTTGCTTTATATACGTGTTTTTCCAACGTTTTTGATACCTACACCATTTACTTTTGGCCACGGACCACCATTTCAGGAAATTTTAGCCCCAAAGACCCCCAACATAAAGATGTCTTTTGCTTTTGTCAACAATACCAGGCTGGATTTGGGAAACAACACATGCAAACAAATCAATCAATGCAAATAAAAAATGACCATTAGTCTACTCTTCTACATCCTCTAGTTATGTAGATTTGGGCTTATCCAGAGGATGAATATAACCCTTGAGAGGGTTTAATTTTTACGCTTTCAAAAGTTATCTGGTTAACCAACTTTCCATCTGGTTAACCAACTTAGCTGGGGACCACCTGGAACCCTCTCAAGGACCACTTTGTGGTCCACTCTAATCAGTGTAATGCCACATTTATAAATACCACACATTGTAATGTCAGTGATCACAATGGCAGTGGTGATGTGTTCTTTAGCCTACCTTTCCCGTTCTGCCATGCTGTGTACCAGGACAGGCTTAGAAATGACGTGAAGAAAATAATCGCAGTGGCAACAGTTCCATTTCTGAGCCTCATCTCATTTCAGCGGGTTCTCCGGGGCTGCCGACCGAGCCCCGCTGTCTCTCTCTACCGTCAGGATGTCGAGCTATAGAGGCGGATGTGCAGGCATATGGTGGCCGCTGGTGAAAACACCACCCTGGTGACTGGTGGAAGGAAGGACCCCGGTCGGGCAGAATTATAACGGAGACTTCAGTTATGACGGGGGGATAGTGATGCCTCCCGGGCTAGTCCGCTGGAGCTAATTCTTTAGAGGGCTGTGGGTCGGTCACGACGATGCAGCCTCCTCCTCCTCCTCCTCAATATTTTGACGCGTTTTACTCTTTCCCGATAAGAGCAGCTCGGTCGGCGAGGGGGCTGACAGTGCTGCTGCTGCAGGTTGGCTAGCTGACTGTATAATCTATAGAGGCCATGTTATAGCTACAGGTTGGGTTGCAGCATTCATTTAAATGTCAGATGAAGATGATTCAATCCTCCGCTGTATTATGGTCCCAGATGGATGACTATAGTCCAGTCCACAGGCGACGCCGCCTCGTCGATCTGGTACTACCAGCTAAACAAAAAAAACGAAACGAGAAACGCGCTCCTCCTATGTAGTCCATTCACCACCCTGACATGATCAGCAAGTTTTAGCTACCATACTGCAGCCCCCATGTCCCCTTTGTTAAATCAACGGGGAACATTAACATACCAAGTATACACACGGGTAAAGTTATTTAAGCCCAGCAGCCACTCGGCACGCTTCGAGGCCAGCCAAGCTGAAGCTGAAACTCAAACAAACCACCAGTCCTACTCCTCAGCTCCGCCTGCACGTCACCTGCCGCTTGCCAAAACAGAAGCAACCCCCACACACCACCGTTAGCTGCTCGGTTTTAGCTTGTCGACTTCAGATTAAAAAAATGATAATAAAATGAAGTAACACGCGTTCGTTCCCGTTTTGAATGCAATGCAACTGCCTCGTCTGCCCGTGCCGTGTTGTTGTTGTTCCTCAAACCTCAAAAGTCGTTTTAGTGAGTCAATCCTTGCTGCTATTGGTCGTCGGAGGGATGGTGCACTCGATTTTCATCCACATGGGGGGAGCACTGAGAGTTAGCAATAAGGTTCTATATTTTCTATGCATCGACTCCACCTTCTGGTTACCAGATTTGACAAAACGTACGCCCCCTCTGCTTGCAGTCATTTTGCTCGTCAGGGGTGTGGGTGTGTGTGTGTGTGTGTGTGTGTGTGTGTGTGTGTGTGTGTGTGTGTGTGTGTGTGTGTGTGTGTGTGTGTGTGTGTGTGTGTGTGTGTGTGTGTGTGTGTGTGTGTGTGTGTGTGAGAGAGTGACAGGATATTCCATCATGCATGGCAATTACCGGTATATTGTCCCACCACAGTTATGTTAGTTATCTGCAGACACCGTTGTCCCACTCTCATATATATATATATATATATATATATATATATATATATATATATATATATATATATATATATATATATATATATATATATATATATATATATATATATATATATATATATATATATATATATATATATATATATATACACAACCAAGGACAACTTCCACAGTAGGAGGAAGTAACCGCACACTCCAAGGATGCTCAGGACAATTACATATGTTGCTTCATTGTTTTATTGCACGCACAACGCGTTTCGCCATGTAGGCTTCATCAGGTGCTTTGCAAAGCACCTGATGAAGCCTGAATCGCGCCATCTTGCGGCGTTCATTGCATGCCAGAGCTCAAATCGTGTCTACAGTAAAATCGCATCCTATGATTGCGTCACAACACTGTGTCGCAAACCCATGGCATGCATGAAAGTGCGACTATTTTCAGCCATACTGTAGCCGTGTGATGTGTGAAAAAACCTGGCAGTCCAGGGGCCCATAATTTCTAGATGGTCAATGACAATGTAATCTTTGAGGAACTGCTTGTTCGCTCATTGTAGGCCTACATCATCATGGCAATATGTTTATTTGCTCAGACACAAATTCTCCATTTATTGTCAATGGGAATTTGACAAAATTAGCACATTTGCTTTGATAGAAATCTTTCATATTTCTGAGGTTTATTGTGAATGATTTCACATATGTCATACCATTGGTTTGTAACTGGGTCACGCTACCACCTTGTAGATCTTCTCCTTTGAGAAACGTGCCACCATGTCTCTGTACAATACATCTGCTCATCACATAAAGAACATCTTAGCATTATTTGTTTTCAGAACTTCCTAGCTGTTTCTGATTGTAACCTGTTTATCATTACTAATGCAGTTATTGTTTGAGTTTTCTGTCACCAATGGTTGATATCTGTTCCCAGGAGACTCTTAGCCTATAGGTCACGCTGATCTCTGAACCAGTTCCATCCAGTATAATCTTTTGTTGTTTTGTTTTACCTATCCATGTGTAACTGTGACGACAATTCATTGTGATTACAATTGTGTTAAATATTCTCAGCATCCTATGGGATGTTGGGAGAGCCTTTGTTCATCATGCTGCTTGTCTGTGCTTCCGTATTAAATCCTCTCCACCAGAATATGACTCCATTATTCAACAAAGAAACACGACTCTGTTGACTGGTAATATACTTTGTTTGTATGTCTTTGCTCTAAGGGTCCATTTGGTTACAGTTAGTTGTTCAGGAGTGCATTCAATCATTTCATGTTTTCCTCTGGGTACATTTACTCCTGGTTTACCATTTTACCTATGATCCATTTAGCTCTGAATTACAACTGAATATACTAACAACTAATATGCTCTTAAAGCTTACAATAAGTACATTTTGGCTCAGTACTTATACTTTGTGTTACTTGAGACTATTACAATTGGATGACGGAAATTTTCTATTCATTGTCATTTAATGTGCTGTTACAAATTTGTTCAATTTGTTCAGTCAGGCACATGATAAGTTCAACATGTAATTTCAATGGCCTTTAATGTTTGTTTTAGTAATAGGGCACAACTCTATAGAGGTCTTTCTGAGACCTATATATCCCATACTCTGAGGGGATGGCGGCCATCTTGATGGTAAGCCATAAGTTATATTCAATGGAATGTGGATGCAATGACAGGCGGAGAAAAGATACTAGCACTACTACTACTACTAGCCATACCACTACTACTACTAGCAGTACTACTACTACTACTACTACTACTACTACTACTACTACTACTACTAGTAGTACTACTACTAGTAGTACTAATAGCAGTAACTACACATGCCAGCAATGGATGTGATGACAGGCAGAGAGGAGATACTACTACTACAACAACAACTACTACTACTACTACTACTACTAGCAATACTACTACCACTCCTACTACTACTAGCAGTAATACTTCTAGTACTAATACTAGTATTAATAGCAATAACTACACACACCAGCAATGGATGTGATGACAGGTGGAGAGGAGCTACTACTAGCACCACTCCTACTACTACAATGACAACAACAACTACTACTACTACTAGCAGTACTAGTACCACTACTACTACTACTACTACTACTAGCAGACCTAGTACTACTAGCAGTACTACTATACTACTAGCACTACTACTACTACTACTGCTACCAATGCTAATGCTAGCAACATGCTAACATGCTAATGCTAACATTCTAACCCGAACATGCTAATGCTAACATGCTAATGCTAAAATACTAATGCTAACATGCTAATGCTAACATGCTAACATGCTAATGCTAACATGTCAATGCTAACATGCCAACATGCTAATGCTAACATGTCAATGCTAACATGCCAACATGCTAATGCTAACATGCTAATGCTAACATGCTAATGCTAGCATTAGCATGTTGACATTAGCATGCTATCATTAGCATATTATCATTATCATGCTATTGTTAGCATGTAGTAGTAGTAGTCTGCTAGTAGTAGTAGTGCTAGTAGTAGTAGTACTGCTAGTAGTAGTAGTAGTAGTAGTAGTAGTGCTAGTAGTAGTAGTAGTGCTAGTAGTAGTAGTAGTACTGCCAGTAGTAGTACTGCTAGCAGTAGTAGTAGTACTGCCAGTAGTCGTACTGCTAGTAGTAGTAGTAGTACTGCCAGTAGTAGTACTGCTAGTAGTGGTAGTACTGCCAGTAGTAGTACTGCTAGTAGTAGTAGTACTGCCAGTAGTAGTACTGCTAGTAGTAGTAGTAGTAGTACTGCCAGTAGTTGTACTGCTGGTAGTAGTACTAGTACTGCCAGTAGTAGTACTGCTAGTAGTAGTGGTAGTACTGCCAGTAGTAGTACTGCTAGTAGTGGTAGTACTGCCTGTAGTAGTGGGGCTTGTAGTAGTAGTACTGCCACTAGTAGTACTGCCAGTAGTAGTACTGCCAGTAGTAGTAGTACTAGTAGTAGTAATAGTGGTAGTACTGTCAGCAGTAGTAGTAGGAGGAGGAGTGGTGCTAGTCGTAGTACTGCTAGTAGTAGTAGTTTTAGTAGAATGCATTCCATTGAACACTTCACACTTGTTTACCAACAAGATGGCCGCTCCTTTCTGAGTATGGGACTGAGAAAGGCACAACTCTATAGCTGTATAAATACAGTAGTAGGGCTATCGTCCCTCAAAAAACAAAAAAAAAGCATGTAAGCTACATTACAGTATAGCAAGTTACAACAATTTCATGACACTTTATATTATACATTATATTTGTACTATACAGTAGTTGTTCATGTTCATATTAACATTTGAAATACTCTTATATGATGCCTTTATTATACTATATATTATACCTTATACCTTTTCACATTTTTCTGTACTGCACAAGTGTTTTGGAGTGTACATACAGCACACACAGCGAGTAACTCAGAAATCAAGATCAAAACACGGAGTTGAAATTGCGAAGATATTAATGAAACAAGACCATAAATGTGGTGACCTATTTCAAGAAAGTGGATATGAGGTAATTATGAGTTGACCTTGGACTAATTAGCATCATCCTACTCTATGATAAAAATGAATTGAAACTAAATCAGTGATACATGTCTAAACCTTTGATAACATAGAAATGTGCATGTTCATTCATTGTCGGCAAAGAAACATTCACACAGTATATGCATGTTGATCATTAACAATACAAGCTACCTCCACCATGAGAATTCAATAACCTTGAAACACAGGGAAGTTTAATATTTAAATATTTTTTTCCATTGTAAAAAGCAAAGTACAAGAGGAAAACTGAAATAATACAGTATGGTGGTTGTGAGAGGTTTTCATGAACACCTGTTCATAGGCTGAAAAACGCAGGGAGGTAATTCGATGATAAAGTGTTGAATTTATATATTGCCTTTTTCTGGTCTTTCAAATTATTCAAATGTGTTATACAACCTCATCCCACACAAGCATTCACACCCACTGTGACGGCAGAACATTACATGTTCTAAGCAGTACACCCTCCCACACCAACAGTGGAGACAAACAAAATAATCACCTTAGAATGGAGTGGCTTTGAAATAGTCTTCCAGTCGAATGAGTGCCACTCCACCAAACCAATCTTGTAGCCACACCTGGATCAACTCCAGCTTCATGAAGAACCAGTTGTGTCCCACTGGCCATTTCTTCATAACAGGATGTCTAAAAAGACAAGAGGTGCATTATGTAGTTTTGCAAGGACACAATTATTTTGTATTGTGACAATGGAGAAAGCAATATTCATGCCCTGCATAATACTCCAAGTCACCTTGAGAACATAGCTTCCTTTGCAAACTCTTGCTCCTCTGGGTCCACTTCTACCATTTTGCCTGTTAATGTAAGTCGAGCACATCTGGGATCCTCAGGATCATATACCATTTGCCTTGAAATAGAAAATACACTCACATTTTAGCATGACTGAGGGTTGATGAAAATCAATATAGATATATTATACATACACACTCACTGGCATCACCACTGGCATTTGTTAATGAACACCTGTGCACTGTGCACAAACTGCACATGCACATTATCACCAAATCAGCCAATTCACATGGAAGCAACTGGATGCATTCAGGCACACACATGGTCAAGTCAATCTGCTACAGTCCAAACAGCAATAGATTGGGGGTGTAAGGTGACTATGAATATGGCTCCATTGACGAAGGCAGGAGAGATCTTTTTTTTTTAATATGTTGTAATGTACGGTAATATATTTTGTGCAAATTGTAGCCCTTTGTGTGCTGCTCTTAACAGACAGAAATGCATGGACTTGGTACAGACTTCTGCTGTATCCCATCTCAATATTTGATGTGTTTTGCTTTCAGAGATCGTTATGTAATTTGCTGTTGGTTTTCTATTAACTTGAACTTGTGAGTCTATTCGACAAGGCATTTCTTGTCAACAGAACTCTTTTTTTTCTTCGCACCATTCTACCTCATTCTGATGGCTTGGCTACATCAGATTGTCTTGACCATTATGTGGATGGCTCAATGAAGTGCTGCCTTGTAATTACAGTAAAATGTTCATTAACATGCTGGTGGACAAGCGTACAGTGAGCCAGTCAGCCAGTGAGTGTATATTGTGTGAGCGTGTATACTCTATATACCTGCAGAAGTCTCCCTCAGCTTCAGAGAATGTGAGAGAAGCATAAGGCATACTTTTAAGGTCTGAGACAGAGTTATCCATTGGTGTAACATAGAAATAGATTACTCCAGTACTGTTGTCATATGGTCCATCACTGACTGAGAAGATGTTGCCAAAGGGGAGGCCTTTTATCTGTGCATAAAGAGGGAACGTGTTACGTAATTCATCGGCATACCGGTAGTACATCATCACCATCATCATTATCCTTAACAATATACACTATTCCACTGCATACTACTGTATATTCTTAACGTATAGTGTTAGGATAACATGTGGTGGCAGTAGGCTACATGGTTAGAATAAAAATCACACCTGGGTGAAGTGAGGGGCACTCACTTCACACAGGTTAGCTTTGTACTTTGCATGCAGGTTGCATGGTTTGCCAAGCACAGGAAAAAAAACCACTGCCCTTACATGCACAGGGTGTAACTTACACCCTGTCCATTATAATTTGAATCATCAAAAAATATGGCAAAAAGTGTCATAGTAATTATTCAGCACAGTTTAAAGGTAGGGGAAGTGATTTGAAATTCATGGTGTAGTACCAGCCTGGTGCACTAGGGGCCCCCAACAGTAGCTACACTATGTGAACCTGCTGCTCGCTCCTGATTGGAGGAGAATTGGTGGTGATCTGGGGAACTTTTATTAGCTCCTCTGCTAACGTGGGGGAGGGGGAAACTCCATATGTGGTTTCCACACCTTATAATAGAGCATTTTAACAGAAAAAAATATTTTTTGGGTGATATCTGACAAAAGTGAAATCACTTCCCCTACCTTTAATATCTTTGTCATACAGACACTCACTGCCTGTAGGTAATTTGGCCTGTCTGTCCAAAACTACACATAATACCATATATTACATGAGTATTTTAAAAGGACACATCACCATATGACATGTAGCCTATTATTTAGCAGTGTCTTACTTCCTTGACTATCATTCCCATCAGGCGCGTAGCGTGCGTCGGACATCAGCCTCGGCCAGTAGAACCCCCCCCCCCCCCGCATAGCGGCGGACATCTAAACCGGGCGATAGATAAAGCCGTTGTTACTTTCTAATAAGTAATGCAAGAAAGAGAAGCGTGAATGAAACGTCAATAAATACACAGTGCAAGTATATTTGTATATATGTATAAGTAGGCTATATGTATTTTCGTTTATTCTCAAAATTTGTATTTACAAATACCTTTCATCCCCAGCCTCTCAAGGCAAGTACAAAAGGTTTTAGGCTACTGGAAATAGATGGGCGCATGGGCCATTAACACCTATTGTTTTGGGGGGCCAACTTTGCCACCTCCAGTCACCAGGACCAGTTAAACAGGTTTTGACCCATTTGATAACAATAGCCTGGATGAATAGCGGGGCGTCAAGCCGACTAACACCACCAACACTAAGCTACTCATGATGTCTGTCTGTCTGTTCCCCTGAATTCTCGGCCCCAGTGTACTGTACCTCAGCCTGGGCCAGCAAAATAATTCGGGGCCATGGCTCCAATGGCCCCAATGACGCTACGCCTCTGATTCCCATAACGCTTTGGTGCACTGCAACGTTTTGTGGATAGGGCGAGGGATGACAGCAGCATCCAGCATTTTTACAACCACATAGACCCAAATTGTGACTGCTGAAAAAAACGTTTCATTACCTCGTCCTGTGTTGAGGTGGTGGAGAGAAATCCCCAGTCGCTATAATGAGCTATATACCTCGCAGTCCTGGCTGTTTCTTGGTGGGGGGGAGGAGGTCTATTAGCAGACTTTTTGATTTCTTCCTCCGTCCGATATGAAAATAATCGAGATGATAGAGGAGCTACATCGTCGTCTGCCGATGGCTCACCCTTCAATTCTTTGGGCTTTTCGGAAACATCTGTCATGACGTTGGAAGGATATGCCTGTTGTTTCCACAACCCAGCGCCGCTGTCCACAAGCAGGGCAGGTGCGACCTCCTCCTCCTCCTCTGACATAGCGTCCAGTTCCCCCTCCACTACAACATCGTTAGAGGAGACAGCCCAAGAAACGGAGTTTCTCAGGGTGTAGTTCTGACAAAGACACAGGCAGCTGGCAAATATTGCCAGGAGAAAGTAATCTGGGAGCCGTTGGAACGGCATTGAGGTGGTGCAAAGGTTTATGGAGAAAAAAATGTACCATGTCCTCTGAACCAATGTTGTTTACACTCTCACGTGTATTCTTGCTCTCACACGAGTAGGAGCTGTCAAAGTAGAGAGAAAGCGACAGAGCCACCGCCAGGCACGCCAGGGAACTGCAATTATCTGTACTCATCACAAATTATGGACATACTGGAATGTAATAGGCAACTAGATCCCTCGTTACAAAACCAGTGCAAGTAATTTGAGAAATTGAAGAATTGATGATAATTTCAGAATCAGGTGCCGTTTTTCCTTTCTTGACTGTTCATACCATTCACTCAGATCTTGCAAAAGTTTTGCACATATACTGCCAATGTGAAAAGTATACTATATTTCAACCCCCCATGCCTGCAACATGCCCCTCTATGACATAGGTCAAAGGAAAAGTGGACACTTATAATGCAGGCAACCCATGCTGACCAAATCTGTCCTTTGCTGTCTGTTCTTCACAGTATCCATGCAATCTCTCTGTCATCGCTCTCTGCCCAGGAGACTGCTGACCTGTGGACCACCATTGGTTCCTGTTCTGTTAAAAGACAATGCTTTCCATGTGCTATACATATTCATTTTATATACATCCCTCTAGTACGTTTGTGTGAGTGTTATAGTTAAAGTTCAAATATTGACCCCAATGGAAACAAACCGACTGCTTTCTTGAATTCAGCTGACCTTTGTACTTCCCTTGAGTTCCCTGTGCTTGTTCATGCAAACCGTTATTCAATCAATCAACCAACCCATCAATCCAACAGATCTATTGTATGAGTGTTGTTCCAGACTGTGCTTTGGCTAACACTGTAGCCTACAGTCTGATAAACGTGATATTTGTTTAAATCAGCATTATACACATTACTCCCTAATTCTATTAGCTGATGCTGATTCTGTCTAGCTCCCCATGACTCCACGTCTGTGTACTGTGGGTGCACTGCTCCGCCATTCAGCACCACCAGAGGGACGCAGAGCACTCCACACACAGCACCTCTCAGTGCCCCAGTCTCCCAGTTATTACCTCCGCAGCTGATGAGGCTAGAAGAGGCATTCTTTGGTTAGTAAACTTAGACAGAAGGACTTGTTAGTTTCAGTAGTGGTCAGAATATATTAATACAATCTGGGAATACATTTCTTATTAAGGATTTTCTTCACAATGTGTTTTGTCTATCGTCTACTATCACATCCAACTTTCATCACAATTTTGACAGCTGCTGAATTATATAACCAATATAAGGCCAAATTTCTTTATACTTAAGTAGTAAGTGACATGTCAAACTATAGGATTCGCATGATTTTTAAACCATAAATAAAAAATAAAAATTATATAAAATAATTTAATTTCATCCACTTGCCAGAATGTGCTGATCTTATCACATTTGTGGCTCTGGCCACAACATCTATGGCTGTTTTTAGTGCAAAGAGTAGGCCGTTTTTCAAGCAAATACATTGATACAACAAGATATAATATTAGCAATTTTATTGTTTAGCAATTACCTAAAACAGCACTCAGATGTTTAATCACCTACCAAACATAAATATTCATTGCATAATACTTCAAGTGGTTAATCTTGTGTGGTCTCTGTTTATAACAAAGAAAGGCTTTTCCACAAAAATATAAACATACTATATATAGACATCTGGAATGTTATTGTTAGTCCATGGACTTATCACTCCAAGCCATTGACTTTCTCTTAGCCATTTCCATCCAGGAAGGTTGTCCACTGTTGGACATGGACTGCAGGGGAGACGACTGCAGAGGTGACGACGAAGGCATTGAAGGCGGTGCGATTTGTTTTCTCAGCCATTTTTCCTCGTGATCAGCGAGCCTCCCTGGAACTTTGGAAGGGCTGGACTCTGAAAGAAACCCTCTCTCTGTTACTCTTTGCACTTTGAACACAGATTTCTACCATTTTCCATTGTTAAGCTGCCCATAGCTACGCACCTTGAAGTCTCTCTCCTGGCTTCCCCTCTGTGTCTTTATTTGAAGTGGTGGTGATAGGTATGGGAAGAGACTTAGCTGGTGTCCTTGCTTCTGTTTGGGGTTTCCTTAGTTCCACCTGTAGACGTTATAATAAGATAATCTCAATGATGAGGTATTTTATTATGCAGAGAGAACCGGTATCACACAAATTGTGCTGCATTGCATTTTATAGTGTGAGGTGTGAAGTACCTTGTTCACGGATGGAGCTGTGAACTCTGTTTGTTTCTGGAGGAAGGCTGCTCGTTCACCTACAGACACTGCCAAATCTGCCCGCCTCTCTGATGGTCCTTCTCCTTTCCCCTGAAATACAGTGGATCTTTCTCCTCTTCCTACAGGTGGAACTGAAGCAGGAGCTGCTGTTGTTGAAGGGGAATAGCTAGAAACCAAGGCCTGAGCTGATGTCAAAGGTCTGGGCTGGATGGCAGGACGGAGACCAGGGTTATTCCTGGTTGGAGGAGGTTGGCTTGAGGGAGTAGATTGTGTCAGTGATGATTGCACTGGTGCCTGTGGTTGTGGGGAGTAATATTGTTCTTTTACAGTTGCTGTCTGTACTTGTGTGGCATTTGGTGCCTGTGATTGAGTCACAGTCTGTGCTTGATTTGTTGGCTTTTCTTGTGGCTGCGATGTTGCCTGTGTGCTTGTGAAATCTCTGGGAAGTCTGCTTGTCAAGAGCTGCTGAAAGCTCCTGGTCTTTTCCATGGCCATGCTCATCCATGATACCTCAGGAGAAGACTGTGGGAGAGTCTCTGCATCCTCCTTGGGTTTTGACAGGATAGTCTGAGCTTCTGAAGTCACAGCAGGAATCACGGGAGGGTCAGCAGCAGGTGTTTGGATACATTTTACTGGAAGGGTGGAGGGACCGGTCTGGTATGGTATTCCATCTAAATAATAAAACAAGGGAGTTAGACAATTTGCAGTGCAATAGCCAGCCTGTGTGCTGTTTTAATGAGCACAAAGGTCCCCTGGGATTGGTAAAGTCTTATCACTCCATAGTGATTATTGTACTGTGTGTGATTATTCTACTTTGTGTGAAGGTTAGCTCCTCACAGACATTATATTACTATCTGATAATAACTAACTACGTGATCAAAGTCTAATCCTGCAGTAACTGAAACCTTTGTTGTTATAATTCTGTTCTAAACCTATAGCACGTGCGTGCGTGTGTGTATGTGTGTGTGTTCATGCGGAGTGGGCTGGGTATTAGATAAGACAAAAATCCAGGCAAATTTCATGCAAAGTAAAAGAATAATATACTGTAGGTTTACTACTGTGCTCTGACTCACCTGTTTGTCTAAGCGACCCAGGGGTATAAGGGTTGTTTGTGGACAGCTTTGCAGATGCAGGGCTATCATTATCTCCTAAATTCACTCTTGCTTTGCTGTTGCCATGATGTTGGTCAGACAAGGCCGACTTAGTGGGACGGTTGTATGGCACATTGGGGGGTGCTAGCGACCCCATCTCTGCACTGTGACGTTTAAATCTGGAGTCAGAAGGTGTTGAGGCCACATCTGCCCGAAATTTCAAAGACAGGGAGGTGGAGCGGAGCGTAACACCAAATGCTGTCTTTCCTTCACCCTCTGGGTCATCTTTTGCTTCCACTGTATTCTCTACACTCTCCTCTCTGGCCTTGACGTCCTCTTTCTCTACAGCACCTGCATCAACAGCTATCTGCTTCAACGGCATGACTGGTTCACCTTTTATTACACTGTCTTTTCTGTCCTGTGACATTGGCTCTTTGCACTGAGCTTCCCCTTGCAAAGGTGTTCCCACAGCAGTAGACCCTACTTTCTGTAACTCTTTTTCTCTCTGGTTCATGTTTGAGGGTGACAACTTAAATTCTGCTCCATCCCCTATCTTTAGCCTGGCTCTGTCCTGTTCCAATACCCCCGAGACACTTCCTGATCCGGGTCTCTCTCCGACTTGGCCTTTGGCAGCAATGCCAGAGAAACGGAAGGACCCGGAGCCTGGGACTGGCCTCTGCAGCACTCCTTTGGTGGATGGCACGTCTCTCTGACTTTGAACCTGCTGCCGAGCAAAGAAAGACCTGGAAGCCCCCATGGAGGTTAAACCGGCCGAGGTTTGATCATTAGGGCATGAGACAGGACCATTAGATGAGGCCTGTGTCTCAAAATCCCCAGGGACAACGTTTTGGTCTTGCTTGTCTGGATGAACAGGTGATGACTGTGACTGTTGGCCAGCAAGTGCATCAGCAGGTCTGTGGGGTTTGTCTGCAAGTGGTTGTGTGGACACTCTGGCAGTGACAGCCACCCCACGGTCCTGTTGGGTCAGCCTTGTGGGCAGGGGTTTCGGGGGTTCTTGTGGGACAACGGGACTGGGTGTGATGGGCAAAGGCTCTATGGATTGTGAAGGTGGACTTTGAGATGAAGCCACAGTGGTAATTTGCTCCTTCTCTTTCTCCAGCACCTGGGCGGCATCAGAGTGCAACTGTGCCACCTCATCGTGAGCAGGCGGTTGTTGATCCTCGTCCTTCTCAGACATGGAAACATGATGAGTGTTGTTCAGAGGTTTGCAGTCAGTCTGATGAAAAACAGAGGAGAGAATGGTTGAGATGGTTGAGGTTGCATGTTCATCCTCATGTGTCTAAATTTGTGTGTAAAAGAGAACAATTCACTCACTGCTGGTTCACTCATTGCTGCAAGCCTCTTTCCTTTTGCGCTGGCCCTCTGGTTTCGGGGTTTGACAGACATGCGGTGACGCGCTGCAGAGGTATCCAGGCATGGGGTGAATTGGGCCGGACTACTGAAGTCCATTGAAGGGGCAGCACTGGCAGGAGGGGCAGCGGGGAGAGATGGAATGACGGGCACAGGTTTGATCAATGAGGCTTTCGGGATGGGTGGGAGCTGGCGAGAGGTAATCTGCGATGTAACCTGAGGAAAAAAAGAAAAAATGAATCAGACATGCATGCATGTGGTCACCCCCCACGCAAACGCACACCATTAATTTCATACACGCCTTACTACCGGTATAATAAATACTGGCATTACCCTATATTGCTTACACTAGCCCTAAAATACAGTTGTATTTATACATCTGTGGCTTAGGCCGTTTTCACACTGCCACTGTTTAGTTTGTTTAAAATGAGCCATGGTCCGCTTACTCCTTTGGTTTGCGCATCAGACATGTGTTGCAGATCAAAGAAACAAACCATGAACCAAACGGACCACAGTGCAGTTCATTACTGGTGTGAAAGCGTTATCCAAGGTCTATACGTAAGCTTGTAGATCTGTTCATTTGTCCCACCACACAGATATGACAAAGTCACCATGCACGCAATGTTTAGTTCATCTCAAGCCCCCTTCCCCTCCAGCAGACATAATGATGATCGTGTGTGTGTGTGTGTGTGTGTGTGTGTGTGTGTGTGTGTGTGTGTGTGTGTGTGTGTGTGTGTGTGTGTGTGTGTGTGTGTGTGTGTGTGTGTGTGTGTGTGTGTAGCTAGTGGCATTTCCAAAAGTCTCTAGGAGTCTCTAGGGTCAGGATGGAGTGTTATTTTCTTTTCATTTACTGCTTTATTTTGTATAAGCGATATTAGCTTTTGAAAACAAAACAAGAAAAAGTTGTCCTTTAAGGCAGGGGTTTTCAACAGGTGGTCCGTGGACCACTGGTGGTCTGTGAAGGTTTTGCGCATGGTCCCTGAACCTGCATTTAGGATACTGGTCCATGGAAACACGACAGTGTTGTCAGTTACTCGGAAGTCTTATCGAGGTCAGGACATTCTCAAGAAAGCTAGAGTTAGATTGTCAAGAATGCTTGCCTGATGAGTCATGATTCCTGGGAATTGTGCCCATAATTAAACAATCAATGGAGTTGGATGAAGAGAATCATAATTTGGCTAATTTTCCAGCTAGGTCGATTATTAGTCAGGGTGGTCGTCCCCAGGTTGATGGGGTGATTACGGATTACAGCTATGGTAATTATAATGCACTATATCATCGGATCCAATTGAAAACTTAGTTCTTGTACAGTGTCATAAGCATCATTATATTATATACAGTATCTTTACTGTATAAGGTATTATCAACGTTATCACCGGTTAGGTCGCATTTCCCCATCTACGCTACAAGTTACTAAAAAAAAATGTGTCTTACCGGCCTCTATGTTAAAATTCCTAGGTGGAGGTCTGAAGATCGTCTTTAGACAAAGGAAGTATAAAGACAGGCTACCAACAAGGACAAGCTCACCAACACTGATGCATCTTATGGTGTCTCCCTGCCTTTTATACTAAATGGTAATCTACTGTAGGAGGTTACCAGTATACAGAGGTCACCTGAGGCAGACAGGAATACAATGAGTCTTAATCAATGGTTGTGTTCCATTTGATATCGTTGTCACAGTTCACACATCCTTCTGTTAGATGTGATCATTAATACCTAACTGATAAAGACTCATTGTACTCAAACTTTTATCTCTGGTGACTGTCAACCAATTTCTCCCAAAATTCTCAAAAAGTTCTACTTTTGAAGCTTTTCACTAATTGCTAGGGGGGTCTGGAAACAAGCTAAATCCACCACATCGGCAACACTGGAGAGAAAATGCAAATCATTTATATTGTAAAATAATAAGCTACACAGGCCGAAATTATTCATAGTCACTCACTAGCGAAAGACGTGACACTGTCCAAATGTATTTACTGAAATGATCAGATGATTAAGGCCTATAGACTTTGGATTATTTCTTAAAGATATAAGTGTCTCACATTGTCAGATTTTTTAGGCAATAAACAACAGTAACAGACAGTTAATAAGTTCAGCATTGATGCAGAACATATCAGATTCAAATAGGATGTATACTGTAACCTACATGGAGGAAATGTCCTTTTAATCAGGAAGTCTCAGGTGACTTGTGTGCATGATAAGCGCATATTTTCCAAACACCTGCTTCTCTGTTCACACAGTATCTGCTCCTAATTGACTTGATAATAATAATAAAAAAAGCATGAGTGCTATTATGAATGCTATGCCATTCCATGTTGCTGTTCTCTTCTGTCTCTGTGTGACCGACCAAAATGTATTTGTAAATAGTGATTCTCCCCTTCTTTCCCCCTAAAAAATGTGCGTTTAACATATCCACGTGTCATTTGTATACATATTTGATTCACTTTAGACAGTCCAGTGTGAACACCAAATTAACCAAAATCAAAATGGAACTATTCAAATATCCTCGATCCGGAACTTTTGGTGAAAAAACGGCCTTTGATTAGAATGCATTTGTAGAATCAGCCTCAGATCCATAACCTTATGAAACTGCTGTATGTATGAATTCATGAATCTAAAATGAATCCAGGTCAGATTGACCCAACAACTACCTAAATATTAGCTAGACATTCCTAATAGTAACATAATAAAATGCCTATCTGTTATCCACTTCACCCAGCTACATATTCAAGAATCAAGTTCTGCGGGGAACAGAAAAAAGCAGATCTGATGAACACAGTGCATTTTTGTTTTGCTATACATTTTGAGCCTGTGGATCAGTTCTTTATAGCAAAGGGATTTGATGTAGAGGCAAAAAATAGCGTTACAATTAGAGCCAACTCGGGTCAAGTTTACTAAGTATAGACGTTGATAAATCACCTTGCTGGCGGTCCCTGTGGTAATGATGTCACCCACCGGCGTCTCAGAGGGGCTGTGAGGAAGACCGTCATCATCCTCCGAACGACCTCCCAAGTCCTCTGCATGTCTGATTGGCACGACCGCCGGTGGTGGGCCCAAATGCATTTTCTGCTGCTGAAGCTTCATCTATGGAAAGCAAAGCGAGGTGCCATATTATTACATAGACAGAAGTTTCCGTTACCAAACAACAACAACAACAACCACCGAGAGCTAATACCTGGAGGGCTTTGATCTTGCTGTGAACGTTCTCCTGGGACTGGGCGTTTGCCAGTTGAGGCTCTGGCAAGACATCGTCGGCCATGAAGATGCTGTCATGTGACAGTGCTCGGGATCCCAGGATGCCCTGGGAACACCTGAGAGAGAGCAACAAAGGGGCGGATTATAGGAAGTCAGAGGAGAGAAAAAAAGCCAGCACAACAGCGGTAGAGGGATATGAATTCAGTTAAATGGCGCATTTATACAGCATCCTTTATCCAACGTGCTTTACACGTTGATATCAGGTGAAACATATAGGGAGTAAGTAATCAATAACTTTGTTGTCTGGGCACAACACAAACTCAAATTACTTGTATGTGCAAATAATCATAATGTAGATCATGATATATAACATACATAGTAACATACGGCTAATAGTCTACTTAAATTCAGCTAAATAATAAAGCACTCACACGAGATCCTCCTCTGAGCCGAGATCCTCCTCTGGCGTGATGTCGCTGGCTGACTGGCTGAGCTTGGGGCTTCTCCCTATGTCTACTTTCTTTGTTTTCCCAAAGAGGCGTGTTTTCAGGTTCTTCAGCTTGGACTTCTTCTTCCCTGACAGCCCAAAAAGCACACCTCATTATTTATATATACACTATTTGTATTATACAGTAATTGCCATATGTGAGGTATATTGTGTCACCTCAACACTGAACTCTGTGTGTTATAACTAACTGTTCTGACTCTTTTGTATTCAAATGTACTACCACAGTGTTTTTTTTTTCTTGTGAATATTTATTTAACTTCTTTTGCTTCATTGTTACGGAATGTAATAAGTCTATCATGTCATAATGTGTTTAGTCTGTTTAATCTCTTATGTAAAGAGCCATGAATTGCCATGTTGAAATTGCCTCTACAACTAAACTTGTTTCGCCTTTACATCAACGTAAACTTTAATGTTTTCAAATCTTGAGCATGATTATTCTCTTATGGATTATATACTGTAAATAAAGTAAATTGCAGAGAATCTTACCCGGAATGTCTTCTGTGTATTCCTCTGTCTCCTTTGAGAAAGACTCCATAATTTTGATCAAAGGAGCTGAAGCAAAGACAGGAGGATAGATGGACAGTCTCACTATTACCCCCAAAGTACTTAGTGTTTTGTAGATACTGTTGTTGCGTGCAATAATCTTATCTGCATTACATGAATGTCCTGTGACTTATATCCTGGCCGTTGGAGCACATGTACTGTAATTCTACTTCATGCACCTGTTTGACTGCATTAGCACTTGTCGTCTCCACCTGAGCTCAAAGGTTTATTGCCATTATCAGCAATGTCACAACGCTTTGCCTTTTTTACTAGGAAGGTGTTGTGAGAGCACTCTTCTCAGCACATGGAGGTGTTTCACCGCGTACAACAGGTTGATATTAAGACGTCAATAAAAGCCAGACAATGTGAGCCAGACAAGTCAAACCAGTTAAAGAAAAGGTTCTGCACAATTTGCATTACCTTTAAGTTTAGTTACAATATCCCAACTTTCCTGATGCATCATGGAGGTTTGTACAAAGCAAACCATCCTGGCAGTATAGCGTTCCTCACCTGACAAACACCGGAACTGGGTTGAAACACTGCACAAGTCAATCTGATTTGGAGCAAGATGGGGAGCCGTGTGTCCTTATTAATTTGTTTGCTACTTAACTCACTTTTCTCAAGGCCCTGTGATGAAGTTCTGCATGGAATATACAAAACATATACATACTTTTCTATATAATGTACGGTACATTTTTTAACACCAAAAGCTTCAATCTCTGTCTGACATAAATATGATCTAGTCCACTGATAGAAGGCATAGTTTCATATATTCTATCTCCTAGGGTCTGTGCCATGTCAGCAGCTCTGGGCAGTACATTCTCTGTGCTGTCAACAGAACCCGATCCTCTTTGGCATGGATGGCTGCTGATAATACAAGATACAGTATGAGGCTATGAAGAAACATGCAAAGTCCAATGCACACCTCCAATCTCATCTAACCTGGTATAACTTGACATACAAAAAAACAAAACATATAACACCATAACTCAGTGAAAAATATTATTTGTGATATACGGTATATTTTTTAAACTGTCCTGTGCTGTTGGCAAAAGACAGCCATGCTTTGCAGAGTTGGTCCTTCAACCTACAGTATAATAACTGAAATATAGCACGACCAATGACTAAAACTTGTAGAATATCACATACTATAATCCATAACATAATCTCAATCAACTTCTACCACAACAAAAATCCTGCTATTGGATATTGAAGACAAAGTCATAAACCATAGTATACCGGTATGTTATGCAGTCTATCGTTATATGCAAACACTTGATCAGACAAAGTACATGATGCAAAAGGACTTATTTAGTGTACTTACCAAATGTATGATTCTTACTGCCGTCAAAACTGAGGAGTTCTCACTATCTTTGTTAAACCTTGGTACGTCTGCTGTCAACATCTGCAGATGGAAGTGGAGACGGAGAAGGTACTGTACAGGGGGCCAAGGAAGGTAGAAGGAAGAGTGAGAAAATATGACAGGGAGAAGGTCACTCCATGGCAGGTTGAACAAAATGCACACAGAGGAAATAGAGGACAGTATGAGACTCTGTGAGAGAGAGAACAGAGGAAGAGAGAGAGAGAGAGAGAGAGAGAGAGAGAGAGAGAGAGAGAGAGAGAGAGAGAGAGAGAGAGAGAGAGAGACCATTACATTAGTGGTACACTGTGGCCCATTGCGCTAAGCTCCTTATGAAACGCTAACCTGATTTTAGGCCCAGAAATGAGAGTAGAGGGAAAAAATAAAGCTCCAGTTGTAAAGAGGACAGGCATTACTGCTGAGACACAACCAGACCAGACCAGACTAACAGGGTTGAAAAACGAGCAAGATTGTGAGAAACGAAAACTAATAGAGACAAGAAAAGGATAAACTAGAAATCAACAATCACTAGGACAAACGTCCCAGCAGACTGTCCCTGCCTCCTGATTTGCATAGCAAACATAACAAACGAACACATACGCAGGTAGAATTAACATAATTATTTCATTATGTACACATAATAAACTTCATCAGAATACAATGATTTATGAGGAAAATGGGGGAGGAACAATGAGATGGTAAAGAGAGAGAAGGGTGGCGTATGAAGGCAGTGAGTAAGATAAGAGCCTACAATATATCATCACCTTATTCAA
Source organism: Benthosema pterotum (assembly GCA_039105355.1). Classification (NCBI taxonomy): domain Eukaryota; kingdom Metazoa; phylum Chordata; class Actinopteri; order Myctophiformes; family Myctophidae; genus Benthosema; species Benthosema pterotum. Next base: position 39,131,823 of record CM076978.1, on the reverse strand, counting down.
CCGCACGCCATCAGGTGACAAAAAGGAAGACTTCAGGCACCTGCTGACCAAGTAGTTGTTGAATACCTATACCATAAAGAGCTTTGTTGGGTTATGTGTTTGAAATCTACTGTATTTCTGAAAAATGTTAATACATGTTTCAAATGAATATTTGAATCAAAAAAGGATTTCTTTAGTCTAGCTGGCTAATGGTGAATGCCCTATCAGATAAATGGTCTTGGTGTTAGATATGTGAACTACAGTGCACGTAGAGTATGCCTTTTTGGTTATTTTAGTGTTATTTTAACTGATGCCCTAGCTTAGTTTGATACTGCACAATAAACTGCCTAATGTATAGGCATGTTGCCCCTTTCGTAAAATGCAGATGTGTGATCAAAACAGTTTAGTTAATGCCGTCTATGTTGGATTAGAATCTCTTCCTTTCTGATCCCAGATGAGGACAGTGCCTATCGAGATTAAGGGCGAATACCAGATAGATAATCTGATCACTATCCTGTCAAACTGAGCACATGCTGCTTAGTGTTCATCCAAGCAAATGTTAAATGTATTCAAATCTGTTAATACATGTTTTATGGACACTAATATTGGTATTTATTTATTAAGGGAGTTACTAGTCATAGGTATTTTGTGTGAGCCAATCTAAAGTCAGAACTATCAATTCCTTATAGAATAGTAATATAGAAAATGCATAATAGTGTATAGTTAAAATGTGTACGGTATTTATGAATTATATATTTATGGTGAATTATGTATTCATTTATGCTCCATACAGCCACACCCAATGCATTATTAACAGATCATCTTTGATGAGGATTTTAAATACAAATGACAGTAATAATAAACAAAAAACAGAGACAAAGAACCAAACAAGAAAAAAAGTTCATAATAAACTGACCTTATTAAAAATGCAAGCAGCAATTAAAATTATTCTCATACAGTTCACAGAAACATGTATTCTCAAAAAGGACAAGTTGTTCCCATCAACTGTTATGTTCTCGGCAATTATCACCCAGTTAAGCAGCTATCAGAATGTCAAATCTATTTATTTAAGGCACATGGAATAAAAACCTGGGACAGCTGGGGAATGCCACATCCTGATTAAGACAGAGAAACAAGATATTCTAGATTCCTACATATTATAGTGTCTTTGTGTGTTTAGTGTGAAAAATGTCTACAGTGGTCTCCTGGCACTGCCTCAGGTCGTAGTCACAATATCCAATGGAGAAACGACCCTGCGTTGGGGAGGGGAGAGGAGGGGTACGACAAAAACTGTTGCAGCCATTACAAAGTCAAAAGTTGCCATTCATATTCATTTTAACATTATTATAAACGCGATAGCTTACTTTAGGTTTCTTGAAGTAATCAAGTCCTCTCCCTATTTTGATGATCCAGCCATTGTCAAACCTATAGGATGTTGATAGGATTAGGTTGGATGTAGCAACAATCAGTCTATACAATACAATGTTTTTAGGTAAGCCTTTCGGGGCTATTGCATTATTGCTGCATAGAATACCTTTATTATTATCCTTATTATTATCCTTACACAAACTTGGAGGGACTATAAGTTCAACACAAGTTCACCTTATTATCGTGTGTGTACTGTAGTTTACATTGACTACTTAACTGAAACAGAAAAATACGGTAGTAGCTGACTATAAGAACTCGTGTATTGATGGCATGAATTTAATAAGACATATGGATGATGACAATTAAAGTTGCTCTTAAAACACTTGACTTTTTAACAGTTTAATGTTTGCCTAAAGCCGACAGAACAGTATTTGAAAAAAGAAATAAAATAAAATGAAACCGCTAGATCAGTTATCTTGTTTTAATGCTGTCGAGTGGCAGCAGGGATCTACATGTATATACTGTACCTGATCTCTCTGTCGTGGATGGTGGACGAGTACTGCAGGTCCAGAGACACTCCCTGGGTCTGGAGAGACTGTTTAATATCTTCCAGAGCACCGGTCTGCTGTGTACTATCCACCTGCCGAATGAGACGAGTTGTAATAACATGGCAATTTGCATTATTTTTTCATTTGCAACTGAAAACTTTGTTTTTCTGTATTACTTAAAAGCACACTAAATTGATAATGATAGACTTAATTAAAAACAAAATAACCTACTTCATCCTGAGAAGTGAGTAGGTGGATCGTTTTCACTTTACAAGACGCTTTCAGCAGCATCTCACAGAATCGCAAGAAGTTGTATAACTGTGAGTGGAGAGAGAGGGTTGGAGGTATGTCAGAATCTCCTCAATGCAATTATAGCTGGATGGATTATATGGTCAAATGTGCCTGTGCTATATGTTTAGAATACATGAAGGCCCAAATCAAACTCTGAAATGTTGCGACATTGAGAGGTCAGAAAACTTAGTGCTCAAATGCTTTTCATGCAGCCTGAAAGAGGGACAAAGTGGAGTATGAAATGCGTTGAAATGCACAAATAAGACCCATTTATGAGTGCAACATGACTTCTGTTTTAAAGTATTGCATAGTGACAACTATAGTCTCGTAATGTTTAGGCTGTAGCCTGCCTACTAGTAGTACTACAAAACAATCTAAAATAAAGATAAAGTTTGTGTAAAAGAGAGACATTGGACTGACCCCATGAAGTGAACCGGGTTTGCCGAGTATAGACGGCAAGTCTATACTCAGGGTCCGAGTTTGTTTTGGGCGGGCCCCGAGCCTTACTATCTTTAGCCAATTAAACAGCACTAGAGGTTTAAGCCACACTAAGCAGTCCTTGCTTCTATGGCGCACCACCAAGTCGACTGACATGCCTAGTCGGTATTGCTTTGTTAACATCTTGGAATTGTGTGTGTGAGACAAACAGCAGATATCTCTCAGGTAATCAGAGGAAAACCATACGCAAACGATGCTACAGTCCACTGGTTGACAAACTAGACATAGCCAAAGTTCCAATCCCAATGGTTTATTATTTACTATTACTACTACTGTTCTTATGCTTGTATTTAGCAATCTTTTTCTCTTGCTTGCACTATCACCATTAAAGGCACTAGTTTCATTCCTCTTTAAAGTCACTCTTTGACAACACTCAGCACTGTCTCCAAGACTCACTAACCCAGCTTTGAAGAAGCCAAGTAAAATGGTGGTCTACGACTACTATCAGGTGTACGTCGAACACACTCTAGTCAAGTGGAAGAAGATCAGAAGGAATTGATCCCAAAGAGTTGAGATGTCTGTACACTGAAAATGGACAGACGATTCTATGATTCTTTCAGAAAGACCATCAACTGCGTCTTTCTGAAAGAAAGATTTCTTTCAGAAAGCTCAATGCACGATTCAGACCTTGTGGACGTTGCTATTGCCACGGTCAAACATGCCCGTTCCAAGGGGTTGGCAAGAGGCACTGACTTCTTATGTGGACGATGTGGCTAGGCTGTCATTGTCATTCATGATGACACAGACTAGGCCCTGGCTTGGGATACCAACATATCTCTCCTCAACTTTACCAAGGGCGATGAAAAAACGTTAAATGTAGTTGTCTCAGACTTGTGGAAGAGGAAGTGATGAGATCTAGGCATTACCTGGTGTATGTGTCGTATGTATGGGTCTTCCACCCAGACTTCTGTTAGAGTACTGCTGATATATGGTTTGAAGAGAGCTTCATAGCTGTGACCTGTAGCATCCTCTGCTATTCTGATCTGCTCATGGTATTTCCCATCTGGAAAAACAAGGAATACACAATAGGTTACACTACTCATGAGAACAAAAATGTACACTTAACTTAAATAAATACACCTTGCCCCCCAAATCCCTTCATTCAATGGAACTAAAAATCACACCCATGTGAAGTGAGGGGCGCTCAGCCACAGACATAAATTCAACTTTCATTGTCAATGGCAAAATGTAACCAGAGTAAGGGGGTACCTTCTTTCAGCTGGTTGACGTGAACTTTGATCTGCTCTGCTCTATCCATGTAGCTTTTAATCCTTCCTCTATAGTGCACCTTCTTCGTGTCATCTTTCACTGCTGTGTTAGATAGCAGATTAAAAGTTAGTTTTTGTTTGTGCTATATTTCATACAAATAATTTTGTGTGTGTGTGTGTGTGTGTGTGTGTTCGTGTAACAGACACCTTTCAACACATCCATGAGCAACTGGATCCCTTCTTGGTAACAGACAAGGGATTCTTGGAAGCGAGAGCTCTGGTCCAGTTCCACTGCTCGTTTAAGCACAGACACAGCAGATGCCTCCATCCCCGACACATGATTCTCGGTCATGTCTATCCAAGAAATCAGCCTGTTCTACACGGCTATCAAACGGAAATGTTCATGTTGATGCCACTTAGAAATCCCCCAAAATAAAAACAGGACTATGCTGGAAGATAACAAAACTGCATTTGCTATATCCCTAAAGTGGTACTTCCGCGTGATTATAGATTCCACCGCGTTTCTGGTATAGCCCCGCCTTGCCATGTGTCTGATTGGTATCTGGCTGCCTGGAAGCCAATCAAACAGACGGCAAGGCGGGGCTATACCAGAATTGCAGTGGGATTCATAATTACGCGGTACTTCCTGATTGGTGCGCCTGAAAATCAGATACTGAAGGAACATATTATGTTATTTCCTTCCGAAACCAAGAAGAAGCCAACATTTTACCACTATCACTAGTACACTCTCATCCCACAAACTAAAAAAGAGGTACAATAAAATATAAAATAGCTATTGAGTGTTTTCCCCCATACCGCCTATATTAGTAAAAACACATTAAATCATTAAAGTTAAGTGGAATATTGAGAAGGGGAATTATTTCAATGTAACACCACATCTCACTTCCGGCCGAGACAAAAACAGAACATAAACGTGTGTTGTCAAATGTCACTTCTTATTGCAACGATCTTCGGAATTTAGTTGTCCAACTTTAGTGGGATGTTATGTCAACGTATATTGTTTTAAATCGTAGCATTTATTATATTTGATTCACTGTTGTCTGGATGGTACCGTAGCTGTGTTGGCTGTATAACCTTGGACACTATGGCCATCTTCTGCCGAGGTTTACACTTTGCATCCCATGGTTCAGTGACGGTATTTACTATTTCATGAATTGGTCTTTATTTTGTGCTCACTTTTCCGTATATCAAATGGAACTAGATGTAATAACTTCTTTATATGCTTGTGCATCCCTGCAGATGCTGACGGAGGTTACTTGTCCTTGGATAGTGTCATTCCGAAACAGATTTACCAAAGCAAGGGTCCGACCTGAGGTGAGTAACTGTGTGTGTGTGTGTGTGTGTGTGTGTGTGTGTGTGTGTGCGTGCGTGTGCGTGCGTGTTTTGTTTTGTTTGTTTGATTAAATAAATGTTGATGCATACTGCATGTTAATACATGATATGTATACTAATATATATGTAATACTGATATGTAATACTAATATTAATAGAAATAATCACCTACTGTATTTTCCAGATTATAGTATTTCCATACAATGATCAAGCCTAAAATTTAGACCCTTATGTAGGCATCTATCGAATTATGAGAGTATTAGGCTACCCGAAATCATTGCTTTTTCTCATCGGAATAGTTTTAACTTTTTAACATTACATGTTTTTTTAACAACTGGAACATATAGGACTATTTATTTCAACTAAACAATATTATTACAGTAACTGTATATCTTAGTTTTACTTATGCTTGCAGTTGTTCACTGAGACTCGCCTGTTCTTTGCAGTATTTTGAAGAGAGATCTGCAGATCATGAGAAGTATGGCGGTGACCCAGACCAACCTCACAAACTCCACATTGTGACACGGGTCAAAACTGTCAAAGCTAGGCCATACTGGGAGAAAGAGCTGATTAAGAGCCTTCGCCTTGAAAAGGTATGCCCAAACCACACTGATTCTGCCTGCATGCAACCATTATCTCCAATGGTAGTTGTAGTTGCAATGATATGACATTGATGTGTCATGCCCTTAAAAAGGTTTTGTGGCAAGGAGTTGCTGGCTAATATGCGCAACATCATCGCACCCATGAGTTATGAGTGACCAGTGAGTGGCAAAAACCTACTGTCTGCTATTGATGCATCCAAACAGAAACGTTCCATCTCATTGCATTAAATAACCAATACTGCAGTTCTACGGAGCACTTTATTCTCTTTCGATCTACAACCGTATATTTCTTTCTGTCAAGAAATACCCTGCATTTCATTAATTTAAAATAATTGTCAGAGTTTGGAAGCACTCATTATCAGTCAAGCAACCTCCTGCTGCCTCCTGCGTTATGTACAAATTCAAAAGACATGGTACATATGAGCTGTTGAGTGAGCTTTCAGATTAGGTATTACTTTTCAGATTGGATGAATGCTAGTTGCCATTCAAGTCAAGAAATATAGTACTCATTCCAGAGTTACCATTTATTTTCATTGGATCAGTAAACTCAACATGTGCTGCTTTCCAACTGTGTTACACTTAAATCATGGTCTCTTTTAAACTAAATTGTTTCTTTTGTGTTTAGGCTCATACACCTGTAATACACAAAAACACACCTGCAGTCAACAAATTATTGAAATTAGTCAAACATCTAGTAAGGTAAGATTTCATTACAATTTGCTTCACTTACCGATGGTCTGTAACTCATAACAAGGAATATTTCTGTACCTTCACTAATCCTGCCTATTTTGCTGAGTGTCCTACATTTCTTTATGATTTTGCTCAGGATCCAGCCACTCAAAACTCCTTATGGCCTCCCTGCTGAAGAGGACATGGCAGAAACATACATCAACAGCAATGGAGAACTGATTGTTCGACGGCTCCTTAAACCTGTTGAAACCAAGGCCATCGAGTCATAACCCCATTTAGAATGTGTCCAATGTGCTTTCTCTATACCTTGGTGATGTGAAACACTGTTGCACGACAAAATGTAAATCCAGACTTAGTTTGTTTTGTACCTTCAGATTACAATAAAAGTGCTCCATAGCTACATCTGTGTACACATTTTGTACTTTTAGTTTTGCAAAGGGCCTTGGAGATAAATCAGGCATTACTTGACCTCAGAAATGAGAAAGCAGTTGGTTAACATGTAATTCAGTACTTAAAAATACACCCTCCATCGTTTCTGAATACACCCTCCTTCGTTTCTGAATCCTAACATTTTAATATCTTTTTACAGCATCAAAATGACAAATGCAATAAGGAATCCGTTTTTTTATTAAGTATAGTATACACACATCCCAAGTCAAAAGATATCAGACGGGTATAAAAACAAATATTCAATGGATGTTGGAACTGATTTTTAATTACTAGTGGATGGGGTGTTGCTGTTGGAACATCTGAAGCCAACAATGTTGCAGACAGAAAATAGACGATCTGAGATAAGATTTTAATTCTATTTTCGGTCAGTCACTGTCATACAGAGCATAAATTAAATATTACAGTCCGTGGTATAGTAATTTCACCATATAACATTATGATTTTGTCCCATAAGATGTACTCCAGTTCTAGATTTTCATAAAATTCACAATCCAGGGCTAGACAAAGATATGAGAAAATTGAAATCAAATATAAAAATTGTTATATTAAAATGGACCCATGGACGAGTTGAGTAGAAAGTGAATGCCTGAAAACTAATGAAAGGACTCTTTCCAAAACATTTTGTATGAGACTAGCATTGAGTTCTAGTCATCTTCAGAACCAGAATCTGAATCACGACCTCTCCCTCGGATCGTCTTCTTCTCTACCTTTGTGAACTTTGAGCCTGGCTTCTTTGTCTGTGATGGAGGCTCCAGTCGGTTTCCACTGGGGAGATAAGAAATGTTGAATTAATACACCACTGAATTTCCATGACTGTACATCTGCAATGAATGTGTTTTAGTATCCAAACAAAGTACATGTGCATATTTGCACAAGGTTGCTTTCATATGATTGGATATATCAATTGACAATAATTCCTTAAATTTACTCCGAGATTATGCATGATTAAACTGTAATCACCAATTTCATCCAATTGCCAGTATAAACTATTGTCTTGGCATGGTGCGCCAGGGCAAACCCTGAATGTTTTAAAGTTCAAAATGTGTTTACCTGTAGTTAATTACATCTGCACATCCAAGTCTCCATTCCAAGATCTCTGTTGAAAACTCATCTGTGTTTCCCAGGTCAGTGAATCCAACAACATAGTCCTTGGTTTTACCATCGATCAGCAGGGCCAGTGTGGGAATAACCTTTATCTTCAGCCGCTCAGAAAGGAATGGGGCTTTCTCCACATTCAGCTTGATGAATTTTGTCTCGACATGCTTCTTTGCCAGGATAGCCAAGTGTTTGTCCAGGATTTTACATCTGCAGGAATGGGGGCAATGAGGGCAGGATACCAATGCATTGCGAAAACAAGCAATTTTTTTTTTTTTTTTTTTTTTTTTTACACCCCCCAGCATAAACATGGACCTTATCATAACAAATGTAAGAATCCAGCAATAGTGTCGTTAATAGAAGGAACATGTTTGCCACAAGTTGCTTACCTGAAAGTAGAGTCTCTGTAGAAATGACAGACCATATTCTTACTTTCCTTAGCCTCTCCAAAAAAGTCTTTCTCGCTGGGGATTTCTCTGTACTCTCCATGGCCTTTAGACAGCCATTCCTTGAACAAAAGGAAAAAGGAAATAAGTGGCAGGTAGTATAACAAGTATACAATGTTCAGAATGTGCACATTTTGTAAAAAAAAAAAAAAAAAAAAAAAAAAAAAGCATTTTTGAGTAAACGACTAGCCCCAATGAAATGCATACCCATTACACAGAGTGCTTGTGTTATCAGACACAGAATTAGATGGTCTATACTACCAATCTGTGTGAATCAGGCACTACAATAAAGCATTTGTGTTTACACACTTTTGTCAATGTTTGTTTACACAGACGCTCAAAGCTGGACGAAAAATTGGACAGTTTAAGAGGACTTCCAAGCCACCCTGGAAGTCCCTCTGAACCGCCTGACCACGCTCTTCCCCCTGGCCCCCTCCCACTACTAGTATGAATTTATAGGGCACCGTGGGGCAGGGAATTCTCACATTCCAAACGGTCGCAAGAGTTAACGCTAAACAGTCTTGTCCCTTTGCTGTGACATGGTCTATTGACCTTGCATTGGGACTTGGGACAACACACGTAAACTTGCAACAAGGCTTCCTTTGATGTGATTAGGGCCGCTTAATACAGCCAGATAACTCCTTTCAGTCAGCTTAGTAGCATGCATTGTTAGACATTAAGCCCTCTTGCAAACGGTTGCAAGAGTTACCACTAAACGGTCTTGACCCTTCGGTGTGACTCACAATCCCAACTATTGGGTTACAAACTTCCAATCCTGCTGCCATCACTATTTTCACATCAACCAGGTAGGGACCAGGAGCATCATGCAAGTCCCCTGCCTGGGACAACAAAACAACAATAACAGTCTGGAAACATTAAGATTTTTTCCCAATATACTATTTCCCATACTTTCCCAGACCTGTAAAAGTATAAAATGAAATTCCATACTTTTCCAAACTTGCGTATGAATCCTGAGCAGTTGTGGGATTGTTCCCCATCTACCCCCGCAAATGATTGAGTGTTCTCCAGTTACAATAACAAACCTCACCCTAAGGTAGGAGGGCAACATAAAACCTACGGGAGCATATGGATGGTGTGTGTGTGTGTGTGTGTGTGTGTGTGTGTGTGTGTGTGTGTGTGTGTGTGTGTGTGTGTGTCCTTTCAGATACCTGTTTTTGTTTCTGAGCTTTCTTGAGTGCCTCCAGTCGCCTTTCCTTCAGTCTTTCCAATTCCTCTTCATCCAGCTGCTCCAGTTCTCTTAGCTGAGCATCCACCTGCTCCTCTACCAGTTTTGCAGACTGCTCCAACACCTGAGCTAGGATCTGTTGCGTTTGACTTGCCATAATTATTATAACCTCTCTGGATCCTTCAGTCACTCGGTCGGTCTCTTAACCTGGGTTGGACAGAGTGGTTTAGAATTTGAGCAAGGTTAGGAATGGTTCCATCATAACATTTCATACATGTTAAATTAACATCCTAAAGAACGAGATTAAGATTTCAATCTCGTAGATTGAAAATGTCAGAATCGATACAAACAAAATCCATTTACCATAAGCCAGTAACTAGCTACAAATTTACAATAATGTGAATACACGTGCAAACAAGTCCACCTACAGTACACATATCCCAGAAAGCGTTTTGCTAGGTAATAGTTAAGGTTTGGTCGCTAGCATTAGCCTAAGCGGCCCTAGCCAGCTATGGTTTGTCCAAAAAACGAAGTCTTACAACAACAACATCAAAATTACGATCACTACAAATTAGACGCAATGGTGATGTATGTAGCTACAAAACAAAGACAAATGACGAATTCGGTTATTTTGATAAATTCCGTTATTAGCTTAGAGATGCTCACCAAGGCAACAACAGACAACACACCGGGTCGGGGCCACTCCGCGGGTAGCGCGCAGCGTATTCGTCGTAGCATAGAAGGGTGGGGCCAGAAGCATCTAGTCAGAAGAAGAGTTGCGATATTGAGGGGTCAGAAAACAGACAGATCACGTGGTTCATGTACTTGCACAAGGCCATAGACTCCAATGCATTCCGTAACTTCCGGTTGTCCCTATGTGCCGCCATCGGACTGGCCCCATTAAGTGAACGGAGTTTGCGCAACCCTGTATATACCGCAAGGTTCTGATGAAAGGGTGGGAGTGTTATCTTACGTAACACACCCATGACCCGTCAAAAGTGAAAACATCAAGGATGGGGAGGGGAGGGACCTAAATCTATGGGAGGGACCGAGGGACCCATCTTTATTTTGAAATCATCTGACCGGAGCGCACACTAACACGGCGATAGTATAACGACCACTATGATAACGACGCACAGCTATGGTAATAAATTATAATATGGTAATAAATTATAATATGGTGATAAAAATACAAACCATCACTCCCAGTACCAATCCAGGACTCGGTCAGTGACAAAGGCCACAAAGGACCCACCTTACTCAAATTTCTCCTCTCTCTCCCAAGAGGAGCGAAATCTAAATAAATAAATAAATTCGAGTATTGCTCCTTTTACTTGCAATAAAGGGTAGCTCAAACAAATTTGTGCTATCATGGCCCACAACGATAGATTAAAAGACTAAAACATCAACACGTTTAAAGCAGAGTTTAAAGTTTATTATCAAGATTTAGAAAACATACAAATGATGTCACAGCTTCAGGTCTTCAGGCACAGGCCAGTTGTGATAGGACATTACTGACCAATTTGAACCCTGGCCATTCCCTTTTTGAAAAGACATGGCAGGTGAGGAGAAGCGAGCTCTTGAAAAGTCGAGTCTGCTGTGGTTTGAGTTACATTCATTTGACCAGTATTCAAAATGTCTTACATTGTATGATCGTGTTCCCATACATGGAAATTATTTTTTGAACCATGTTCACACATCATCCTTTCCTGTAGGCTATGATGCATGATTATTGACTTATGAGGTCACAGAAACAGTTATGTCCGTTATGAGTATTTGGCTTCTTGTCCTTGTACCGTTCAGCCATCTTTACATTGTAAGTATCAAGTATGACAATGACGATGAGGGCATCTCTCTGGCATTATGTACACAGGAACAGAAAATAGGTAGATCTTTTGTTCCCATGTAAACATAAGAAAACAGTCCTATTGATTTATATGACAGGTAACACGGTGAGAAAGCCTCTATAGAATATCGAGATCTATTCCAGACACTGTTACATGCCATAAGAGGGAGCATCCCACTACGTGGAACAATCATGAAATGCATAGGTTATCCTTGATTGCCAATTTGCCATAACTCCTCTCCACAACTCCAATCAGAGTGCTTATGAGAAATCAACAACCAACCTCCTGGTTATATTATGTTAAGTGCTTTGGCCAGCTTCTAAATTGCCATGTTTGCACACCGATCATGATGAAACAGTTAAGGAGCGAATAGATTTAGAAGGAAAGACAAGTTACTAAGAATACACTATTTGTAAACAATACAAGAGGAAAAAACCTCTACATACACTTTGTTTTTAAACTTTTAACAAGAAGGATTTGGAAACCTTATTTACATGCTATAACAACAAAGTTTGGCACTTTTTTTTGCAGAAGATACAGGGAAAAATCACAACAGTTATTCACCAGACCATATTGGGTCTGCTTCTCAGAGAATCCATGGTCCAATATTGTAGAATGATGAAAAACAAAATGGATTAACATGTTGTAACTTCCATTTCCACACATTTCCAGGGTGGTGTCAAGGATCATTCAAAGCGGGGCATTGCAAGGAGAAAACAAAATTGCCCACGATCCTTGAAAATCCCCATCCCACGTGATGAAGATATTTAAACGGATAAAGACTCTAGCATGGCTAAATAAAATCATAATGCAATATGCATGAAAAATATTGTATGATTCTAAAGTTGGTTCCATGCATCATTTACTGTATGTAATAGTTCAATTTAATATATATATATATATATATATATATATATATATATATATATATATATATATATATATATATATATATATATATATATATTTTTTTATTTTTTTTCTTTGCAATGTTGCCATTATGCACATTTCTGATTGTTGATGCTGGTTGATGGGATTATTAGGAGGAAGGATCCAGCCCTTCTTATGGTGTGTGATTAGTCCCTTGGAGAGAATAGAGTGACTGGAAAAAACAAAACGTATAAAACACTATCCTCCTGTCCATATCCTATAGAGACGTACTGCCGTATCATATAGAAATAAATTGTCATATCATCTGTCCTTAGAATAATTAGTAGTCTTACTGTAGCCAAATGTTCTGTGATATCACAGTGAGAAGGAGGAGGTGTTCCGGTTGTGAGATCTCCGTACCACGGAACTCTCTCTGCTGATGTAATCATCGTAGAAAGAAAAAAAAAACATCTTTTCAGTGTCATAATAAACCTCCATTGAACGGGTCGAACTGGTACCAGTGGCAAAACAAATAGCGATGACGTCATGGGGGAAATAAAGGCTCATTTATCGCCCTAGTAACAACAGAGGGATAAATTAAGCTTTTTTTAAAAGTGAAATCACGGGACTCTTCTCTTCTTTTACATGATCTTCAGAGTGCTACCGTACGTTTGCTGCACAACCACCTGCACGTTGTCCAGGATGAAGTCAAACGCCATGCTCCACACGGATTCTACCGACTCCTGCATGAGCCTGGGAACAGAAATAAAGGACCATAAAAGGACCTGGGTAATGTGTCGCAGACAGTAAGAACACCACTGACAAGTAGAAAAAAAGGTATGTCATGAATGAAATACAGTACATGTTTAAGATGTGCACACAGATATCTATACGGCTCTCATAATGCACGGTATATTGTACATTACAGTATGAGAAGATAAAATGTTGATGATGGGGGGCTCGTATGACTGTACCTACCGCTTCATGTATTTGATGACCAAGTCCAGCTTCTCCAGGTCTTTATCCTCTATCAGATCAGTGCAGTATTTCACTACCTGTAAAATGTCCTCCTCCATGGGTTCTGAGAGGAAGAAAAAGTATGCATGAAGCAGGGCCAGCCCGGATCGCTCCCCTAAATGCCCCACCAAACATGATGGCATGCAAACAACCCAAATTTCAAAAATACTTCAAATTAAAGTTCAAATTAAGTTACAGTACAATTTAAATTATTTGAAACACTACTACTGCTACTAACTAACTACAACTGTAGCACTTCTAAACCAACACCATTTAGCACTTTAGCTTTATGCATGCTTTCTGCCTGTTGCAACTTCAACAACAACTGATTATTGATGCTTACTTGCCTAATATAAGTCCTGTGCAAGATATAAATCTTGTAGGTCACAGAACTAAAGAATTTAAATGAAAATGGTATGGGGGTGCTTCATCGCCCATGGCAGGAAGCAATACGGGCCGCCCTAATACCATTTTCACCTGCCCCCACCAATCCGAAATATCACATCCGGGCCTGGGTGAAACACAATTTACGGTAATCAAATACACACCTACAGTACCTTCCACGAACGCTCACAAACACACAATTGCAGGTGACCAGCAGCTGTCAGTCATTCATTACCTGATATGGTAGTGACCCATTCCTTAAGGAGTGTTCTGATGTCTGTCAGGTTGTGGGCTCCGGCCAGTGCTGGAGCAGGGCGTGGGGTGAATTTTGACAGAGCCTCTGGTAAGTCCTGTTTTAGGGATGACGTTGAAGGACCGTTTTCAACCTGGGTAAAAGGGAGCAGTTGGTCTTAGTCAACGTTCGCAATGTACCAATTAGCGTACTGCAAGAAATCTTCAGTTTTGACATTCTAATGCACGTCATTTATCTCATCTACGTCTGTGTTGCTACAGCTTCTGAGCTCCATTCACGTCCGACTGGGACATTCTGTGAGCTTGTATGGATGTCCATCTTCAATTTTCCTGTTTTTATTCAGTTAGAGGCACCCATCTATAAGGAGAGTGTCCTCCCAGGTCACTTATATATTTTTATTTATACTATACTGTATATAATGTTACCGTACTTTCCGGATTATAAGCCGCGACTTTTTTCCCGTGCTTTGGACCCAGCGGCTTATTCAGCGGTGCGGCCAATGTATGGATGTTTACGGCTGACAAACACTATAGGGCGTTCCAAGTCTAAATGCACGGTATGCACCCCAACTTTAAGCGGGCCTGAGCAGGAAATGTAGGGGACAGATCACCGGCAGTTCGCTAAGACAGACACTACTAAATGCATCATGGAAAACAAACGAAGAAGTGCATATAACGCAGCTAAAGTCAGTCGAGCTGGTTGAAAAATAAGGAAATCGATCTGCTGCACGTAGCCTTGGGATCAATGAATCAATGGTTAGACGGCGGAGGCGCCAGCTGCGTGAGGGAAAACATCCACGATCACGGGTTTCGAAAGGCTGGCAGCAGCAGCGCCAGCCGCCACCGAGGGTTCCGTGGAGGTGGACTGCTGCAGCAGCAGCAGCGCCAGCCGCCACGGAGGGGTCCGTGGAGGCGGATTGCTGCAGCAGCAGCAGCGCCAGCCGCCACGGAGGGGTCCGTGAAGGCGGCGAAAA
The DNA here is from genome assembly GCA_039105355.1 of Benthosema pterotum. Taxonomy (NCBI): domain Eukaryota; kingdom Metazoa; phylum Chordata; class Actinopteri; order Myctophiformes; family Myctophidae; genus Benthosema; species Benthosema pterotum. The sequence goes on along the minus strand of CM076978.1, from coordinate 39,116,765 downwards.
AAAACACTGGAGAAAAAAAGTCACAGTGATGTTGCCTCGTCGAGCGTCTTAAACATTGAGAGGATTCCTGGTGGTCCCCAGCTAAATGATGGACAGTTGGTTAACCAGATGTACGGTAGGCTGCCTTTTTGAGAGTGTAAAAGTGAAACTCAGTTCACTTCACGAACCAAATGGACCCGCAAGCGCTCATTTGGTTTCATGAAGTGATCAGAGTGTGCGTATCTCTGGCTACACTCTATGCCAGGCCTGGATGTAATATTTCTCAATCGGGGGGGCAGCTGAAAATGGCAGTTGGTTTAGTGGTGCCACAATTACAGTTAGTCAATGTTTTAACTCCCGCTATAAGCACTTTGATTTGAAATATCTGAAGTTTTCGTTGTTTGCATTCCGTCATGTTTGGTGGGGCAGTCAGGGCGTTTAGAGGGCATTGCCCCCCCCATGTCTATGCCTAGATCCGTCTCTGGTCTATGGCTCTAGCGTTAATCAGGGCTTGACACTAACACTTGCCCACTTGCCCGGGGCAAGTAAAAAAAACGGTGGGGCAAGTGAATACTGTTACCTGGTTGCCCGATCGGGCAAGTGTGCAACTTAGTGCACTATAACACAACACAAGATAGATTTGTCTTGAAGGCAGTCATTGCACTCTGCCTCTGTGTCTTTCCCTGCTTTCTAGATATCCACAATTCCAGGCTGGTTTTGGGAAACAAAACAGGCAAATTAACACATCAAAATGAACTAATCTTCTACATTCTCTAGTTGTGTAGACCTGGGGTAATTAAGATGATGAATTTTAACTCTTGAGAGTGTAAAAATGAAACCAAATGGACCCGCAAGGGTCCATTTGGTTTCATTTTTACGTTCTCAAGAGTTACATCTGCAAAATTTACAATATATTTTTGGGGGGCAAGTGACCATGAGCTGAGGGCAAGTAGAACCTGACTTGCACTTGCCCGATAGGCAAGTGCCTCTGAAACCTTAGTGTCAACCCCTGGTTAATTACATACAGCACGTGCAGTTCTGTAGCCGTTTAAATAATAAAAAGGATGCTTCTCAAACAGCATTGTCTGAGAATTGCCGACAATCTCATCTGTGCAAGAACCCTTACATATGGTAATTAAGCATTAAAACACCTGCGGCTAATAGGCCAGTGCGTCTTGTACATGTACATGTCTTGTGTACATGTATATGTACACAATTGATTTTTTCGCTAAATTTGGCCGATGCGGCCTATATTAAGGTGCGCTTTATAACCCGGCAATTACGGTACATATGGTTGTTTCATGTGTTGTATCTTGTCATGTCAATATCAGGTTAGAGAACGGATTATGAGAATGGCTTCACTATCGGTGAACTAGCCTCGACACCCAGGCTTTCATTTTCGTCGGGGGAGGGGCTGGAGATGGCAACATGTTGTTGACATCAAATCAGATCAGCTCATCTGCCGTCCAAAAATGGACGGCACCCTGCCCCCCTAGGCCAAAATCATTCCAGGTTAGGCCAGGCTATTGGTGAACAGGTGGTGGATCTCATTGCTTCACCGACTTGAGATCACTTCCGGGCTCACCTTCAGTCCACCTACTGCATCTTTGGATCTTCGACCAGGTGGCAGGAGTTTGGCCGGGCTGTTTCCCACGTGGCGTGGCTTCAGAGGGGACATTCCTTTCTTGGCAGGGCTCACAGCGTTCTTTCTCTTGTATCTCCGTTTCACACGACCAATACCCACTCCAGACTGCTTCAACTGCAATAGTGGATTTCTTTGCTCGACTGTTGGCAAAAAAGGAAACCATGCATCACATCACATAGCTGCAGTACCACAATTTAAGGTGCTGGCTCTTAGCACATTTTGGGCAGGAACGCCTTTTGCTGTTCTAAGCTATTTAGCAGATCTACAGAATTTTGGCCTAGAGGGACACAATCTTTGAATATTCTGTCACAGCAAATGTTTTTAACTCAAATATTTGGCTTTTGAGAGGGAGAGGGGTCCCGGGAAATGCATATTCTCAGAAGGGAATCGGTCGTCATATACAGATGATTTTATGGGGACCTTGAATGAAATACTGAGGACCACTGATACATAAATAATAATAATAATAATAATAATAATAATAATAATAATAATAATAATGATACATAAATAATAATAATAATAATAATAATAATAATGTTTTTCCAGAGAACTGCCAGGATTTACAAGACATTTGTAGAATCAGTTCTAATGCCGAAATGGGTTAACTTACTCGTCTTCCCCTGGGGCTGGGCTTGGACATTCTGTCTGCGGTTGTATGCAGAGCGCAGCTCTTCCTGAAGCTCCTTGGGGAGAGCAGCAAACACGTCCGGGTCAACCTGCAGCCAGATAACCAAGTAATTGAGTTATATGGATCACCCTGATACCAATTTCCAAAGACAACATAACCATATTACATAAAACGAAAAAGAAACGAAAACGAAAAAAAGAAAAGAAAAAAAAAAGAAAGAAAATCACAGTAGAATCTATGAAATCAATTAAAGTCAAAAGCTACAATAATCTAGAGCGGAACTAAATTGTGAAACAGGACTGAAAGTGTGTGACAGCTTTGGTCCATAGTGCCACTGGTCCCATGATTCAGCCTTGCAGTAGCACTATGGGTAAAATAAAACAATGATTTCTCTTGGAAGAAATTCCAACCAGCCTCTCCTCTTTAGTGGAAATATAACCCTACTTTATTTAGTGGGTTTGGGACTTTGTTTTTCCACCAGGAGGAAAAATATTCTCTATGGAGGTTTACTCTTGGCAATGCCGGTAGAGGGCGAAATCCAAAGTCAGAGTGCGTCCCCAGGGTTTCCCCCAGCGCTTTATTATCAGGGCGGCCGCCCTGAGTGAAGCCCGGCCCCGCCTTGGCTACGTTCCCCCCCCAAAAAAAGTAAAAATGTGTCGTTCATACAATGTGCATGTTAATAAAGTTATCTGCACTAAGGCTTCAAACCGAAAGTGCGATTTGAAACCATGTCATTAGCAAATCTCAACGGCCGCGATCATTCAGTATTATTCAGTAGTATCAGTATCAACCGGAGCGAGTCTGATCCAGTGTTGACACTGTCACACTTCTGTGCTGCGCGCTGCCCAATCAGTGCGTATGCAGTGCTTCTGTGCACGCACACGGAGCACACGGAGTTGTTTAGCTCCCGAAGCAGTAGCTGGTGGCTGTCTGGTCAACGCATGCCGTCTGTGTCCCGCCCGACTCCCGCGGACCCCCGTCATGTCAGCCTAACCAAACGACATCCACGCTGAAATTATTGCGTTTCAACTGGTGTGCAGCTTCAGCTTAACGTAGTCACCCTCTCCCTGTCTGTTGAATAATTAGCACATAGGCTAGCTTGTAGCTCGTGTGTGCTGCTTCTGAGTGTGTGTGTGTGTCCGTGTGTGCGCGCGCGCGCGTGTGTGCGTGCGTGCGTGCGTGCGTGCGTGTGTGTGTGTGTCTTGAAGCGTATTTTGCGAGTATTTTGAGGGTGACCAGATATCCCCGTTTCTGTGGGACAGTCACAGGGTGACCAGATGTCCTTCTTTGCGTGGGACAGTGTCTCATTTCAAAGACCCTGTCCCACATTGTGACTGACAGACTACAGTGGTCAATTGTCCTAAAAGTCCCCCTTCTGTTTTCTGTTGTAAAGTTTTCTCACTGTCTCTGTTAATGCTAGATGTGTTTTAAGCCTGTTGAAATAACAGGTGAAATACATACTAACATGAATAAATAACAAATTCATGGCTAGGGACTACTTATGGACAAATGATGCATGAGGCATTTTTAATGCCAACTGTAATGTGTTGCTACCCTGCAATTAAATGTCCCTCTCAAGTAATACCTCTGTCCCTCAAATGAACAGTTTTGGTCCACTTAAGTCTGATTGATCAATCTATTGTGAAAGAAAAATATCTACCAGTCTGCCTGTTCTGATAAGAAATGAAATATGGCCTAATAATGACATAACTGCAGTAAATGGCCATTGAATATGTGATGACCGCGAAAATGCAGTCATTCCCTTATTGACTATAAGGGAATTTATAGTCATTTTTACTGTGGCACTCTGAGTGTCAAGGACAAAATCATGGCACTTCATGTCAAAAAGGTTGCCTACCCCTGGCCTACGGTATTGTAATTACATCACGTGCACGCGCACATGCACGGACGTGCACGCGCACGAGCACAGACTCGAAGCCTCACCACCTTGACTAAACAATTTTCTGGGGGAAACACTGCGTCCACTAAGGAAAGTAGGCCTTCTAATCACGTAAGTTGTGTTTGTATTGGTGAGTAGACAAACCCTTTGTGAGATATACACAACAGAAGAGAAGCTGGTTAAGTCGGGTGGTGGGAGATAATGTTGATTTTCCCACACTCAACAATAGCAACATTTTAACTTCTTCATATGCACTCTTAAACATACTGTATTTAACACTTTAATCAAGCTACAATGCAAACATCACCGCAATGCAAGCCACCTTCAATCTTTCACTGAGCTTGAACACTCAAGTTCACAAGTGAACAGTGGGTACCTGGGAAAAATCAGGAAGTTCCAGCACGATGCCCGTGGAGCCCGTCTGGTTCGGGATCTGCAAAACCAGGGTGCCTGCTGGTTGTGGAAACAGTGGAAGAACTGAGGTGGAGGGCGGAGGCGGTGGAGGAGGAGAGATTGGAGGTTGAGGAGGTGCATGGGAGGAGGTCTGTGGACTGGGTGAACGATGCAGGGCACTACTGGCCGTTCCTTCTCGATGAGTCCACGACTGCTCTACTTGCTCCCTCAGCTCCGCGGGCAAGGCCTCCAACACTGAACGGTCCACCTGTCAAGTCATAAATGACACGTGGACGTCAGCGACGACGCAATTCAACTTTGAAACAGTTGACATGGGACTTAATTTGAGGATTGTTTTACCTGCGAGGGGGAAGGAACTTCGATGCTCAAGTTGAGACGTTGTCGCGTACGGCGCGGTGTCTGTGCTGCTGCGAGGGGTTCCTCGCTTGTCCCGGCATCCGGCTCAGAAGGCAGAGGAGTGTGCGGACAGGCGCCTGGCGATGGGGCTGATATGGAGGATGCTTGTTCCTGATTTGTGGTGGCGTCGGCTGTGTCTGTAATGTTGGTATTGGGTTCACACAAGTCAGTGACCAACGCACACGACAAACAGCACACAAGATCACCACTGGTTACTGTAAAGGTATATACAGACCTGTATCCTTGGTCTGGACAGCGACCTTCTGCCCTAGTAGCAACATGTCTTTGATGGAGCGTTTCGGGGGTCCTGTGGGGTCCTGAGCGACAGCGTGAGCTCCTTCGAGGAGCTGCATCTGGATGCCCACCCCCCTCAGATCCGGAGTGTGCAGTTTCATGGCGCGGAGCAGCTTGATGACGGCCGAAGCGATGAGCTGACCACTGTCTGTGGGCTGAGCCAGTGTCACACTCCTGAACAGATTGAAGGAGACAGGTTGATGACATGCAGACAGACGCGGATGGTGTCTTTTTGTTGTCTATTTGTGGTCCACACAATGTTTCAATTTACCTGGCTAGGTGGTCGCATATGCCGTGACCGCCGTATTTTGCCGGCTCTAAGGGGGCTCCCGCCTTGCGAGTCATGACCTTCAGCGTCACTTTGCGACCTCGTAGGCCCGCCTCCTGGAGACGCTTTTGAACCTCCATGGACAGGTTGGTCATGAAACGTTCTGCCTCATCGTTCTGTTCAGAGTATCAAATTGAAAGCGTTAAAAACAATACTAAATGGGAAACTAAAAGAGATGAACGGGTAATGGCGAACAGGAAAAAATAAGGAATAGGGAGTTAATCGAACCCCTGTGAAGCGGATGTTGTAGTTCATTTCTGCCGAGACGGACTTCCTTTCCTTCTCGTAGCGGACCGGTCGGTCGTCCAAGCCCCTGCAGAAGCGGTAGAGCGTTTTCCCTGTGCGGGGTCCAAACGCCTTTTGCAGCTGAGACAGAGTCACTTGCTGGAGGTCACTGCAAGATTTCACACCCATAGCAGCCAGCTTTCGACCCATAACGGGCCCCACGCCTAGAACAAGAGGCAAATAGTGTCAATTAATATGCCTTTTGTATCAACTATACTAAACAATATTTACCATGTGACCCGAAAACTGCATTTGTGGGGAATGACCAGCAGGTGGTGTCATTTCTACCTGGCAGGCTGGTCACCGACAAGTCCCTGATAAAATCATCCACTTCTTCCGACTTCAGGAAATACTGCCCGTCTGGCTTGGCCTTTCGGGTGGCCAACCGCGCCAGCAGGATGTTGGATCCTGGAAGCGTGAAAATGCCATAATTGGTTTCCTTAGGATTTTGATGTATTTTATCAACAGAGACAACAAAGGCCCAGGAGGTACCCACTCACCCATGCCCACCGAGGCAGAGCAACCTGTCTTCTCCTTGATGTCCGTTCTGATGGCTCTGGCTAGCTCTTCTGGGCCGACGCCCAACTCGGATAGCGAGGAGGCGCCATCTATCAACACCTCATCACAGCTCAGTGCCTCGATGTCGTATGTATAACTGAAAAAGGAAATGGAAGAATGGAGAGGTCCGAGTCGTACAACGTGTGGCTTTCCTCCGAATGGAAGACCGAGTGGTAATGTATCCATTTGTAAATCGGAGACAGTACAATTATACAGATTTAAAAGGAGGACTAGGAGTCTCACATCTTACCTGGCTAGGATTTCATACATGGTGAGAGCCACATCTTTGTAAGCTTCAAAATCGTACGGGACGGATTGTAGGGTCGGGCACAGCTGCTTGGCCTTGCCAAAGAACATCCCGTTCCTCACCCCCGCCTGCCTGAGAGATGCCACCAACCAGCAATCAATGATCACAGTATCGCTAACCTGGCCTAAGCTGAGAGCATTTTGGCCTAGAGGGGTGGGGACTGGCTCAAACAGGCCGGTAGATCTAATTTGATCTCACCGACGTGTTGTCAGCCCCGGCCCCTCACATCATTTAGAGCGACGTCCACCCGGAAAGGACTTTAAAATTGTGTGTTTTCGTTTCACCCTTACATTACCTGGCCTCGTAGCTGCATGACGCAATCTCTGCCATGGAGAGTGTAGAGACATCCTGGTCGACTCCGTTGGTGTGGACGGCTGGACTCTCTGCTGGCGGCGCTCCCTCCTGGCCCCCATCATGACTCTCTGACACAGGGAACAAGGGTGCATTCAGTATATTCAATCCCTATAACTGTAGGAATTGGTAAAAGTGTTGAACCTGCCAATTGGAAAATGTACTCTATTGGCCAGGAGTTTGTTTCTGGACTGTACGGTTTGAAATGGACACAAGGTACGTGGACCTCACCAGACTGAGCAAGGCTTCGCTTCCTTTGGTAGTACTGCTGCTCCAGCTGAGGATCAGCCCCAGGTCTAAGAGCCACACGACCCGGCCCGCGGTTACTGGTCACAGCTACTGGTTTCCCTGCGAGAATACCAGAAGAAACACACATATTAATTAGGAACGCATCGGCCTGATTGGATGTTTGTGTATAGTACAATGCCATGATGAGAATGTATTGGTCTTGGACATACAATAGATCGGCCCTTGCCTTTTAGCTCTGGTCGATGTCTGATCCCGACGGACACAAAAAAGCAGTCCATGTCCACATGAAGAATGCAGGTCTTAACACTTAGAGATGCCATCGTGCCTAACACAAATACACACAGTGTAAAGACCAATAGGCTTAATTAATAGAGATGGTCTTTTATGGTCTACTCAGTCTCATGTGAGCACCCCAGACAGTTTATAAGTTACTCCATTCAGTATTTAGATATTTGATGTTTATTTTAGTGTATCTTCCTCATCCTATACAAAACTTAACCATGACAAATTATTAAAAAAAAAACCATGACAGATTATTAAAAAACAACCAATCTTTTTTCTGGTGACTGATATTGTCCTCCTAATATGTGAGAGGGCCGTGGAATTTCATTTACTGTTTTCATTTATTTTTCAAATATTGTTTTGGAAAATGTAGCAGGCTCCATGAAATCTAAAATCTGTCATGGTTAAAATTGAGTTTTAAGTTATAATGGGTTTGTACAGGAAGGATGTAGATACACTAAAATGAACATCAAATATCTAATACTGAATGAAGTAACTTATAAACTGTCTGGTGTGTTCACATGAGACTGAGCAGACGATAAAATGACCAAAGGTTTTTTTGAAAGTGGAATATCCCTTTAAAGATCTTTGTCTGCTGCAACATGCTAATGTATGGGTGTTCATTCACATGAGCTAAATTCCAATACCCAACATCGGTACCAAGCACGGTACCAGTAAAAGTGTTGACAGATGAAATACGTGAAGGACGTCACACAACTTCAGTGTCTGATCGTACATCATTTTATATATTTTTAGCAGAGTCCAACCTAGCAGTATTTATGCCATGTATATAAAGATCTCGATGTACATTATAGGATCTCCACAAGATGTCACATGTTTCCCATATTTCAGCAGGCCACCAATTTTACCATAACACTTCCATCATGCTGTAGTGACCAAGTATGATCGAGTGAGCAAGTGGCCAAGATTTTGGGTATTGTAATTTTGCCAAGGTCTGACAAATTAAGTAGTTAGACTCATCACTTATGCGTTCCTGAAACAGTACTGTCAGGGTTGTTTTTGCTGCCCCACCCCCCAAGAAGTCAATGACAATATGGACACATGCTTTCAAATATATTGACATCAAGTTTTTTGAGTACCATGGAGAAATAAACAAGTGACAAGTGAACCCGAACCCCACAGGTTTCATGCTCACAGAGACAGACCCAGCCACAAAGCTATCGAAGGAAGTGGTTGGCACCAGTTAAAAACATATTTATGTTGATTTATTGGCGTATAATACACAACTTGATATGCACCACGTGAAAGGTTCTGCAATGATGCTTATATTCAAACTGTAATCACAAAATCATAGTTGTCATAATCATCATACAACAATCCAGAATACATTGTCCTCTCAACCTAAACATGCATTGTTTGCATGTCCAAATCAACATTACTAAGACATAAATGAGATGTAATTCTCAACTTGGCAGATCACAGGGAGGCGGTTGGTAAGACATGGGTAGATTTTAAACCATTGTTGAGAACAGACAATTCTCTGTCTCATTATCAGTAGTGATTAAAGCACAAGAGGCACCAATATGCTGTTCAAAGATAAAGATACTCATTAAAAGAGTGAAAAACGAAGACGTGTTCTGACTTCCGAGCGATCGGAGAACTGATCTATAGGGAAAAGCAACACTTAATCCACAAGCTTTTTTCCCTTACCTTGGCTCTTGGCTGCAAACGTCTTCAGTCGGTCTTTGCCTGGAAAAGTTGCCCTCCCTGCTGTCCGTCGTCTGCTGTGCAGTTCATTAACGTACTCTGAGAAACCGATTCTCCACGTGGAGATCTGGTGATAGCGCGAGTGAGAGTAGTACTCTGAGATAATGCCTTCCGTCTGCGGTGGCATCTGTTCCACAGACGACCCGCTTCTGTCAGCGGGAGCATCAGACGGACAGGCGCTGGCCGATAAGTCGTTTGTTTTTGGCGAGGAGGTGGAGTTCGATGAAAAGGCATCGCGGTGACCTCCATTCAGTCGGACGGCCGTGGACGAAAGGGAGGCGGAGGAGGAATGCGTCTTTCCGGGGGTGGAGGAGTCGGACTGACTCTGCGGCCGAGGGCACGGGTGAGGTGGCGACGGGTGGGAGGCCTTAGTGGCAATGGCCTCCTGGTATGTAGGCGGTGGGGGTTTGGGTCTCTGTTCGCCAGCTACCTGCGGGTCGGCCAAGGGCTGAGAGGCGGAGGGAGGGTCGGACTGCCTCGGAGGGCTGTGGGGGAAAACGTACGGGTCCGGTTTGGACTGGTGGTGCACTGGGGAGCTCGTGGGTTTAGAGTCCGGGCTCTTGAGTCTACACCGGGGCCTGTCCTTGCCGCAGGTGTTTCGATCGGGACTAGGGGAAAGATCCAGAGGCTTTAAGGCACCATTGACAGGGTGAGTGATATGTCCATTGGTCAGGGGCGTTTCCTTTGACCCCTGCAGGGCTCCAACGTTGGAGGGATCTTCGCTTCGACACCGTTGTACTCCGTTCATTTTAGAGCAGAGTGTCAAGTCTAAAGAGGTCAGAGATCCATGTGATCCATTTCTGTGAAGCGTAAAGAAAAGAGAGAGAGAGAGAGAGAGAGAGAGAGAGAGAGAGAGAGAGAGAGAGAGAGAGAGAGAGAGAGAGAGAGAGAGAGAGAGAGAGAGAGAGAGAGAGAGAGAGAGAGATCAACAAGAGAAACAAATGTAAGATTTCTGTCTTTCTTGATGGGGACAACAAAAAGAAAACCCACTGGCAATGTGTGCAGAAAACTTTTTTTTTTTTTTTTTTTAAGAAAACTCACAATTTTATGTCCCGTTCCCTGTAGCTATGCTGGAAGGAATTAAAGGATGGGGTGGTCTGAGGTGGTGTGTGGCTTGGTTTGCACTGGAGACTGGGATTAGAGGGTGTGACACTTGACTTCACGTGGCCATAAGGTGGGGGTGGCCGGATACAGTTCGACATAGTGCTCGGTTTAGAGAGTTCGGGGTGTGCGCGGTTGTGCCCGGCCTGAGGGTCCCGACGGATGGATGCCAAATGGGTGGACTGGGGATCGGGAACGCCAGGTTGAGGGTGGATGTTGTCCGGACGACGCAGCTGGCTGCAGTTGGGACCGGGGGACTTGTTTTGCCGACTGGATGAGAGCTTCTCGTGGATCTCTGCAACGGGAGCCTGTGGCGGCAGCGGTGGTGGTTGAAGGCTCGGGTGGAAACGGTGCAGCGGCAGTGCGTGGCTGGGTCCCGCCACTTCATGCTTCTGATGCGCGTTTGTACTAGGGAAGCTCAGTCCTTTCTGTTTGGCGTAGAGCTGGTACTGCAGATGGGACAGGAGACGCCCAGCTTTGACGCTGTTATGAAGACAAGAAAAAAACAACAACACATTAAGCAATTTCAATGTTACAATAAGCTGGTAAATACGAGGTAATACATAGAAATATATATTTTACTCCATTCCTAACATATTACTCCAGTCCATTGGCTTCCGGTTGTCTTTAGAATTGATTTTAAATTTTTACTTGTCTATAAAGCTCTCAATGGTCCTTCACCTTCCTACCTACATGACTGCCTGCCTAAGTATGTCCCAGGCCTTCAGGTCTTCCACTGCTGGTCTGCTTGCTGTGCCCCAAAAATGACACTAAAAAAAACTAAGAAAACTAAAAAACACAGTGAAGCAGCCTTTTGCTTCGACGGGCTGACAGCGTGGAATAAACTCCCACTATACCTTCCACAGGCAGCCTCTGTAGACATTTTTAAGGCACAGCTCAAGACGTACCTTTATGCACTTGCTTTTACCTGTTTTTTTCCCACTGTATTGCATTTTTAATCTTTTATGCCATATCTTTTAAATTATATTTTTATTTTATTTTGAATCATTCTACTTTATTTTTGTTTTGTTAGGTTCTATTATTATTATTATTATTATTATTATTATTATTATTATTATTATTATTATTATTATTATAGAAATAGTAATCTATAGTAGCATCATCAATCTAAAAGTATAATGAAAAGGCATAAATCTGATTGGAACCAGAAGGGAGAGGAGTCTGGGACGTGTGGAGCGCTATCCCAGATGTTTTAAGGGAGGTTCTGACAGTCTCCCTGCGGAAGAGGCTGGTTTCTACCATTTGTTTTGGAGCGGTTTAAGTACACATGCAAGGCGGAAAATAAGGAGTGAGTTACAGTTGTCAAGTTTTCATATGACTGATCTCTGAATAAGGAGCTCCTAATTCAGAGATCAGACTTGATCATCCAGTCTGTAACACATTGGTCTTTTGGACTGGCTCCCCTATCGTGGACCTGCCGAAACACTTATTCACACTCCAAATGCAACAAACCTGTCAGTGATCCACTCTGGCCGGACTACTTTTTCCCCCTTGAGCTCCTGAATTTTGGTGTTGGGCAAATTGTTGGCAATGATGTGGGTGGTCTTGGCTCGAGAATAGTAGACATGGAACTGGCCCCCGTGCAGCATCATCAGTCGCCGCATCTCATCTGCGCTCGGTTCTGTTTCAAAGCGACAGGACAAGAGATTCCAAAACAAAACCCATAAAAAATAGCAAAAAATAAAGCGGGTTATCCTGCTTGCTTGTCTGCTATAGGCCCATAAACATGATGGATAGGATAGGCTAACCAATAAGGTGGAAAAGCCCATTAAGTTGAAGCCAAGGGCAGACATTCCACATACTAGAGAGATACTAGACGCTATAATCTTTCCCTGTATAAGTGAAATCTGGTTAAATTCGTTCATCAAACTAAATTATGGTAAATGAAGCATCTTTATGCAATACTATAAGTTAGGGATGTCCCGACACTGTATTATCTTGGAAAGGCCTTATTTGTCATATCGTTTTTTGTAACAACGGTGAATATGCCAGTCTAAGAACTGATCCGACACAGGGGTAAGGGGCTGATGCTATGCCAGGTAAATAAAATGTTGGGGCGAGTGCTCATATGAGTGAGGAGTCTGCTATGCACACAAGAACACAACAACGGTATTGGTGTCTGGTATCTATAGTAGCTAACACAGAAATTGTGGGTATCGAGACATCCCTACTATAAATATAAAGTAGAACTATGGCTTCCAATACAAAGGTAAATAATCGTACATCGAACTATCACCCTTTTAATGTAAATAAGTTTATAGTGTACCTATTATAAAATAGTGAGGTCCTCGCATAAGCACCTTTGGGGCTTACCTCACCGGCACAACTACTAACCTGCCAACCTTCTCATGAACAGGACTCCTCTTTATCATACAATACATGTTTACACTGTTGTGCAAATATAATTTATCTAATCAAAATCAGGTTGCAAATGAACACTCTCACTCTTAAACAAATATCATCATTGCACAATCTTCTCCAAGGAACACTCATGACACATGGTAGAGGAAACAAATCACCTTCTATACACCGGGTCTGGATAATGAAGCATAAATTCCAACTTCCACCATGAAATACACATTAACAATGTTATTTAACACGTTTAACGGAACTGTTATTGTTACTTGAAATGGTGGTGGAGGGGTCATATCAGGAAACCTTTTGATTTGTGCATGTATGCTCGACTCATATTGAATAACTTTCTTTCCCACTCTTGTATGGAATAGCAAAATACAAAAACATAACTGACAGCCCAAAGATGTGAATTAATCAATGTGTCAATTGATATGAATCAACTGAACAATTCAGTCCTCCAAGCCAAGGCCTCCATCCCTTCTTTTAAGGACCCTTAATACTGTGTGGGTGCGTGTCATGCGTGCACACTGACTCACTCCCTCTCTCACACTCACACTCACACACACACTAACTCTAATCTCAAACTCTTAATTCTTAAGGGATTCCATTAAGGACAGCGTGATGCAGGCTTAAAATCAATATCACAGAAGTCACAGCAGGAGAATGCTGCAAGCAGTCTTTCCTCTTAAGAGTTTTTTTACATATCCAGTCTATCATGCATATACATGTCAGAAAGGAAGCGTGGATCAATAGGAAAGAGAGAATAGGGCAAGCTGTTGTAGAGGTGTGGGCAGCAGAGTCACCGACAAAAAAGACCTACAAAAATAATGAGAAAGTATGACTGAGTTGAAAGAACAAAAGCAGTGGCGGATAGACAGTACTGCTCCCATCCTTTCTTTAATCTCCACAGTGTACACCAACGCTTGTATCTATTAGCTGAACTTAAATGCCCTCAGTCTACTGTGCAGGTCTCTGAATACAGAGAACGGCTTTCCTTAGGATGAAGAGATGAATGATGATGATGATACTCTATATAAAAAGGACTTGATCTGACTGCAAATGACTGTCTGGTCTTTGTCAAACCAATAAATAACAGTGTTAGACTTAAAAGGAGTAGTTTTTACCTGTATACCCGTTGACATAGATGGCCACTCCACTAAAGATGTTGGAACAGGCTCCCTCCTTCTGTTTTTCTCTCGGTGCGTCCAATTTAAACTGTTCGTCCAGCTTGGACACCTTGGCAGCCATGTATCCCCCCTGCAGAGACAGAAATGGAATAAAGACCAAAAAAAAGCTTTAAAATGCTCTGCTTAAAGAACCATTGCCTTCAATTGGCATTTGAAAAACAATCAAAAAATAAATTATAGCATCTAGGTTAAACAAAAAAAGGTACCAAGGCACTCTTCAAAGGTAAATAAAAAACGTTTGTCTAATGTATGGTAACACGTGAGTTATGTATTTATTCAGCTATGGATGTTCACCTATGTCATTTTTCACAGTTTATCTACGTAATGTAAATGCAATAACATGTCTAGCTAATGAGATGTGTAATGATATGCAAAAAATGACTTACAGAACAGTAAGGTAAACTACAAAAGCAAAACATATACAGTTTTTACAGTCATCCTTTGTATAACTTACCCGTTAGTAGTAATTCTACAACTTCTAGCTTTTTCATTACCCATGTCATTTTAACAGGAATATTGCTTTTGCCAACAAAAACACCAACTGCACCGAGATACCTACCCTCTCAGCCCAACCATTATCATCACCGGCATTGGCTCTCTTCCTTTGCCATCCATCTCGACTCATACTGAGCCACCTGAAAGGATTAATATGAAAATATATTTATAATGTACCATTCTACAGGCAGAGCGAAAACAACATTATGATCGACGTTACTACAATATATTTTATTTGCCATTGGGTTCCATACGTTCAATCAAAACCCACCAATCAATCTGCCACAGTAAACACAACCTTTGGCATGATATGGACGACATGATTCTCTTTATTAAAAATCCATCCATGACAGATCATTCTACAATACCTGGTGGCCGTTTTGCTCTGGTCATACTGTAACTACAGTTTTGGGAAACCCCACCCAGGCCAATTGTGTGGACTACGTTTGTGAACATGCCAACACGCCATTCTTTCCACAAGTGAATATGATATACGATTGTGTGCGTGTGTGTGTGTGTGTGTGTGTGTGTGTGTGTGTTCCTGGCATGAAGCAAGAAGTTACACAGTAAGGTCACAGCCAGTCAGAATGGGGGCACAATGCATTGTCACTGATAAAACCAGGAACATGCACTTGTTTTATACTGAAGTTAAGTTAAAACCACAATAATATTGCATTCTTCTTTTTCTATAATGAAATGCTAGACTAATTAACCACTGAGGGCATATGGGACTCTAACCTAAAAATAATCAGGACAGTCTAGTTGTAGGCTTCAATGTATATTCAGCGATTCACTAACTTCACTTGTTTTCAATGATCAGTGCTGCTGATCATACTGTAGGTATAAGGAGATCCACCCTGTCCCCAGGGGGCCCCTGGGGTAAAATAAAATAAGTTTTGGGTGGCGGATGAGAAAGTGGGTGAGAAATCCTGAACGAGTGGGGACGGGCCTTGGTGTACATGCTGTTGGCATGCACCGCCCACTGTAGACCCGAGGGGCAGTTCTAATGCCTCTTTAATAATACTGTCATAACATAACACATGTGACATGTGGGTACTTAGATGGTCATATAGATGAATAACAATTTAATTTAATGTAGGAATATTTACAGATAGTCCATATAGTCTATTCTAATTTCCAGTGCGAACACATAGGCCAGGCCTATTACTTCATTTGAACAGCTAATACATTGTTATGACTTGACTGCTCCACACATGGAATGGGTGTCTTGTTGCATGTGCCAAGGCACATGCATACATCATTTTATACATATTTTTATTAACTATATAACCCAAGGACAACAGAAGAGGTCTCTCCGAGCCTGACCAAGGGCAAGCCCAGGCAAGACAGCCAGGCTGGGTTAAAAGCCAGCAGCATGTCACTCACGCAGTACAAGGCAGAAATTAACCAAGGCAACGTGTTGACCACAAGCGGTAGTCGAGGCTAAAAATGTGAGCTAACCGTAACGGTTAGTTAATCATGTGTGTCGCAGCGCCACCACCACGACACGATCAAACACTGTGTCAATTCCAGCAAGTGAATTATACATTGTCTTTTGTGCATTAAACCGCCTGCACAACAACTGCCAGACAATGAACTGGCTGCACGGATCTAAGTGTGAAGTATGTGTGTGAGCATGAATGTAATCTAAACGTTATCCATCCGCATCAGCTGTAAATAAACAACCAGCTCAAAGTGTGTCGGTCGGTTCCCTCAGCGGAAGTCACTTGCTTACCTTTTTATCCCCTCAAACAGGCTTTGCTAGCCAGACTTCTGCAGAGATCCAAAGCAGCCCTAAATGTCGTGCACACGCACGCACACACGGAGACAGATCACAACCAGGCTTTCTTTGCTGAAGCCAGACGATCTCAACGAGACAGTTTTAGATCGACTTCTTAACCTTGACTTTATTGAGCTACAGGCGCATTCTGCTGAACCCGCGGTCGCGTTATTTTGTCACACGTCCACCATGGCTCTTCAAGAATTTCGCTCGCCCTCCCAATCCCTGTGCTGCTGCTCTCCATTTCTGGCCGCCTGATCTCTCTCTCTCTCGTCTCTTTCGCTCTTTCCGACTCAACTCAGCCTTCACACAGACACACACACAGGGCTCCGCCTCTTGTTTTGCTCGGCTTCACATCGTGCTGTCACGGCGCCATCGTGTGGAAAGCCGAGCTCATAGAAAAAAGGAAGATCCGATCGGCTGTTTTGACGCAGAGCACGAATGCATGCTTCGATCTCTAAGCATCTTTCATTCTCACACAAAAGGCAGAGATAGTCACAGACACCTACAAACCGGAATTTATGGTTATGCACATACACTGGGGGAACAACTGGCCTCGGCATTCGTTGATCTGGCCACACTGACCATACCAAAACAGGTTATTGCTGCTGTTGCTGATCAGTGCTTCCCTGCGACAGCCCAAAACCCAGCCACCACACAGACTGTACTATTTTATTCTCTCCTTTGTGTAACGGTCTGGCTTATGGTGGCACAGTTGTCCTCATAGAAACCCTGGCTCGTGCACAGTCACCGATGGACCAGACTCGGCCGTGACGCAGACGGTGGTTGGTGTGGGACTTGCTTGTGTGTGCAGAATGGCCCCACTGAAAGAGCATCCCGAATATGGTGTCCCAATTTCACACTGCAGGCGATGTGACACGAGGTAACTTATTACACAACACAGAGACCACACAGTATACTACTGCTGCTTATGCTGCTGGCTGGCTGTGCCTTTTTCCAAAGTAGCCACAATTATTTATATATTTATTAGCAGAAGCAGCTCAAGCAGGTGGGCAAGGAGTATGAATAATAACCTGCAATAGAAAATCGATCAGAGCAGTGCTATTTTCGTGAATAGTGGCTATTAGACAGATTGTTTGTTCAAATAAACTAGGTCATCGACAGTCCTGCATCTTTGTGGTCTGAGGATTTACAAACAAATGACAAAACAAAACAAAAAAAACTATCTTTTGAACTGCTTTACAAATGGGATATTATTGATCCATGGCTTATTGTCATGCCCCTCAGAGCCCCTTATTGGCTGCTCTCTTTAACTGTTGCTATGGTACCAGACATAGGATGCTGAGGTTTCGCATGCTGACTTCCTATTGGTTGAGAAGGAAGTGGTCTTCTATAGTGGAGGATCAGAAAGAGAGTCATAGTCCCTGAAGAATGACTAATGAAATGAATCTCTCTCTCTCTCTCTCTCTCTCTCTCTCTCTCTCTCTCTCTCTCTCTCTCTCTCCATTCCTAGCTATCTATCTCTGCGCGCTTTGTCTCCCTGTTTGCCCCCCCCCCCCCCAAAAAAAAGTCATCAAATAATCCTGCCAAGATGTATTCAAATAATAAAACATCACATAAATGGCAGGTAGCATAAAATGAAATGCCTGACCCTGACCACCAGATGCCAATTAGTCTTTGCCATGCAGGCCCTAAAATGGCATGAAGGTAAAGCCACAGTTTATATTAGCTACTGAAATACCATCCTCTGTGATCTCTCACTAGCACACTTGTTGTTCACTGTTTTGATGTTGTCAGATGTTTAACATTTTTCATTAATATCTATTTACAGTAGCCAATTATTACTTTTTACCACATTTTTCCAACAAACCTCACCCATATTTCTGTGTTGTCAATGCTGTTCTATGATCCCACTAACTAACGTCATGTGGCAGACAGTGACGAGTCCTTCCTGGGAGGATGTAGAGCCTCTGAAACACTCCCTGCTGACAGGAGTATGTGCAGTGGCCGATATCACCCTCCCCACCTGGCTTCCTTCCTACAGACATGAGCCAATTGTGTTTGCATAAACCCTGACAAAGCCAGGGTGCACCACACTGGATTCAAACCCACAACCTCCGTTCTGGGTGGCAGGGACTTTAAAGGGGAACTCTCCACCCATTTTCAACATTTTAATATGTCATTAATATACCTTAGAGATGTTGTGTGGACATGATAAAAAAGTACCCTCAATTCTGTATTTCTTAAAAATGGAGGTCTGAAAAAATCATTAACATGGTAAAATACATCTGATGACATCATCAAGATGTATTTCACCATGTTAATGATTTTTCTTTCAGACAATGGAAATGGAACCAAATGGACCCGCTAGGGTCCATTTGGTTCACATTTGTATCCTCTCAGGAAAAAAATGAAAATGGGTGGAATTCCTCTTTAACACTGCAGCACCCAATGTTGAGCTATGTTAATCCAAATGCCACTCTGTGTAGTCTGTAGTTTGCCAGTGTCGCTTGCAGAAAATAACTGACCGTCACGCTTGAAAATCAGCAGGAGAGCAAGTATTAAGCTTAACTCTAAAATTGTAGAGCTTTCTGTGGGTCCTCTCACCTCATCAATGTCCCCACTCAAAATGATTAAATGGAAGTTCCCTTCACACTACAAATAACTGTAGATTCGTCCTGCAATGACTCAGAGCTTAGAAAAGTGCTGTCGTCACTCCAGACACTCCAGACTCCACAAAAGTAGAGGTGTCATTCTTAGTCTCACCTCAGAGCATCTTCACTTGATGCTCTGATAAAGGCGTTAACATGTTAGGCCTGGTTCCTAAAAATAAAGTTTTTGTCACCATGTTTCTTTTACTGGGGCATTTTGCAGTTAAGTTGTTTGCTGTTATGGTAGATCACCCAAACCAGGTTTAAAGGAACGTTGGCTGTAGGGTAATGTTATGACAGTATGAAAGCAAGTTGTAGTAATAAATAATCTAAAGAATTCTCACAGAGGATTGGAAGTCATTTTTACCGTAGGAGTACTACTCCATTTCACATAGATACAATCTATTACACAATTCAACACTTAAACAGCAACAAAAATATTCTTTTGCATAGAAAAAAATCTTCAATGTTGGATTCTACTCTAGTCTAATCAACCAAGGTTTCTTATGCCCAAGGTTTCTTATGCCCCCCTTGTTTTCTTGTTTTTCCCTTTTCATAAAAACTGAAAATACATAAATTATTGCACAATAAAAAGTCACAAAAGGTGAAAACATCACAGTTTAAAAAAATGTCCAAATGTCATTAAAAAATCTATCACGAAGGCAAGAGCTCTGGATTTGTTTGCTACTTTGGATGAAGTGGTATATCATTTCACCAATCCCCAAATCCACAATCCGCTTTGTTTTACGTTACCCCAATGAGTCTATCAGACAGCCTTTCCTCGGGTCTAAAATGAACAAATTGGGCGTCCAATGTTTTGACTCACAATGGAAAATTTGGCAAAAAAAGTAATTCCAATCCGCAGTTCCCACATTTGGTCAGGATTGACATCACGGTTGCAGTAGTGCTCGAAGAAGTTCAGAAATGTCACTGTTTTTGTTTTCTTGCGGGACCTTTTCAGACAGGGCGGAGGAAGAAAAAGAGAGGCCACAGTTTGTAGTATTTTTCACACAATACGTCCCTGGGTGTGGTGATGTGTACTACAGCACCCTAGAATTCAAATGATGAGGGGCAGTGGGCGCCATAAGAGTCCACCCTCCGGTTACTTGGCAGCACAGTGTGTCCTGGAGAAACCCCAGTCGAGCTGATTAAAGAGATGAAAGTCCAGGCCCTTGGTCACATCTCAGTAAGGCCTTGGTGTGGCGGTAGACAGTAGACAGGCTGGGCTGAATCTGCTGATTTGCTAGTTGAGTTTGGCACTGATACGTATCCACTGGAGGGCCTGTCTGGTGTACTGGACAGCATGAGAAATACTACTATGGAGGGTCAGTGGCCCCGAAAGAGTATTTAAGTAGTTGAAGAATTCTGGAACGAATAGTAAAGATAAAGAGAAAAATGATAAAGAAACATACATAATGTACATCAAACTATTGATTAATTTGTTGTAATTTGGCTTTTACCACACCTTTATTCTCTTTGGCAAGGTTGTCTGCCACCTCCCAGTACTCATAACTATACAGGACACTGTTGGTGATGTTGAGGTGGTTTGCTGCCATCTGGTGGATACGTTGGGGAATGCTGATGAGGGAGGGGGCGGTGCTGCCCCCATGTGACCCCAGGCCCAGGTGTTTGGGGTTGGGAGAGAGTGAAGACGGTGGTCCACCTGTACCTCTGGGGAGGAGCAACAACCAATGCACAACTGAAGGATAATAGCATACACAAACGGAAGAAGGGCATTTCTATTTGAAATCAAATGGGTGGTGAAGGTAGGAAAGGAACGGTCTGCTTACTTCCCAGAGTCATTCCAGAAAGGGGATGATGTAATAGGCACTTTGGGAGAGCTCTGCAAAGACACAGTGATCAAGAATCACACGGCCATCTAAATCCATCCCAGCCCTTTCATTCAATTTACCAGGAAGTTTGTCTAAAATACCTTAAAGTAGTCCAGAAGAGCTTTGGAGTATTTGAGTGCGTGGTCCTTCTTCAGACGAAACATCTGCCAGTAGAGGAGCGCGAGACACCTGAAGCTGTTGGAACATATTAGGCAATCAACTGATCAAGCAGTGAACGTAGAGGGAGGAACAATAATTCATCCCAAGCGTTGAAGGTGCCTCCTCGGGCCAGATGATGGATGAGGTGTAAACAGAGAAGGCGGCGTACACACCACAGAACAGCCAGCTGCTTGTCTTCCTGTCTCGCCCCAGGGCCGGAGTGGCTCTTCAGCCTCATGGCGTACCTGAAACCCACAGGGCTATTACAAAACGCAGCCTTCACACCTTGCATCGATCATTATGTACAGTAGGCTATGTGCCTGCGAATGTAACTTGTCTGTGTTGCTAGGGGGAAAGAAATATACTGTATATTGTACATACAGAAGATGAACGCATCAGTCCAAGTTTATCTAGAAGAGTGTCAGTTAATACAGGAAGGCTCGGCACCAGTAATACTCGGACCAGCCGGAATGTTGCGACATTCAGGGGTCTCGGGAGGGCTTTCAAATTTTTCCTGAGTGTACAAATGTACACTCTCAGACGGCGATGGCGTAACTCTGTCTATACTCAGGGCCAAGTATTATTTGAGCCGAGCCTTCCTGTTACCCTTTCAGTCATCTCATCGCCTCCAAAAGATCTCCCTATACATCTCTCTTTCAGTCACCGTATATCACCTTATATCAAGAATTCACAGTAAGGTAGTGTCCTGCTCCCTGGCCATGGCAAACCACCGCATTGTGTAGTGGTGTGAGCCCCTGAAAGGGACGACCCTTCTGACTGACAACAACAGTGGGTGTAATAAGGCAAATGTCACACTGCGATATGCATATGATCATCAAAGAAATTCATTGATCAATATTTGACAGTCTGTCCAATACGGCCCTAACGAAACCTTTACTTTTCAACAAAAAATAAAATAAAAAATAACGTGTTTCAATGGTCCTAGAGCAGTTATTACAAGCTTCACAAGCTCTTCCTAATAATTTCTTGGTCGTCCTAATTTCTTCATGTCCTTTGGGGCTACCTTTCCATAGCTTTTTAATTTCCTCTAACAAAAACTCAAGGACGTTAAAAACAGCCAATCTAAGCTCCCACAATATACTTTGACTTTCACCTCTAAATTGATAATACACGTGACACATGTACTGTATATCAGCTATTGTTTGATGCCTTTGCATTTTATGCTTTCACTACAGGAGCATAAAATAGAACACAATGTCCTGCCATCCTTTCATGCACACAGCATTTTACACAGCACCCTCCCATGTCTCACCTGATGAGCTCCACTGTCTCAGAGTACATGGTGTAAGGAGACTTCGCTTCCAGCGGGCCCTCCTCCATGGCTTTCCCACACTCCATGAAGGAGAGGGCAGCATCAACGTAGTTCACTGCCTTCCCCAACTTGTCCACCTGGCAAGGGCACATCCAGGTGATGGTGAGTTGAGGAGCAAGTATGTTGAAGTCACTAATACTGTTATCCACAGTCAAATCCTCAGTGTTAAAGGAGAAGTTTGGTCTAGAAGGTTTTCTTGTGTTTATTTGCAGTTTGGGCTTCTGCACAAAATATCACCTGGACCTCCTCAGTGAGGATATACAGTAGCCTAGTCCAAACTCCTCATTTAATGCAACTTGTGAGCCTAGTTTATTAGCTAAAATCAGCATTCGGGAATGTCCTGTGTATGGGGACCCCCAGTTTGTTGCATTATTTAGGTATGTCAGAGAGAGCTCACCATGGCATCAGCACGGTGTTTCATCCGCTTGGCCTCATGCATGTAGTACTCAGCGTGGTGTGGACTGGGGCAACGGACGGAGAGAGATTCACAGAGACCGTCACTCACTTTTTCCAACACAGCATTTTCTTAAAGACTGTTAAAGATGCCATTCATGAGTCAAATGTTGTTTATAATTGCGCAATTAGGTTATGAAGTCATGGGCGGTTCAAATTTATGAATCTTTTTAATCTACCCTTCAAATTTGAACTGCAAAATAATAATGTAAAATATCATACCTGTGTTAAGTGAGGGGCGCTCTTATCATTGTACATAATCATGACGTACTGTAAAATAGGCACTATGCCATGACGCATGATGTGAATTTAATGTTAGTGTAAAATGAAAGTCTACACAATAATAGCTGGATAGCAGCCCTCAAAAATGTAGCCTTGCAATAATCCGCATTTCAATAATTAATCGTTTTTAAATATTTTTCAATAATAAATTGCTTTTAAATAAATTTAGCGAACCTTTGAAACATAGTACTTTTTTCTAATTTTTTATGTTCATAGAAATAAGCAGTAGGTGGCACTAATTCTCCAACCACTCTAACCGAGATACTGTATATATATAATCTGTTCTGCTGTAACTCTACTGCCTGACCACTGCCAGAGACTCCAGCATTGCTGTAAATATATCATTTGATTGGAGTGAACAGAGCTGTCGCCACTCTCTCTTTACATCACGTTGAGAGAAGTGCCTCTGTCTGTGAAAAAACAAAAACAAGCCTATGGGATTCTTGGATAATGCGCAGCGGTGTTGTGCGGACACAGTGGACAGGATCACTTACGGGTCATGACCGGGTATGGTGGCCTTCTGCCCTCCTGACGGTCTCATAGGGGGGTGCCAAGAACCGGACACCAGCTGCTGCAGCTGCCCTGCTACTCCTGGACACTCCACCTCCATCTTGGGCTGCAGTGGAACAGCACACAAACAACATTTGCTAGTCACAGGGAAAGGATATATTCCTAGAAGTATACACCTTTATACAGTATCTATCTATCAGTCATATAATATAGAAGTATATTATATTAATAGAAGTTAAACCGCCATTGCAGTTGATGGCAATCTTACCATTATCGAATAATAGTTATGACCACTGCCATTGAAGTTGATCTACGACTACATCAATCTTTGATTGTTTGATACAATCCCGATGCTAGCGGTTGCGACCAGCGCTAGCCTCCTCTTGCCAGCTGTGGGATCCATATAAGAGACACACCAGAAGTAACATCCGGTGCGCCGATCTAACATGTCTGACCGGAAACATGGACCGAAATATGAAAAATGGCTTTTAAATGAAAATCACTGGCACTAGCTACCTAAAAAAAATTAAAAAGTGCTGGCGGAGTAAGTGTTAAGAGAGTACATCCCTTTGTTACGGTTTTCTTTAGCTTTTTTTTTTTTTTTACCTCTGCAGCAGAATCCACGTCTCTTTGGCCATGTGAGTAATGCTGTTCAGAGTTCTGCACTTTAGAGGAGGTCTTGGGGGGCTCAGGGCTGTCAGACAGTGGTGACAGGGGAGACAATGGTCTCTTACTGTCTAAATATTCCTCCAAGTACCTGGGCGACACACACACACACACACACACACACACACACACACACACACACACACACACAAATGCGCCCGCACGCGTGCGCGCGCGCGCACACACACACACACACACACACACACACACACACACACACACACACACACACACACACACACACACACACACACACAGACAAACCACATTTTATCATAAGTAAACTATAGTTATGCTAATAGTATAACTACAAACATAATAAATAATGCTATAACACTAAACTATTATTATAATTATTATTTAGCCCTTGTGTGGCTGGCTGTCATGCCGATATAGGTACTTCCTTCTTTATACGCAGCTTGCACTGAGAACAGGGAGTTACTGCGCGTGCGTGTGTGTGTGTCTGTGTGCGTGCGTGTGTGTAATCGATAGGCTAACCTCTGGCAGCTTGCGTATATGTTTGCTCATGTGAGACCAGGATCTTACCCATTGTGTATCGTTTCAGTCGAGAGGTTCCGTTGAGGTTTGTGAAAAGAAGACTCCGTCTGACATTGGTCATTTCCGTAAGAGCTGTTCCTCTTCATTTCTCTGTGCGACACGCCATTCTCGGACTGTTATCCCCACGCACACACATGCACACAAACACAGTCATATATTAGCATGTGAAAAATGGTATACACGTATAAGCAAAAGCTGCCGTGCAACAAAATGCTACGTTAAAGAAGAGAATATCATATATATGCTCAACCTTGCGTTTCCGTCGATTGTCTCTATTCTCGGGGACAAGATGCCTCATGGCGTCTCTTTGCTTGGCCTTGGATGACGAGGAGCGGGACGAGGAGGCAGAATGTGGTTGGTGAGGTGCACTGGTCGTGTCCGGGACCCTTTTCAGAAGGGAGAGGTCTATCTGTACCACCAGGTTTCTCAGCCCGCGCTGAGAGGAGGCCTGCTCGCTGCGCCCGAAAGGGACCAGGGTGTACAGTTTACGCGTCCCAGCGCTCTGCTGTCCTTCACCTGGAACTTCCAAAGAAGAAGAACCTCTGGAGATGACCACGTTGTGGCCGCTTGTGTCTTTGGGCCTCCCGGGGCCCAGGTGGTGGCCTCTCCTGGGGGCCTGCCTTTTGTGTGACGTAGAATCCGCTGGTACCTTGTTGTTGGCAAGGTCGGCGCAAGATTCCGACTCCGAATCGGACGCCGAGGAGGAAGAGGACGAAGACGAAGCGGGGATCAGGTGAGTCGCGGGATGTGACGCCGCCGGGGGCGAGAGGCCCGGGTGCAACGCTCTCTCCTCGCTCCTCTTTTTCCCCGGGAGAAGCGTATCTCCACGAAGGTGGTGGCGCTCTGTGTTGGTGTGAGGTCTCTGCCTGGGCTGGACCGCCTGTAGCTCACCTCTCGGCTGCTCCTTCTTCGTCCTCCTCCCCGTGTCCTCACTCCTCCGTTGACACTCTTTCAGACCTTCCTCCTCTTGCTCCTCCTCTTCCTCTGAACTTCGGATCCAGGGACGTCTCAGCAGCTGCTCCTCCGCCAGTCTCCTGTCTTCCTTTCGGTGATGCTTTTCTCTCTGTTTCTCCCTCGGCTTCTCCTTTTGCCTGTCCTCTTTGCGCTCTCTCGTCGGCCCACCCTCCGCCTTGGCTTGGGCGGCCTCTCTGTGGTCCACTTCACGTTCTTTGGACCGGGGCTTCTTTTGTGTGGGTCTAGTGTGAGGGACGTGGACTGGAGCCCGGGCCTCCTCACCAGACTTGGCTCTAGGTTTTAGACTGGGGCTGGATCTCAAGCCCAGCCCGGCACCGGGATTGCCAGCGGTTTTGGAGGTAGATTGGGAATGTGAAACGTGATCAGCCTTTCCACCTGTTTCCCGTGCAGGAGCAGGTGAGCGTTTTGTTCTAAGTGCGGTGGGGCTGGCTCTCGAGCTAGGCTGATAGTTGGGTCTGTCGCTTGGGCTGAAACTATGGCTAGGCCTCTGCTTGGGAGTTTGTTCAAATTTCGATGGGTATTTGGCTTTGAGACTTACAGCGAGGTGTGTAGAGGTTGGTGGCACATTTGGCTTAGGCCTTCCTTTGTGGTTTTCTCTTTTCTCAGAGTTCAAAACTGGAGTAGTCTTACTTCTCACTGTAGCTTTACTTTGGCTTTGAGGTTGATCTTGTGGTGATTTATTCTTAGGCTTGTGTTTGGAGGGTGGCTGGGTGCAGGGTCTAGGTCTTGGCTTGGCCTTGGTATCAGAAGTGGGCACAGGGCCAGGCCATTGGCAATTTTTAGTCCTGCTGGGGCTGGTGTGGTGGATAGATCTTGTTTGGCTCTCCTGGTGAGGGCTCTCAACCTGAGGATAGTGACATGGACTCGACGGTGGAAGACTGGGAGTTGGGCTAAGCAGATGTTGCCGTGTATTGGGGATGGGGCTACGGCCGGCTCTAGGGCTACCATGCGGACTTGGACAGACACTTGCCACTGGGCTGGGGTTGGGACTGTGTCTCGGGCTGCCGGGACTCGGACAGGTGCTGGGGAAGGGGCTTGGGCTGGGGCAGAAGCTGTAGCCAGGACTAGGCAAGGGGCTATTCCTGAAGCTGTAGTTGAACTGCGGGCTGGGGATGGGACTCTGACTAGGACTGTATTCCTGGTTGTTGTCCCAGGATCTGGCCGGAGACGGGGCTCTGTGGTTCTGTGGAGAGGGTAGGTTTCCTGGAATGCTCTGGGTGTGCTCTCCGGGATCCTGCTCACAACTGGAAGATTTTTTCCTGACCTTCTTGAGCCATTTATCCAGCTGCCACTGAGTAGAGGGATGATCTGTCTAAAGAGAAAAGGGAAAGAAAGAAGACCTTAACAATCTTTGGTGGAATGCCATTTCAAAATCAGATGATCAGTAACAGCCAACACATGCAAATTTCACTCACACATTGTCATTGAAAAGGGAGGGAGAGGGGGAGGAAGCCATTACCAAAAGGAGTGGATGGTTGCCAGGAAGGAATGTCGAAGGTTTTAAGGTACAGTCAAGCCCCCCCAAGAGATGACACACACCAAAAGCTACAACTAACACACCACATAGCACCGTGGGATTCTCTTTGCAAGGGATTCATCACAAAGTCAGCATACTGACTGGATACTCTAGAAACTGTTGTATCGGCTGATCTTGAGACATTTCAAACAAGCAAGTCTGTCTCAATACTACTCACTACACTACACTGTGTTGCTCAAGTATCCACATCTGTGCTGCTGACAGTAGCTCAACCCCCCTCCCAAATTACTGCAAATGACTCATGCACTGTTTGCTTAACAACTGACTGGGTAACCAGGAGAACACAAAAAAGAACATTATGAGAAAGGAAGTTCAAGCTAAATAAAAGGACGACGATACTCACTCCTGGAGAGCAAACTTCTTCTTCTCTGCTCTCTCTTTCTCAGCTTCTTTCTCTACTTGCTGACCGGAGCTAAATTAAACTTATACTCCTCAAGTCAAACAGTGACCCCCCCTCCCCTCATCCTTCGCCCTCGTTCCAGAGAAGACACTACATCTCTTGTACCCTCTGTGCTTCCCTCCCTCGCTCCGTCTCTCTCTCTCTCCCCCGCCTACTTTCTCTCCCTCCTCCCTCTCTACCTGGAACTACTGGAGCTGCTGCTGTCCAAAGCTCCAAACTGCCCCCCACCAACCCCCTGCCCAGTCTCTCCCTCCCTCCTTGGGAGACACTCGAACGCTCCGTAGATGAAAAACACATGGTCCTGCACCCTCCCTTACCTTCTCTATAGGGGCCCTGATATAGTGCACATTCAGTAATAGGCTTGTCGCACAGGGCCTTCCATTCATAAAAAAAGAGGACTAGGTTTCCCCCTGCACTTCCTACAAGCCCCCCCGCTGTCCCTCTTTATTCCACACCTAAAATAAGAAATAAGGGACCTTTATAGCCCAACTGTATATTCCAGTGTATACAGTGAAGTTCTGGGCCCATTCGCCCTGTCCATAATAAACAGCCATTCAGGTTTATCTGACAAGAAACCAATTCGTAGCAGAGTTTCGCTCGTTTCATAGCTGAACCGAAAGAGAAGGGTTATGCTAATCGCTGATGAAGTGTTAGCATGAAACTGAATCTCTGCAACTTCCAACTCCCAAGAGGGCTTTCCTCTTTAAGCTTTGGCTTGTTGACATGACACCCAGGCTCTAATTCCTGAAGCCAAAGACCACCCCCCCCCCCCCCCCCCCCCCCCATCCATGCCCCCCCCCCCCCCCCCCACCTCCACGTGCTCCTCTCCAGCACGCATACATTCCTAATAACTCCGTCCCTGCCCCCCACCTGCCCTCGACTGCCTCCGTGCTGCTCCCTGTGGAGAATGAACCCTACGGCACACAAACAGAGCAACAGAGAGATAGAAACTACGCAGCAATCCTTGAGGATTCATTACACTCTGAGAAATGTAACCGAACAAACTCTTACAGGGTTACATTTGTACGTAGTCAAAGTTGGGACAAACGGTTGAATGATTTAACTGTGCGTGTATATATACACACACAGAAAGACATGCAGACGTCGTACCTCCTTGGCGCACAGGGGCTGTGTGTTGGCAGGCGACCCGGGATCAGAGTGAACTTGTTGTGGGCTCGGCGTGCGGGAGTGCTGGCTCCAGCTCTCTGAGTCACCACCGCCGGAGGAGTCCGAGCCTGAGGAGTCTGAGCTGGAATGTCTCACCCGCCCGCCATGTATGTGTGTGCGCCGCGTCGAAAGACTGTCAGTACAGACACACACACACACACACACACACACACACACCAGAGAGGGGTCATCTTACGTACACATGCATGTGGGCGTGTGTATACTCAAGGCAAGCCAGACGGACACAGACAGACAGACGGATAGAGACAGACAGACAGACAGACAGATGGAAACACACACAGTTACACTTACACAAGGGATGTAAACATATTCACAAAACACACGTAGATACACATGTACACAATACACATGGCATGGCTTGGAAAAAAAGACGAAAGAAATATGTGTGTCGTGTACATAATACGTGGCCACACCTGTGTCCATCCCAGGTTGTTGAGTGATGTGCAACCTTAAGTGAGACAAAATGTAAGATATATAAGTTCATCCTCCATCATCATGATCACTACATTATACAGTTCTAGAATATATTAGAAAGAATGATTGTGTGTGTGTGTGTGTGTGTGTGTGTGTGTGTGTGTGTGTGTGTGTGTGTGTGTGTGTGTGTGTGTGTGTGTGTGTGTGTGTGTGTGTGTGCGTGTGCGCGTGCGCGTGTGTGTGTGCGCGTGCGTGGGTACAGGCACATGCACGTGCCTGCCTAGGATTTCCAACATAAAAGACGAAAGAATGAACATATGGAGGTGCTTTTGAGAGGCAGTATTTATTGTTTTTACTGAAGTGTAAGGTGGTGCAGTGCATGCAGTGGTCCACCCACCCTGTCAGTGTCATCCTCATCGCTGCTCAACTTGAGGTCATCAGCAAGCATGCTGGGAAACAAGAACACATGATCTAATATAACAGAGCTCTAGTAGCAACAGGTTGTATGAAACACTGAGCAAAAACCCAATATAAAAATAATTGAACAATGCTGTAAACTGTGATTCCCACATCACTTATTTTTTTTGTGTGTGAACGATGTCTGATGATAATTATTTCAAAACATTCACAGCTTGCATAGTGCAAAGTGCTCCAGGCGCATGCCACATATACTGTATATATGCTCTGGCTGGCCTGACAGCGTGTTGCGTGTTCGAGTCCGGTTCATGGGGACCTTTGCTGCATGTCTCTCCCCTTTTCTCTATCCCTCTTTCCTGTTTATAATCACTAATAACTATCAATAAAATTAATAAGCAGCCAAAAACAAAATCTTCAAAGAAAGAAATAGTCTTTATCGACTCCTGTCCATGGCATTCATATTTATGCAATTATCATTGAAAAGATTATTTCAATGGTTGTGTGTGTCTCCACTGTGAGTAGAGTTCTCAAACTCTGCCCGAACCCGACCAGGCCCGACCCGACCTGACATTTTAGGGTCGGGCTCGGGCCTAAAATGTAGGCAGATCAGTAGGGCCGGGTCGGGCCTAGGGCTCTATGAAAAAAGCAATATACTGTATATTGAATTATTTTATTATGATAAAAACATAACAATTCTATTCTGTCTGTCTGTCTATTCTGTCTGTCTGTGTATTTACCTCTTATGAAGATGGTGCTGATTGGTATTTTCACTTTTACTCAGTGTAGAATGCTCAAATTCTACCCAAACCCGACTAGGCCCGACCCCACCCGAGATTGTAGGGCCGGGTCGGGCCTAAAAGCTATGCTAATTGGTCGGGCCAGGCCGGGCTTTGGGCCTGATCAGTTAGGGCCCAGTTAGGGCCGGGCCTTAATTTTCATGGGCCCGTTGAGAACTCTAACTGTGAGCCTTTGCAAAATTACTATTTTAATTTTTAAAATGTGAGGAACATCAAATAAAATAAATGCCATAAAAGCTGCCAGTGAACAATGCGGAACATGTGCATCTAGTCAAAAAGGATGTAAAGAGCTAACAAACAGTGGTTTCTTCTCACAGCATTCTAGAATGTCAGCTGACCTTTGACCTGGCCCTAGCCATATGGGATGCTCCAACACTAAAGCTGTCAGCTGGCCAAACTGACCCCATCCTTCACCCCATTCCACCTACTCCACGATTTACCACTTACGTCTGTGCGACAAATAGCAAAAATAGCTGATCTACAAGATTTTGTAGATCTGTTGTTTCCCTATAGGCATTTGTGAATTTGTCCCTAATGCCATGCCCAAAATAGAGAGGCCAGCATGAATATGGTTAAGTCCTTATAACAAAGACTTTTCATAATTACAAATTACATAAACCTACTGTGTATGTTAAATGCGTGTTTTGTCATAGGTTTCCACATGTGCACATAGTGTGACACTCCTGCCCTGCCCCAGCTCAGGTTTGATGACCTTACATGGATCATATTTCCTCTGCCCCACTTACGATTTGTGAGGCGCCACGTGAGGGTGACGGGCCATTCGCAGCTGCATGTCCCCACGAGCTGAGAGAGAGACAGACAGATGGAGACACGATATAACAAATGACCACAGTAGAAAGATGAACAGTGAATACAACTAGCTACAACTGCAGCATGTGCGTAGTCGGAATAAAATCTATTGTGGCTGCTGCTTTGCTGGTTGACATTTTGCTGCTTGCTGTTTCTGAAATGGATAGGCTTTATTCCTTGTTATGGCTAGGATAATGCTAGGCAGTTGAAAGTATGTTGCTACTTGTAAGGATGCTTCACAGCAGTGGCGAGTGGCTGGTTGGTTACTGGTTACTAGTGCATGCTGCATGGTTGCCAGGGTATACTAATTTACTCAGTTACTGTGTAGACTGATCTTTGGTCATAGTAAGTGGTTGCCAGGGACCAGGCTTCGTGATTTGATATTAAAGATAGAGTACCATGATTTTTGTGCTTTTTCTGTTTTGAATGTGTCTATTGCGTTAACATTACTCCCTTTATTAAGTCAAAAGACCACACACAAGAATCCATATACTGTATATAGTGACATCGCAATATCGTCCCATCCCCTCACCTCTCGCCTTTTATCATAAACAGCTGCAAACCATGCATACTTAATGGGCTGGTGGGTGTGACCACACAAAATTTAACATTTCTTTTTGTAAATAAATAAATAGAAATATAGATAAATAAATCAATAAAATCATAGTACCTGATTATTTTTTATTACTTCATCAAAAATACATACGTTGCCTTTGCTGTGTCGAGTGCTGCCGTGCATCCTTGAGACAAATACAAGGATTGTGAAATTCATCATCAATTGCTCCATCATTACACAGTACATATAGACAAACGTAATAAAAGTAATAACACATCTTGCACGCACACACGCGCACGTGTGCCCACACACCTTAGGGTTGTAGAGGAAGCGTGGAGCCTGGTCACCACCTAAGGGTTGTTGGGATGGCCAGGAGTGTGTCATGTCCTGATCAAACAGAGCAGAGGTTGTCAGATGTTACAGGCGTTAGTAAAGGTGCATGAAAACGCAGACATTTCTAGTCATTAACAATAAGCAGTGAAGCACACACAACTCTTTCAAGAGACCAAACAGCTTGCTGTTGAGTAGAAGTACTGTATTTACACACTAGTCCTTCCCACTAGAAGGCGTGTCTGACGTATGGACATACAGTTCAAATATGGATTATTCCAAGATGCATGATGTGATTAGGGTACAGGTACATAGTATACTTGCTAGTTATCATACGTATATCATTTGTGTGTGTGCATGTGTGTGCGAGTCAGTCAGTCAGTCCGTCAGTCAGTCCGTCATAGCTCTGATGCTCCCCCCAAGGGAAGAGCAGACTGTGATGATCACAGATAATTGTCTGGGATATTACAGTATATGATAGTGCGCCCTCCCAGTATGGTATGTTTTTATCAATCAGTCCTATCTGCACTGTTCTCGGGAGGAGGAAACCAGCCTCGTGCGGAGAGCTCTGCATCCATATTGCATTGTCTCTGCCCGTGCTTTGATTGTTATCTGCGCTGATTAGATTGCCACCAGCGTCAGTTTGTAAAAGTAGGTCCCACAGCTGCAGGGAAAATGGTATAAGTCGTACTGTTTCAGCATGACGTAGAATTGCTCACATGTAGTTAGGGACCAAGCGAAGTACAGAGAGAGAGAGAGAGTACAGCAATACATGGCAACTTGGGGTACTTTTCTTTGATCCAGTGAAGATATTTTTCTCCCCATCACACTATCATTAAACACCGGGGATATTCATCCGAAACCTTCCCTGGAGAAAAAAACTGGGGGTGTATGCAGGGAAACAAACCCACATTCTGTGATGTCACTGGTTCATCATGAAGCTACTGAAAGACCCACCCACCAAAGACATCAGCAACATTATGAAAATTGCAAAAATATGATCGCCCGAGTTAGAATCACCCACGTTCAGTGATCTAGGGCTAAGCCGATGTCTCAACTCATGAGTACCTCCTCCATGTGTTGTGTGTAGGGCGCTACACGCCTATGCGTGCGTCAATGCACACCCATTTGCCCTGGGAGTGATTGACGGCCGAGGCCAGATCAGGATGCGTGATAGCGCAACAGACACAGAAGTGCAGTCATGCTGCCGAGTTAAAATAAACCTTAATTGAAGTCTGCTGGGAGTAGACATTTTGTTCTTCACTCATGACTCACAGCGTGTAACACATTTTCAGCCTGTGCTGCTGCTGCTGCTGCTGGTGAGCCTGCACAGATCCTTTTTCGCTTTCTTCTCTCTCTGTCACTCTCTCTTTTTCAAGCCTCCTCCGCCGCCACTGCCACCACCACCATCACCACCACCACCACCACCACCACCACCCCCCCGGGGGGTAAGTGCTTCCTCTCTTTGCTTGTCCTTTCACGTCATTATCTCTCCTCCTCCTCCCCCTAGTCACCAAGGACACACACACACGGCTATGCCTCTCTCCCTCCCTCCCTCCCTGCAACAACAACAACAACGTCTCCCAGGTGGAACAACGTGTGTTGCTATCTACCCTCTCTCTCCCTTTCCTCCTACTTCCTCTACACACAGTCAAATGCCCGGTGTTCATTTAAATCCAAGAGCGTACAGCTGGATCCTAGTAGTATAATCTGCTGTTCCTATTTCTGCTTTCTTTCTCGTTTTCTGCTTCTCCCTCTCTCTCTCTTTCTCTCTTGCTGGTCTACTGACTATGGCTATAGGAGGCAGCAGTGACCACCCGCGGGGCTGTGTTTGCGCACATGTCCTCTGACATCATGTCAGAGGAAAGCAGGCTTGACCAATGATCACAAACACACACAGTAAAGCCATAAGCGCTCATTTAGCCCAGAGAGTGTGTATAATACAAAATACACCAAGCACACAAACCTAGTATTAGGTCAGAAAAACATGCTAGAGTTGAATTTAACTCATCTGCTGCTAGTGCATCTATAAGTAACTACTGTACATGTATTAGTGTTAAGAATCATGAAGTAAGACTGCAAGGCGTTCTCTCACCCCAAAGATGTCTTCGGCACAGATGTTATGTTGACTTCCTGTGACCTGTGAGAACAGAGGGACGGCAGAGGGATGGTGAATAAGACAGATTCATAAACAAGACAACCACAGGCAGCCACTGCCAGTGGCGCAATAAAGCAGATGCCAAGCAGGCATGCCTATGGGAGGGAAGGGACAACTATAGTGAGCATGTTGTGGATTGTGAGCAAACCTAACCATACTTACTGGAAGAACAATATGCATTATTACACACAAGCATGTGTGCGCACACACACGTGCACACACACTAATTTGATGGTTGAACGGAGGTTGTTGCACGTTGGTGACTCATATCTGAAACAATAACATCTGCATGATCAGAGGAATGTTCGTTTTTTACGTACACTCTAAAATCCTTAGTGTTCATGTAAACCTGCAAGATGGTACACTTTAGCTAGTTCACTGGTTATTCTGCTCTGCAGAGTTGTTATGATTTTGCAGTTACACTCTGCAAAAAAAAAGTTCAATTATCTCTCAGCGTTTTACAGTTGTAACAACAATGTTCTGTTTCCATCCACTTTACCATCGCCAGCCTTCTCAAAATATTTTCATCCTTACTTTTTTGGAATAATTTAATTCAATGTCCACGGTTAATTCAGCTGAGTGTTAATCCAACTCTGAAAGTGTTAAACTGGCACTTAAGATTTTGCTGTGTATTCCTCAGGCATTGGTCCAAGTTGAGTACAATCGCCACAGTGTCAGACCATTTCGCCTCAGCCCACACACCTATCTGCATGTGTGTTTGTGTTCACTGTCTGTAAAGTTGTCCACAAGTCTATCTTCTGCCAAATAGGGACTATCACCCTATAGTTTTAGACCGTGATGGAGGGGCACGGCCCCAAGTGAAGGCTAGCCACGAGACACAACTGAGCGAGCTAAAGCAAGCGAGTTGCCGTGTCAGAACAACCCAATACAAGCCCCATGGCGCTCCTTCCAGCCTCTTGTGGGGCAGACATTCCCTATGTTGAGCAGAAAACAGGGTCACATCCAAGACAGTCTTAGTAGTCTCTGGCCAACAAGCAATCATTAGGTCAACAGCTTGCAGCTCGACCTCACCGGAGCACATACAAGCAGGTACAGAAACCAGGATGTGACAGTATTTAAGGGTTAAATGGGGTTGTATTTTCTGAGCACAATAGCACACAAAAATTGGAACTTTTCTAGTAGTTTTTCTGTGGGAATTTGCATGATTTTAAAGACAATTTAAAGGTCAATTGGCCCAATCCTTTGAGGGTCTAGAGCTCAATTGCCTCATATAAATATTGCAACACTAGTAATCCAAGTACCAAGGAGGCTTGGCTGTTGTAGCTTATTCTACTAATAACTGCCTCGTAACTGACTTAACGGTTAAAGACCTTGTGTTGAAGCCATTTAGACATGTGTGCTATTATTTTTGTTGGTTTTGTGGGATTGTCCAGACAGGGAGTCTCCATGCCTTCTGCACACACTGGGATAGAGTGAATGAAGGATGGTTACAGGCTCATCATGTTACAAGTGTTACAGGCAGTGTTAGTTAACAGGAAGTGAGTCACGGACAGCTTCCTGCAGGTTCATAGTAACTGTGACCCGCGGTCACTATGACTCACTGTGGCTGCAGTCTCTGGACTCCAGCTCGTGCGTGCGCACGTGTGTGTGTGTGTGTGTGTGTGTGTGTGTGTGTGTGTGTGTGTGTGTGTGTGTGTGTGTGTGTGTGTGTGTGTTGTGTGTGTGTGTGTGTGTGTGTGTGTGTGTGTGTGTGTGTGTGTGTGTGTGTGAAAACTAAATTATTATGGCCATGAAGCAGTTATGAGACCAAAGGCATGCAATGAAAACACTAACACACAACTGTTCCTCCACCCTGTGGCAGGGCAATATGGCACATTTCTGTCTGGCTTCACAGTTTGCATTTTACACTTAGAGTCCCATTAGTATGTGAGCAGCATTAACAGCATTAAGCGATGTGTTTCACACCTACATCATGCCCACTGGCATCAGAGGCTATACTGGTGCAACTGCAACATCCCCCTGGTGTATGTTAACACCCCCTGAGACATGAGACAAACCACAACCTATCATAACACCTGTAACAAGCACCCTTCAAGCCAACAAGGCATCTACAACTCACCTGTTACATTTTTAGGAATTAAAGAGGAATGCCTCTCATTTTAGGCATTTTATTATGCAATTAATATACCTTAGAGACGTTTTATTAATGATATTTCCACACATCATCTTTAAGGTAGACTATTATTAATGGCATAGTAAAATGTTGAAAATGGGCGGAATTCCCTTTTAACCATTTCTGGAGTTGTTACTTTCTAATTAGGAAGTTGGATAATAATAATAAAAATAAAAAAAACACATGTTTTGTGGATTGAGTCTTTTGTTCCGTGATTTAATTAAGAGGGCAATTATGCCTCCTACTCCTGTCTGTATCATAACAGAAACACAATGTGGATCAATTAACTAATCAAAAACACCTGACCCACAGATAGTCTGTGTCGCCTAATACTGTATTGAGGATGAAATTGCATTTATTTAATTCACTCCCCTTTTCGAACACGAAATTGCATGCACGCGTAGGACGCCCCTCACCTGAGTAGATCCACATCGAAGCAGAAAACATGCGATGGAAAGTTTCCCTTTAGCGCGCAGGACTGTAGGCATGTTGCTTTGATGGTCAGCTAGCTGTCTCCTCTGGTGGTGCCCATGCCAGTGTGCTGTGCACTCGATCTATCAACGGGGGAAGGCGAGCGGGTCCGTTGCAAGAGGAGAGAGGAGCGGGAGCGATCGAGCTGCTAGTACTGGCTGTGCGTGTGTGTGTCAGTGTCACTGGTGGCGGAGTCACCGTGATGCTGGTGTCATACAGGGAGAGGAGAGGGCTACGCCGTGCGTGGGCGGAACGTCAATGCGACTGTGTCACGCATTGGTGAGTGGGATGCACGGAGCACGACTCCAGTGGATCCGTAAGGTAGGTACTAAATGGTGCTCACCAGGGCCGGATTTAGCCAGCCCTACTAGGGTGGACTGGAAGAATGGCAGGGTGGGAAACTCCAAAGTTTTTCCATATGAAGCAGGGGTTTTCAATCTTTTTGACACTGACATTTTAGCCCCACGGACCCCAAAACTAAAGATTTCTTCAGCTTTTGTCCACAATTGCAGGCTGGATTTGGGAAACAAAAAGGCAAACATACAGATCAAAATGACCATTAATCTTTTACATTCCCATGATGACTAACTCTTGAGAGCGTAAAAATGAAACCAAATGACCTGGACCTCTCAACCACTGGTGGTCCCCGAAGCACGGATGAAAACCACTACCTTTCATTGGGTCGGCAGGATGCACATTTGGGTGGGCCCTGCCCACCCCTGCCCCCTCTAGATCCGGCCCTGGTGCTCACGCAGGTTTACCACGCTGCACGAGGTGCGTGCGTTCGCGCGCGCCCATAAGACCCGTTCTTTTTGGGAAAATAACCGACAAAGGTATTCAATGTATAAAAATAATAACAATAATTCCTACTATTGTCGGTGCAGCTGTAACCAGATAAGGAGTTCCTTCCTGTCACTGTGAGCTTTGGACTGGGGTATAAAACAAACAAACAAACAAACAAAAAAACAACAACACACACACACACACACACTGTAGTAGAGTTTGTGCATGTGCAAACCTTGGGTTTTCCAAACCACCCAAATCACTTTTTTTTTTTAAGTTAGGACAATTCATGGGTCTCATCTGTATTGTACTCCAGCAGCCACGTTTAGGACCTCACACAGGTAGAAATATCAGACCTGAATCACCTGAGAGGGCCTAAACATTGTATGTAAACATTGTAATGTGTAGACCATTGTATTGTGTGTTATGATTGTTTACCACTGTATGTGGGCTACATAGCAAAGTCTGTGTATGAGGGACACAATCTAATCTGTTCTTCAGACTGTAGGAGCCTGCCTACAACCTGTCAGTGTTCCATATAATTATGTTTTTTTTTAATTGTCCCTACAACCTTAGTAGTATTTTTCTTTCACATCAGAATGTAATAATCATTAAACTCAGATCATCTCTCACTTATGCCTGTGTGCCCTGCAGTGACCACCCTCTTCTGTGCCAATGTTGGCCCGCCCCGTGCCTATAAGATTGCCTATACCCTTGTACTCGAGCAACAGTTTAGAACAAATGAATGTTGCTGACTGTCTCATCTGATCCTCTCCTCTACCGTGCGAGTGCACGCATCTTCTCTAGTGCATCCATCATCCACTAATGCACTCTGGTTTTGGCCTGTGAAGTGGCTCTGTGTTGTATGGAGTTTGCCTTGTCATAATGAAATATGACCGGTCTCCTTGGCCCAGATGGCTCAGGCTGAGAGAATGGGTGGGAGGGAGGAGGGACCGGTTTAAATAGTGATAGATTAGCAGAAGCCGGCAGTGGCACCCGATTGATTTAGCACACCACTGAATGAGGTATAGGTGACATCAAACCCATTCACCTAAAACTATTCCCAGTCACGAGAAGAGCATCATTTCACCTAGGCCTATTTTCTTCATGACATGAAGAGAGTGACTCAAGAGCATACCGGTTTGTGTGTGTGTGTGTGTGTGTGTGTGTGTGTGTGTGTGTGTGTGTGTGTGTGTGTGTGTGTGTGTGTGTGTGTGTGTGTGTGTGTGTGTGTGTGTGCATGCGCGCACGTGCATGTGCGCATGTGCATGTGCACGCGTGGGGGAGATTTAGCTGTGGTTTCGATTTTTGGTTTGGTTTTGGTGCAGCTCCCAAGAGACAGGATGCCTACTTTGCCTATATGACACCTGTCCTCAGTGAATTTACTTAGCCCCAGAGGATAGTATGTGACAGTGGAATACAAGACATCTGGGCACCATATTTCTCGGATGACTGCGCATCTGGATGAGTACATCCATGCACAGATACCCCACCATCCATTCAGCTGTTGAGCAACAGAAGAGGAAGAAGATTACTTAGTGCAAATACATCAGTGATACGGTTAATTTTGAGCTATAAACAAGTAGAAGCAACAGTCCTGAAGCAACAGAAGGATGAAATGGATCAAGGAAGATCATTCCAATCAGTGGGACCTTTGTAGTGGAATGACGTTCATCCACTTTAAAGTGGGGATATTGCAGATGTAGGCCTGAACCAAATACAGTTTCAAATAAGAAATGTCTGTATTTTAAAATGAAACCAATGCAATGTCCAACATGACAGTACAAGAAAACAAATCCTCGGCAAGACACTACTTCTGTACATAATAATAAATCCTTAGAAAGCTTATTTGACATACAGCAAAATTATTGGTAGGGATGGGGGGGGTGGTGGAGAGATTGTGTTTTTTATGAGAGATGTGTCATGCTGAAACTCAATCAATTACGTCATGCATCAACTTATACGGCTTATACTTAAATGTATAAACATATTCACACATGCACGTGCACACACACACACACACACACACACACACACACACACACACACACACACACACACACACACACACACACACACACACACACACACACACACATTAATACTGGCAGGGTTATCGTTAACAGGCTGTATGGTGTTTCAGTGCATGACGTGTTAATAGCTCATATTTATGTCCAAGACTGCCTGTTCCTTTCTACTGGCCAGATTTCCACGCAGCAGGTGTCCCAGATGTTACAGCGACTCTCCGCCCCTAACATAAATATGTTCGTGTATTTAGATTCAAATGCATATTAGCCTACATTGTTGTGTGAATGTGTGGTGCTCATTTTTGGTTGGAAAATGAGAAACTGATAGCCTACATTTAAAGAGTTAAAACATGTGGGGCCTACTGTATATGGGTCCAGGCACGTGCCACATATGCCCGGGTGCATTAGTTGCTGCTGTCTTCTTTTTAATTTCCTATATGTGCTCTCAAAACGTATGGCATTGCATACATATACAACATAAAAACAACAATGTTTTCACTTTGCAGGAACACAGGATTGATGGAGATGAAATGCCTGGGGCCAGTCTCCACAGCGCCACTGTAGCATGCTTGGTAACAGACCCATGGTGACAGGACCACAGGGGCACTAGGTGTCCCTCGACAATGCCTGTTTAGACACGGGTGGCCTCTGGGGTCAGTTTTCCTGACAACACACACTAAGGTGCATTCATCATCCGTCCTTGCATATTGCACTGGTAACCATGGCGATCTGTTGGGAATTCCAGATTCCTCCAGGTAGAGAGCGGGAGACAATTTTCCTTCCTCAGAGGAAACCATAGACTCCACTCAGGACTGTTGGCTACCACATTCACTTTTATTTGTTCTTTAAACTATTTTCAGGTGGTTACGAGTTATTGGTCAGCCAGTGTTAATTCAATTAAACATGGTTGTTTACTGTTGAGCCTATGGATCCCCTCGCTTATCTGTTTAAGCAGGCTTTTCTTAACTCTGTGGATTGGATAGGATTATGCACTTAGCAGCAACCATTAGCCTACTTGTATAGGTGATGGAGATTGTCAGTGTGATAAAGCTAAAACATGGGCTGGCTCCTCTTATTTTATAGCTTCAATAGCTTAGCTCATAGAGCTATATATTCCCATTCTTCAATGTGGCCTTTGACATTGTGTAAATTGTACAAAGTTTAAGTATAACTGTGATGCTGAGGTAAGCCCTTTTTATGTAAGGTCATAGTCTATTTATTGGTTTTCTTGTCTTCTGTTTTATTAATCTGTTGTTTCTTTATTCTCATTTAGGTGCTGCTTTAAATAATAACGTTTGAGATGAGTTGAAAACGCTTTAAGATTTCAGTTTCAGTTTTAAAAAGCAAGGTGGACAGACACCCACCTACATTACAACAGTGATCCTGAAAGCGACAAGACATGAACAACATCCACCCAGTAGGTGTGGGTAAGTTGTTTTCAAAGTAAAGCACCAGTAAAGCACCCTTTTGACTACAGTACACTAGAGTAGGCCTATATAGGGAAATTATATTTCATATAGAGTACCACTCCCACCTACTGGACAGTTACAGAAGTGATGCTGTAGCCAGACTGCAACTCTGCCAGGTCCTTGTGTTGATAGTTATTTATTCTTGAATCTTGACTAATACCCTAGTAGTTAAACCCATGCTGTCGCTGTGTAGTTTCCCTCTTAAATAAGCTAGATTTTGGGATTGACTCCAGTTTTCCTTTTCATTTAAGACAGGCTGTTTTGTGTGAAAATGCAGGTGCAGGTTTGTTTCTCAATGGTGTTCTGTTCTGGGTTGGCCTACAGCTTCCAGGTTCCCATACAATACATAGGCCAATACACAAATTATCTGGCCTTGATGGACCGAAACAGCGGTGGTTCTGTCCTCAACGACAAGATAACCTGTAGTTGTGATAAGGGGAGGATATGCAAAGTGCAAAACCCTTATGAATAGGAAGCCTGTTCGTGTCCAAATGTTGAAAGTGGCCCAACAACTGGTCGGACTAGCTTGTCCCTGTCGTGTGTGTGTGTGTGTGTGTGTGTGTGTGTGTGTGTGTGTGTGTGTGTGTGTGTGTGTGTGTGTGTGTGTGTGTGTGTGTGTGTGTGTGTGTGTGTGTGTGTGTGTGTGTGTGATGTCATCCACTGGATGGACGAGTGGCTGGCGGCTGTGATGCGCATGTATGCAGTCCGACCGTTGCCTCAACGCATCACGGTGAACTGCGTTTGACAGCTTGCCAGGCTGGAGGAGAAAAAGAACACACCGCCACTAGAGAGAGAGGGAGAGAGAGAGGAAACCAGAGCCGCCGAATTTCCACAAGCCAGGCGTCATCCGCATCCACCCGAGGGAGAAGGAAGGAGGAAGGAGGGCTTTTTCTACCGTAGTCCCCCCCTCTCCCTCTCTCACCGAGATCTCAGGCAAATAAACCTTCTGGATTAATGATGTTTTTATTTTAACGCCCAAATGACAGTATAACCGGGGGGCAGTATCCATTTAAATACGCCAACACCGCCACGACTTGGTCGGATCATCGGAGCTGTTGTGACTGCATATGGCCATGAATTCGGCGGAGCAGACGGTTACGTGGTTGATCACGCTCGGGGTGTTGGAATCGCCAAAGAAGACCATCTCGGATCCCGAGGCATTTCTGCAGAGCTCCCTCAAAGATGGGGTGGTGTTGTGCAGACTGCTGGAGCGGCTTAGCCCGGGCTCCACGGAGAAAGTAAGGGGCGATTGTGCCGCTGTCCTGTCCTTGTATATACCTCCTCCTCCCCCCATATAACCATCCGCCTCATCGGCGCGTCTGTGTCGCGGCCGAGAGCCGTGGTCGTGATGACACGACGTGGTCTGTTGTCGCGCTTCTCTTTGCCCAGTGGTCCATGAAGAGTTCCTTTTGTAGGTCACGAGAGCGCGGGTTATTGTCTCTAAAAACAGCACCCGAACG
The DNA here is from genome assembly GCA_039105355.1 of Benthosema pterotum. Classification (NCBI taxonomy): domain Eukaryota; kingdom Metazoa; phylum Chordata; class Actinopteri; order Myctophiformes; family Myctophidae; genus Benthosema; species Benthosema pterotum. The sequence continues at coordinate 39,074,148 of CM076978.1, read as the reverse complement.
GTTGCACAATAATGTTGGTATACACTACGCGTGGATATAAAGGCCGATCTTTGCTTCCAGCGTATTCCCTTGCAAACTGAGGCACTAGGCTACCAGTATCGTAGCACGCAGAGGGGTAAATGATAAGGAAGGGCCCATTTTCCCCTACAAGAGGCCTAGTTTACATTTGATTTATTTTTTATTTATTCTTGCTGTAGGACGGTTTATACCAGACGGATACAGCAGCTCCAGATGTTACGCAGCATTACACATGCGGTCTAACAACCTATACGGTTGTGCTTACGTGTTATTATGCATTTTATACATAAAACATTAATATGGTCTGACTGACGGGATGATCGGATGAGCAGACAAGACAAGGATGTCTGGATATCTATCATTCTGTACACAGACCATAAGAGTGGGCCGCCATTGACTGCAAAGGCGCACACAGACATGGATAGACCCCTCTCCCCATTTAAAGGAACAGCGCCGTATTTATTGTGTCAATATATATATATAGCAGCTATGCACGGGTAGTATTACTTTGGGCACTTCCTAAAAGGATGCAATGCTTCTAAAACAGAGAAAAGTCCAAATAGTACAATCATTAGGACTCTACGTTTGCGGAGAGAATATATACCAAATATATTGATTTGACTGTCGATTTGATTTGATTGTCCATTTCTATCCTGAATATATTTGGCTTGCCTTGTGCACAACTTTGATTCATGTGATTGGCCAATCTATGAATTATGGAAGAATGCGTTAAGGTGTTGTTGGATGCCCTGACTCGTAATATATGATTTATTATTACATAGTTAAATTTGCTACCTTAAACATCAGCGGGAATCCCTATTTGTCAACGTCATTTCCCCTGATCCAATACCAGTCCCCATGTCCACTTCCCTACCAAGGGATCTGTCTGAGAAAGTGAGTGTTCACTGTGTTCAGCCTCCCAACCAGGCAGCTACAGCTACAATGCAAGCGAGAATGCACTTTCTTCTTGAACAGAAAGTCACACTTTGAAGATCAGAGAGACGGCGCTGCTGCTTGTAGTAGTCGCACATCGAGTTTCCAATATAACCAGCGTTCTGGTTTAATTTTCAGATCTACCAAGAACCGAAAAACGACGGCGAGTGCTTGAGCAACATAAAGGAGTTTCTCAAGGGTTGCACATCGTTTCGCATCGAGGTAAGTGCTTTCCGAGCCAGGACTCCACCAATTCAAGATATTAAACCTTTAAATCAAGCACAGGCGGATTTACAAGGACGTAATGACAGGTCTTGGTTATCGTGGTGTGAAACTAGAGATACTAAAACAAACAATAAACAATGGGGACACGGCAGTGGATGGTTGACAGTCAGTGGGAGGAGTGTGTGTGTGTGCAGTCTGCGAGCCGAGAACAATCACCCATCGCCCGGGCTGGGAAGGAGCCCCGTTTGTCCCAGATCAGAGCCATCTGGTACACAAGTTGCGACATTGAGGGGTCAGTAACTGAGAGCTCGAGTGCTGTTTGTGAAGCCTGAATAGGGACAAATTGGAGTTGGAAATACATTTTTTGAGACGAGGGCAGCTCAAATAAGAGGTATTTTAAGTGAATGTGCTTTTTATTATGTGCTTTTTATTGTAACAACTAAAGTCTCTGTAACGATACGAGCTACGATTAAGATCATTAAAGTTGGGATGTTGTCTGATTCCAATGCATTTCCGCCTACCTCCAGTCCAGGGCTTGTGTTGATATGTTGCCTTCGTTCGCATTAGACGTCTATGTAGAAGAAGAGCCGCCATTGGACTGGCCCCATGAAGTGAACGGAGTTTGCGTAACTAACGTGTATATATTCCACGGCTCTGGTCCACCCTGTGCTGAGCTGTAAAACGTTCTTATTACAGTAAATACAAAAGAAGGTCTGAACAAATCATTAACATGGTTAAGTATGGTTGGTGGTTAAGTATAAGTGTGAACGAGGAGATAAAACAAAGCACTAATATGGTCCTGTGCATTTAGACTAGTATGGTTGTACCCTGTAATTAATGCAAAGCTTTGTCCTCAGGCTGTGCTTGGCAATTATTGTCACCTCAGACCTCGCGTTGTGGCTGTTGTATTGACGTTTCTTTTGTTTACACACCAAACCATTGGGTCTTTCTTGGTTTTTAGCCACAAGCAACTTAATAAAGCTATAGCAGGCCCAGCAGCAACTAGCAGACATAAGAAACACAGCCAAATGGCATTAACTCATGTGTTCCTTGATACTGTATTTTCAATTTGATTATTTGAGTATATTTGGAGGAAGTTCCAGGGGGTCCGCCTAATTCAGGTCAAACCGCTGGAGCCATGTACGTAAATATCTTATGTTATATTTTATGTGGGTACTTATGTGGGCATATATTTTCAAATTGGCAAATGAGTATCCCTTTGGGGGTCTTTGGCATTAAATAGTTTGGGAACAAGTACTTTACTAACTTCATATTATGCATTGCAGTGGAGAGGAAGGACAGTATAAAGTAAACACTACCTCTATCAAATTGAGGACAGTGCACACAGTCACTGTGTCTGTTTTTGTCAGTACATAGAGGGGTCGTTGAACTCGCAATCTGACAATACGGCTCAGTGTTGTTAGTCAGCATCAAGCTGAGCAACTCAGGCTGCAGCCATGAGGGTGTGTGGAGAGAGAATGCACTGTCATACATTGTATACGCTCATTTTTATTCATTTATCTGTGTTCTGTTAGAAAACGGGTGCTGCTAGAAACTCGGATGCCATCTGGAATCTAGAGTTGTAATAGCCACAATTTTCAATTCTTGTTTTTTTTTTTTTTTATTAATGTGATGAATCTAGAGTTGCATTACGCTCCATTGACTTCCTAATAATCTCATCTGCTTGTATTAAAGCAACATTAAACTCACCAACATTTTAGCTGTAGAGAAAGCTTGCAGAGGGTTTCTTAAAAAAAAAAAAAAATCCACTAGACGTGTTATCAGCTACTTTCTGTCAAGAAGTTCTCTACGGATAGTGTTTGGAAACATTCATCCTAAGTCACTGAACAGCCCCATGTAGCATCTGTTTAGAATTGACACAATGCAGGTGGCAGCAGCATCAGATATTATCACCTACAAATAATTCAATGACACAAAGTAGCTAATAACATGCAGGGGTTGACACTAAGGTCTCCGAGGCACTTGCCCATCGGGCAAGTGCAAGTCAGGTTCTACTTGCCCTCAGGTCATGGTCACTTGCCCCCCAGGTTCCAGGTGGTCCCCAGTTAAGTTGGTTAACCAGGTGTAACTCTTGAGAACGTAAAAATGAAACCAAATGGACCCTTGCGGGTCCATTTGGTTTCATTTTTACACTCTCAAGAGTTAAAATTCATCATCTTAATTAGCCCAGGTCTACACTGTAGAAGATTAATGGTCATTTTGATGTGTTAATTTGCCTGTTTTGTTTCCCAAATCCAGCCTGGAATTGTGGATAGCCAGAAAGCAGGGAAAGACACAGAGGCAGAGTGCAATGACTGTCTTCAAGACAAATTTATCTTGTGTAGTGTTATAGTGCACTAAGTTGCACACTTGCCCGGTCAGGCAACCAGGTAGCAGTCTTCACTTGCCCCACCATTTTTTTTACTTGCCCCGGGCAAGCGGGCAAGTGTTAGTGTCAACCCCTGACATGTCTACGGTGTTTTTATATATATATATATATATATATATATATATATATATATATATATATATATATATATATATATATATATATATATATATTTATATAAAAAAAAAGTTTTTCAGATAGAAAGAGGCTAATTACTTGCGTGAGCGAAGTGAGTGCAAGTAAGGCGATCGGTGTTCGGTTCTCGGTGTTCATATTTCTCTGGTAGCGGTTTGTTCCTTGGGGAAACTCTGATTGGCCGGTTTAGGTGATGACATAATGATAATGTGAGTAAGAGACCTTTATAACTGCATGAGTATTATCCCACTCCGCTCACGCACAAGTAGGCAATGGCCTATTTGTGCGCAACGCTCAAGTTTGCACTCTACCAAGTGCTGACCTAGTTTCCATTTGCACTTCGATTGACTACTTTAGTTGATGATGCAATGGTGATGTAATTACTGTAAGTTATCATTATAAGTATTGTCATGAGTATTATCTCCTAGAGCTGTCAGGGTACTTGTCCTCTGCTGCTTGTGCACAGCGCAAGTTGGCACTCAACAGAGTGCAAGTTCTACAGTATATACAGTATATTTTTTTCTAGTATGAAGTGAAGTCTCACAGGAAAGCGGGAGAAGGGGGAGAGACATGCAGCAAAGGCCGTGAGGAAGGGGACTCGGAAGACGTCGGGCTCCATTTTCGTTACACGCTAACCCCTTATCCCAAACACCTTATCCCTTTTTTACTATTCTGATAAGGGATAAGGGGTAAGGGGTTTAGCGGTAACGAAAATCTAGGCCGTAATGTGCAGGCTAGAGCTTATGTGGTATACGCCTGGACCATTTGGCCAGATGGGGCCGCAGAAAATTCCCATGTTAAAGTCACCAGTTACCAAGATTGCAGCTGTACCAAAAGCATGGACTTTTTTTTATTCGCCATAGAGTTACTTTCTGTCAATAAATTCTGTGCAGATGACTATTTTTCTAACACCGCAACATCCCGTGCTTCATGCGCAAATATTGAAAGACACGGGTGGCATTGAGTGACTTCTAACGAGCGCTTCCAAACTCAACAATCACCTACATGGAATTTATTGACAGAAAGTAGCTCCTTTTGCTTGACACTGATAATCCAAGCTTTCTTTACGCCTGCAATCACTTAGTGCTTAGTTTGGGAGGAGTATGATGGAGACCTTCTCTCCAGAGCCCCTGCCGGTCTTATCTTGGCCTACAGAGGGAGAGACAGGGAAAGCTAGAGAAGGACACTTCAGTGGACTTCAGAGCTTTTTCCGTGCCCACCGTGACGCGGCTGTTTTAGATGCATGTGCGTAGAAGCTTCAACTCACACATGTTTCCACAGCGCAAACACATTTATAAAAATATGTACTGTAATATGTCAGTCAAGGTCCAACAACAGAAATATACACTTTATTTTAAAAAAATGCTCCAGTGTTCAATGCTAATTTTCTTGATTTGGGTAAAAAATGTGGTGTCCACAATGCAGAAGTGGTGCACAAGTGATCTGTGTTAAACCTGTGCCTCCTGCATCTATTTCACCTGACTGCAGTTCCAGCTGCCACCTAGAATAAGCTCTTGTAAAGAGAATTTGATAGCAGAGAGGATGTGTTAAATTAAATATGGATCCAAAAACATCTACCTTTCGCCTTTTCGGTTGAATGTGTGTTCTGTTGCCATGGTAACCCTCTCTTTACTGTTAATTCATGGTTGCTGTGATGTGTGTGATCAGGGTATGAAATTGGCTATAATGACCTCTTTCTGAATATTTCATCTACTTTAATATGAGTTTGTATTCGGTTGAATCTAGTCGGTGCAACATGCATGCTTAATTGATCACTCTCAAGTGCAAATTGCGTCAGAAATATATTGATGGGGTATGTTTTGCTGAGCCACCCCTGTGTGGAGGGGGCATTGTTGTGTTGTGGGAATTGTGAAAGTGCTCTAAGGGAACTTTCTTCACTGTGATGCTCTAAATGTGACCCGATAGGCACTGTCAGCCAGTTCATTATCTGGATACATTAATGTTTAATTAACTTTAGCCATGTTTCAGTCATGTTTCTCACTATAGTAGTGGATCATTTGCCTCAAGTGAAAAACAAGCCCAAATTGATTAAACCAATTAATTACCAGCTGCAGGGGTCCGCTTCGGTTATAACTGGCCCTGTGTCAGTTTCAGCGCAGTAGTTTAGTCAACAATAGCATTAAAATGACTATAGGCAGCCAATCAGGAAAGCATCCCATTGCTGAGAGGGGTTGGCTTGTTTCATAGTGTGTGGTTGACTAGAGATGAGGCATCCAATCAGCAAGCACCACTGCTCGTCATTATTATTAGAGTACCTATAATAAGAGAGAGTAGTGACACTCCCTCCAATGCTAGCATTGGCTCCAATGTTATGTCTGAACAGAGGCGGTGACGTCACTGCACAGCTCTATTGGCTGAAAAGCGCTAACATAGTTCCAAACAAACCACTCTCGCCCATCCACTTGCATTGACAGCAGGACCAGAGAGACGCAAGATCAAAGCGTGTCGCCACTCTGTTTTTACAGTACAGTACTCTAGTCATTATGACAAGCATGTCGACCTGGCATGAAGTTCTCATTAGTAATCATCACTAACACGATTAGAATTTAAGGTGATGTGGAAGATGTTTTTGCAGACAGATGCAACACTTTGGTTGAAGCTGATGTACTCAGTGCTTATAGTGACCACACACACGCTCACACAATGCACAGTAGTGGGACAACTTTAGTGTTGTCCTGGCTTCCAGGTGAATTGTCCATAATGTATTGTGTTGTTGACTCCAACAATCTCTCAAATTATGGGCCATGTTTTGTTCAGTGTGGCTGGTGGTATTGATGAGTTTCAACATGAGACCATTGTAATGGCTACCCAGGGTCATTTTGGTAACAAACTGTAAAAACAAACTGTAAAATGAATGCCACCGTTTTTTCACGTTCCCTACATGGAGAGTCAGTTAGTTGCTATCTCTTAGTCATATGTGCAGACAGTTCAATGAAAAAAAAAACAGCTGTGGGCATATTAGCAGCATCGCGTGATGAGAAAAGGATAAAATCTTGATAAGTCGACCAAAAATAGTGCATTCTGCAGCAACCTTTAGTGAGTGTCTTGAGTCCCTGTGACAGTGCGCACCGCAGAGTGGGAGGAATGAGGATGCCTTCGAATGAGTCTTCACAGAGAGAGACAGAATAACTTTCGGGAATCCTGGAGGGATAATGTGATGTATAAGATTCGACTGTTTCTGTTGAAAACAGTACAGCCACTAAATGCGCACACACAAAAACACACACTTGTGCATGCACGACACACACAAACATGCCGCGTATATATTCTCCCGGGGCATATCTCTAATCAGAGCGGAAGATGAAAGAGACCTACAACTCACAGTCACTCACCCTCGGTGGCACTGGACCGAGATGATCTGGTCGCTGAAGCTGTGATACAGGAAGAGAGTAGGAGCTTTACCACAATAACAATCAACAGAGTCAAAGTCACTGCCACCAAGATTAACTAACGATGAGGTTCTGGTTGAGTGGCCCTTACAGAATTGACCACGTGTCTTAAACCCTAACATACACACACACTGTCCGCTTGTAAATACTGTATGTAGTGATGGTTGCTGTAGAAGGAAATACTAGAGGATCAAGCATAGAGCTCACAACTAAAGCTTATATAGGATGATATACTAGTATATAAAAGTCACAGCAAAAATCATAGACATCGCTTATGTTACTGAGTTCAGTGGCCATTATTAAAAAAAAAACAAAAAAAAACAGACAGACCGATTAATTCAGTGATTGACTGGTCGGAATCAAGCATTCAACCACGCCATGTAATAATTAACTAAAAGCACTGTAGTTGTTGCAGTCAGTCATTTTTATAGCTGCTGCTTTGCTTCCTTACCATAAATGGATATCCATGTACGTTGTTGAACTACCAATTCAATTCACACTGTGCTGCAGTAACGTGAATCATCTATTGGCTTGATTGTCTTGTTTTCCAACTGATGATGACGGAACGCTGTGGAACTGGTAACGGTTTCCAGAATTTTCCAGAATGTTAATTCACTTGCCAATAACTTTCTGTTGCTGTCTTTCTCTCTCTACCCCAACCCACCCCCTGTCTCTCCCCCTCAGCCCTTTGAGGCCAGTGACCTCCTCCTGGGGCTAAACTTCTCCAAGGTGCTGAGCAGTCTGGTAGCTCTGAATAAAGTAACTGCAGGTGAGTGTGAAACATTAGTGTGGAGGTGGCGGCATCCCCCGCCTGCATTCGAAACGCCGATCAGAGAGAGTGATCCTCACAGACGCTGTTTTGACTGAAGAGGCAGCGCCAGTGAGTGCAAGACTGAGTGTATTTATATCCCTGCTGTCTACACAGACATCGGCGTGGGCAGCGACTCGGTGTGTGCTCGCCACTCCTCGGCTCATCGCATCAAGTCGTTCGAGTCCCTGTCCTCACAGTCTTCCCTGGGACGATCTTCTAAGCTGCTGCAGAACCAATTCCGCAGTCTGGTAAGGCAAACGGCCTCCGCAACTATCGCGTCAACCTGACAATGTTTTTATGTCCTTAAATGAGATGCCCTCTGGATGATATTGACACAATTACTTTTATAGCTGTACATGGTATGATGGCTATATTAGGTTTACTGCTGATCTCAGGGACTTGACTTACAAAACAAGGATATGGTTGAGGTTGGAAGTTTTTGCAAAAACTAAGAATAGGACTTAATATCAGCCCATGGAGATATTTTTATCTGAAAGGGATGAAACAACCTAAGTGTCAATAACTATTTTTTCATGGACTATAATATTCCACTAATAATCAAAATGATAGTTAAAGGTATGGGAAGTGATTTGAAATTCATCGTGTAGTACCAGTCTGGTGCGCTAGGGGCGCCCGAGAGTAGCTTGTGAACGCGTACTGAGTAAAGAGAGCTAAAACATGGCTGCCGCCATGACCGCATCAGTCCGCCGTTTTTGTTCAGTCAAGAAGGAAGCAAAAAAGATTCAAGGAGCAGTCAAGTTCTCATCCTCAGTCAGTTCTCCAGTTTCTATAGTTCGATTATGTAGCATGTATAGTTAGATTATGCAGCCCAAAACAGATAATTCCAAGAGGCTTTGTTTTTAGAAATGTCCTCTTCTTCCAGAAGCCTGGGTTCTTGTTCTCGACACAGCGCCTATCCTGGGATGTGGGGTTTGGATGGTCTGCCGGGGCAATGGTGAATCTTTGAGAACAAATAATAATAAAAAAAGACAGCCGTCAGTATTTACAGTTAGGCCTATAACCAAACCACATTCAGAGAAAACAAAGACACAAAATAACGAACGGGCATAAAACAATGGAACAGGCAAGCGGGTAATGTAAACTACACACAGAGAAACAGACCAAATAAAAATGAATGGAATTATATAAAGAACGTTTTACGTTTTGCGCACCAAAACAAACAAGGTTTGTGTGATTAGAAACACTACCGTCCTTCAGGGCCGGATTTAGCCAGCCCTATTAGGGCTGGAATAATGTTTTTCATATGACGTATCCCCTAATTGACACTATGATATCCCTATTATTGATTTCCGCCCAATCAGATAAGATAATTTACAGATATTTTGCGATGCTTTTATATTGGGGGGAAAAAGACTGAGTGGGCAGGACGAACGTTTGGTTGGGCTCTGCCCACCCACGCCTCCCTCTATATCCGGCTCTGTTGTCCTCAGTGTAAACACTGACCACACCACACAGACTTTTTGGGCAGAATGTGATTGTTTTTCACCGGAGGAAAAACTATTCCTTATGAAGGCGTTCTCTTGGCAATACAGTATTGGTAGCCTACTAGTGAATGACAATCCTGGTTGAAAAACAATCGCGTTGTTGGCAAAAGGTCCACAATGCGATTTTCTGTGTGGTGGGGGGCTCAGACTGTTACCGCTAAGGCAAGGGTTTTCAACAGGTGGTCCGGGGACCTAAATACATGAACAATAGATACCCAGATATTACGATACTTACTGGAAATATGCATGAAGAACATTAGAACAATATGCTACGTCTGCGTCGTCCTCCTTCTCTTCTCTTCTTTTCTCCAAAAGCTCCCAATGTAATGTAGTCGCAATGTAAACCTTTTCTTTATAAGCGTCCCTTCTCTCCAACAGCAGCCTTCTTTACTTCCATGATTTTGATTCTTTTTGCTTTTTTGCTTGTTTTTCGACTGGAATTGGAAGAGCGCCGCCATCGCTATGATGTGCACACGCACACTGGGTTACGAGCCTGGGCACAAGCATGCACCCAGCCTGCTGCTCAATCCTGATTGGATAGAAGTTTTGTTACCAGCCTGGTAACCAAAATTAGGCTTTTTTCTCTGCTAACATGGTGGAGGAGGAAACTTCATATATGGTTATAGGGCATTTTAACAGAAAAAAAAGGGTGATACCTGACAAAAGTGAAATCACTTCCCTTAGCTTTAAATCAGCATGAACTAGACCTGCACTCAGTAGAGTCGGTAGAGAATTGCGTATTGCCCACAAGTAGGCCATGGCCTGAGCAGAACGAGCGATACAAAAACACTTATTTTTAACAGCCCACAGCTGTTTTGTTTTTGTTTTTCATTAGTTATAAAGGTCTCTGAATTACGTTACCGTTGCACCATCAACTAAACCTGGCCAATCACAATACTTTGAAGGACCATCGACGACCGCGAACCAATAGCTTTACTTGCGCTTGCTCTGCTAATACAAGTAATAACATATTGGAAGAGACCGGTTCGATGAGGATTTTTTTTTATTGGATCGTTGGAAGTGATCTACGAGAATTTGTCAAATCACAAATTATGTTTAAGTGCTTCCTGCACATTGATGGCCATGCATCTGTAAACAGTTTGCTTCAATTTGACCCTGTGGCAATAATATATTGTACATAAAAATGACTGGATCTCGGCCAAACTATTCAAACACATGTACTGTATACGGTCTGTATACTGTACACATATAGGGAAATAATGGTTTCCATTCCTATGCTACAGCATTACTCGCACAAGGTTCACACACACATGATCACACCCTGATATCTTGGTACAGTTGACAACAATTGAAGCTATTCCAGATGTGTGTTATACTACAATCCACGCATGAAGGAAGTGCATCCCAGTGCTCACAGAGGTACAGTAATATGCAAACTAGAATTTGGGGCGATGTGATAAGCTGCCTCAAACCTTCTGGTGATGTCAAATCCATCAGGTACATGGAATAGTTGTTTAATTGGCCCATTCACCATGCCCTCACAACACATTTATAGCCCATTGTACCCATTGGTCTGTTCTCCCTTGTTGGGACCATGTGAATCACATGTTAACTGGATTCTGTGACTATATACCTCCCCATTATTATTATTGGATAACATCAAATTACTTAATTTTTCAACAGGGTGACTTATCCTGAGTATTACAGAAGTGGTTTTGGAGATCAGATTGGCAAACGTACAGTAGGTGTTAGATAAAACAATGTGAGCACAGCGCACAAACTAGAGCCGACTGTGCTGTTGATGAAATAAATATAATTTAATGCTTGAATGAGTAACATAATAATGTTATGCCATTTTATACGCCTCATGCGGCAAATCCACGAGAGAGCTTTATACCACCCACCCGTTAATAGTGCCCTCTTTCTAATCTAATCGACTCAACACGGATTCACTATAGGTGGATGACTCTTCCCTAGTGATAGACAGATTATTGGTTGCGGCCGATTATTGAATTCAATATTCATGATTGTATTAGTAAACGTATTGGTGCAAAAAATAAATAATCAAAAAAGAGCAGCTTTGTTGTACCAAATGGTACAACAAAAACCTTCATTGAAAATCTGGTAGATTGTGGCCGTATGGAGATGTATAGCTGTGCGTCTCTGACTCTCTCACCAAATTACCTAAAATGTATTTTCTCTTTTTCTTTTATGTTTGAAGCCTGTGCACTTCATACAGCAAACTGTTTCCAACGCTGCTACAATTCATGTTTGCACTTGAATTACCAAAAAGATGCATTTGGGGGAGGGGAACAGCCGTTATCAATGGATAAGATCGCAGGAGTGTTTCGTCTCAGAATGGCCATGCTCTGCCGACCCAGCTTGCAGACTCAGCCCCGCCCCCGACTGCACCGCGAGCGCATCGCGATGCTGTCCGTTTTCACGCACATTTGGATACTGTAATCATTTTGGTCAATATACTCACCTCCACTAACCCTGAATATATCGCCACACTGACACAGGGCTTAAAACAAGGCAGCCAACCAGCTGCCTTCCACATTATAAAATGTACAAGAACCTTTATTTTGACCAATATTTTGACAGTTTATCTTATAAAGCATAAGTACTTGTTTACACTATGTGTACACTATGTGAGCCTATGTGTGTTTCATGTCAATGGGTGCAATTCCCAATCGCTGTGGTGTAGCAGGTATGGTTTAAGTCTTCTCATTGGCTGAGTCCAGAAAATCACCTGACCCCCCCCCCCCCCCCAATTCAAAATGTCACTGTACTCCCCGGCTTTGTTCATCATGAGTTGAAGCTCTTGATGACTGGTTTTAATTATTATGGATAATTATTTGGTAGGCCTAGGCCTGGTGGTATAGGCTTTCGGGCCTACCTCAAGGCCCCAGACCTGATTTGCTGCCATGCAGCCAATGAGCACAGCCCCAAACCTGATTTGCTGCCATGCAGCCAATGAGAGGACTTACACCATGCCTGGCTACACCACAGCGATTGGCAATTGCATTTGCAGCCATTGTCAGTTAGTTAATGTTGCCCACTCATTACAAAGTATGAATGGAAAGAAACAAATACATTTGTATAAATGAGTATGAAGTTACAATTTATATTCGGGGGGCAAGTGCGCCGTGGAACCCCCCTAAAATCGCCAATGACTGGTTCTACTGTATCATTCAAGTCCTCCATGTCTTCTTCCTCTACGTCTGACAGGACATGTCCGAGAACAGTGGGCAGCAGCTTCTGGTGAAAGCACGCTTTAACTTCCAGCAGACCAATGAGGACGAGCTCACCTTCAACAAGGGTGAAATCATCAATGTGACTCGTCAGGAGGAAGGCGGCTGGTGGGAGGGTTCGCTCAATGGCAGGACGGGATGGTTCCCCAGTAACTACGTCCGCGAGATAAAAGGCTGCGGTGCGTATCCCCCCCCCCCACACACACACACACAAAGTTCCCCCATTTTGTATTACCTAGGAATGGAGGTCTGAAAAAAATAACACAACTTGTTGTGATCATCATATTAAGGATTTTTCTTTTTTCCTGAGTGACAAATTGAATCAAATGGAACCGTTAGGGTTCATTTGGTTCCATTTGTCCGCTCTCCGAAAACATCTTGAAATTGGGTGGAATTCCAGCTCATGTTGACACGCAAATGGTAAATCAAAAGTCCTGTGGCTCGGATTTTAGTCAATTTTTGCAGGTAATTTGGGTTTTCAGAATGGAACAAAAAGAGAATAGACAGGCTATACAATTTAAACATTAATACACATTTTCTCTCTCCAGACAAACAAGTGTCCCCAAAGTCTGGAACCCTAAAGAGTCCCCCTAAGGGCTTTGACACCACGGCTATCAGCAAGACCTACTATAATCTGGTAAGGATCCAGCGCAACTTCTTTCCCTATCATTCGTTCCTGTAAGCACTTTCAACTTGGTATTTCCCATTTCTGGGCATGTGATTAGAGGTTTCCTTTTAAAATGTCAGAACAAAAAAAAAAATCCTGATCGAGGTATGGCACACAGTGAGCCTAGTGTGCACTGTGCACAGTGCAGTTCACAACCTGCTTGGCAGAGAAAAGAAAGCGTCTTGCAACCATTTAGCAGAGCAAGACGTCTTAATATTTAATGAGTCAAGTTGATAACATGGTTTCAGTTTGACCACACAAACTATTCTTATATCTTGCATATTCACTACACAAGCTACCGTGCATGAGGTGTACATGTATGTGGTTGGTTTGATTGGCATCAATTGGAAGTCTGGTGTAGACAAAGGGCTCCATTTTCGTTACCGCTAAACCCCTTATCCCTTAACTTCTTTGCCTTTTTAAATTATTTAAAAAAAAAACTATTTTTCAATAGTTCAAATGGCCAGTCTACATGCTCACAACGTGCCAATAGATGAAAATGGAGCCCATTATGTCTAGCTTGCTAGATTTGACTTCCCCCTGCCCCCCTATGTATGACGTAATTTCTCCCCACAGCCCCATATAAAAGGTGTATTTATTATATACTGTATATAAAGCTGCTAGGTGTTGTTGACACAGCTCTGTGTAAGCGTGGGAATGGCTGGAGAGTAGGGAGTGTCACTCGATGGCGAGGGTCATAATACTCATAACTAGTACTGTAGTTATTACTTTTTATGGTGATGTAAGATGATGTTGACTCTGACTATTTGACTATTCATATACCTTTCATTTCCTTTGTTCATTGAAGGTGTTACAGAACATTCTGGAAACAGAGACGGAGTATTCCAAGGATCTCCAGAGTCTTCTGACAAACTACCTGCGATCTCTTCAGAGCACAGACAAGTAAGCCCTCATTCAAAAAGAATTTGTTTGCAAGCTTGTACATCCCCTCATTTTTGAGAATGAAGATAGGGGATTGTTTCCTGACATGTCTGTTATTAAAGAATCATAATCCAATAGCTATTGTATTCGAACAATATGTTTTGAATACAATTGTAGAGTCACTAGTCAATTTAATTAGGAAATTTGTCACTGCTAAATCCAGGTTTCGTGTAAGCTTTGCATGTCTACACCCGTTTTTTTCCATCGTAGACATGCAGAGCAGGCAGCTTTGTCCAACCCTTTGACAGGCACCTGCACATTGGCTACATCAAATCCTCTCGGAAATATACACATTAATAAATAATCCCTGTGAAAATATAACATTTTCTATAGGTAGGTATACGTGGACGTGCACAGTTGCTCGCCTATTTATTTCCAAGTGCCAATGACAAACAATCAAAATCAAGTGTTATTGTAAACAATCAGACATAGCCTCCCGTATATGCAATGTTATTAAAAAGAGATTGGAGCATCCCATTTCCATTTTCAGCACACCCACACATGTTATGCATTCATTCATCTTCCACCCCATAGACATTCAGATTATGACTATCTCTCATTTATGTGGTGTCATGGCAGGCTGTGACTAAGGGGGGGTAAATAAAACTGCTTTATTTTAGTGTAACTGCGTCCTTGGTTGAATTAATACAGTATACACAAATGTATTCCACTCATGGTGGTTGCAGCGGTGTGATACGATGAAATGTATCAAATGTAGGTTAGGATCGTCTGGATAGGGAGTAAATCTCTCAGTTAAATCCTGGGCTCTGAATGAACATGGTTTGTGCATTCCATTGATATTTGAGTCCCAATATACAGTATAAGTAATTGTCAGTGAGAATCAAAGTTGTGATTAAAGGTGGTTCACTAGTGGAGACAGAATATTGGGGAGTTTAAGATTGCTCCGACATGCGACCTGTCTAAGCCAATGGCAAAACACAGCTGGGTAAGAACGTCTACGAGAGGTAATAATAATAATAATAAACTTTATTTATATAGCACCTTTTTGAACAGTGTCCCAAAGTGCTTAACAACATAATTAAAACACTCAAACAACAACACACACAGAATTACACATAGAAAGAGTAGTAAAACAATAAAACAAACATGGTGTCAGGTTAAAAAGGCCTCTCTGTAAAGATGTGTTTTTAGCTTTGATTTTAAACTTGGGAGGGAATTTGCCAGCCTGATGTCCAGTGGAAGTTTGTTCCAGAGTCTAGGAGCCCTGGCAGCAAAGGCCCTGTCACCCCTGGTCCACCATATTAGTTTTTGGTACCACTAGCAGAGCTAGTGGTTACCTTACCGTGGTTAGCTTATAATTAGCGTTGCAATTGCTGAGTGAACGCAGGACGTTGCTGGACAAATTAAGATAAACGTATAATGGCTACATGTGTCTAAGTTTACAATTGCACCGACAACAACTAGCGGATGATCTTGCACCCACTGTGGAAAACACCTCTTCCATCTCCAAGAGAACACAACAGCGGACACCGTGCGCACAGCAAGATGTATATTGTGTGACACCATAAATCACAATCCATGGGTGACACTTCACATGTCCGATCACAGCTGAGGAGCTCATAAAAATTCATCCTAGCCGAGCATACTTCAAAGCGAAAGGCCTGAGCTGATCTGGTGGTTTGATTTGTTGCAGCAACCGCAGATTACATCAAATGGACAAAGCATTAATAACCAAATTCGCTTACCTTAGAAAGTTGTGTTGATCACAGGATTTCTTGCAATTATTATGATAGTAGCAAACGTTGCATTGTAATGCACATTGCTGAAACGATTATGCTAAATAGCACATTGAAGAGGTGTAAATAAGGTATAGCTCTGTGTGACCACATTACTCCTATTTCTTTATCAGAGGAACACGTATACATTAACCCATTGTAGACTATCCCGATTCTAAAAATGTCTTTGAAATACTAACCTAAGGGTCGTTTGCACCAAGAAGGATTAAGCCCTAATCTGGTTTAAATCAAGGATCATCTATAATTTCAGTTGCACCAAACTTTAAACCTAGATTTCAATAATCTGGTTTAGTTTTAAACCATCCTTTTAATCTCGGCTTTTGTTTTTTAAGCGTGGATTTATTTTTCACAGTAAACCTGGATTAATGTCAAACCTGTTGCACCACAACTTTAAACTTTGATTTAAGTACCAATAAGGGCTTAATTCTAAACCTGCAGTAGAGGTGGTTTAAATGTTAACATGGCAGCATGTATCAGATGGATTCATGAAAATGAAAGAGAAAACAAAAGCGCAGCTCAAATAAACACAGGGGGCTGTTTGAATCCAGTTGAATTTTATGATTATGATGAATTTAAAAGGCAGTGTGCCGCTTGATTTGACTGAAAATAACACCACGTTCGTTAAAACCGTTTGTCCCTATTCAGGCGGCATGAACAAAAACAGCCCTCTAGCGCTCAGTTTCTGACCCCCTTAATGTCGCAACTCTTCTACCTGATGGCTGCGCTGTGCCTGCTTTCCATTGGTATGCTAATGGAAAACATTAGCGTACCATACGTGTTGACCTGTTGACGCGATCGTCCATAGAAATGTTAATGCGCACAATTGCTGCTGATAGCCTACTGTCATTGTCCTACTCCTTGTACTGAGCACCACAGAGTGAAGCGAACGTCTGTTGTCTCTTTAGCAAGCAAGCAGGCTTTTCTTTTTCTTTTCTGCTGCGGCACAATATTTTATTTAATTAAACAAACTCCTGTCCATGTTCTCAAATCTGAATGGAATAGTAACGCTAATGGATAAAGGCTCTAGGCTGCTGCTTGTTTACATAGCAAAAACAAGATGGCGGACACAAAACAAACTTTAATCCATGAATTAATCAGAGTTTATAGTTTTAATCTCCGTTTAATGGATTTTAATCAGAGGTTAAGGATTTAATCACAGATCTGTTAAGCGATGCTTAAAATTAAGTGGTGCAACACAACTCGAATTAAAATTAATCTCTGATCAACAAATCTGTGATTAGCACTAAACTAAGCTTTATTTAAACTCTCTTGGTGCAAACGACCCTAAGTGTATTGGAAAACTTCAAATTATTGTGTAACACCACCAAACTTTGACATTTTTTGATACTGTACATACTGTACAGAACGCATATTGGTGTTCCCGTCAACTAGGGTAAAACTACCACTAGGGGTTCCCGTCTACTATGGGTTAAATATACTATATGCACGGCTGTTATGTTGCATTATAAGGTAGGCTAAATGCCTCTGTGGCGACGTGCTCCACGTTGACGCACATATAAAATCCGAACGTGCACGTCGCCGTTCACGTTCGTTTTTTATATTTACAGCAACAGTTCCAGTCGAGTATCTGACCAGAACGAACCTTTAGAAGCAGACCTATTGCATAAATAAAATCGCGAATCCGACAGTACAAGAAGAGACTGCGAGGAAAGATGTCAAAACTAGGGCTGTTGAATGATTAAAAATTTTAATCAAATTAATCACAGCTTCAAAATTAATTTAATCATGATTAATCACCAATCGAACTATGTCCAAAATATGCATGTTTTCCTGTACAGGATTCCAACATTTAAAAAAGAAACAGAATCTGTGGGAAAAATAACCATTTATCTTTACAATATTTATCAAAATAGTTGATCCACAAGCCCTCAATGCTTGTAGATCCTCCAGCTATACTCTATGGCTCTGGTTACAGGGAGACACACAGCTATATGTCTCCGTAAAACCATGCTCTACCCATTTCTTTCAGTGAGAAAATGCTCAGTGGGTTGAGTCAGTGTGCACATGAGTTAATTGAGTTAAATTTTTTAATCAGATTAATCAACAAAATTAATTTAATCCCATTAATTAACTATTTTCAACAGCCTTAGTCAAAACGATAACAAACGAAGCGCGCACACTGCCAGACGAAAGTATGTATGGCATACCGGGAAAATGCCCGGTATGCCATACTGTCTGTCCACCCCTGCTTGAGGACCTTAGTGAGCGGACCGGTACATGTGGCACCAGAAGGTCTGACAAGTAGGGAGGAGCCAAGCCATTGATTGATTGATGATTTTATGGAGATTAGGGGTGGAGAGAATTGGATGGATTCTGTGGATGTTGCGAAGGTGAAAGGTATGCTGCAGAGGAGCGTCACCATGGAAACCAGAGATGCCCGTCTAAGGGAAGGGCCCCATTGGCGTCAGCTGTTTTCTAAACTACTTGGGCTTCTGTGAGGACTGCAACGGAGCAGCCCTACTTCCTCATTGTGTCAAAGTCGCAGGAAGGGCCTTAAACTCCCTAATGTTCACCTCACACAGAACATTAAATGGCACACAGTGCCATTTTGCCAGCCTGTACTGCCCGCTTTTGGTCCAGACATCCAGCATTAATTAATTGATTGATCTCAAAACCAAAACATCACCAACAGCAGTCATATACATTTTTAGCTTACATATAAAAACGTGACTGCCTTTAACCCCCCCCCCCCCCCCCCCCCCCCCCCCCAGCATTGCCATGGCTGCATTGGGTCACTTCGTGCTGATCGGCAAACAACATCCAGGCCATTTGCTGACCTCACACCGTGGAGGGAGACTTTGATGCTGAAATGCCAACATTCATCATAATGAAGTGAAATCAGCTTCAATCTGTCCTCCGAGTGCCACAATATACACAGATATGGACCTAAATACTGCGCGTGTGCTCGTATGTGCCCCCGTGTTTTGGGCGTTATTTACAAGAAAACAATTCCAACATTAGTCGAAGATTCTAATTTGGTCAGCACCCCCCGGGATTAAAGTGGATTAATCAATGGAATAAACAAAGCTCGTCTGTACGACTTTGGCTACTTTCACCTATATGTAAATTCTTGTTTACATCTCTTAACGACGTTGGCCTATAAACAGTTAATATAAGTATGGGGCGCCCACTGGCCCTAGTGGTCCATACACTTGCCATATACAGGTGCTGGTCAACGAATTAGAATAATTTGAAATAGTGCAACCTTAAAATCTTTGAATGCATTTCTTGTGCAGAAAGCAAATCAGGTGTTCACCGCACCTGTCCTACTTGTTAGAGTAATCACAGAACTGTTACCTGTAAAAAAAATTGCTCAGCTGAGCTTTCCAAAAGGCCCATTTAGGCCATTTAACTGTGACACTGTTGTTTCATTGAATTAGAATAATGGAGAAACCGTTTCATTGAATTAGAATAATTTTTATTATAATTAGAATCATCATTTTCTCAGTATTTTGTGGCTGCCCCCTTGGCTTGTATGACTGCCTGAAGTCTCCGTGCAGGGGTTGACACTAAGGTCTCCAAGGCACTTGCCCATCGGGCAAGTGCAAATCAGGTTCTACTTGTCCTCAGGTCATGGTCACTTGCCCCCCCAAAAATATATTGTAAATTTTGCTTTTAAGTTTACTTCCTACTTGGGTGCTTTCAACAGGTGGTCCAGGGACCACTGCTGGAGAGGGATCCAGGTGGTCCCCAGCTAAGTTGGTTAACCACATGTAACTCTTGAGAGCGTAAAAATTAAACCAAATGGACCCTTGCAGGTCCATTTGGTTTCATTTTTACATTCATCACCTTAATTAGCCCATAGTGGTCACAGACCCAGTGGTCCCTGACCCCAGCAAAATGAGAGTTTGGAACCAAATGGACCTGGGAGAGAGATAGGTAGAGATAGCTAGTTCTTCAAATCGATGCCACGGACAGGGCTTGACACTAACACTTGCCCGCTTGCCTGGGGCAAGTAAAAAAAAATGGTGGGGCAAGTGAAGACTGCTACCTGGTTGCCCGATCGGGCAAGTGTGCAACTTCGTACACTATAACACAACACAAGATAAATTTGTCTTGAAGGCAGTCATTGCACTCTGCCTCTGTGTCTTTCCCTGCTTTCTAGCTATCTCTACCCATCTCTCTCCCAGGTCCATTTGGTTCCAAACTCTCATTTTGCTGGGGTCAGGGACCACTGGGTCTGTGACCACTATGGGCTAATTAAGATGATGAATTTTAACTCTTGAGAGCGTAAAAATGAAACCAAATGGACCCGCAAGGGTCCATTTGGTTTCATTTTTACGCTCTCAAGAGTTACATCTGGTTAACCAACTTAGCTGGGGACCATCTGGAACCCTCTCAGGGACCACTGGTGGTCCCCGGACCACCTGTTGAAAGCACCCAAGTAGGAAGTAAACTTAAAAGCAAAATTTACAATATATTTTTGGGGGGGCAAGCTGAGCAATTTTTTTACAGGTAACAGTTCTGTGATTACTCTAACAAGTAGGACAGGTGCGGTGAACACCTGATTTGCTTTCTGCACAAGAAATGCATTCAAAGATTTTAAGGTTGCACTATTTCAAATTATTCTAATTCGTTGACCAGCACCTGTACAGTAAATACTGTAGGTTTTGACTTGACAGAGCATTGTGTCGTTCGTGTCCCGTTTAAGACAACCTTTGCTGCTTGTCGCTCCCCTTCCCTCTTCTCCGTCTTGACTGTCTCATCGTTTATAACTGTGTGGGAGGAATAACCAGGGATGGTTCAGTTGTCTATGTATGCTGCTGTGCTGGCCAGGCAGCAGGATTGATGCTTAATCATTGAATATACCGGTACACGGTCTCCTCTTATTCTCTCCTCCAGGCTGAGTGCTTCGGATGTCTCTCTTATTCTGGGGAACCTGGAGGAGATCAGCACCTTCCAACAAATGCTTGTTCAATCACTGGAGGAGTGCACCAAGTAAGTCCCTCCCAACAGAACTGTAATGCAGCAGCCTCTTATCTGTGCTGTGTTTCATAATGGGTACAGGGACATCTACTGTTTGTCTGTGGTACCACATGTTGTCCTGTCATTCAGGATCTATTTACTGTGGTCTGATTTGAGCATCGGTATACAATGTCTTATTTGATTGCTGTTTGTCCCTTTTCATTGTTCCCAGGCTTCCAGAGAACCAGCAAAAGGTTGGCGGTTTCTTTCTTAACCTCATGCCACAGATGAAGGCCCTTTATGTGGGCTACTGCTCCAACCACCCCTCTGCAGTCAATGTGCTCACCCAGCATAGGTATGCATGCCTCACCTGCCTCTTCACAGTAGTATTACCCATATTCACTATTGAAGCAGGGCTGCATAATTATGGCTAGGTGTATATCTTATTCAGGATTATGAATCACGATTATTGGTGCAACAACTGGCAAAATCAGAATTTGGAAGGACTGTATAATGAATGCATAATGTGAAACAAAGAATCAAGATTTTTTCATATTAATGGAATTAATATGAATTTCTGTCACTCTATTGCAAATGTCACTCAAAATAGCTAGTATTGATGCAACAGCATGTGTACTTACAGTAAAGGATTCTAGGTAACTTGACTGGTGCGCACTGCCAGTACTGCAGTTTTTAGATCAAGTCCTTTTCAGACCGAGTCCCAGCATCCTTTGCACGTTAGTCGCATTCTGATTCGTTCCTTGTAATCAAGGACCAATCAGATGTGTGTGTGTGACGTCACATCTGACGGGAAACAGTACCTCCCTCACATTTTGATAGAAAACATATATAGAACAGGCTTTGAGGGCTAAAATAATGGATATAAAGCCATAATGACTATAAAATTCAACATTTGTTTTAATTAAAAAGTTACCTAGTACTGTACCTTTTAAATATAGCGCAGTAAAAACATGGTTTTACCTGATTTATTTTCTCTTCTGTAGTGAGCCACTGGGAGAGTTCATGGAGGGCAGGGGGGCGGTCAGCCCAGGGATTCTGACCCTGACCACAGGCCTCAGCAAACCCTTCATGAGACTGGACAAATACCCTACCTTACTGAAAGAGCTGGAAAGGCACATGGAGGAGAACCACCCAGACAGGCCAGATATCCAGAAGTGCATGGCCACGTTCAAGAACCTATCCGTAAGTCCTGGGTTCCTCCTTTTTCTGCGAGCAACACATCAACCTAAATCACACCTGGGCATTAGGCGGCCCGGGGGCCAAATGCAGCCCTTTGACTGACTCTGACCGGCCCGTGAAAGGGTACCGTGTAGCTCTTTACCATTGTTTTGCAGAGAAACAACCCCACTTTCATAGCTATAGAGAGGAACAGAAACGCCCCTAATGGGCGTAAACATTTTCGCTTCTAGTCCCGATCCCTGCTCTGGGGCAAATAGGGCAATAGGAGAGAATGGGACTTTGTCAACAGCGCAGCTCTCCACTATGGTTCAGTTTCCCCCAGAGCGGGAGGTCCTATGACGCGCCGTAATTACGCTCTATAGAGACACACGGGGACTACAAATTTCATGAAACAGCGGCCACCCAAAAGGGTTCGTTAGAAACAGGGTACTGCAGGCAGCCCACTGAAATTCCACTGTAGTTAGCCTACCCTTAAAACAATATGAAATGAACAGAAGACTATATTGATTTGAATAAAAATGTGATTCCAAAGGTATGAAGTGTCTTTGTCAACACATGTTGTTTTTTCAACAGAGGACGTGTTTCACATTTAATTTACCACTTGAATAAGTTACCCATAATGTTAACAAAGCAGAGAGGAGATGGCAGACAGAGAACCTGTCGCTTTTAAATGACGTCACTGTCTACGAGGCTACAATCGCCGACTTTGAAGAGTCGAATTCTCAACAATACACTCCAATCCCGACTGACTTTGTTCATTCATGTCTATATTTGGTACATGTCACAGCTTATTATTATGTTTTACCTACCTCGGAGCTCTGACAGTTTTTTACTGTTTTTTTTTTTTTTTTTTTTTTTTTTTTTTACTGTTGTCAGCTTGTTGTATTAATAAATGTGGCTGATTAATTGGGAAAATAAGCCAGCTAGGAGGAGTGACATATCTGACATTTTCAACTACCATAGTGAATTCTGCAGAGGAGTATTAACTAGCCTTGTAAAATGCTGTTTGGATCATTATAAACAAATAGGCCTACATAGCATATGAAACAAAACACAGCTAATATATCTGAGTATTGAAAATCTCAAGGTATGGGACCATCACGTATAAACTGTGCGACCACATTAAGTTGAGATTTATAATGCTAGTACAAGTGAATTTCTGATGGAGTATATTGTAGTACATTGTGGGCTGTATATTGAGATGGCAGGTGTGTGACAGTAATAAGGACAAATAAATCATATTTTACACATCATCAGAACACAGAATAAATCGCTACAGCCTCAGTAATAAATTAGTGAAATTACGGTATTTTATGACAGGGATTGCAGGGATTGCACTGGCCGCTGCAATACCCTGTTCTAACGAACCCTTTTGGGTGGCCGCTGTTTCATTTGGGGGTGTGAAATTTGTAGTCCCCGTGTGTGTCTATATATAATACAGTGGTTTTCAACCAGTGGTCTTTGAGAAGGTTCCAGGTGGTCCCCAGGCTAAATGATGGAAAGTTGGTTAACCAGGTGTAACTATTTGAGAGTGTAAAAATGAAACCAAATGGACCGTTCCGGGTGCATTTGGTTTCATGTTTACACGCTCAAGAGTTAAAATACTTGCACCTCTTAATTAAGAGGTCGACAAAATGTTTGCCTGTTTTGTTTCCAACCTGGAATTGTGGACAAAAACAAAAGAAATCTTTAGTTTTGGGGTCTGTGGCGCTAAAATGCCATCAAATGGTGGTCCCCCCGTGCCTCAAATGCTAAATAAATAGTGTGCCCTGGTATCAAAATGAAAACCACTGATTTTAATAGCATACTCTTAGGATCCTGTTTTGATTGTCTTAAGTATCAGGTCTTATGACTTAAGTCAAAACTTGTGGTGTTGCAAACCTGTTTGGCTGTTATGAGTGACCAAACACAAAAATAGGGCCCTTGCTCTCTTACTCTTACTTTTTCTATTGAAATTAAATTAATATTACGCAGACTTTAGTTCAGCTTTTAGGCTCGCCCCTCCACAAGATTATCTGTATCTCATTTGGCCCCTTTTCCCGTGGTCCCAGGCGCAGTGTCAGGAGGTCAGGAAACGCAAGGAGCTGGAGCTGCAGATCCTGACCGAGTCGATCCGGCTGTGGGAGGGCGACGACATCAGGACCCTGGGCTCTGTGCTCTACATGAGCCAAGCCATGGTCCACAGTCCGGGAGCAGAGGTACAAGCAAAGCAGTCCACCCTGCTAGTTCTCCACTCCAATAGCCCACAGTAGTGATACCATTTCATTTTTGCTCCTTTGCTCGACCTCTTGTACTTTCTAATAACGCATTTTTCCCCCTTCTCATTCTGTTAGATGGTAAACGGTGCATTTATAGAATGCTTTTATCCAAAGCACGTCACATAGATTGTGCATTATTGCATTCACCCATTCATACACCCAATTGCGGAGGAAACCATTCAATGCACCTACCTGCACGCCGGGCAGCCTTTACAATTATTCATTGCTTTGAAATGATACATCGTATTCCTTAAACCTTTTTGGTTTGAGTGATTTCCTCTCCTGATAAATGACTGACGTTTGCCAGGTCCTCGTACAACATGGCGCTATAGGAGGACACAATATGTCAGTGATCAGTTTAGACCACTGGCATATTATCATGGATTTAAGGCAAAGGACATCATTTATTGTCAGAAATGTCTGACAAAAAACACCTTGTCCCAACATACATTACACAGCGTTTTCTATATCGACTTCTTCGTGATGACATAACTCCCAGACACAATCCTCCGTTGTGATTGAACAGCACTTTTCCCTTCGACAGAGGCACTTGGTTGTCGCATTTATAACAGATAGAACCCTCCATTGCGACTGAACAACATCTTCCCCGAGGAAGAGGGCTTATTATTAAGACCGTCATGCTCAGAATAACTCTGTTATGACTTGGGACCACCTGTTTCAGTCGGCGTTGACAGGTGTTGACAGATTTCTCTCTTATTGACATTTATCATGACATAACGTCCCTATTATGACCTAGCTTTGGACTGGACTGTGTATTATTACCCACAGGGAAGCAGCAGCTATCTATCAGAGAAACAGCTGTTGGTTAGTTTTAATGGCCATGCTAAATTGTTGTCCTAGTTGCTTTCAATTTAGCGGGCACCAAGCCCTCCCTAGTGATGTAAACTGCTGACTGGACGTTGACAAGGGCATTCACTAATCTCCTAGTAACAATAAGCTGTCGTGGCCGGACTCTACACTATAGAAGACGGGATAGACACTGGAGCAGCTTAAGCCTTTTTTTGTATTCAGGCGCTAGTACAAAGAATGGCCGACGTTTCGATCTTGCAATCTTCCTCAGTCTTAAACTGTCCAGCTGCTCCAGTGTCCAGTATCCCTTCCTGTGTAACTGTTGTCCCTGCCTCTGTGAGGCAACGGACTAGCCGTATTGGGCTGAGGCGTTATGGTAGACTCCCTTCCTTTGTTCATCTATACACTGTGCTATTAGAGCTATAATATTGGTTTGGCAGATCTATATTATCAACCATGTTGATGAATTTGTATGGGCAATGTTCTGATTGTTCACCTTTTGCTATTTTTTATTTTTGTTGTTTAATAGCAAGTTTCCCTTGTGGTACGTTAGTGGTTAAATAAAAGGGAGTTCAGTTCAGTGTACTTCTTACATTTAACTTAAAAGTGAAATGTCTTAATTTGCTTTTTTTATCAATCAAAAACCTTGGTTAGATTTTAAGTTAAACATTTTCAAATAGAACTTTAATCAAAGAAATCAAATTGATTTCAAGACTGATAGTTTGGTGGGGTTTGGGAGTGGGATGGGGTGGGTGGTTCAGTAGCTTCATGCTTATGACTTAACAATTCATTTGACTGGCGTCGGGAGTTGAATGAATTAATCAAAGTAACACTTTTCAAACCTCCCCTTCAGGAGAAGTGTGAGCGTTATCTCATGCTCTTCCCTCACGTCCTCCTCATGCTGTCTGCCAGCCCCAGAATGAGTGGCTTCATATTCCAGGTCAGACTAAATCCGCACTAAAAAAAAAAAAAATTCTCCCACAGCCGCACGTAACAGTTCCATTCTAATTTCTCATTGAGGTTCCGGCTTCTATATCCTGATCGTTTCCTGGCATTATAATACACTGTTTGTTTGCCGTGCTGTTATTTACTGTACTTAGTTTTTACGCCGCAGGGAAAGCTGCCATTGGCTGGCATGACGGTGATCAAACTGGAAGACTGTGAAGCCCACAAAAATGCCTTTGAACTCATTGGTAAGAGATATTGCATCGTGTGTTTAAGATTTTTTTATGCTGTGATTAAACATCAGTTTCCATGTGTCCTGTTTGAAATGCCACTGCGTCGACCACCAAATTGCTAGTAAAATACACTTGTGTAGTCGCTTGTTGTAGCATTAAAAAAAAATCTTAACACTATCGTTATGTCTGACTATCGTTATCGTATCGATCGTTATGCAATATGGTCGAGACATATGCCGCAATCACAAACTGATGTCATGGAAGTTTAAAAATAACATAAACTTGTCGGAACCATTTTGGCCATTGGTCACAACGGTTGGCCACTTGTCGCGGCATGCGTTGCGTTTGCAAATTGATTTTTTTCCCCCTTTCCTGTAACGCAATAGAGGTGGGGCCTATACCGGCCCCGGCCCCTCTGAGTACCCGTTGTACGGATGTCCACAGCCGGGTTGTACCCTGCTCTGCACATCTGGACAGCTTACTGATTTCTCTGTGCATGATGCCACGACATGATGTTCTGTATTTGGGCATAGATGGCTGCATTGGGAAAACCTTTTTTGTGTATGGCTGAGTTATGGTGACACGAGTGTGATGACATGGTGTGTGTTCTGCTGTGTCTTGCAGGAAGTCAGTTCGAGCGCCTCCAAGTGGTGTGCAACAACCAGCAGGACCTGCAGGACTGGACGGAACACCTGGGCAGGCAGACCAAGCACACCGCAGCCTCGGCCCCCTGCCACAAGCCTCTCACTGTGCCCTGCCACACGGTCAGCAAGCAACACACACACACACACACACACACACACACACACACACACACACACACACACACACACACACACACACACACACACACACACACACACACACACACACACTTTTTTATACAAATGTTGCCTTTAATACGTACCTCTTTATACCCACTGAAGCCTGAACAACCACTTGGATCATTCAATTTCCAATTTTTTTTTAACAATTTTAGCAATTCTAAACAATATAGAATAACCTGAATAACCTGGCAATTCGATATTGATATTGTGGCATTATGAATCGGGATATATTGACATTTTTTTGCCCACCCCTATGTAAGTATATTTCCAGTGCACATCGCAGCACAAAGCCCCACAGCGTCACTAACATATTAATCCATCTTCTGCTCCCTCAGCTCCCGTCTCACCCCCTGACTCCGTCCCGCCACGCCGAGGGCAGGGCCATGACCGTGGCGCCGGCCTACCACACCCTGCCCCACCCCTCCTCCCACAGCACCTCTCTCAGCACCATGATGTGGGGACCCCTGGAGCCGCCCAACACCCCCAAACCCTGGAGCCTGAGCTGCCTGCGCCCCGCGCCCCCTCTGAGACCCTCAGCCGCCCTCTGCTACAAGGAGGTAACCTTTCACTTCTAACACTTCCATTTCATGTACATCAGGGGTTTTCAACCGTTTTGGCACCAGGGCCCACTATTTATTCACCATTTGAGCCACGGACCACCATTTGAGGACATTTTAGCCCCACAGACCCCAAAACTAAAGATTTCTTTTGTTTTTGGCTGGATTTGGGGGGAAAAAAACAGGAAACATACAGACTAAAATGACCATTAATCTTCTAGTTGTGTTAAGATGATCAATATTTTAACTCTTGAGAGTGTAAAAAAATTTTTTACGTTCTCAGGAGTTACATCTGGTTAACCAACTTAGCTGGGGACCACCTGGAACCCTCTCAAGGACCACTGGTGGTCCCCGGACCACTGGTTGAAAACCTCTGATATACTGTACATGAAAATGGACATAACATAATAACATAACATAACAGGCAGCTTGAAGGATCAATTAAAGGAGCGTTCAGTGATTGAATGTGTACCCCCCACTTGATTTGAAGGAAGGCTCCTCTCATCCTGATTGGATGAATGATTTCTCACCTGCTCCTTTTTTTAACCCCACAGGCTCACTGGAGACAGGGGGGGGACATCTTATAGGGTTACCACACTCTAGTAGAGACGATTATCCAAGAAAATATCAGTTATATTCGAATTAACAGGGAATTCCACCCATTATTTAACGAAGATGTGGGGTAAAAATACATGAAAGAATAAATAAATACCGGTAAATAAGAAAAAAACATATTGAAACAAAAAAACAAAACGCATCTTGTGTGTTTTATAACATCAGCCTGTGGCCTTCCCTCTAATGAGCGCCACCCTTAGGCCCAAATATACAGTACAGTTAGGTGTAATGGCAGCGCAGCCTCTACTCTAGGGACTGTCTGCTAGTGGGGCTTTTAGATGCTTAGTGTTCTTATAAGTCTCTCTTTTTGCCTCTCCTGCAACAGGATCTCAGTAAAAGTCCCAAAAGTGTGAAGAAGCTCCTTCCCAAACGCAAGCCCGAGAGGAAACAGTCAGAAGAGGAGTTTGCCTTGAGGAAGAGTATGCCTAAAATCTTAACTTGTCTTTTTTGCCCATTTTGCCTGCTTCTGTTTAATGTCTAAATCATGTTCCAAGTAAATGTTACACTTTGAGAAGTGTAGATTGAAAATGTTGTAGAAACACCTAAAGGGACAACTTATCTAGGAAGACTTGGAAATCGTGAAAATAGCTACCAGTACAAGCTAATAGCTATTTCATATGTTAAATTTCCATCAGCTTGACAGTCATTAAAGGTTTTTCCTGTAGGTTTTGTGACCTCAAGTACACCCACACTACCTATGAACGCCGCTGGATTTTCTGTGGCCTGGGGGCTTTCTCTGTGTGTTCTGACATCTGCTGTCAAATTCCTATGTCATATAAGATTTGTGGACTCACAGTCCACAGGCAAATCAGAGAAACCCCCAGACCGCAGGAAATCTACTGAATGTTAAAAGTTCAGGGTTCTTTTTCATGGGTGCAGTCGAGCTCAGACAACCTACAATACATACGGACTGTATGTCGCAATCCCTTCACCATTTAAACCCTTTATTGTATGTTGACCCATTGTGTCCTGATCAGGTTCTAGTTTCTGATGCTAGATTCTAATTCCTCATGCTAGATTCTAGCGCCCCACGGTAGATTCTAGTTCCTCTCTGTAGTTTCTGAAGTTAGATTCCAGTTTCTGGCACTAAATTCTAGTCCCTGCGTGAGATTCTAGTTTTTCTGGAAAATTCTCTTTCTGTGTCAGTGATGCTTGACATATTTCATAGGACCCCCCAGAAATATCTATTATTTAGCTGCAGAACCTCATCTAAAAACATGTTGTTCTAGGGATCCCCCAGAAGCAAAGATTTGAGTTTAAAATGTTTGCTTCCGAAATAATGTATTCAAAGATTTGAACCACATTTTCACAATTTTTTAAAATAGCAGAACTACAAGCTCATATCGCGCCACTCGGTGGCGCGATATGAGCTTGTAGATCTGCTATTTTTCAACAGCTAAAACACCAAAATGCGTTCAGTACACAACGAGGGTTAAATATGGATATTTTCCTTCTCTCTGGAAGTTCCCCTATCATGACATGCCCACAATGCGTCTGTTTGATCTGTGTCAGGTACGGCCGCCCTAGAGGAGGACGCCCAGATCCTTAAAGTGATCGAGGCATACTGTACCAGCGCCAAGACCAGGCAGACCCTCAACTCTAGTAAGGAAACACTCACACCCACTCGCACACATTAGTATCTCCAAGGGTTCACGTTTGAGTGTCCATTCATTTCTCAGTTGTTCCTTTCTTTTAATACTGGTACTCTGAATAACCCTTTTTTTATTATTAACAATATATTTCCTGTCTGTCTCTCTTTCACTCCTCACTCTTGGCATTGCTCTGGTTTGACCGTTTGTTACCCTTTTACATTTTTTTTTGTTTTATTTCGTCATAATTTGTTTTTTGGTTGACTTGGCACCGTTTTAAATTACCCCCCACCCTACGCTGTGATTTTGTCCACATATATGATTTGATCCATTTCGACCCACCTCCCCGCACCCTTCATCGGACCTCATTTGTTATGATTTTTGCTCATCGACAATGTTGCATATGCTGCGTACGCTCCTTCCTTCCTTCATATGCCATCACCACCTCCGTGTTCTCCTCCGTACCGTACCGTACACCTGCATCCCCACCACCACCACCACCACCACCCCGCTTCTCCCCTCCCTCCACACCCTCCTCCCCCGTTGCACATCCACTACCTCCCTCCCTCCTTCCCTCCAACCCCAGCCTGGCAGGGCACCGACCTGATGCACAACCATGTGCTCGCGGACGCCGACCGCTCCTGCAGCACGGACTCTCCGGGTCGTCGCAGCAGCGTGACGCGACCGGAGCTGAGCTCCGACCTCTCGGAGGACTCCGACTACTCCGACTCCGTTTGGACCACCCACAGTTACAGGATGGGCTCGGTGTCGCGTAAGAGCTGCATCTCTCACCAGAACTAAAAATAACAACAACAACAACAACAAAAAACGTCCACTACTACTACTACTACAACTACAACTACAACAACAACTGCACTGCCGCATTGTAATCCTAAAAAAAAACGTAAGGTGCGGCGGCGGTGCTTACCTCTTAACGTTTTTGGTTCTGTGGAGAGAATTTTAGAAGTTTTACATTTTATTTATTTAATTATTTATTTATTTTGCTATTTATTTCTTTTTTGATTTTTGTGTGTTTGTTTCTTAACTTTGTTAAGAAACACACATTTGTTTTATTTATTTTGCCCTGGTGGTTTCTTTGAATAGTTTTTTTTCTCTCTTTTTGACGAGTATCTCCCTGTTGCCTTGACCACATACCCCGTTTTTATGTGCCTCCTCTCTTTCCGTAGTTGTCATGCAGTAGGTGTTAGTATATAGTTTATTTCTCTTGAATGTGCCCTCTCTCCCCTTGTTTGGCCTTCAGCGTTTAGGGGGACTCTCGACACACAGGGAGGACGGGGGGAAATGCTACGCTGTAAAATTACAGCGTAGCACTCACTCATTTGTAACACTCCCGAGTTACAAATGGAAATGTTTAACAGTGAAGGTTTTACTGTAGAGTGGGTTTATTATGGGAGGGAGGGAGCAATGGGGACGGAGTGTTTTTCTTTTCCTGTCTGATATTCAGATGTGATTCAGGAAGGAGTGTATTCCATTTTGCCATGTACTACTACTACTACTACTCCACTATGTCTGTTTGCAGGACGTATGCTCAAAACATAGCACAAGTACAACAATGACAAACAAACACACACGTACGCGCACACACAGATCCGGGAGTATGCACACAACGCTCCCGCTCTGTCCGAATATTGAAGTGGCATGCAAATGCAATGCTTACATTCTTATTTTATCCAATTTTTGGTTTTTTAAAAATATATTTATTTTTTTTAGATTTCCAGTAGTCTAGTACTTGCTAGACCATCCAGAAAAAAACACACGAGCAAGACCCCTTGATTATAATAAAATCTATGATTTTGCAGGCAAAGACCCTTGATTATGTGACGAAATATGCTGGGGTTTATGTGAATTTATTTGATAAGATGGGGTTCCGCAGTCAAATACACTGTTAGTTTGCATTTATTTGGCTTAGTTGTTTTGGCTATCTATATATTTTAAGCAATCCCTTGCTGTAAATCCATGCAGGTGAATATCACAGTGATGTGAAGAGGTTTTCAATCTAATGAGGCCCAGGATGCAGGGAGGGTCTTTTAAACGAGTCCCAGGGACTCACTTCAGAGACGCTAGGAGTCATATTTTGTCATTTGTACAAAATGCAGCAATTATCTCCCATTCCATTTTATATGGTTATAATGTGTTTATATTCATGTAGAAATGTAGGCCTATCTGAAAGAAATGAACATGGTGAATTACCGTAATATTACTGTACATGCTGTTTACGGTAGTGGGTCGCTGGGGTGCAGAGCTTACTGTCCAAATGTGTCCCTGTCTGATGTAGTATGAATTGTGTATTTGGATGCAGGATGCAATGGATCAACAACATCACTGCCTATATGCCATAATCATTATGCGTGTGTACAGACAACATGCAGTGGCTCAG
Organism: Benthosema pterotum; assembly: GCA_039105355.1. Lineage (NCBI taxonomy): Eukaryota > Metazoa > Chordata > Actinopteri > Myctophiformes > Myctophidae > Benthosema > Benthosema pterotum. The sequence continues at coordinate 39,041,783 of CM076978.1, read as the reverse complement.
GGGCCCATCATTTGTAGATCTGCCTACATGCGTACACAACACGCACACGCACACAGGGGAGCACGGTCTTATCATGGCACCGACCTTGTTTTGCTTCTCCGTGCTAATGTGAACTAACAGGTGAGGCAATGACTTTATAAATTTTAAGCGAACAATGCAAGGGTTGTGAAATCAAGCAAGATATCTTGGTGACGAAATATGTTATTGCGGTGAATTTGCCTGCATAATCTATGCCTTTTGGCTGATTACAATATGATTTGTCAGATCTCATAATTCACGTCTTTTTTTTCTGGAGGGTCTAACTTGGGTTTAGCACACTACATGGCTAGAAAGTGTAGAACCTTGCTGTCATTTCTAAGTTTAATGCAATATGAAGTCAGTAGTCAGTCATTCACTGTTCTAGCTGCTTCCAGGGCGAAATGGTTAGCATTGGTTACACTAAAGACTGTAGTAACAGCTACTATAACTAGAGGTTGATGAATATACAGTACAGTGTGCATTGAAGCACCTTTACACACTCTAAAGTTTTTACTATTGATCAACTAAAGTCCAAACCCATCTTGCCGACCAACCGATGTCTACAAGAAAGACACCTCAAACATTAGGCACCGACCGACAAATCTGCATATAATGTTGTTCAGGCTGAAGAATGAGATGTAGGGGTTGGGGGGAGGTGGGGGCGGGCCTGGTTGTTGTTGTTTTTTTTACCAGCTACTCTTCTGAATGTACACCAAAACCAAATTTTAATTGTGAATTTAAATTGTTAAGTCTGCAATCTACAGGATATGCAATGAGACACCACATTCTCTGGCTCCTACATGTAGTGCAGGGGTGCCCAAAAGGTAGATGGTGATCTACCAGTAGATCACACAGGCCGTGCAGGTAGATCACATGACAGTCCTCTCAGCACTTGGGTCCTTATACACTGTAGATCTGTAACTCTTCAGAGCGTTAGAATGAAACCAAATGGACCCTTACGGGTCCATTTGGTTTCATTATACCGCTCTCAAGAGTTAAATTATATTTAAACATCTGAATTACATAATTTTCAAGAGTCCACAATGTCCCAATTGTGGACAAATACGTGAAAGTTCTTAGTTCACAAACTGTCAACTCAAACCTCAAATACTGTTTTCAAACGTCATTTAGCATATACAGGAAACCTTCCAATTCTCCCCCTATAGTTTTCATTATAAGCGCATTATTCTTAAACTATATGACAGTAAGTAACACCGTCACCACTATTTCAAAGCTCAAACTTTCTAGGGGGCCTTGAAATGGATTTTCAGTAATGGAACAATCACAATTTTCATGTGTAGATCCTGTTGAGCCGGTCATATTGAAAGTAGCTCTCAAGTCAAAAAAGTGTGGGCACCCCTGATGTAGTGGAATGGTCTAGGTTTAGCATATACCCAAAGTAAGCGAACTTAACACAATAAACTAGCACCTATGCTATAGCGCGGCAAACCGCACGAGACCTTCAGTCGTGTCTGGGGATGCTTCCCATGCTATCCCTGGCTAATAACTATTTTTATGAAGAAGTATTTTTCCAGTATGGGTATAAAACACAGGTTGTAGTCCATTTTAGAATGTCTCTCCTGCTAACAGTTATTGCTTTGGTGATATACTGTATGTATACAGAGTTTATCGGCCTATGTTTTTCTGTTTTTTGTTCTTCCCCCTGTTTTTCATAAAAGTCCTTTCTCTTCTCTTTTATTTCTCTTTTATTTATTATTTTGTATTCATATGACCATTATTTTTTATTTATATATTATTCTGTATGTCTATGTTTACAACACCAACTACAAAATGATCCCTGGAACAATATTTGCTTTCTCTTTTACCTTTGATTGAAACTGTATTGAAGGTTTACACTGAAGCTATACGATAATATGAAGTGTTTAAAAATTATTTTGCACAATCGCGTATAATGGATGGGGAGGGGTGGGGGGCAGGGTTTGGACAGAATCTGTCAAATTCAGTACTACTACTTTTTTGTCTGCCCAAAGTGTGTGAAAATAGTCCTAAAGGTAGACCTAAGTATTCAGTGTTTACTGTAAAGTAAAAGCTCATCTGTAGTGTAAAATACTCACCTTCAGTGTTCTGGGAGTAAAAAAAAACAAACAAAAAAGAAAACAACAAAATTATACAAGATCATTTGTGAAATGTTCATTCACAATATTTCAGAATGCTATCAGAGTGGACTTCAGTTTAAGAGAAAATGTATATATAACTTGAGTCTCCCTTTTTGTAAATATTGGTTGTCATGGATCAAGTGAAAAAGAGTAATAAATGAAATGAATCCTATCAGCCATTCTATTGAGTATTTACGACAAGAATATGACGGTCCTCATGTTATGTGCTACCTGTATATACATTGTGACAGGTGTATTCTGTGGTTTTGACGGACGTACTGAAGAGAGATTCGGGGGAGAAGCAGCAGGGTGGGGGCATGTACAGACATTTACATCGATACAGCCAGACTTTTTGCTGTCTAGCGGTCTACAAAGTCAACACTGCCCCGCCCCCTCAATTCGTTTCCAATGGGAGTCTTGGAAGCAGCAGACATGATCCTTGTGGGAGAGGGGAAGCAGCGAAAAAGCATCTCTTCAGCAACGATCATGTCTGCTGCTTCCAACCATGTGACTCCCATTGGAAATGAATGGAGGGGGCGGGGCAGTGATGACATTGGAGACAGCTAGACGGACAGATGCTTAGCTTCCTTGATTTATATGTCTGTACCCAGCCTGACGTCGCAACTAACCCACTGCCTTCCACCCACGTTGTCCTGTGTTGCTCTAAATGCTGTATACAACTCACACGTGACGTGACCATGTCTGATTTTACAAAAAAATGGAGCCTTCAGAATATTTGTTCAACACAACTGGAAGTATACGAGTCCCCAAACGCTGTATTAAGAGTTTTGAATAAATCTTGTCATTTGGTAGAAACACATGCATTTTGGGTAAATTTGTCCAAATTTGTGGCATTTGATTGTGTTTTGTGTGGTTTTGTTTGTTTTTTGTTTTGTGACTCGTTGACTGAGGCTGAATCAATCTAACTTCTTCTCTTGTTCCTCTTTTCATGGTATTTCCTTTTTTAATTCAACTTTACCCTGTGCCTTTTACTACCGATGTCCATTCTGTGCTTGATTAACATACTGCCTCCTAAAAAGAGAAAAAAATCCAGTTTTCACCCACCGCTCTTAGGTTCTGGCAACCCTTCCGATCGCACATGAGCAAGTTAAGTCACTAAACTCTGCTAAACTGCTATTGTCTTGTAATAAACTTGAGCCTTGTTGAAGGTGACTGTGGCCACTGATGAGTCCTTTCTGTACAAAAACTTTGGGACCTCTTGTGTTTTGAAACAGGACAGCGGAAAGACACAGGCCTGCAGGTGATCATACGTGGAGAGGAGAAGTTCATAGTGGCGGATCCCAGGCGCAACGGGCAAACTGGAGGAGAGGAGAAGTAAGCAATCTGCCCCCTAAACCCCCCCTAAAATCATTTCTTTACCCTTTTTAAGTGCACTTTTTCTGTCAGTCGCCACTATGCACTATCAAAAGAAGAAGTCTTGAATCACCAGCTGCTCTTGGCTTCAACAGTGCTTGTTCTTTGAGAGAGCCAGCCAGAGATGCTGTGTTATTATGAGTGCTGTATTGTGAAAGCTGTGTGTGTATTCTCTTCAAGGAGCCTGGTGGATGTGGTGTATGCTCTCAGGGATGAGGTCCAAGAATTAAAACAGGTGAATGACTTTTTTTCCCCTTTTCTTTTTTTTTTCTTTTTTGTTAAATGTCAACCTGTTGGAAGTCAGTCCATTTCTTTGTTTGGTTTAAAGGACAGGCCAGAAATACGCCACATAGCAGTAAATGGTGCATTTATATAGCGCCTTTATCCAAGGTGCTTTACATAGCTTGTGCATCACATTCACACTCACATTCATAAACGGATGGCAGTGGAAACCATGCAAGGTATCTACTAGCACATCAGCAGCAATTAGGGGTTCAGTGCCTTGATCAAGGATACTTCAACACTAACTCTGTGGGAGCCCGGGAACGATTTCCAATATTCATTTTTAAGGCCTTTATCGGACGATAATATCAGAATGCCCGATATATCTGCCCATCGTTACTCGGCATGGGCCTCTAACCACTCAAATTGTGCCTTTACGTGGGATTTTATAAACCACCTGGCCTCTTGCTGGCTATTTTGATCCAGTAACAACAATTGACACTTAATTTAAGCAGGCAGGGAGATTTTATAGGGTCCATTCAGGGTGGATTCACTAAACCTGCAATGACCTCACTGTTTTCCCCACGACAGGATAATAAGAAGATGAAGAGGTCGCTGGAAGAGGAGCAGAGGGCGCGGAAGGAAGTGGAGAAGGTGGTGAAGAGGGTGTTGAAAAGCATGAACGATCCAACATGGGACGAGACAAACTTGTGAGGTTGACGTGTTGGTGGTGGTGGTGTTGTTGTTGTGGCTGAATCTGTGCGAGCTGTAAGCTTGCTTACAACGCGCGACTCACCTATACTTTTATATAAGCTTTGGATGCACGCGAGAGCACAAGGGAGTCTGGTTTGTTTGTGTGTGCACGTGGACGTGTGCATGTTCTGAGAGAAGATGCCTTCAGGATTTCCGGTGCCTTGAAAATCGCTGCCACTTGAGATGAGACTCTGAGAGAGGACGGGACGGGATGGGTTGCAATCATGTGCTGAGCTGTCCGGACCAACCGCTCCACCGTAACATTCCCGAAGCACCAAAACAACGGAAGAAGCCACACTTTCTCGATGTGTCCTCTGCGGGTGCAACAATACGGCATCCCACCGGCTCCACCACACAGCTGAATCCAAGTAACAACTGCACCCGGGGAGAACGTACAGTTACCTACCTACTTACCTCCCCTCAGTTTACAAACATGTATAAGCAATGCATTCTCTGTTGTTAACTCCTGATGGTACTCAGCGGTACTACTACTACTCCGACGGTACTCTTTAAACGGCGTTGATTGTCAACAAATGTCTCAGACATTACTGAACTGGAACCTCTTCATTTCATAACCTCCGTTATTTAATTTTTTAAAAAAGACTTTGTTTTCGAGGCGGTTTCCCTGGCCCCAGGCTTATAGCTTGGAGTTGTCGGGATTAGAGGAAGGTTTGCTCTCTTGCCAGAGAAACTGCTCTCTGTCGTCTTATTTTGTTAGTGTGATCTGTTTTCCTCCTTCTGTTCTGACTGAGTGTCTTAAGGGAGTTGTACAGATATTTTTGAACTCGTACTGTATGATGTAAAATGTAAATACTGCTGAAAGATGAGCCTTTTTGTCCTTTTGGGAGATAATAAATGTGTTTTTAGGAGCATGGCTACATAATTTAACTGAAAGAAAATGTTGTTATCTGTCAACCACTTCAGCCCTTGCTACAGAGAGCAACATGAATTGCACACATACATTACAAGCTCAGTGTTTAGCACGGTGTCATGTAAAGACCATTTTATGCTGTAATGTTGAGTCAGACATGTCTGCAATATTACATGCCCAATTTAGGGACGTCGGATTGCAGAGAGTTGGCGAACACAGATGACCAGTTGCCCGCCTGTCAAAACTTATATCCTTTGGTAACATGACAACATGTAAAATAGGTAATTTGCATGTTCCAGGCCTTAGCGTTTCCAAGATTGCGATGAATCTGCTAACTGATATAAAGAGGGGGGGGGGGGGGCACTGCGTGCCTCGATACCAATGATATGCTTTGTAGGGAAACAATCCCGTTCTGCTGCTGCCGCCACTGTTGGCTAAACAACCGCAGATGTCAGCCCTTTTCACTGGGACTCTCACCTTGTCCACTCATTAGTAATGAGAACAGTCGCCCATTGTCTCACGCTGAATATTCCTGCGTTGGGATACAAAGGCACAATTCAGATTTCTCCTCTAAAGCAGATCCGCCCAGATAAAGCCGCCGGGGTCTGGTGGGGGGGGGGGACTGTCATGCTGCGTGACCTTATTTGGCCTGACTGTTCCAACTCTGCCTGGCTTAACTGCGACATAACGCGGCAGCCAAATGAACCAGGAAGTGGTGACAGAGCCAGCACCAAGACCGGGGAGTCCTACCGATGTGTCTGAAACTCACTCCACGCAGAGGGATGGGTAAGTACACGTTGATGTAACACCTCCAATTTCAACATGAGTGTAAAATTGACCCTCAGGATTATATCAGCACAGGAGGTTTTGCTCTGAATATGTATAACGTTGACTGTCACCTTCTTTTCAAGGGCCCAGGTGGTAGGAAACCTGGGGGATGCGGCCCTGACCCTGCGACGGCTCCTCCTCGCCGTCTCCGGCTCCATTCTTCGCAAGTGCGATAGACTGACAGCCTGTCACAGTGGCACAGACCCAGGGACTATTGTAGCACTCAGGGGGAAGAAAAAAAGGCATCAAGGTCTTCCTCTCTCTTTCGTTTGCACCCCCCACCGCCCCCACCACCACCTCCCTCTTTCTTCTTTCTTTTCAAAGAGGAGAATCAATCAGCTGTACACACACGCACACACACACACATGACTCATTCCTTTTCCCTTCTCTCTGTCTATTCACCCGCCCCAGTGATCATTTAAGACTTGACGTGTATTGTGAAAAACTGAGCTGCTGCTCTCTCCCTCTTTCTTCCACTCTTTCTTCCGCTCCCTTTCTCTTTTCAACTGTCTGTCATTAATGTCCAGGTCCCACAATATATACGAACAGTGGAAGGGAAGAAAGGGAAGAGTGAGGGATGAATTGATGGATGGGAGGATAAGCACTCGGCGTCCTTTTCTTTAAAGATTTGTTATTGTACAGTACTGTCTCCCAGTCATTTTTTGGTCGGTGTTTCAGTCTGAAAGCCCCGTCCACGTGCTCTTTTGTATAGGAAAGCAATAAGGCCCCATTGAATGAAGCTGAATGGACCTGCCATCCTTAGGGGCTGAGGCCTGAGGACTCCCTATTCTTTAGCCCCCAATCTAATTGGAGCTGAAATGAAATGGAGGTTTCTTATGAAAATAGGCTTTGTTTGGCCGCAAGGCTGGTAATTCATAAACAATAAGCAGGCCCCCATTGTGTAGATAATAATATATTCATGCTGCCGGAGACGGGAGAGAAGGCAGAGCGAAAAGGCTTGCGAGTATATAAGGAGTAGCAGAGGCAGAGTGTGGCGGCGGTGGAATGAGGGGAAGTGGAAGAGCAGAACGGAGCAAAAATAGTGGGTCAGCCAGACAGCAACTCGGTGATGGCTGAGGGGGACAGAGACCGAGGCCCCGCTATTGGGGAGAACGAAAGCTTTAAATGGAGGGCTGAGGAGTGCCAAATGAGTGTTGACGAGGGAGGTGAAAATGAGGGAAATTAGAGTTTCAGACGTGATAAGGACGTGAAGGGGAGGACAGGAGATTGGGAAATGGGTTTTGAGTACCTCGAGCGACACGGGGGGGGGGGGGGGGGCAGTGTTAGTGTTAAAGGGTGGAGGTGGGCGGGTGGGTGAGACAAGTGAGCAAGAGCATGGTAAAAATAGAGCAGGTTGCTTGGCGCGTTGTCTGTTGTGGAGTTGTGAGTGGTGGAGCTGAATAGAATAGAGTGGAGTGGTCAAGGGCAGAGACAGGCGGACCAGAGGGGCAGTCAATGTCTAACAGGAGAGTGGAGAGGAGAGGAGGAGGAGGGGAGAGTGCCGTGTCTTTCGCCGATGGAACACACATCCGGATCGCAACGACTTCTGGACAGCTGAGAGGGACAGAGGTGAGCTTGACGTCTTAAATGTCGTCTGTCACTCGACATCCCTGTGCGGTGCAGCCTGGTGCTTTGCGACTCGCAGGTAAACAAAAAAAGCGGCACAAGCAAAACCTCTGGGAACTGGCACAAGTGATCTTAAGTATAGCTCTGAGGAAACACTGAGGCAAGCTGAAGGAAAGTGCATCCTGTGTTGTCCCCTGTAGACAGCTGATACTTTTTCTTCCCACCATCCCCATTTCAGGGCTTTCGCTGTTTTCGCTGGAAAGGAATTATTTGCCCGAGTGGATATACTGCAAGACTGGACAAACTCCCTAATTTTCCCTCCCACTGGATCCACCGGTGCTACTTCTCTGCAGCTGAAACTTCCACGTTGGAATGATAACAGTGGGTTTGTTTTTCTTCTGTTTTTTTTTTTGCTCTTGCTTGTACAGAAGACAACTTTTTGAAAAAAATAACGATACAATCATGTCGATTTAGGGAGATCGAGAGGTCAAGTGTCCTAGTGTATGGAATGGAGATGACAGAGGACTACTACTGCTCTATATGACTGTCAGAAAAAGTGACAACGAATGGTGAGTCAGCTTGCAATGGCACTTTGGTTGGACTTTAGCTTGAGCGTGTGTGCATGCCTACGTACGTGTGTTTGTGTGTGTGTTCACCTAAGTAATCCACAGGCAATCCTTTCACTTGGTCATTGAGGAAGGAATTAACTAGATACTACAAAGGTCATGCCTCTATAGACTATCTAATACAATAGTACTCAACAGTAGAATTGTCCAACTTAACAGCTGGACACGTGCAAGTCAGTGATGTCTCATTTAGCCTTAGAGCAGTGATAGGTTCAGTGATTATAATCTGTTTATTTGTCTGGGTGCATTGCACTGACAGATTTACATACAATTGTCTTAATGTCATGCTAACATAGAATCTCAGAACATCTTTCCATATAGATTGTTCACGAAAAGGGGCAAAGGCAGCAATGAAACAGTGGGGATTAAAAACCTTATTATCGAAAGCGTGTAAGTGTGATGTTCTCAATTGTGCCACTAGATGTCAGTATTAGTCAACATATGACACGGCCTACTTCCACTACTTTATTGAAATTTAGCATCTGCCCTGGAATGTTTGTTAAATGGTACTTATTTATTGCTGTTCTGGCTCAGTGGCCTTGTGGTTAGTATGTGGCCTGAGACTGGGAGGTCGGGGTTCAATTTCCCCAGGTCATACCAAAGACACTAAACCAACTCAGGTCACCAAGTTGCTCATTGGGAGCATTTAGAGGTTCTGTGTCTACAGTCTTGCTCAGGGATACTTTGACATGAAGCCAGGAGGAGTCCAGTATTGAAAACAGGAACATTCACAGGAATAACAATTCAAATCAATTCAAACAAGCTTTAATTGGCATAAGAAGACAAATGTTTACATTGCCAATACAAAGGTCACAAATACAATAAATAAAAATGATTGAAAATGGGGAAGGTATACAGTTGGAGGGAGTATAGAGTTTTGTAAAAGGAGTTATGTCACATTGCATTGTTTTATACATGTCATAACAGGTCAAAGAGCTCTTTTCTTTTTTCCTATTTTCTTTTAAACATACTGTTGTATGTTTGCCTCTTCAGGACTTAATGACGACATTTTTCCTCAACATTATGCAGAAAATCAGATTTAAGGTTTAAACGTAGTAGCTCTCTACAGTACATGGGCATGGTCTAGATTGTACAAACAACAGTCCTTAGGGTGGTTGTATTCCATTGGCCAATCTTCTTTTGCCACAACATTTGACAAATCCTGCTGCTGTGTTCTCACGTTGTTCCATTTTTCCCAATAGGTATGGGAGTTTTTCCATCATTGGTCATAGTTGAGTGTGTGTAAATTGTGGAAATAACAACAGATACAACTACATAAAGTGCAGGTCTCTGGCAGGCCAGATTAGTTTATTGTGGGCCTGCAGCCATGTTTGTTGAATAGTGGTTCCAGGTGAGTGGAATTATTGTGTACATGACTTGAGGTGCTTTGTTCAAGGCCATCCACTCCTGCAAAAGTACCAGCCAATTAGGAGGGAATTAGAAAGATCCGACTGATCTGTCACACGACTACACAGAAAAATGTGTAACCAGTCCGAGAACAGGCCTCTCTCTCTCCTTGAGAGATCATACTGCAGATGTCACTTTGTCCTCATTACATACAGGAGATTACATACAGCAGTGGTTTTCAACCAGTGGTCCCTGAGAGAATTCCAGGTGGTCTCCAGCTAAATGATGTAACCAAATTGACCCTTATAGATCCATAACTATTGAGACCGTAAAATGATTACGCTCTCAAGAGTTAAATTAGTTTCAAACATCTGAATTACTTAATTTTCAAGAATGTACACATTTAGAACATGTAGAAGAATTGTTATTTTAACCAATGTTTGCCTGTTATCTCTCCTAAATTGTGGACATAAGCTTGAAAATCCTTAGTTTTGTCTTCGAGACTAAACTCAACATCAACTGGTGGTCCGAGGCTGACATGCTGAATAAAGTGGGCCCTGGAATGAAAGAGGTTGAAAACCACTGCCATACAGTATATCCTTAGAAACAACAGCAGACGAATATGATGACAGAGAGGTCATGGAGCATCACAGGATAGAATAAAGTTGTATGATGTCACAGGGAAATGCCACCAACTACAAAATGTTCGTGTAATATAGCTATATTTAGTTAGTTAGTTGTGACTTTATATATTGCCAATTAGTTCCACGAGGGAGGAAATGGTGGAGTTATAGCTTTTTAATACAATTCATGAGTTCAATAATATTTTAATCAACACACAAGGTGTTTATTGGCACTGATTTATGAAATCTCAAAAATGTTGTTGGGTTCATGTCAATATTTTAACTATCCTGATTGAAATAATAAAACCCACAAGCTTGAAGTAGCTTCAAGTATTCATTTTTAGTGCTCTAAATGCACTAAAAGGGGCATTCCACCCATTTTAGGTCATTAATATAATAAAAAGTCCCCCTAATTCTGGAAAAAAGTCATTGATTTCTCTGCTTTTCATCGAAAACTACGGTTTTGAAAATGAACCCTTATTGAGAGAAGGATATCCCCATTGAGATGCATTATCTCGTTTTCGAGGGCGTCAGGCAACATACAACAAATACAGAACAATGCAATGTAATTTCTGGGCGGATAGTGATCGGACAAGTGGAACTTCATTTTTGGGGGTCTTAGATGTTTCGTTTCTATAGGCTCCAAATGCTCATTCCGCCACTGTGTGTGCTTAGATTCTCATAGAGAGTTGACATCAGAATCGAAAGCAAAAAAAAAAAAAAAAACACTCCTTGATGAAGTTGGACAAATGTCGTGTGTGGCACTGAAGAGTGTACAAATGGAACTGAATGGACATTCCAGGTGTTCTTGCAATGAAAGTTTGTTCCACTTAGTGTAGCACAATGGTTCTCAGAGCATTCATTAGTATCATTGGTAAACACTTGTAAAGGAAGTAAGGGCCCAATTATGTTCTAGTGTGGCAGTAGGCTCATTGCAAACGTTGATACAGCCTCGGAAGTGGATTGTTTTATGTAAGTAACCTTGTCATTGTGACCTCGGCGTACCAGTGAAACCGTACACCAGCACATTTTGTAACACAATTCTTTTATCGTGATTAAGCAAAGGTCCTTGTCGTAAAGTAATCCACGATTTACACACGACGGTGTGTCCGATGCAGAACGTATGCAACAACTGAAGGAACATTGACGTTATGGTGTGTGGTCAATGAGCTGTATGGAAAACCCTGATCATGGTAGTGCCTCCTCCTCATATCCACAATTTAATGGGACTCCTCAGCAATCTGATAAGGAAAGCAACATTTGCACTTGCCACCACTAGATGGCAATCATAGCTAGAGGAAAGTGCTTCAATCGTATGTGTCAGTGACTGTGTGTGCATGGAGACACATGGATTTGTGTGTGTGTGTGTGTGTGTGTGTGTGTGTGTGTGTGTGTGTGTGTGTGTGTGTGTGTGTGTGTGTGTGTGTGTGTGTGTGTGTGTGTGTGTGACTACACTGTAGTTGTTGAGGCTGGTATTTGTGTTCGTATACTGTGTTTGATTCAGAGGTGAGCACATCCTATTCTCCTATACTGTTATTAAGCCTGACTTGTACTCAATTGCATGCGGGGCAAAAATAGCAGATCTACAAGCTCTGACAATGTGTCGCGTCATGGCTTGCAGAACCAAATATAAAGTCTCACTCAATTAGAGAGAGAGAGTGTGCGTGTGCGTGTGTGTGTGTGTGTGTCTTGTACATTTGCTCCAGTTCAGGTATGGAACATCTACATTGTGTTTGACTGCTGGCTTTGCCGGAGCCGTTTGTTTGTTTGTCTGCTTGTCTGTTTGTTTTTGTTTGTTTTTGTGGCTTGCAGACGGAGAGAGAGAGCGTGGATCTGTTGGCGTCTCTCTGGTCAGTGAAGTGCTCTGGCACCGGCAGCCTGGTAATCAGGGCTGTGGGCAAACTGGGTGGGCATGAGCGCTTCTGGAATCGTCTGGCTTGGAGATTATCCCAAAATTATCCCATGAATTATCCCCCGAATTACGACCATTTCCAGTCAGGCCTCATCGTCGTCCGTTGATGGGGTCTGGGAGAGATGGAAGCGGCAAGTTTTTTTTTTTTTTTTTTGATTGCTGGAGTTTTTCTGTGTGTGTGTGTGCGCGCGCGTGTGTCTGTGTATGCGCGCATGTGACTGCGTGCCGCCTGTGCGCTCCGTAATGATTCTGGCAGTGTTGGTACATTGGGGTAATGGAGCATGTTAATCCACATCAAACAGCCATTAGCAGCAGATTTTTACTCATAACAGAGAGAGAGGCTAGACTCATCGCTATAGCGCACATTTAGCAACCCATTTTCCCACTTGTGCTGTTGTCCGTTTCGGCCGGGGACAGTGTTTTGGGGTTTCTGACATTTGGACTGTCTGTGCATTGAGTCAACCTGGATTAGGTTTGTAACAAAGCGCCACAGGTGTTTGGACTTCGCCGGCTGTCTCCTGCATCCCACATAGCACATGTAGGCCTAAATCTGGCGGGGTTGGTTCTAGGCACTAGCAATATAAGTGGTCGCTTAGAGCCACGACCACTAATGGGTAATGGGGCCACATCACAGGGAGAATATACTTTTTTAATGATTCCTGTATCCCACTGGTTTTCAACCTTTTTCATACCAGGGCCCACTATTTATTCAGCATTTTAGCTACGGACCACCTTTGATGTTGAGTTGACTCTCGGACCCAAAACGAATGATTTTCAAGTTTTTGTCTGCAATTTAGGAGAGATAACTGGCAAAACACTGGTCAAAATATCAAATATTCTACATTTTCAATTTGTGTGAAATGAAGTAATTCAGATGTTTAAATATAATTTAACTCTCAAGACTTACAGGTCTATAAGGGGCCATTTGGTTACCATCTGTCCATCATTTAGCTGGGGACCACCCGGAATCCTCTCAGGGACCACTGGTGGTCACCGGACCACCTGTTGAAAACACCTGCGCTATACCATACACGTCCAACCCCACTTTCACTTAATGCCATCCCCTACATGTGCCCCTGACTTTAACTTAATGCAGCCCACAGATTACAGTATACTGTTATATTATTGATTTCTGCAGTTTGAATTCCAAGTAGTTACTGGGGGTCTGAGGGCCACTCCCCACATTCACATAAACCCCTTAAACTTATTTGCCTTTTTTATACTATTTTGAAAAGAAAAAAAAAAAAACATTTTTGAGAATTTCTACTAGCCAGTCTACATTGACACACTGAGCTTGTAGACTGGTCATTTTGACTATTCAGAATTTGTTTTTCAAAATAATAAAAAAAAAAAAATGGTGAAATGGGTAAGGGGTTTAGCTGTGAGCCTTAGCCTGTTAATTGTGATCTTCCAATACTCAGAGGCTGAACATCTGAGGGGCAAAAAAAAAAAAAACCTGTCCCTTTGGAGCTGCCCATTTAGTTTGAATCATTTCCATGTTGTACATGCAGTGGGATCCTGCTTATCATTAAAGTCTTGATAGTTTTGATAGGAAGGATTAAGGTGGGTTGCTCGCTGGCGGAACGGAGGCCCCAGTGGAGCCCCCGGGGAGTTCTGAGTAGTTGTTTTATTTATTTATTTATTTTACGAAGCTCTCTGCGATAAGTGTTCAGTAAACAGGTCAGTAAACGCCTCCCCGGCTCAATCTGGGTTATTATCCCCGACTGAGAACACAAATCATCTTTCTGCATTCATCGCGCGCGAAGCCTGGCGGTGCAGCCATGAAGCAGGCAGGCAGGAGTGGAATGGAATGGAATGGAATATGGGCTTGGTAGGTTGTTTGGTTGGTTGATAGTGCTTTTTTTTGCGGAACGCGATCATGCACGCAGCGTGGCTGGAGGCAGGCCTGCATCGTGCTTCTGAAGCCCCCCTCCCCCCACGCCCATGGGGGTAATTGGAACACTTAGACTTTTCATACTGTAACTGTTTTTTCTTGCATTGCGATTTTTTTTCTGGGTTGAAAGTGGAAAGCTTGCCCTTGCAAGCATACGGGCGTGGGGGTTGTGGTGGGGGGGGTGGGGGGGGGGGTTAGAAGTGGTGCTAGGAGGATAGTGGTGCAGAGGAGGGAGGGAGGGAGGTGGGCTTCGGGCGGGCGAGGTGGGGAAAGGTTAAGTTCTCTCTTTCTTTTTGGACACCGGCTGTACTTCCTGCAGGGTCTTCTACCTTGACCTCCTGGGGTGGCGGGTGGGTGGGGATGGGGGGTGGGGGTGGAAAGGTAGAAGGGGCTAAAATGGAAGGAGGAGTATTTGCCCCTGGCTGTTGGAGAACAATTGGAAACATAAGTAGGCGCACGCATGCACACACACACGCACACATGCACACACAGTCACACACACATTTACGCGCACACACAAAATAAATGACAGCAATGGCACAAATACAGCCAGTTAGACACACACACACACTCACACACACTTAGAGCTACAGTCCCAGCGGGCTATGAACTTCACTGCCGATGTTGCCATGGTGATACACTGAGGTGCTGACCCCCAACTCAATTTTTCCCGCGGCTGGGCTATTGAAAGAGATGATTGACAAGTGTCCAAATGTCAGCCGACCCAGCCAGCCGCGCAGATATGGGGGCCAGCCTTTCCACTTTACCTTCACTCACACATGGAGGCTGTGTGTGTGTGTGTGTGTGTGTGTGTGTGTGTGTGTGTGTGTGTGTGTGTGTGTGTGTGTGTGTGTGTGTGTGTTGTGTGTGTGTGTGTGTGTGTGTGTGTGTGTGTGTGTGTGTGTGTGTGTGTGTGTGTGTGTGTGTGTGTGTGTGTGTGTGTGTGTGCGCGGCAGGGGCAGTAATATTTCCCATTTTGGGGGGGCAGGAGAAAATGGTATGGGGCGGCCGCACCCATACCATTTTTGGTTACTGGACTGTTATCAGGCAATTAAGCATTAATAATAACATCAGTTGTTGTTGAAGTTGCAACAGACACACAGCATGCATAAAGCTAAAGGTCTGACTCAGAGAGTTTTCTGTTTTCAATGATGAAATGCTGTTGGTTTAGTGGTGCCACAACTGTAGTTAGTTAGTAGCAGTAGTAGTGTTTCAAATCATTTAAATAGGCAGTTTAATTTGAAATATCTTGGGTTGTCTTGCATGCCGTTGCGTTTGGTGGGGCAGACTGGGCATTTAGGGGGGCATTGCCCCCCCATGCCTAGATCCACCCCTGGCGTGCGTGCATGTATGTGAATGAGTGTGTGAACGCGGAGCCTGGATTTAGGCTTTACGGTTTGGAAAGGCTTCAGCTTGGTGTTACGCGGTTAGGATTAGGCATTTAGACTTTGGTTTTAGGTGTTTTGGCGTGGGAGCCAGTCATTTGCTCGCTGGTGTCGTTCACAAAGCGCCACAGCGTGTCTGGGTAGATTGGATGTACGTTCAACGCTAAGCTAAAGTACACTGTGCAATGTACCGGTGTATATATAACTCGTCTGAGGTTATGGTTTAAAGAAAATTGAAGTAAACATGTGCTTGCAAAATCGCTTCCTTAAATGTTCATGTCCTCCAAAGTGTATGTGCGCACGCGCGTATGCGTGCACGCGTGCCCTTGTGCCTGAGCATGTCTTGAATATAGAATTGACGTAACCTCAAAGTATACTATTTTAATTCCAATAAATTGAAAATCCCTCTACAATGATGGAGGGGATATATTGTATGTATTGAACATGCAGCACACATCTATGCAGTGTGTGGCCTTATGCGTGCAGTGCATATACTGTCTGTACACACACACACACATGCACACGTCGTATACAGGGGCGGATCTAGGCATGGGCATGGGGGGGGCAATGCCCCCCTAAATGCCCAGACTGCCCCACCAAACACGATGTCATGCGAAACAACCTAGAAGATATTTCAAATTAAAGTGCCTATATTTAAAATTGAAACACTACTACTGCTACTAACTAACTACAGTTGTCACCACTAAACCAACAGCATTTCATCATTGAAAACAGAAAACCCTCTGTGTCAGACCTTTAGCTTTATGCATGCTACGTGTCTGTTGCAGCTCCAGCAACAACTGATGTTATTATTGATGCTTTACTTGTCCTGTAACTGAACTTACTTGTCCTGTAACTGTAAATGGTTCATGAAGCCGCACCCATACCATTTCCTCTTGCCCCTCCAACATGTTCTCTTGCCCCCCCCCCCCCCAATTCGGACATGTTACATCCGCCCCTGGTCGTATACATATGCACTCGTGCACATACTGACTCGCACAAAGAGCTTGCAAACAAAGGCCTTTTGTGGCCGGGATAGGGTCGTATATTCTGTCTGTCTGTTGAACAGGGTCCGATAACGCATTCACCCATAGCCAATGAAAGACCGTTGCTGGCCAGTGCTGGCTATACGTGCAACAACCTGTAACATAATGTGTATAGTAACCCCCCAAAATATATATTTATATATATAATCAGAATGCATTCATCTAGTTATACATGCAGTATGTTAGATCTCGCATGAATAGGACTGACTGAAGTGACACACTTTGGCATGAGATGGGGTTCACTTCTGACGGGGTTATGTTTCTTTTTTCCGTTATTTCTTAAGGCAATTTTATCTGACTTTTAATTTCCCTCCCTCTCTCTCTCTCTCTCTCTCTCTCTCTCTCTCTCTCTCTCTCTCTCTCTCTCTCTCTCTCTCTCTCTCTCTCTCTCTCTCTGTCTCTCTCATTGTCCCCATGCATGCAGGTTTTAGAGGGATGGGTCTTATCTAGATCACCCACAGCTACACATTAACCTCTCCTCTCTTATCTTTACACTGGTCATTAGTGCCAAAACCCTTAACGTCCTATTGACAAGGGGGACACAACTCTGTGTGTGTGTGTGTGTGTGTGTGTGTGTGTGTGTGGTGTGTGGTGTGTGTGTGTGTGTGTGTGTGTGTGTGTGTGTGTGTGTGTGTGTGTGTGTGTGTGTGTGTGTTGAGTTATCATAGGTGACATGTGGTTGAGATCTGCTGAGTTAGTGATCTGAGCCGATAACATTATTAGCCTCTGTGTGTGTGTGTGTGTGTGTGTGTGTGTGTGTGTGTGTGTGTGTGTGTGTGTGTGTGTGTGCTGTGTGTGTGTGTGTGTGTGTGTGTGTGAGACAGAGCTCCCTAGTATTTCTCCAAAACACAATTACCATTGTGAGCTGAGTTAAAGGTTCGACCCCTCTTTGTTTTCCTCTATTATCTGGCATCATTTTTGCCGATTTGTTTTATTTAAGTTTGTATTTTATTTGATTTTGGGGGGGAATGTGCTAGGATGAGGCAAGAAGTCGAAAGGACTTATACGAGGCCTCTACCTATGTGAGATAAAATTAAAAAAAAAAACATTTAGAACATTTTGTATACATATTTGTCTTATTATTATGATGTTCGATTAAAATCATGAGCAGGACATTTTAAAGTGGGACAATTCACTTACCCCCGATACCACATATTGATATTTATCCTGTCGGATCAATTTATATTGTGATTGTTAATAATTTAGCATTTTGACATATCGATATTTATGGAGATTTAACCCCCACAAATTACTTTGCTTTTAGAACATTTTAAAGCAATTCTAGCGTCTGCTAAATGTAAACAATATAGGCTGTGAAAAGTTAAGTCATACACTGAAGTTAGCCAGTTAGTCTTTCTAACATGAACACATTAATAAACACAAATAAAATAAAAAGGAACCTGGCAATTTGATATTGATATCACTGCATTAAGAATTGTGATATATTGATTTTAATCAGGCGGACATGGCGCTTGTTTCAACTGACGAATACCACTATGTTATGATTAGTTACTATTTAGCACTGTAGTGAAAATAGCAGTTCTACAAGCTCACAAGGATGTGACATGTTGTTCCGATCTGCTATTTCTTATTTATTATTATCATTTTTTATGAGACATTAAATGATAAAATTCTGCAATTCTACAAATACTTTTGGTACAGTACTTTTAAGTACATGCTGTTGCCATGAACTTTGTACTTTTACTCAAGTAGTTGCCAGACTTTTTACTTTTAACAGAGCTTTTCTACATTGCTGTATTTATACTTTCACTATAAAGCGCAACATTTGAGTACTTTTTCCCACCCCTGAGAATGTGTTTGTCTGTGAAGAACACTGCGTTTGACAGTCTCTCTCTCTCTCTCTCTCTCTCTCTCTCTCTCTCTCTCTCTCTCTCTCTCTCTCTCTCTCTCTCTGTCTCTCTCTCCCTCCCCCACACACACTGCCTGTGTGTGTCAATGGGAGAGACAACAGGTTAAAAGAATAATTGCGTCTGTATTTACCACAAACAGCCTCTCACGCGTAATTAGAGCCGCGCACGCGTCTCTCACAGAAGCACTGTTGCAACCACGTTGTTGTGCATCTATCCATCCATCCAGGGCTGAGAGAGAGAGAGAGAGACAGAGAGCGAGAGGAGGAGGATGGGGGTGGTGGGGGTCTGGGGGGGGTCCCTGCACTAATATTTAGGTAGTGACGGTCACGTATTTGAGTGAGCCCTCCTTTTGTCCTGCTCTCCAACGCAAAGCGCTGTTCACCGCGAGCAGTCACTTAGAGAGGCATCCACCCCACAATGACCCTACTCGTCGGGACAGGCGCGCGCACGTGCGTGTGTGTGCTCGTGCGTGTGTGCATGAGTGGGTGAGAGTCGCTTTGTGCGCGTTCATTTTAGATTTAATACTGTACAGTTGATATACCTGTATATTTACAGCTAGTTTTATCATTATATGCAGTAATGGATCAACACATCTACAAATGTATAATCAACCAAACCAATCATAGTCCACTTTTAGGATATTTTTTTGCACCTGTGCTAGCTCTGTAAAGATGACATTCGAATATTGCTGTAAAACACATCATTCTCTGTCGATATTAGGCTCCGGTCCAGTATTAGCCACGGTTGGTGCTGGGAAATGAGCTCTCTTGAGTCTTGTGAGCTCAAATTAATGATTCATAATTATCTTAATAGTCTAATTATTGCATAATGTTTTAATTTACATAGCCCACAGGCTCATGAGAACTTGCTTGATTGTTTGTTTGTTTTAAATCCAAACTTTTAATTATTCAATTCAATTGTTTTATTTTATTTTTATATTTTAGATTTGAATATGGAATATTCCTTTGTAGCACTACCGTGTGCTCTTGCTGTACAATTGATTTTGCTGTTCTATGAGCTTGCGTGCGTGCGTGCGTGCGTGCGTGCGTGCGTGCGTGTGTGTGTGTGTGTGTGTGTGCGTTGGGGGGGTGTCAGTATCCAGCACAGGACGTTGGTGGCGCTAGGCTGCTACGTTGAACACTAAAGTACGTCCACCAATTGCAGGGAGGTATATACTGTATATACGCAGCGCTGTGGGTCTCAATCCACAGAAACCACATTACATTAGGGGACATTATCTAAACGCTCAACGAAACCCAAATTGAATTTAAGGCTCACCCACCACCCCTTCCCCACCACCACCACCACGTCTCCCTCCTTTAGAACTGTCCCGATTGGCCCGTTCCAGGATTATATTCTCTCCTTATTTGTTGGGAGTGGGGAGGAGCGGGGTGTCCTCCACCACCCCACCTCCCCCAAACCCAGCCCCTACTCATCCACTCTCAAATTGAATCAGCCTCAATTTGACCTTTTTTTTTTTTTTTTTGCAAAAAATATGCGACACACTCCGGGACTACAGATGTACCGTTTAAGCACATGCAAGCACAGAGGATGTGCGTGTGCCTGCATGCATGCGCGCGCTTGCATATGTCGGCCTGCGGCAAAGTGGAAGGCAAGCAAACGCATGTCCTTATTTTTGCAAAGAATTAGACCAATTAGCGTTTAGCGGGGCATTAGTAACGGAGCAGGAACCCATGTTGAATGTGTCATTGATTAGCAGGATTTGGCTCATCATCATCATCATGTCTTCACGTAACACTAACTAACGTCTGCCGGATCTCCCTCCTCCTCCTCCTCTTCTCTGCCTGCTCTACTTCCTTCTCTCCCTCAGTCTATCCTCCATCTCTCTATCATCAACTCTCTTTTCCTTCTTCTTCCAGCTCTGCTCTTCTTGTGTTTTCGCTCTTCTTCTAGCCATCTGTCCCCCTGTTTTTCCTTATTTTCCCTTCCCTTCCGGCCCTGATCCCCAAGCTTTTCCCCCTCGTCGGAATTCCCTCCCACCTCGGAAATCAGAATCTCTTTTCTTTGTGATTTGTCATTTTTCCACACGTTGTGCTTGCATGCTTAACTGTTTTCTAAATCCTAAAAGTTTCCTGAAAAAGCAACTCATATTTCTATATATGTCAGACAGTGGTCCTCATGTCAAGGACCCCCAAATTCATCTGGATATGGCCAGCCGAACCCCATCTGAAAATATGTACTGTAGTTCCAGGGACCTCCCAAGAAGCAACATATTCGAGTTAAAGGCATTCACCATGACAGAATATTTCAAAGATTTGTACCACGTTTTCATGATTTTTCTTTATCCAAGGTACTTTACATAGATGTAGAGCCCATTCACACACCATTGGGGAGGTAACCTTGCAAGGTACTGATCAGCACACTGGGAGCAATTAAAACTCATAGCGCGCAATCGTCATATTCGTCGTTTTCTGCCCATATGCCACGGCTCAAGCCAGTGCATTCAGTGAAAAACCCTTATTTTGAAGCGCCAGGTCTCCTAAACAGGATGTGTGATGGCGTCATGCTGAGCAAAAAGTTCCGGGTCAAAAGTCATGAAGTGACGTCTAGCCCTAGTTCATTCACCCGTGCGCAAACGACCGAGGTCCGAGGGAGATTCTCAGGAAGGGCTTTTAAATGCATTGGATTGAATTGGTGCGAATAGGACAAAAAAATCAAAATGGCCGGGCCCATTCTGTCCCAAATGAAAGTCAACATCGGGATCTTCATCAGACGATGACCTTACGGTTACCATCCAGTGACTTACCCCAACCATCGCTGCCCCAGATCTGATATTTTTCAAGACAACACAATTTTTTTCCTCCAGTTACTTTCATTTATCTCTTTCATTTAATTCAACGTCTCGTATGTTGTTTGTGCGCCGAAAACTATCAGATGTACAATCTAGTGGAAGTATATAACATTTATAGCCTTGCGGTGGTTCTTCTTCGGTCTGACGCGAGGCTTTTCACGAGAGGCAGTGGTGAGTGGAGCGGAGGAAGCAGATGATCACTTGAGAAGTGGAGGACTCGACAGTCAACTGTCTTACCTGTTAGGGAGTGCTGGTTAGGCAGTGATGGGAAAAGGGTATATTTCCTAATAACGTAAAAATGAACACAAAGTATGATGAGCATGATGACCTCCTGTATTTTCCGGACTATAAGGCACACTTAAAACCCGTTATCCCCCAACCTAAAAAAACAACAACACCAGTGCACCATTATATATGGATTGTGCGTTTCACTGCAGTAGCTTCTATTCTATGTTGACTACAGTAACTTCTATTCTGTGCGCTTTGTAATCTGGTGCGCCTTATAGTGCGGAAAATATGGTACTGTCTCCTTCACTCTTTTGGAAAAAACCCAGAGCAGTGCACCAAAGAGTCATGGGGATTGTAGTCCAGGAAGTAGTGCCAATGACATCAGAGACATTGGGCTCAATGTTAAAATCTAAAATATCTAAAACCACATATTATAGGCATAAATATTCCCAGGAAAGTGGTCTAAATCTTCTAAATGTCATGTTTTTCTTTTGTTTGTTTTTTTTGTGCCACTGACATGTGTTGTGAGCTTGTAGATTGGCTGTTTCTACCGTGGTACGCCTGCTTGCAATTAAGTATGAATTAAAGAACAAGAAGTACTTGCTTATCTTGTGCTCTGTGCTTGCCCCCGTACTTCTGAATGAAAGAAATCAAACTAGAAAAAGTGGCCTTCTGGGCACAGGTCTCCATCAGGTCAGGTTCGGCCTCCTGGTGGCACTATAGAAGGTCAACGTGAAAAGGGTGCCATTTCTTCATACTGTACACTGATGGACGATTTGAGGAATTTTGTTCAAAAATGTGCTTCGCAACAAGCCACCTGTTGGTGGCGCTATAACAGGACAATATGAAAAGGGTGGAATATATTCCTCATCCTAGTAGTAAAGTGTGATGAATGATTACACGTAATTCGCATGCTGTGTTCATGATTTGATGCTTTATGTTCAAAATGGTCTGATCATGCAAACTTTGAAAACCAAATATATAGCAAATTCGGAAAAAATGTAGGACAGATCTGTCTTGAGCGCGTGACGAGGACACTAGTGCAACGATTTGTAGGATTTGTTTGGCCTCCTGGTGGCGCTATAAAAAGCAGATGTGAAAAATTACAGGTCAAAGGTTTGTCCTTGTTGTCTAGGGAGGGTGGATGCAATGTTTCATTCAGATTGGTGCAGTTGTAGGTAAACACGGGAAATGCTGCTGGCTTTCTGTTGTCTCTTTTCCTCCTATATATTTTTTGTTTGTTTGTTTTTAAGACTTTTAAAATAACCCTAGTCTTGCCCTGTAAGACTAATTCCACACTCAGTCCAGAAGGGCCACATTGCATGTACTGTCATGTCAAAAATAGCTGATCAGCTATTTTTGATATATTTGAATCCTGAATTATTTGTTTGAATATGACTTCAAGATGTTAATAATTATCTAATGGCATTGGCAGCGCATTTTCGCGCTTGTCCCACACATGCGATACTTCTGTCCCTCAAATTAACACTTTAGATCTGGTCACCCTAGCTGTTAACGGACGGACGGACAGACAGACGGACACACGGACGGACGGAGTGCAAAACAGACGGACTCTCTCCCCACGCCTTCGGCCTGGTGGAGACAATTAGCGGTCGTGAAACTCACTGTGTTGTGTAATAGGTATTAGTTATCATATTAATTAGCATCTGTGTGACACAGTATGGTGGCCAGCTGGGAACGCGGGGAGGGGTGTGTGTGTGTGTGTGTGTGTGTGTGTGTGTGTGTGTGTGTGTGTGTGTGTGTGTGTGTGTGTGTGTGTGTGTGTGTGTGTGTGTGTGTGTGTGTGTGTGTGTGTGTGTGTGTGTGTGTGTGTGTGTGTGTGTGTGTGTGTGCGCGCGCGCGCACATGCACAAGGGGGGCTACAAGGGGAAAACATGCAGCGTTTGATTTGTTGTGTTGCTAATGTGACACTGATTATACAGGTCAGGGTAAAACAAAGCATTGAGACGCTGCTATGCTAATACAGACGCTGTGATAGCAGGGTTGTCATCACACACACACACACACACACACACACACACACACACACACACACACACACACACACACACGTGTGTACACACACACGCATACACGCACACGTACACACATACACACACTCGCAGTCACACACTTCGCTATAGATAAACCGATACACTATGTACATGTGAATAAATACACGTGTATACACACTTGTGAAAGGGGAGGTAAATGTAAATTGAAGTTCCCATCGAAAGGTGGTGGTGTCACTCTACTCCAGCCGTCTGACCCCCACACCCCCCACCCCTTTTTTTCTCCTTGTTTTTTTACATAACTTTTGTATCTGTCAATGACGCTGCACACATTATAGGTTAGGCCTACATTTTTTGTTAAATTGAATACATTGAGTAGATTGAGGACTCAGTATATAGATATTTGATGAGTCGCCATCTTGAATTTGAACAGGCGTACAATAGTTCATGCATCGTTTGGCCATGGATAACGGAACCTTTTTCCACATGTTCCCACACACACCATGTTTCGATGGCTTATTTGTGCATATTGTTCTTATTGCCTTAGCTGCTTGCTTGGTCCCGTCTTATCGCTGGTTGCAGCTATATTTTTCTTTAGCAGCAATCTGTTGAGATGAACGATCTCTTTTTCGAGGGTGTCCTTCGTTATATACATTATAACTAAAAACTCCATTCTAACCATGATCGATTCATCAGAAACACCCGTCTTTCTTCTGGTGACTAATACTGTTCTCCTATTATGTGAGGGGCTGTGTTTTTTATTTACTGTGTTCATTTACTTTTAAAATATTGTATTAGTTTGGAACCCTCTAGTGTGTCGCCGTGGCTGCTATACATTTTCCAAAACACTATTTTAACAATAAATGAAAACTTTAAGCGAAAATCAACGGCCCCCCTCACATACACTTAGGAGGACAATATCAGTTACAGAAAAAAGATTGGGTGGTGTTTTTGATTAATCTATCATGGGGATTAAAATTGAAATTTAAAGGGGAATTCCACCCATTTTCAAAATTTTCCAGAGAGGACACAAATGTGAACCAAATGGACCCTAGCGGGTCCATTTGGTTCCATTTGTACCCTCTCAGGAAAAAGGGGTCTGAAAGAGAAACCATTAACATGGTGAAATACATCTTGATGATGTCATCAGATGTATTTCACCATGTTAATGATTTTTTTCAGAACTCCATTTTTAGGAAATACAGAATTGGGGGAACCTTTTTAACAGTTTTCATGCCATGGAAATAGATCTACGTCATCCGTTATCATTATGATTTACAGTAACAACTGATGCCGCTGACGTTAACGCTACTGTACGTGACGTAACTTACCGGCGCCGGTTCAATACGATCCCATGCTAACAGCAGCTAGCAGCGACCGCGGCGACCATTGCTAGAGCATAACAAGGGACGGCCTAACCCGGAACCAAAAGTGTGTGTCCGTCCACTAACTTGTCCGTCGGGAAACATGGACCGAAATATGAAATATGATTTTTAGGTGAAAATCGCTGGCACTGGCGAGCTCCAAAAATATGAAAAAGGGCTGGCACTGAGAGAGTTAATCATGTCTATACAACATCTCTAAGGTATATTGAACCGGCATATGCCGCTGAGCCACCGGTATATGCCGCTGGGCCACCGGTATATGCCACTGAGGCACTAGCGGTATACCATATACCACTTTTAGATCTCGGCCCTACTGGAGTATATTAATGACATATTAAAATGTTGAAAATGGGTGGGGTTCCCCTTTAAGTTATA
Organism: Benthosema pterotum; assembly: GCA_039105355.1. Taxonomy (NCBI): domain Eukaryota; kingdom Metazoa; phylum Chordata; class Actinopteri; order Myctophiformes; family Myctophidae; genus Benthosema; species Benthosema pterotum. The sequence goes on along the minus strand of CM076978.1, from coordinate 39,016,518 downwards.
ATAGATTTGTATGGTAACTTGGGAAGGTGGCCGGGGCAGGCCCCTTCCCATCTGACATACTGTAGCTGCCGACCTTGAGATGTTTTTATGAGTACACCGCACTTGCGTGTGAACGACGCGCACGCGTTATACACAAATTATACACGAATAACATTTCACACCAGAAATGTGGCATATTGCACTAATTGAGAATTTTTATACAGTTGTACTGTTAAGCCTCATAAATCTCTCAGTGTCTCTGGACCCAGCTACATCTCATGCTCAAGCTAAAGCCATGTGAACCGATTCGAAATCGGAATCAGATTCTTAGGTAATCTGGGGCTGGCCGTGTTCACTATTCACCACCACTATTTAACCATACCACGTTGCTGTTTACATTTCTGACAAACAATCCCAGACAGACTGATACAGACAGACAGACAGACAGACGGACACACAAAGCATCTTACAGTTACTCCAACAAACCACAGTGCGATATTTTTTTTTCTTTCTTTTTTTCGTGTAAGAGCAAGACAGTTGCCATGGAGAAGAGAGGTTAGCGTATTTGACCTATGCTATCATGCTAGCCGCGGTCCCGGAGCTGTAATTTCATATGAGTGAAAGGGGGGGGGGGAGAAAAAAAATCTGTGTTTCTCAGTGAATTGGTTTATCCCTATGTTTATGAGTAGATAAGTGCAGTGATGGTTAGATGGAGGGTTATTTTCATGGGGTGAGTCTTTTGTGTGTATTGTGTTTATCTAGGCCGCTGTTGATGGTAGGGAGTACCGCGCAGCTCATTCTCACAGCAGGGATACTCCTTTTTTTGTGGGAGTACTGTGTCTGCTCCTCTGTAATATATATATAAATCTGTGTATTTTCTCGTTCGGGGGGGGGGGGGGGGGGGGGGGTATTTTGTGTGGATGTGTGTGTGTGTGTTGTTGGCGTAGGTGTGCGCCGTGTGTTTGTTTTGCTTTGCGCGGCGCCTGCCGTGCATGTCGCTCTGTGCCAGAGATGTTCTGCATGCATTGCACAGAAAAGGAAAAGGAAAAAAAAAATCCCCCGTTTTAATTTGCATGCATCGTCCTCAAATGGACCATTTGGTCATATATTGGTACACGCAGACCCGCGTGTCAATCTGCGGTGTGTTTGGGAGCGAGGAGCGAGGTCGAGGCATGGCTGGCATTGTGCTCGGCGCGGGGGAGTGCGTGAACCCGCCGCTCCGCCACACGGTAACCCCGTTGCCATGATTACTTTGTCACGAACGGGACCAAACGTAAATAAAACACTTTGGGGCGTTTGGACAAAAGCAAAAGCCGACGATCGCCCGACGGCTTGTGGAAATTGTCATGTGCCAGACAGTGTGTTTTGCTTTGGATTAGTCTACGTACTGTATAACCTGCTGTTGCCAACTGAATGCGGAGACGTCTTCCTGAGGATCAGTTGTGTACTTTGCCGAAGCAAATGCAATACAATAACGCAGTTGAAAATGGGGAAAATTAGGCTATATACAGTTTGAGGGGGTACAGCATTTTTTTAAACGGTTAATGTCACATTGCGTCATTTTATGCATGTTATAACAGAGCGTAGAGCTTCTGTTTAAAAAAAAAAACAAATAGCAGCAATTATTCTCTTCAGGACAAATGACAACATTTTTTCCTTAAAGAGTAGGTATCACGGATATTTCCTTTAAAAACTAATGACGCATATCTATCAATGACCCCCTAAAGATGTCCAGAAAAAAAGTCGTTTCAGAAAAAATACAATATATAGGCAGAGTTGAAGAAAGAAGTTGAGCGCCCCCCCCTGCTTCCCTGAAAAGGTGTTGCTTCGGGAAAACAGCCGAACGTGCCATTGCGTGACGTATACAGTGGTACGCTCGGCCAACTTCTACGAGCAGGTTGTGCAGCTGAGCTTCCGGCTAAAGTTATCCACAGTAGCATAGCATAGCATAGTAGTAGGATAGCCTACTATGCTATGCTATGCTATCCAGCACAGGCATTGCGGGGCTGGTTGCATTAGCCCAAGGAAGCTAGCTAACTAGCTTTGACTTCCAACCGGGCTGAATCATTGCATCTATTCTTTTCCTTTTTGAAACTGTTTTTGGTCTTCTCCCGGCAACGCGGACAATTCTAGCCCCCCGGGCCAACATAGAGAGTATTATTTTTAATTATCGATGTGAATTACCGGGGATATTTAGTGAAAATGTGTGTTGGCATATGGGGGGATAGCTAAAATGCTACATCAGCAGTCTACATCAGCAGTTCGGCAGTCCAGCAGCAGTGGATGCAATGACCAAACCCATGTGTTTGGCGTTAAAGTTATTTTCTGTTATTATTACTAGTATTATTACTGGACGATCCCACGGCAGCGGTGTGATTATTATTTTTTGTATCTAAGAAGTTGAACTAGAGATGGGAGCGGAGGGACGGAGCAGAGAGTGGGGTTCCGACGGAGCTAATGTTCTTCTAATATTCAGATTCCGAATGACGCTCAATAATAATGGTTGATTGTTCTCATTGTTGAATACAGAGGCTATACCTCAATGAAGTGAAACGGACTGCCATTCTGTTTCACTCGTCTCACTTCATTATTTACTTGAATCACAAAGAAAAAATAAGGTAGTATTTTTACGGTGCTGATTCAGGGCTGAGCCAGGCTATACAGAGGCTTTATTTATACTGCAATACGACCGTCATTATGCCATATGGTTTACATCTGGTCGAAATAATTCTGGTTATAACAATATTACTGATTATAACTCCCCGCCTTGCTCACATTAAAGAGCTATTTTTTATATTATAGCCTATATTACGTTATATAGATAACTAGCTGGGGAGAGAACAGGAAGAAGTTACTACATACATACATTAGAGTCTATGGGCTCGCGCAAGTACATGAACCACGTAACCAGACTATTTTCTGCCCCCTCAATATCGCAACTCTGTCTATTTCCCCCCCATACCGACACCGAGTAAACCTCACTAGCCTGCCCAAGAGACGTAATCTCTTCATGGGCAGGCTAGCGAGCGTGGCCCGCTGGAACCAGCCTGGAGGTTGGATACAGTGACTCAAGAAAGACACGCCCCCAAGCCTGTGTAGAAATGCGAGCCGTGCACAGCCGTGTTTCCCCGTAGATAATGCAAAAACGGCTGGCGGATTATTTACAAAAAATCTCGAGTGCATAGTATAGCGGTCCCTGGTCATGCTAACCAAAAAGATTTTTATTTACTTCATTAACATGACGCTAAAATAATGGAATTCCGAGGAGTTTTTAACATGTGTTCCTATGTGTTCCTAGAGGTGTGACGTCAGCGTGTTCTACTGGTGACGCGCTGTTTTGGCTCGGGCCTTTCCGAGCTGGTGGGAGGGGTTTTTCAGAAGAGTGTCCTCCGACCTGATACAGCATAGAAACGGCTTTATATAGCCATATGTTTGCATTTTCGAATGTTATCACAACTTTGTCATAGTTAAAATGAGAAAAAGTTGATATTAGCATGATACCCTGTCTTTAAGAGTACCAGGCCCAGATGGTACATATAGTAGTCCTTAGAGTGGTTGTATTCCAAGGGCAAATTTTCTTTTGTCTCAACAGTTCACAAATCTTGCTGCTGTGTTTGTTTCAAACGCACATTGAGTGTGTGTAATTTTGTGAAAGCACGTGTCTCTGGTGTCTTGGTATAGTGGTCAGGTGGTTAGAAAGTGTAGCACATTTTGTGTGCAGTGGGTGCATAGTCTGTCGTCCCTAGGGAGGGGATGGGCCTTTCTCTATGACTAGACATCAACTGGAAGTTGACTTTTATTTTTATGTGTATATACCTGTATAAAAAAAACACTAGTGGGTTTGGTGATTTCACTGTAATGGAAGCGAAGTCATGGATAACATTAAAGGACCACTTCAACACTTTCCAACAAATCTTCATAGGTCATCACTAATGTAATGTATTGTGTCTCACAGGAGACAAGGGACAGTTCAGAAACCTCCAAGGACATCGTCGGTGAGGAATCCATCCAAGAAAAATATAGAACAAGTAGAAAAACATAGTGGTATTTTATCATGTATGTTAGTGATGAGCCATTATATAAAGATATGTTGAAAAGTGGTGAAGTGGTCCTTTAATAACAACATTATTGGAACCAGTAGCCATAGTGTGAAAAGTAAAAGCCACCTCTTCAGACTCCATCATGGCCTGTAGCACTAGCCCTAGCTGCAATGACCTTACAGGCATTTGCAAAGGCTCAACCTTGTATGTATCTTAGCATTGTGTGTGTAGTGTACTGTATAACACAAGCAAGGTTGGTTCTACCACATTTTGCAAGGTCCAAAAGTTAGTATGTGTTTAGTGGTAGCGTGATGGAAAAAATCCCATTGACCCACAATGGACTTTCTTTCTTTCTTTCTTTCTTTCTTTCTTTCTTTCTTTCTTTCTTTCTTTCTTTCTTTCTTTCTTTCTTTCTTTCTTTCTTTCTTTCTTTCTTTCTTTCTTTCTTTCTTTCTTTCTTTCTTTCTTTCTTTCTTTCTTCCTTCACTGGACCAATCGCAGGTCTTAGGAATGTTGGGACTAAAGAAGAAGTTCTCAACCCAACCCCTCCTTTTTTTTAGGAATATTTAAAAAAACAATATGCACATTTTTCCGAATTTGCGATTTTTCTCCAATTATGATGGTCCCAACAAAGACATTAAGACGTGCATGTGCGTGTGCGTGTGTGCGGAGGGGACAGCGAGAGTAGAAATGGGTACTACTGCTACTGGTAATACTGCTGCCCGTGTGTGTGTGTGTGTGTGTGTGTGTGTGTGTGTGTGTGTGTGTGTGTGTGTGTGTGTGTGTGTGTGTGTGTGTGTGTGTGTGTGTGTGTGTGTGTGTGTGTGTGTGTGTGTGTGTGTGTGTGTGTGTGTGTGTGTGTGTGTGTGTGTGTGTGTGTGGCAGGGCGGATGTAACATGTCCCATCTGGGGGGGCAAGAGAACATGTTTGAGGGGCAAGACAAAATGGTACCCATCCTGTAACCATTTTCGGTTACAGGACTTTTTTATTAGTCAAGTAAAGCATCAATAATAACATCAGTAGTTGTTGAAGTTGCAACAGACACGCAGCATAAAAAAGCTAAAGGTCTGACTCAGAGAGTTTTCTCTTTTCAATGATGAAATGCTGTTGGTTTAGTGGTGCCAAAATTGTAGTTAGTAGCAGTAGTAGTGTTTCAAATCATTTTTAAATATGAGGACTGTAATTTGAAATCTTGGGTTGTTTTGCATGGCATCGTGTTTGGGGGGGGGGGCAGACTGCTTTGGCAGACTGGGTATTTAGGGGGGCACTGCCCCCCCATGCCCATGCCTAGATCCGCCCCTGATGGGGGGTAATTTGCAGGGCTCGAGGGCGGCGGTGGGTGGGTGGGTCGGTGTCAATCATGTGTTTGACAGGGCCCTATATAGGTTGTCATGTTGACCAGCAGACGAGGCTGAGGTAAACCATGTGGACCAGGGGAGCACGCGGGGTCACAAACTGCCCCCCACGTCCCCCTCACCGTCCCCTTCAGCAGCAGAGGGCACAGATAGGGAGGCGTTGCTGCGCGGGGGGTCAGAACAGGGGTGATTCAATTCCCTGCGTTTGGGGGGCGCTGGCAGATTGTGTGCTCATCTCTGTCAACCCATTCACACACAGGTCAGCAAAATAAGTCTTGCATATACTACTCGTGTGTGTGTGTGTGTGTGTGTGTGTGTGTGTGTGTGTGTGTGTGTGTGTGTGTGTGTGTGTGTGTGTGTGTGTGTGTGTGTGTGTTTTCTCTTTCCCTACTTTCTATAGCTGTGTAGGCAGACACAGCGATATGCATTTGAGCTCTCGGCATTCAAAGGTGTGTGTGTGTGTGCGTACATGTGCGTGCGTGCATGTGCTGGGGGTGACATGCACGGGGGTGACATTGCTCTATGACCCCCCCGGGGACATGCATATTCATTGTTTTTTTTATTATTATTATTCTTTCCTCTTCTTTTTCCATTGTTATCTCCCTTTCATTGTGCGGTTGTTCTCCTCTCCTTCATTCTCCTCCTCTCGCTGCCCCCCCTGGAGACGGCTCACCTTGAAGCCCCCCGTGCTTCCAAAGTGCTGATGAGGTCCGCGGTGGTCTGCGTTGGTCAGTCCCCCGTGCGGCCTGTCCTTTTGAAATAAAACAAATACATAAGGCCCAATCAATTAAGCATTATTCAACCGCAAGCAGCTTACCTTCAGGGCTGTGCCGTGAGGGTGACATCTACGATTCTGCACCGTGAAATCCAGAGTGTCAATTATTCCAGACCCTTATTGTCCCTCATTTGTGCACTCTTGTGTACATGTACATGGATGCACTACTGTGTCGTTAGTGCTACACGAAGACTTGGTAAAAGGTGTTCCCAACAGTTATGAAATTCCTGGAAATGATACCTTGGCCAATCAGGCTGCTGCATGTGTGCGTACATCGCAGAGTAGTCTTGTAAGAGAGTGGCGACACTCCTGTTGACGCCATTTTAAGACATTTTAGCGCATACCTGGGCATTATGCGGCCCGGGGGCCAAATGCGGCTCTTTGGCTGACTCTGACCGGCCCGTGAAAGGGTACTGTGGTTTTACAACTAGTGGGCGGGGACCACCAGTGGTCCTTCAGAGAGTTCCAGTTAAATATGGAAAGTTGGTTAACCAGGTGTAACTCTTTGAGAGCGTAAAAAATGAAACAAAATGGACCCTTGCGGGGTTTCATTTTTACACTCTCAAGAGTTAAAAGAGTTAAGTCTACACAACTAGAGAATGTGGAAAATTAATGGTCATTTATGATCTGTATCTGTTTTGTTTCCCAAAACCTGCAATTGTGGACAAAAGCAAAAATCTTTAGTTTTGGGGTCTGTGGGGCTAAAATGTAATCAAATGGTGGTCCGTGGCTCAAATACTGAATAAATAGAGGGCCCAGGTGTGGTTGTGGTTGTTCTTACTCGTACTTTTATCTTGAAATTAAATTAAAATTACACAGACTTTAGTTAGTTTAGTTTAGTCTTGGCCCTCCACAATATTTCATGTATCTCTTTTGACCCCTTGGGAAAAATAATTGCCCACCCCTGTTTTAGTGTATTAAGAGACCTTTTTTCACTTTAGTGAATATGATTTGCTATATAACTCGCTTTAGTTAATGTATAAGTAAGAAAATAGGCTGTGTTATGATGCATTGGTTAGCTACCGTTATGTATGTTTGGCCTCCAGCCAGGTGCAAGGTGCGAGGCGACGAGATCTTATTGATCATTAAACAACTTTGAAAAATATTAAAGAACTGGACTTCGATGATGATTGTCACAATCAATATTCGGGGGACGTGAGAAAAGTAATTATTGTGGCCTGCAGTACATTTGGTCTCTTCAGCCATAAAATATAGAAATCGAAAAGTATACTGTTGGGCTGTATCCAGGGGTGTAGTGGAGGGGGACTTCCCTCACATCTAAAATTTATTCTTGGACAAAAAAAAGATGTTTTTTGCCTTGTCATTTACTTTTATGGATTGTAAACCCTGTTTCTAAATAGGCTATACATGTCTATAAGTTTTAATACTGTGCCTGCGTGCAGTGTGCACGTGCACGCAAATGTACATGCGTGTGTGTGTGTGCGTGTGTCTTATGGGGCGTCCCCCCACTTCTAAAAGAGCCACTGTGAGAGCCTGTGACCTTTTTCCAGGTCTTTGCCCTGGAAAAGGGTCCGTTTTAGCAGGAGTTTTGTTCCCTCAGCTATTGCAGCTGCCCCGCCGATAGGGTGATTTGTACAGTGTTCATGTATGATGGGATGGTACTGTCTACTGTGGGGACCTCATGTTTTCTGTATTGTCTTGTGTTGTTCAATGTTGGTGTTTGAATCAGACTGTGAAGACAAATATCCTTAGATTTTAGAGTCTTGCGTGTTTATGTTCGGGTCTCTCATTTTCCCAGCTTCGTAGACGAAGAAAAACCTTGTGCAGACATATTCAGCTTTGGGAGCCACCCAAATACTTCCGTTGATCACTTGACTTGATCACTTCACATAAGGCAATGCACCTCAGATCATTATTGCTCAAGAACCTTGCCCTTTCTCCTTCCCTTTCTGTGCTTCATTGTCCATGTCAGCATTTTGTTGTCCATAGTGGTGGGCATGTGAGTTGCCAAAAGAGACACTAGAATTTGGGCTGAGATATAGGGACAATAAAGGGATAATAAAGATTATTATTATTATCTTCTCCAAAGGTTAAAATACAAATTGAGCCCCCATGTACCGGTAAATGGCAAAAATGCAGGGAAAATTAATGAGAGCCTGAAATCGTGATATGGCTTCCAAAGGCAAAATGACCTAAAATGCATTCTGCTTCAAGTAGCATGTGACATGTCAAATGAGGGGGGGAATTCATGATTCTAAATCCATTCCAAGCATTAGTTTTGCATAAAAGACACTCCTTGGGCTGAAAATGGCCATAGTTGTCATCACAATCACATTTGAGCACATTTGAGCATATGGATATGGCAGTTTTTTAGGCCAAATTGTGTTTTTTTGTGTGTGCAAAACTAATACTTGGAATGAATTCAGAAAAAAAATGCAGTCACAGTCAAGTATCAAATACAACCAGTGGCACCAGGATATGGTAAACCATTAATTAATAAATTATAGAATTTGAGGAAAAGGCTTACGCCAGTTATATTAACCACACAATGGGATTTGTTTGTTTGTTGTTCACATGGTGAGATTTTTGTTTTTTTTGTCCACCGTGCTATGTTCTGTTGGAAAAACCCAATGAAATGAATAAATATTTTTTTAAAAAAAAAAAAGAAATGCCAAACCTGCAGCACAATGATGACACTAGTAGGCTGGTTAGTCATCTAACCTTTTTTTTATTTTATTTTTTTAGTTCCTAGTTTTTCAAGAGTACTCAAGCACTGAAAGCTTGCACATGCTGTAGTCAACTCCACTGTTTAGGGCAGGGGTGCCCACACTTTTTGACAAGATCTACACATGAAAAAAAGTGGTGATGGTGTTACTTACTGTTAGTGTTTAAGAATAATGCACTTATAATAAAAAATGCAGGCGGAGAATTGGAAGGTTTTCTTATATATGCTACTATTGACGTTTGAAAACAGTATTTGGTGTTTGAGTTGATAGTTCCGTGATGTTGAATTTAGTCTCTTGCACCCAAAGCTGATAACTTTCACGTTTTTGTTCCCACAATTGGGAACGAGAACTGGCAAAATGTTGGCTAAAATAACAATTATTCTCCATTTCCTAATTGTGTGTACTCTTGAAATTACGTCATTCAGATGTTTAAATATTATTTAACTCTTGAGAGTGTAAAATGAAACCAAATGGACCCGTAAACGCTCTCAAGAGTTACAGATCTATACATTTCAGGGGACTGTCATGTGATCTACCTGCATGGCCTGTGTGATCTACTGGTAGATCACAATCTACCTTTTGGGCATCCCTGGTTTAGGGCCTGTCAAATGTTGAGTGTTTTTTTTTCTCATCTTAGATTTAGATTTTTTTGCACGCTGACCTTGCATCTTGTGTCGTCCATGTCCCCACCTTCGGAGATAGTGATGAAAAACCTCTTATAGACATTCTTGACGCCGAGAGTCACCCAAACATGTCCATTCCTGCACAGGTCAAAGATTGAGCACTTTAATGCAAGGCAGTGCTCATCAGATTATGACTCGTTATTCAGTGTAGTATTACTGTCCTTCATTCAAAGTAGAGTTTTGTTGACCATCAAGGTTATAGCCAATAGAGTAGCCAAAAGACACATCCATTGCTCATTGTGCCAGAAAGGTGTTTATTGTGTGTTTAAAGGTATAGGCTTATTATAGGCAACTTTTTTTCTTTAACTTTTTGACCTCTACGTCACTTACTCTTTGCTGCAGCAGTTTCCCTGCAGGTAAACACTTGCTTTGCCCTGCGCACGGTCCAGAACTTGTCAAAAAATTCTTTACATCGGGCCCATGACAAGGCAATGCTAGTGTGTGGGGGGAGGGGTTTGTGGGGGGTGAGGTGGCATTTTAGCCAATCATAATGAGCCAGTAGAGTGGAGGTGAGGTGGAATTAGATATTCAATCCTGTTTATAAACACAGATTTTGTACACAAGTTGCCTATACTACCATCTTTTTGCCTCTTTGACGGTTGAAGAGGGTTAGCGGAGGCTGTGGGTGTGATGAAGGGGCCTAAGTGGCTTTGGTCGCAACGTGTCGACTATTTACGACGTTGAGGATTTCGTTGTAGATTTTAGAGTCTTGCGTGTTGATGTTCGGGTCTCTCATTTTCCCAGCTTCGTAGACGAAGAAAAACCTTGTGCAGACATATTCAGCTTTGGGAGCCACCCAAATTTGTCCGTTGTTGCGCAAGCAGGGAGACTTGATCACTTCACATAAGGCAATGCACCTCAGATCATTATTGCTCAAGAACCTTTCCTTTTCTTCTTTCCCTTTCTGTGCTTCATTGTCCATGTCAGCGTTTTGTTGTCCATAGTAGTGGGCACGTGAGTAGCCAAAGGAGACACTAGAATTTGGGCTGAGATATATCCCAGTGCCGTAGGCTGCACCATGCAACATATATTTTGTGTTGGAAGCCACGACCAGTCCCTTCCTCATTATAGAGTGCCAATTCTCAATGTTTGATCCATGGAAAACAAATGTGCTGCCATATTTATTTCTGGCCTGCCTGAATGCGGCCTCTTTGGCAGGCGAACTGCTCAGCAACAGAAACTGATGCGGCGTATGCATGAACTTAATCTGTTTGTCTGAGGTGAGCTTGGCAATGTGTGACCTGTTGCTGGAGATCACCCACCGTAGTAATGGCAGAGACAACTTGTCAACGGTGTCCATGGATTTCTTCAGCTCCGAGTGAGGGCACTGGCTCAGTTGTTGCATATGCGGAAGGCTTTTGAAGGCACTCATCACTCTATCATAGTCCTTTTTCTTTGGGTCGAACGCCAGGACCTGTGGATTATCCGGATCGACCACAGATGGATACGGGTCGAAAATGAGGTCCCTCCTGTTCGAGGCCAGCGCAGCCCGAGCCATGGACAGTAGCAGATCCACCACCTGGGCTCCGGTCGCGATGGCGTCGGTGACTTTGTTCATCACCCCCAGGGTCTGGAAGGCAAAGACGCATAGCTCTCCCTCACACACGTAGGGCCTGAGCATGGGTCCGTTCAGGAACACATGGGGCTCATCGCAGATCACACAGAACTCATTCAGAACAGGAAGCCTCTGCTCGGCATACTCCATTGCCTGGACAAGAAAACCGTTGTGTCTAGTCGGCACGCATTTGGCAACCTCGGCAGAGGACGCGGTTTGGAGGCAGCCAAAGTCGTACCTCTTCGGCATCTCTACGGTGGTCTCTTCTCCCCACAGTTGGTTGACAAATGTCTGCATGATCTTTTTTATCTGAGGCCCCAGGCCAAACTTGTCCTTTTTTAGGGACACCTGGAAAACATCAACCTTCGGGACAGCGCCGTCTAGGTATTGCGCTTGGGAGAGGTTAAGCCTTATGGTTACGGGCTCCTTGCGATTCACGCTCCAACAATTTGCAGTCTCCTCGTCCAGAAAGCTGACGTCAACGTGCAGGTCGACATCCGCGTCGTCAAACCCACTGTACTGTTCAAGAGACACTGCTTGGGCGCCGTATAGATCTCTCACGGCCTGCAGATCGGCCTCCAGCTGAGGGTTTCTTTGGACCTCGTCATCACTGCTCTCCCCCTGACCTCCATAGCCATAATCCCCCTCAGAATCTTCTTCCTCAGGACCGTCAGAGTAGACCTCCTCGGAGTCACTAGCTCTGTCGGAATCGTCCTCTTCTGGGGCTTTATGACACCCGTTTGTCTCCATTTGAAGCCTGGGCATCTTCAGCCTCATCTCTGCTGCAATTTTCTGGAAGATGACAGGAATCGGATCCGCCGTGATCAAAACATCATCGGCATTTTCGGAGTTGGACACACAGGTGTTGTCCGGGTAATCCTCAGAGACGTTCACAGAATAGGAAATCCTTTTGGAGCCCTGGGAGTACTTAAACGTGAAGATGGCATCAGCGTACCTGAAATTAGAAAAAAGGCACTCTTCTTCCTTCTGGCAATGTTGAATAACGACGTTGACGTCTTTTTGTATTCTATCCTGCCTCGAACACATCCTGACGAACTAATAGACCCCGCTGGAATGGACTTTCTTTTGTTCCTCAAATAACAAAGAACGATTTACACCAGTTACAGGATCTCAATTTATATGGCAGAGTTGTGTTGTCACCCACTTGGAGCTGATGTCAAAGTCAGGAATGTGCCCGCTTGTGACAAGCTGGTCTCTGGCACGTTGGGCCGTTTGCAGCAAAACTGTTGCACGCGCCCTTTTGGATTCCAGAACGGAATTTTGACTGGTTATGGCACAAGCATGAGGTTGTTTTATTTATTTATTTTTTGCTAACAACACATAACACATAACAACACATGGTGGTTAGAGCAAAAGTAAAAAAAAAATGGTGGGGCAAGTGAAGACTGCTACCTGTTTTCCCGATCGGGCAAGTGTGCAACTTAGTGCACCATAACACAACACAAGATAAATTTGTCTTGAAGGCAGTCATTGCACTCTGCCTCTGTGTCTTTCCCTGCTTTCTAGCTATCTCTACCTATCTCTTCCCCAGGTTCATTTGGTTCCAATTTTCCAAACTATCATTTTGCTGGGGTCAGGGACCACTGGGTCTGTGACCACTATGGGCTAATTAAGATGATGAATTTTAACTCTTGAGAGTGTAAAAATGAAACCTTTTCATTTTTACGTTCTCAAGAGTTACATCTGGTTAACCAACTTCGCTGGGGACCACCTGGAACCCTCTCAGGGACCACTGGTGGTCCCCGGACCACCTGTTGAAAACCCCTGGTTTAAAGCACCCAAGTAGGAAGTAAACTTAAATGCAAAATTTACAATATATTTTTGGGGGGCAAGTGACCATGACCTGAGGGCAAGTAGAACCTGACTTGCACTTGCCAGATGGGCAAGTGCCTTGGAGACCTTAGTGTCAACCCCTGTTAGAGCATCTAAAACTTTGATTGGCTGGTTTAGTTGATGATGTAATTAAAAGGTCTTTATAAGTATTTTCCATGGGTGTTTTCTCTTGGAGGTGTCGGGCGTACTTGCCCTCTGCTCGCTTGCTGTCCTCGCACAGAAGTAGGTCTTGCCCTGTGCAATGCGCAAGTTCTAGTGCAGTTCTACAGATAGTTGTGTTCAAATTCAACTAGAGGGGCCCTATGTATACAGTTACATATACAGTATATATGATTACTCAGGTCATGAGTGGTATGTCCTCTATGTTTGTGTTGCAGGCAACGTAATTATGACATGTTTGAGTGTCGGTCTGTAATGTTTGTCAGTATAGTGTGTGACGCACAGACACACACATTTCTGCCTGGCCTACATAGTTATCTGGCTGTGTGTGTGTGTGTGTGGGGGGGGGGGGGTGCATGTGTGTAGAGGAACCTGTAGTGACTGCCATCTGGCAATGAAGTGAAGAGCGGAAGACCGTTGAAACGATGCTGCCCTAACCTTGTCAGTGGCAGCTGTGTGTGTGTGTGTGTGTGTGTGTGTGTGTGTGTGTGTGTGTGTGTGTGTGTGTGTGTGTGTGTGTGTGTGTGTGGTGTGTGTGTGTGTGTGTGTGTGTGTGTGTGTGTGTGTGTGTGTGTGTGTGTGTGTGTGTGTGTGTGTGTGTGTGTGTGTGTGTGTGTGTGTGTGTGTGTGTGCACGTCCAACACATTGAAGCCGGTGCTGGTCATCATGTGCTGACACATCTAATCTGTAGCAAGCAACAATCTACAAACACTGCATCAACAAGCTTGTGTTTGTAGATCTGTTATTATTATTTCCATTACGTTTGTGTGGCACTTGTGTGATGAGCATTCATTAGTCATTAACAGTATGAGCGCGAAACCCGTGTCTCCAGTTCACGCTTCTTAACCCGTGTTTACCCGTCTTTTATGATTTATAGTGTTTAATTCACAGATGTTTTAATGTTATGATGAAAAGCTGGCTTTCACCCGGCCGTATAGGGACAAGGATGACTGGTTATGATGACGGAAACTGTGGCAGTGGCTCAGAGGTAGAGTAACCGGATGGTAACCACAAGGTTGCCTGTTCGATCCCGGGCTCCCGCAGAGTTAGTGTCGATGTGTCCGAGCAAGACACTGAACCCCTAGTTGCTCCTGATGTGCTAGTAGGTACCTTGCATGGTTTCCACTGCCACCAGTGTATGAATGTGTGTGTGAATGGGTGAATGTGATGCACACTCTATGTAAAGCGCCTTGGATAAAGGCGCTATCTAAATGCACCATTTACCATTACCATTTACCAATCACGTGACTGCGAGGGCTTCTGGGAAACTGAGTTGAATAGAAAGTAAATGAGGCTGCAACAGCATTCCTCCGCCATTATAGATACAGTATTGCCAGGTTTAGTTGATGGCGTAATCGTGACGTAATTAAGTATTGTCAAGAGCATTATTTTCTGGAGGTGTCGGGCTACTTGCCCTGCGGTCGCTTGCTCTGCTTGCGCACAAGTAGGCCATGTGTTTGCCATGCCATATCACCTCTCTATGTATGGTATATGCCCAGATTTTGATCTCTTTTAGAATTGAGCAAGTGTACATACACTGTAACGTAAAGCCATTTTGACCTTGACCTTGACTATGACCTTGACGTTTGAGCTTCCCGAGCCAAGGGGGCTGGCTGCCTACTGTTTATTCCTTTTATGTGAATGGTGTCTTGTATAGCCCCTTTATCTAAGGCGCTTTACATAGATTGTGGATCCCATTCACCCATTCAAACACCAATGGCAGCGGAAACCATGCAAGGTATTGACCAGCGTCCATCTGGAGTGATTTAGGGGTTTGTGCCTTGCTCAGGGACACCACAAATTCTGTATATAATACGTTGTGTTCTTTATGAAGGGGACCTATGCCCTATAACACAGTAATGGCATTACATGGTGCCAATGTCCCCCAAGGAACATTACCGGAACATTTCATGAAAATTGTCTTTGTAAAAATATTTTACTAACGGACACTGACTGGAACAATCACAACATCCTATTCCTCGTGTGCTTACTGTTTACTTGCTTGCAGTCACACGTAGCACTCGCTTTTGTCTTCGTCCCAGCATAATGTGACTGCCGCAAGATCTTCATGGTTAAAATAAATGGCACATACGAAATAATAATAAGCAATGAGAGTTTGCCTATATACTGTAGGAAGTCATGTGGGCATTAATCTGCCATTTAAAGTGTCTCGGCTGGAGACTCATGTTCAACTTTCATATCTAATATACTCAGCCTGCTGCTGATTATGTGAGTATCTCCTCTGCCCTCCCCTTTGACTATACTTGTTCATTCCATCCATACCAGACCCCCCCACCCCACCCCCCTCTCTCTGATCCCAAGGGCAAGCCAGAAGGCTGACAGCTTTGTTTGTGTTTGCCTCTAAGTGATTTTTAATCAACTGGTCTGCATGAGTCCTCCCTGGGCTGGAGCGACGGCGGCGGCTGTGAGAGATTGATGGGATGCGATACGGGATGGTGGTGGTGGTGGTGGTGGTGGTGGTTGGGGCTGAAGTCTATAGGGCTGTGCCGCGATATGGACTGAATCAAATATCGCAAATATGTTTGACCAAAATACCTTTCTTATATTATATATCTGATATTGTGTTAAAGGGGAATTCCACCAATTTTCAAAATTTTCCTGAGAGGATACAAATGGGAACCAAATGGACCCTAGCGGGTGCATTTGGTTCCATTTGTACCCTCTCAGGAGAAAGGGGTCTGAAATAAAAATCATTAACATGGTGAAATACATCTTGATGATGTCATCAGATGTATTTCATGTTAATGATTTTTTTCAGACCTCCATTTTTAGGAAATACAGAATTGGGGGAACCTTTTTATCATGTCCACACCAACATCTCTAAGGTACATTAATGACATATTAAAATGTTGAAAATGGGTGGAGTTCCCCTTTAATATCATAGTGTGACAAAAAGTTTAATGTGTATATTTTTCCCCACTGGTGGATTGTGTATCTGCAGTATATAGCTAGATAGATTTCCTTTAATGCTTGATATTATACAGGAATAATTTGCATTTACTACACTGGGAGTGATTCATTTATTAAAGTGGTGCAACCACTTTCCTTAAACGGTTCTCAAGATATCTGCGTGGCTGCCTGCTAACCGGCAGATATCTGCGTGGCTGCCTGCTAACCGGCAGATATCTGCGTGGCTGCCTGCTAACCGGCAGATATCTGCGTGGCTGCCTGCTAACCGGCAGATATCTGCGTGGCTGCCTGCTAACCGGCACGGTTTTTGCTACTTGTTGCTGCTTGTTTCTCTCTCATGTGGCAACACCATGGCATCGTCATTACAGCTGTGTGTTTCTATTGGCCGAGCCAATGGCATCGTCGTCATAGCTGTGTGTTTCTATTGGCCGTTACAGCTGTGTGTTTCTAATGTGTGTTTCTATTGGCCGAGCCAATGGCATCGTCGTCATAGCTGTGTGTTTCTATTGGCCGAGCCAGCATAGAGGCTATCGGATGTACCCTTAGGGCAGCACCGACTGAACAGGCAACATCCCCAGTGTAAAAAGATTGTGATGAGTGGGGAGAACACGGGGAGAACACGTTACAAACAGGCTCTGTTGTCATAATCGCTCCAGTGTGCAGTCGCGTCTCTGTTTTGTTAACTTTCTGCGGGGGGGACGTGAACACATCGATATTAAAGGAGGAATCCAACTCTGCCCATTTGCCTGTCTGTAAAACAGTCGCGTCTTTGTTTTGTGAACTTTCTGCGGCTTGCACGAGTGTAAGTACCAGTGTTGCCAACTGCCAAAATCCAAAATGCACTAATGGCACTTTCAAAAACCACTACAATGCGCTAGAGCAGTGGTTTTCGATCATTTTCATAGCAGGGCCCACTGTTTATTCTGCAGTTTAGCCACGGAGGACCACCGGAGGTCTGGGGGAAAAAAGTCAATATAGCGACAAATGCGCCAAGTTGGCAACAGTGCTAAGTGTGCATAGGTCAGAGCCATCTAGTAAAAGAGTTGCGACATTGAGGGGTCAGAATGTGAGCGCTTGAGCTGCTGCTCAAGCTTAGCTTATTTTAGCTTATTTTAAGCTATTTAATGGTGTGTAAAGTATACAAAATAAAGGCATTTAAGTACATTAAAGCTGGGCTATTGTCCGAGTCCACTAAATCGCCCTTAAATCCCTTAAATCGCGTGGAGTCAGTCAGTCACTCCGAGTTCCTTCCTGGTCATTCACTTGTCCCTATTTGTTGTCGCCATTCACGTCCAAGTAAAAGATCCGCCATTGGACTGGCCCCATGAAGTGGACGGACTTGTCGTAATGTCGAATGCGTTACTATGGATCCCACCGCAGTTATACGAATCCACCGCATCTGATTTCGTTGTTTACTTGTCGTAAGAATGCGTTACTATGGATCCCACCGCAGTTCTACGAACCAGTCCAGTCTTCATTCTCCCCTTGCGGTGCTCCGAGTGGTTAAACACACGTCGTCACAACGTCGGGGTACGATGTATATATTGTTGTACATGTCACAAAAACGTTAAAAACAGTGGTCACTGTCGCGCGCGCGCGTGTGTGTGTGTGTGTGTGTGTGTGTGTGTGTGTGTGTGTGTGTGTGCGTGCGTGTGTGTGTGTGTTGGACCTGGACATATGGAATTTCTGTGCAGAAGAGACATGTGTTATTGGCCGTTTAAAAAAGGGAGGCTTTTGCAACTCACTTTTTTGCACTCCAAACTTGAGTGAAATGAAACAACGGTCAGCAGAAACATCATGGACCAAAGCATACAAAGGCATTGAATTGGTTGTGATGCAGCAATGATGTGCAATAGCCACACACTGGGTGTATTAAGTCTTTATTTGTTTGTCATTTTGTTTAGACTCTTTCTAAGTACTCTAACTGTAGTTAAAACTAAGCAGTAGCTTCGTTTAAGGTCTACTGACTTGTGTGCAGAGTTTTCATATCACAAATATATGGACTTTGGTTAAAAACTTGTGTTAAATCGATGTGGGTTCTTGTTTACTTGGTCAGACATTAGCGCATCGAGCGGCTTGTCATGGCAGCTCGGCTACAGCCGAGAACATACTTACTCTTCAAAATAAAATAAGAGCTGCCTGTGTTGATTTGTCAACGCTAGATTTATTTTCTTAAGGTTACACACAGAGTGTAGATACTAGATATTTTGTAGTACTGAGAAACCAGAGCTGGTGACGGGGCTTGCTGCTTCCAGAGTGCTCGGCTGCAATGCATTGGAATGTGGTGTAAATTCCCGCCACAGATCCCAGACTCTCGGTACGCCAAAACGCACCTCCGTAGCTTTGATCAGCCGCGTAGGCATGCATTGTTACGTCGCATGCACACACAAGTGGCACACAAGCTACAGTATGTGTGCACGCCTAGTGATATTGGAATAACTTTTTAATCATAATGTTGTATTATTATCATTCAGTGTCATTCAAAGTGTTCTACCAAGTATTTGTGGTCCCTCTTATACGATACCCTCGATACGACACCATCGTGTGGAGAACCCGGGTAGAGAACTGTTGTTCTACTGAATCGGTATTGGAGTCTTTTTTTTTTTCTGCGACTGACCGCTTCCCCTCATTGACAAGTGCTACTAATCAAGAGTTGTATCATTTGTCTTAGACCAGTGGTTTTCAACCTTTTTCATGCCAGGGCCCACTATTTTTTCTGCATTTTAGCCACAGACAACCATTTGATGTTGAGTTTAGTTTCTCAGACCAAAAAGTAAGGATTTTCAGTTTGGGTTCACAATTTAGGAGAGATAAACTGGCAAAATGCTGTCAAAATAACATTTTTTCCACATTTAATGTGTAGATTCTTGAAAATTAAGTAATTCTGATGTTTAAATATAATTTAACTCTTGAGAGCATAAAATGATACCAAATGGCCCTTTCATTTTACCATTTACCATCTCAAGAGTTACAGTTCTACAAGGGTCCATTTGGTTACCAACTGTCCATCATTTAGCTGGGGACCACTTGGAACCCTCTCAGGAATTCAACCAGTGGTCCCTAGACCACTGGTTGAAAACCACTGTCTTAGACGTATTTAGGGAAACTTGTGTTTGGCAAGCTGAACCACTGGGGAGAAAAAAACTCGGGGAAACTCAGGTTTTGCAGTTAAAGTGTTAAGACCGCTGCTATTTATGCTGTTTTTAAAAGCGTGCTCCATGGTGTACTCCAGGCTCCTGCGATGTGGAGTGTGTACGTCTGGACCTGGACAGGGGTTTTGTTTGTGTTATGACTGGGGAATGCGGGGGAGACTCGTCGTCTATGATGCCATTCATTAGGCCGCCGTGGATTAGTCGGCGGAGGTTGGTTCGCATTAACGCGCTAATCCACAGACTGGGGCGACAGAGATAGGACGGTCTCACCTTATCAAAACAAACACCCTAAACATCCGCCACCCTCTGAACATGAGCATGTGTTGGCGTGAGCCAGGTGAACACACATGCGTATACATGCGCGCGCACACACAACACACACACACACACACACACACAATAGCACATGTTGTGTATGTATACTCTATAAGAAGCATATACATACAGTACTGCATTGCTCATGTTCACTGCTTTTCCTATAGTCAACACAAGTGCAAGTTAACAATATTGTCTATTGTATTGTTAATAATTGTTTATTGTGTCAAAATCTACAAGGTTCCATTTGGGTATCGGCCTGCTGCTTCAAATAAGTACCCTTTTTTTCTTTCGATTGAGTCGTGCTTAAATGCAAAATTCACTGACATGGACGACCCGCATGCGCATGCACACACACACACACACACACACACACACACACACACACACACACACACACACACACACACACACACACACACACCATTTAACCGTACACTACGTGCACTTATCTAACCAACTCACGCCAGACTGTGATGAGATTTCTCTAATAATATATATGCACGGCGGTAACTAATTAATAGCTCTATAAGTCGTCAGAATCGTGTCGTGGAATCGGCCCAGCGGAGTGTGACATCACTAAAATAATGCAATCATCAGAGGGGTAATGAGTGGCCGCGACTGAGTGAGCCGAGAAGTTTTTCCCCTTAATGCATACATCACCAGTAAACGGTCGGGGGGCTCAGGGCATTGTGCTGTTTCAACACTGCAGGGACCTGATCTTAATGCAAATCTCGGTGTAATGCAGGCCCTATTCATGCGGCCCGCCTCTTCCTTCTGGTTCAATTATCATCGGCTCTATTGGAGAAAATATTCAATTAAAAAGGGCCTCTCCTCCCCGTATAGTTTTATCAGAAAATAAATTTGACAATACATGAGTAATGATTTAAAAAAAAAATCTTTCTCATATGTATGTGTGTGTGTGTGTGTGTGTGCACGCCCGTGTGTGTGTTTATTTTGAACTAAGTTGTGGTGCAATTTTAGGGAAGTTCAAACAAGCAGACAACGTTCATTCATTCATTCATTCATTGTCGCCAAAGTCGCAGAAAAACAAACAGAAGAACCGATTGGACACCCGGAGTGGACGATCACAGAGAGAGAGAGTGAAAAGGACAAAAGAAAAGACGAGTCTCTCCCGCGTTCGGCCGAGCAGGAGCTCGTTGCAAAGTATCCTCCACGGAATTTGTCGGCTTTCAATTTTCCGCTTCTCCTTATTATTATTTCCTTCTTTCTCTCTCTCTCTCTCTGACATTCTCTTCTTCTCCTGACCGCGACGTGCCGCCAGGTCCTCTCCCGAGACAGAAACGACGAGTGGATGCTGCTGCTGCTGCTGCAGATCCGGAGAGAGCGATCAGGATTAGGATAATTAATATCATCTCATTTCGCTGCAGTGATCCCTCTCCTGCGGCCCAATGCACACACAAGGACATGGAATATTGTGACGGAGTATCCAGCCGCCTGTCAATCTAGAGCCCCCACTCCACTCTCTTGCCCCCCACCACACACACACACACACACACACACACACACACCCATGCGCACACACAAACACACACTTCTCGGTGGCTAAATTGCAGTTTGAGAGACGACAGGGGAGAGGCAGGGGTGGCGTTGGTGGTGGTGGTGGGGGTAGGCGGGCGGCGGTGGTGGAGGGGCCTGCCGGGGGGCCCGAGGGACGCCCCCATACAATGGAGCGCGCGGCTGACCAGCGTTCAGGTGAAATTGAATTGGAAATCTTCCACGGGCTGGTTAGCATAACAAAGGGCCTTGTGGCTTTAGACAAAGGCTGCTTCTCTAATGCACAAAATCAATCTCTCTGCGGGCCCCGGCGCATTGTTCCCTCCCGCCATACAGGTGTTCCTTCAATGGTCCTTAATCAAAAGTGTCAAAACAAAGTTAAGAGTTATCTCTGCTCCTCCACAGCTGCTTCTGCCGAGGAGAGAGAGGGAGAGAGAGAGGGAGGAACGGGATATAGGAACTAGATGGGCGTGTTTGTGTGTGTGTGTGTGTGTGTGAGAGAGGATGCTGTATACTTTCACAATACTGTACATTGCTAAAGGTAAAAGCCGCCGAGGAGAGGAGATGTGATCGCATGATCTCTGTTCAAAGCGGGCCCCGAAGTTTATCCAATTTAGCTCAGATCAAGGACAGGTGACACAATAACAGGAATCGGCGGCAAGAAGGAGGAAGAGGATTGTGGTGGTGGGCGGGGGGAATGTGGGGGGTGAGAGAAGGAAGGTACACAACAAACGACAAATGGAATCATTGTAACATGGGCACAATGTGGGCATCATTTTTAGATGTGCCTGTGTGTTTTTTTTTATCAGGGTGGATATGAAGGCTATGTTTGGCTCTGAAGGTTGTTTTCAATAATGCGAAAAGACGGGAGTATATACCGCCGCATGCCGCTATGAGTGGATTTGTAGTGCGCTGTTGTGCACACACACACACGCCTCCCTCTTCTCTGGGTCTGCAAGACCTTGACTTACACTGGCTAGATTGATTGAAATAGGATGAGTTAAAACAGTGAATAGAAGCCTCTGCCCAGAGGCCCTTTTTCTCCACCTGTCTCTGTCTCTCCGTGGGTTAAATGACTTTTATACAACATGGCTAATATCACACGTTATATTAGCCATCCATTGATTGTGTGTGTGTGTGCGTGTGCGTGTGCGTGTGTGTGTGCGTGCGCGTGCGTGCACACATGGATGTATGAGTGCATGTGCATTGGTGTGTTATACTGTGATGATTCTATAGGACAAAAGAAAGATTGGGCAATTTTGTGTACCTCTCAAAGAGTAGAAATCAAGATGGATTGCCATGATTTTTTTTTTTTTCAACCTAAAAAAATCATCAGGTATTATTGTTATATGAAGAAAGATATAGAATTTGTTAAAATGTTGTTCATTAACTACTTAACAGATTTACCACAACTTTTGGAGTGATTGATTATTCTGTTGTCTGCTTATCACTCCAAACGTCTTTTTAGGTTTTGTTTTATTAACAAGCATGAAGTCCTTAAAGTGGTGATTGCACTACAAAACCCCCAAAAAACACCTCACACACTTTACAACTATGATAAATGATATAACTTTAAATGCATTTATCTCTGAATGAGCCCTAGAAACAGTGAAATGTGAAATTACAGGCTGTTTTATCAAATGTATTAAAAAAAACTGAAACACAAGACATTTTTTTCCCTTAAAGTGACACCTTAAGCTGTCTTTGGATCTCATTCATTTGCACAAATTCATAACGGATGATTTTCTATAAATTATTCGTTACTATTGAGCCTAATGATAGCGAGCCTCGCTTTTCTGGTAATCTGTCTAAGAGTTAAGTATACATGGTTTGGTGGGTGGTGATGGGTAGAGATCCACCTGAACTGGAGCCACACTCACAGCTTTAGTTGCATGATATAGAGAGGAGGGTTTGGGGGAAGGTCTGATAGTGTGATGTCAGTATATTAGTTTTTTATCATTGGCAGATTTGACTGGAAAGGTTTCAGCCCCATGGAAAAAAACCTAAATACAAAGGGAAGACATTCATTGCGCATAAAAAACACACCAAGAGGTCAATTGAAGTACTGTCACCTCTTTAACATATACACAACTGGAAAAAATACAAAAATCACGTCACCTCCTCTTTAATGTGGCGCTTTGTCCCATGTACTTACACTATACATAACAAATAATATGGAATACTATTTCCCCATAGTCATGCATGCGGTGCAACCTAAATAAATCAAGCCTATAAGAAACATAAAAAAACAAAATCAAATAACTAATAACTAAATGAACCCCAAGCTTGTAGTAAACTCTCCGGGGTAAAGGAGTTTGCTGTGCATTGAACCTCGCTAGCAGCATTTCCTCACAGTCAACTATTCATGCTTCATTGCACCCGACAATTGATTTTTTTTCCCCGTGTTTTGAAATTAATTGATTTGTCGTTTTTTTATCTGTCTCTTTTCACGGTTGTTTTTCGATTCTGATGGGCCTTTGTTTCCGTAATGCGGCACATCAACACAAATGTGTGAAGAGAAAAAAAGACCCCTTAATCCTGGCCTGAAGTGGAGGTATACCGTATATTTAGAGCGCTTTTGATTGTGCGAGAGCTCTTGTGATTATTATTGAACGCGAGCGACGATCGCGGGGTGTTTGATCGCGAATCAATTCCTCTCTCTCTCTCCCCCCATTTGTGGCGCTCTGCGCTCGGGGCGACACATGTAGAAATCGAGTTGGAAGAAGGGGGGGTTAAGGGGTTTTCTGGTATTTCTCTCACTGTATAGCCATGATGACGACAGGGGCGGATCTAGGCATGGGCATGGGGGGGCAATGCCCCCCTAAATACCCAGTCTGCCCCCACAAACACGATGCCATACAAAACAACCCAAGATATTTCAAATTAAAGTGCTTATATTTAAAATGATTTGAAACACTACTGCTACTAATTAACTACAATTTTTGCACCACTAAACCAACAGCATTTCATCATTGAAAACAGAAAACTCTCTGAGTCAGACCTTTAGCTTTATGCATGCTGGATGTCTGTTGCAACTTCAACAACAACTGATGTTATTATTTACGCTTTATTGACTAATAAAAGTAACCTGTAACCGCCCCTGGTCGCAACACAAACAGACCTTTTGCAGGATTACTGTACTGACTGTAGTTGCACTCTGGTGGTCACAAAAGCAGATATGGGCCGATCTTGCGAGCTCACAACCAGTGTTGTTTTTGGCAAGCATTTTTCTTAGATTTTTAGTTAGTCTTAAAGGTAGGGTAAGTGATTTGAAATGCATCGTGTAGTACCAGCCTGGTGCACTAGGGGCGCCTAGAGTAGCTACACTATGTGAACCTGCTGCTCGATCCTGATTGGAGGAGAATTCACCCTCCACCTGGGGAACTTTTATTAGCTCCTCTGCTAACGTGGGAGAGGGGGAAACTCCATATATGGTCTGCACACCTTATAGCATTTTAACAGAAAAAAAAATTGGGGTGATATCTGACAAAAGTGAAATCACTTCCCCTACCTTTAAGGGCTTTTCAGCTAAAAAAAAGCCCTTAAGACTGACTAAAAATAATAAATTGTGCCTTAAAGGGACCGGACCTTGTATGCTGAGAAGATGATGTGCGATAAAGCAAGCGTGTGACACCGGGCATTATTGGCATATACCGTGTTGTTGCTCTCCCGTGTCCAATTTTGTATACCTTTTTAGATCTATTCTGGTGAGCTTTTTCTTTTACACTGAGTGATTATCGCTGCCCAGTCATCAGGTCAGGGGTACAGTGGAATAGTTAGCTAGTTGACGAAAAGTCAAAGAGGTTTTTTCACCAAACGTCAACAACACCGGTGTTGTTTTTGGCAGGAATATTTTAGATTTAGTCAGCCAGAAATACTGATTTCATTTTCTATCTTTTATCTTTTGTTCTGAAAAGGCCATTTCACTCGTCAGCATTAGTGTTAGTCCCGGGGTGTTGACAAAATCATTTATAGTTATCATTGACAAAAACAACTCTGCTCACACCCGCGTTGCAACACAACGTGTTGTTGTCTCCAGCAGTCCGGAGGCATGGTGGGGAATATGCTTTGCCGTCTGTCCGTCCGTCCGTCCGTCCGTGTGTGTGTGTGTGTCCGTCCGTATGTCCGTCTGTTACCAGGTAATCTCTGGCGCCGTTTACCCGTTCGATGCCAAAATTTGCACACACACTCCCTGGATGCCAACGATGAACCTCTGCTCCAAATTCTCCAGAAGGGCCTATTATAGCGCCACCAGGAGGCAGATTTTTGCAATTGTTTGGCAAAAATTCATGCGTGTGTCTGTCTATTACCAGCTAATCTCCAAACCGTTAACCCGATCGATGCCACAATTTGCACACACACTCCCTGGATGCCAACCATGAACCTCTGCCTCAAACTTTCCAAAACAGCCTGTTATAGCGCCACCAGGAGGGCCATTTTTGCCATTGTTTTGCAAAAATCTGTGTGTGTCTCCGTCTGTTACCAGCTTACTGTATCTCCCAAACCGTTTACCCGATTAATGCCACAATTTGCACACACTCCCTGGATGCTAACGATGAACCTCTGCCCCAAATTTTCCACAACAGCCTGTTATCGCGCCACCAGGAGGCCGACCTTTGCCTTTTTTGCCAAAAATCTGTGTGTGTCTGTCTGTTACCAGCTAAACTCCCAAACCGTTAACCTGATTGATGCCACAATTTGCACGCAAACTCCCTGCCAACTATGAACCTCTGCCCCAAATTCTCCACAACAGCCTGTTATAGCACCACCAGGATGATTATTTTGGCCATTTTTTGCCAAAAATCGTTACCAGCTACTCTCCCAAACCGTTAACCCGATCGATGCCACAATTTGCACACACTCCCTGGATGCCTCAAATCATCCAAATGCTAAAGTCATAAGAATAAATGCCACCCTTTTAACATTGGCCTATTATAGCATCACCAGGAGGCCACAACCTGACCTGGCCTGGTGGAGACCTGTGACTTTTCTAGTTGCTTGCTCGTATGTTGGCTATTTTCAGAGCCACATAGACACCTAGTCGGCGACTCGGCGCACAACGAATCGCTAACGAATCAGGCTTGAGCACCCTCTCTCACACCACCAGCCCAAAAAAGCACTACTCTCCCAATCCTTCACACCCGGTGATGGGAGAGAGACCCAGAGTGGATGTTAGGAGAATGGATGATTTCCCCCTTGTGCCTGAGGTACAGTATATATACTGTATATATTGGAGCCAGCGCAGCAGCGATGTTGATGTTTGTATGTACCCCCCCCCCCCCCCTCGACTCAATAGGCTTGAGAAGTGTGAAGTATATTTTTGTTCTCTTGTTTCTTTTTCTCTTTTTTGTCACCCCCCCCCCATACCAATTTTAATTCCACAGCTGCATATCTGAGGAGCTGGATTTCCTTGGTCAGCTTCCCAGATTCTCTCCTCTCTCTCTTTCTTTCTTTCTTTCTTTCTTTCTTTCTTTCTTTCTTTCTTTCTTTCTTTCTTTCTTTCTTTCTTTCTTTCTCTCTCTCTCTCTCTCTCCCTCGCTCTCTCGTCTTACCTTCCTAGGTTCTCTCCTCCCTCGCACGCTCTCTCAACGCCCCCCCTTCCTCCATCACCTGCCCAGCCCATCTCCTAACCCTAGAACCTCCCTAACCTCTTCTCTCTCTCTGTCTCTCTCTCTCTCTCCCTCTATCCCTCTCTCCCTCTCCCTTCCTCCTCTTCCGTTTGCCTTGGGGGGCTGATTATTTTTAGTGGAAAATACTGCCTTGGTTTGCACGGCTGCCAGATCCTGCCACGCAGCCTGGAAGCTCCCTGCCAACCCCCCCCACCCCCCACCCCGCCCCACCCCACCCCCGCCCCCGTACCCGCATCCTCCACTTAGAATAACCAATCTGATGATGTGACAGTTTCCTTTCTCCGCCGTAAGAAAATCTGCCTCTAACCCTTTTCTCTCTCTCTCTCTGTCTCTCTCTCTCGCTCTCTCGCTCTCCCTCCCTCTTCTTTCGCATTTTTGGATTCCAGCGTTGTTTGACACGTTGTTGTGGAAAAAAAGGGCTTCAGCTTTTCTACCCACCTCCGCAATCCCCCCCCCCCCCACCCCCACCTATTCTATCCCAGAGTTGGCAAAACAAGGGGGATCCTAATACTTGGCAAGGATTTGGGCAAGGAGAGAGGTAGAATGAAGGGAAGGGGACAGACACACGCACACATGCTTGCACACGCACATGTCGCACGCACACAAACGGTCTATAACACACATGCAAGAGTTCCTGTGCACAGAAAGTAGTGAAAATGCTGCCGATGTTGATTCATGTAGTATACAGTATTTTGTGTGTGTGCGTTTCCATCTCATTTGGTGTGTGTGGGTGTGTGTGTGTGTGTGTGTCATGTGATCTGGCGGTGGTCTCTGGCCCTCCAGGTCAACGGTCACCTTGGTTCCCATGGCGCCCGAGAGGACGACAGATCAGGTTCAGTAACAAAGAACCTGTGAAGAAAGCGACATGAAAGCCCTCATAAGATCACAGAACCCAAGGCGAGTGATTCCGCTCTCTCTCTCTCTCTGTATGCCCTTAATCTGAAGGCAGCCTGTACATACTCTGTGAAAGCTGAGCGCTTGTGTCTCATAGTATATAACACACTGCACAATATTTGGCGGTCACCAACAGAAACCCTGCAATCTAACGTATAAGATCGTGGTTTTGATCTCCGAGGTTTTGCTCGCCGTGTGTGAGAGGATCTGCAAGAAGATCTCGGGGCGATAACAGTGGTCGCCGAAGCGTTTCGGTACATCTAGCAGGATTATTTCTCTCTTTCTCTCTCTCTCTCTCTCTTGCCAACTGGACATCGTACAGCAGCGTAACTCAACCTGTGGCCCACGGGCCGCATGCGGCACGTCAATTTACAGTAGTATTGGCCTCTGATATTTGATTTATTGGAAACAGTTATCTGTGCACGTGCCCTTCAATTTTTTTGAATAAAAACCTAATTGTGAACTTCATTCAATGTCAGTCATCATGACAATATAGTTTTGTTCACTGAGGTTTGGCCATGCATGGAAATGTAGGTCTGGAAATGTATCCTCCATTTTTAGTCTACTCATAGCATGTTGGAAAATCCCTGACTAACAAAGCCAAATATAGGACCAACACTATTTTGGGCTTGCAGAATTTGCAGCCCTTCGACTTTTGGTGTTTTGCTGAATGGCCTCTGGACCATCTAAAGTTGAGTAGTCACCATGAAGTTTTAAATACGGCATACAAACATATAATAATTGACAGGAAAAGAATCATTGATTTGTGGTCAGGTAGACCACAAATCTACCTACTGTAAAGACATCAGGATTAGGTTAAACCTGGCCGTTAGCCTACTCCAGCGCAGGCTAAGTCCACTCCATTAGTTTCCATGGTAACTAGTGCAGTGTTGCTTTCATGAAGCTGAATAAATCTGGCTAAATTAAAGGAGTATACCGTATGTAAGTATTGTAATAAAACAAATCATAAAATGGCCATGGTATGCCAACAGACATTTAAAAATCACGTTCATTTCAAATACTTGTGTCACTGACAACAGTATGCAAGTCAGGATAATCGCGTTTAAAAAGTGCAGTTGCAGCCCTCAACTGATGTTGTTGTTGTCATTTTTTGTTTTGGCCGAAGCGCCACCCTCCATTTATCTCCCAATCACGAAGTCAGAAGTTTTTCGGCATCCAGGTTGCCAGCTCAGCTCTAGTTACCGCAGCAGCTGCTACTAACGTGTTGAGATAAAGAAAGTCTAACCTTCCGAAACCTAAAAGACCTCGTTATGAATCGGATTAAAAAAAACATATTGGAGTCAATGTAAGCTTACAGATCACGGCGAATTAGCCAAATAGCGAAAATGCGACTATTTTCGCTTTTTGTTTTTTCGCGTTGGTGTCGATTTTTTCAGAATGCAGCCTAAACTGCTCTGCCGTGTAGAAACCCAAAACCGCAGCGCATCTTTCTCTTTCTCTCTCTCTCTCTCTCTCTCTCTCTGTGTGTGTGCGTGTGCGTGTGCGTGTGCGTGTGTGTGCGTGCGTGCGTGCGTGCGTGCGTGCATGTGATCTTGCCTACAGTAAATGTATTAGGTCTAAATGACATGTTGGTCAATCATTTAAACTGGGGTTTTCAACCTTTTTGATACCAGTGCCCACTAATTATTCAGCATTTGAGCCACGGACCACCACTTGAGGACATTTTAGCCCCACAGACCCCAAAACTAAAGATTTATTTTGCTTTTGTCCACCTTCTAGTTGTGTAGACTTGGGCCTAATTCAGATGATGAATATTTTAACTCTTGAGAGTGTAAAAATGAAACCTAATGGACTCGCAAGGGTCCATTTGGTTTTGTTTTTACGTTCTCAAGAGTTACATCTGGTTAACCAACTTAGCTGGGAACCACCAGGAACCCGCTCAGGGACCACTGGTGATCCCCGGACTACATGTTGAAAACCCCTGATTTACAGTAGAAGACAGCCTCCAGCTGTAGTATGAAATGTATAACCATCTAATGAGTCGCTGCCAACTTTGAAACTCCTGGAGTCTGTATAGTGGCTGTTACTTGGCATAAATGCAGAGGGTTCTGGTGAGTCTTCCTGTGAGTCTCTCCCTGATGACACCTTTTGCCTCCTGTGGGCTGATCATTGCAGCCAAAACAGCGGCGTCTGTCATCAGTGTCATTGTCATGCAATCATATACTGTAGACTTATAATAATTCCTTTTTATGGCTCACTTACTTTGATTATAGATGAATAGATGTGTGTGTGTGTGTGTGTGTGTGTGTGTGTGTGTGTGTGTGTGTGTGTGTGTGTGTGTGTGTGTGTGTGTGCGTGTGCATGTGCATGTGCATGTGCATGGGCGTGTGCAGAAGAGGAGAGGAGAGAGGGTGTTGGCTTTAGGCAAAGGGGCAAGTGTTGGAGATGTTAATCAAGGCTCTCTTGTTATATT
Source organism: Benthosema pterotum (assembly GCA_039105355.1). Taxonomy (NCBI): domain Eukaryota; kingdom Metazoa; phylum Chordata; class Actinopteri; order Myctophiformes; family Myctophidae; genus Benthosema; species Benthosema pterotum. The sequence goes on along the minus strand of CM076978.1, from coordinate 38,986,556 downwards.
GTCTCTGGTTAATGTAGGTTATTAACCCAAAACTCTCTCGCTCCCACGTGTTCTCTATTTCCACAAATAACCCAAGTTTGAACAAGGCTTTCATATCATATAGTAGCTTTAATATAGTAGCTTTAATGGAAATGTATCTCGGGGAACAGCTCAAATGTATCTCGGGGAACAGCCAGAAGATGGAATGTCAAGTGTACATTAGTGTACATGAAGACGCACAAACACAGTTACACTCACACACCATGCGCACAGTTACAAATATTATGCATGCAATTAAAAAGAAACCTTGTCGTTGTGCAGATCAGCAGATGGACAGTGTGAATGTTAATATGCACGGGCAGTGCGTATGTGCATGTGAAGCAATGTGGAAAGAATCATGAGTTAACTTTTTTGTTATGGCAAGCAATTTACGACGGATTGTTGGTTTCTGTGTCTGTAGGGACTGAAACGCTAACGCTGAGAGAGACGCTGTGTGTTTTCTGTGTGGTATGCTGTTTGTTGTGAAGTGTTGTCGGCTTGTTGCTGGTTTGGTTGTAGGGCAGGCAGGCGTGGAGGGGACACTACTTGTGTGTCGACGATAGTGCTGCGTTAGTGGTATATAGTCCAGTTTCTAGTAACGTCCGTCTACTGCATGGTATGTTGTTGAGTTGATTATAGAGAGAAGGACTCGAGGACTCTCATCGCATCGAGCAGCACTACGTAGTGTTATATGGACTGGCCAGCAAAGCCAGAAGGGGGTTGGGTCAGCGTGCAGAGGCATAGAATAAGCACATGGACTGTGTGCTCCAGACTGTGTGCTCCAGACTCTGGATGGCTCTGGAGTCCAGAGTCCAGATGCAATATAGCCTATGCTGTGTGGACAACAGTGCTGGAGGGTTTGTGCCTGGTCACATCGGTGCGAATGGTGTGGTTTACTTGGTAGGAGAAGAAGAACCAAGGAGGACGGATAAACGGGCCTGTGCCTGTGTCTATTATAGTAGCAGGGTATTTTATAGTAGAGTCGTTATAATACTGATGCTAGATAAAACCAGGCTTGTTTAAATTCCATGTCAACTTTGAAGATCAACAATGGTGGACATAGGAATTATACGAAGCAGGGTGCATTGATCATTATGAGGCCAAAATCAAACAAGCTGTTCCTGAGAGCAATTTCCTTGAAAACTCCTATGTGATATGAAAGACTGATTGTTCAATACTACACATGGTGGCACCAAAAACGTGATCATGATAACAATTAAAAAGTTGAATTTCATGTTAATACCCCTTTAAGGCTAAAGGGGTATTAACATGAAATTCAACTTTTTATTCACCCGACACCCTAGTTTGTTAACCACGGTGGCCTAGGAGTGGGAGTCAACCTTTCAGAGTGGCTGCAAATGATGTGACGTAGCACAGCAGTGGAGGGGCAGGGTAGGGGCCTGGGATGATGACACATTGGTCAGATCAAATCAAATCAGCTCATCTGCCGTCCAAAAACCGACGGCACCCGTCGTGGACATGATAAAAAAGTTCCCCCAATTCTTTATTTCCTAAAAATGGAGGTCTGAAAAAATCATTAACATGGTGAAATACATCTGATGACATCATCAAGATGTATTTCATGATTTTTCTTTCAGACCCCTTTTCCTGAGAGGGTACAAATGGAACCAAATGGACCTGCTAGGGTTCATTTGGTTCACATTTGTATCCTCTCTGGAAATTTTTGAAAATGGGTGGAATTCCCCTTTAACTTGATTTTCTAGGCAGGCATGGAATGGAGACAAGACTGGTTTAACTAGCAACAAATTCATAATATTAAATAATGTGCATATCAGCGCCCCCACCACCTCAGGACATTGTGGTGCTGCAGCTAAAACCGCTTTCAAGGTCCAGAAAGAAAACAGACGACGGTAATATCAGAGTAGTCATTGAGGCGCAAACCATTAGAAATAAGCTTAAGGAACCAATACAGTATGATATTAAAGATGGAGTGCCATGATTTTTTCTACCCTAAAACATGATCATCAGGTAAGGTAAGATATTTTCACAAAATATGTACAGTGTTTGTTAAACTGTCATTTTTATGATTCCACCCAGCCAGTTCATTAAGTATGCCTGGTTTGCCTGGTGGGTGGTGATGGGTGGAGATACACCTGAACTGAAGCCACACCCACAGCTTTAGTTGCATGATAAAGGGGGAGGAGTTAGCAGAGGGGCTGAACACGTCATGTCACTATATATTGAAGTTTTTTTCATTGGCACGTTTGACTGGAAAGGTTCAGCCCCCAGGAAGAAATCCTAAATACAAAGTGAAGACATCTTTGCATATAAAAACCACACAAAGGGGTCTATTTACATACTGTCATATACAAAATTAGTAAAAATAGAAAAATCACGGCACCCCCTCTTTAACTATTAGAAACAACTTTCAGAATGTGTGTTATTTGCGCCTTAACACTTTGAGTAAAACTATTCTATGAAACTATAAGAAAGGTTCTCTCTCTCTCTCTCCCTCTCTCCCCCTCTCTCCGAGTATCAACCTCTCTCTCTATCTCTCTCTCTCATACTCTCTCTCTGTCCGTCTGCTGTTTTCCTCACAATGGCTCAGCCTTGGCGGGATCTGGCCGCCTACAGATAACTGCCGTCTTTGTGCCGGGGCCCATTCTAAGACCGCTTCAGCACAGACGCACACACAGCATCCAGCCACAGTTAGCTTTATTTATGTATCCGTCGACCATTCATTTACATTGCATTTCCATCACGTCGCCAAAAAAAAAAAGATATCTGCGTCCGATCACAATGCGAGGTATCTTCTTCTTCACGTTCCCTGTAATGGCCAGATAGAAATCAATCGAAACTGCGAAATGCTTGAGACAATAATTCCATATTGCGCAAACCTCAACACTTTTCCAAACACATCATCGGCAGCACATGGATGCATGTAGCGCATGCACACACACACGCACGCACACACGCACACACACACACACACAGTGGATTGCTGTCCGTGCTTGCATCGCTGGGAGATGATTGCTGTTGATAACCTAGTCTAAGTTGAGTTGTTTATCAGTGGCGGCACTGCTGCTTCCTCTTCGGCATGCACACAGAGTGAAGGGGGAGGGGAAGGGGGGGGTTGGGCTGTCATTGTTTAACGCCTCCCCTGATTAGTTTACTCTCGCCTGATTAGAAATTAATTAAAACGATGACACAGATCCCAGCAGCGGAGAAGGGGGGTGAGGGTGGGATAGCTGAGGTGAGCGGAGGGTTGTAGTGGTTTTGCCGACGGTGCTGACATCCTTGGGGAAGGGGGCTAATGTTTAGAGGGGTCGTGTGTGTGTGTGTGTGTGCGTGTGTGTGTGGGGGGGGGGGCATGTCTAGCAGGAGTGAGTGCTGGGGTTTTCAGTTGGGGGGGGGTACGTGGAAGGTATGCGATCGTGTACATCCGTGCCACTGGCTGGGGGTGGAGTGGGGGGGCTGACGTCCCAGAGAGTGGGCCTCTGGCGGGGCAGGGCGGGGGGTGTGGGGGGGGTAGAGACGACTTAACGAGTGACTCTCATCGCAATCAGAACATCGTTTTCTCTCATGCATTCTAATGAGCGGTGTTGGTTGTTGTCGGTGCGGTGCAGGGGGGTGGGGGTGGGGGTTCGCTTTTGTTATAATTTATTCAATATCATTTTGTGCGTTCTTCACCCCCTGTTTATATCATCACAACAAGGACGGTGCACATTAATCAAACCGTCTGGACCGTCGGCGCGTCACAGCAGTAGAGCGATTTTTCTCAGGCATGCATGGGCACACTAGTTAGGGAATTTTAGCAGATCTGGAAACTAAACCGTTAACAAGACATTTCTTCACCAAGGTGTTTCTAATGGTGTCTAATAACGTGTATTAAAATGTTGAAATTCAACACCCATGGGGAACTTCACAGGAGTTGAATTTAAAACAAAACAAAAACAGGTCAAAAACGGGTACCATCCGGGTACCATACACTAACATATAGAAGGAATGCAAAACGTGCAAAATTTCACCATAAAGTGGTACCGGTGTAACAAAACATACTCATTTGGCTGAAAACGGCCATAGCACTTGCCCAAATGTGCTGACTAAGTACATTTATGACAACGGGCATGCCTGTTTTTAGCCCAAGGAGTGTTTTCTGAGCAAAACTAGACCCCCTAGTTAGACATATCACATGCTACATAAAGCATAATGAAATTTTGCATGTTAGTGGATGGTACCCCAACTTTGAGCTGTTATTTTCCGAGGTTTTCCCAGGAGTTGAATTCCAACATTGAATACACATTATTAGACACAAAAATTTCTTGGTAACGATGTAGTTAGCATATTTTCAGAACCTTACTACACAGTATGCTATAGACCTGCGCAGTGACTTCACCGCCCCGGTTCCAGAAGTGTTTTCCCCATTCATTTTTCTCTATTTTTCTTTTCGAAAAATAATTTATATTAAGACAATTACTACACGAACAAAGCCAATTCGGGTCATGACAAATCATGATGACACACACAATCTTTTGGGACGATCAAATAAAATAATGAAAAACGAAACAAAAAGTGTTGCATCCTGCCGTTTTCTACTTCTTGCTAAGTAGATATTATATGATGATATTGTGTGTGCCATCATGATTTCTCACATCCCGAGTTGGCTTTGTCCACGGCGAAATCGTCTTTATATAAATTCTTTTCCAAAAGTCTATGAGAAAAATGAATGGGGAAAACCCATCCGGAACCAAGGTGGTGACGTCACTGCGCAGGTCTATAGCTTCCTCTTATCATCTGTCTGATAGGGGCTACTACTGTATGCTTAGTGGTGGCGGGTTGGAGGGAGAGGGTTAAGGTTGCTTACTGGTCACCACAAGTTTATACTGTTGGTCAGAGTCTCTAGCACTATCCCTGCCCCGGGGGGTGGGTCAGGGGTAGAGTGGCCAGATGGTAAGATGGTAAGAGTTCGAATCTGGGCTCCTGCAGAGTCTAAGTGTCCTTGAGCAAGGCACTGAACCCTTAATTGCTCCCGATGTCTTGGTTCTTTGCAATGTTTCTTCCGCCCTCGGTGTATGAATTAGTGACCAGAAGCTACTGGTCATACAGCACAACCAGGAGCTATTGGTGGTGAACTGGCTGTTGGTCGCTACTGGATCTTTTGTTAAGAGTAATGAAGACAAAACATTTGTCGGGCTCAGGAAAGGCAGTGCTCATTTGTACGGGGTGAGGCGGCGTTTTAGCCAATCGCAGCACAGCAGTCTCATGCAGATTCATAATGAGCCAATAGAGTGGAGGTGAGGTGGAGTTAGATTCTGTTTTTTAACAAATCTGTTTGTGCACACTAAAGTTACCTCTATTACCTTTAATGCCCGACCATAATGCTTTTAAAACAGGAGTGGTTTGAACAAACATTTGTGTTTGATGGTTGATGGCCGAGTCCTGCTCCCCTACACCCTCCAAGGCGGCTGTCGAACGCAGACAGAGACACACAGCATGCGTTTGACGCGTGTGCGCGAGGCCCCATAGACGTTGTGTATGTTGTTGACATGTAAATTGAGCGCGATAAATGTCGCAGTTGAGTGAACGAGTTTGAACATTGGAGTGCGTCGCTGCTTATACATGTCATCCATGGATGAGCCTGTGATTCTCCCTGCTAATAATCCTCCCCAGGGCCACGCTGCTGCTGCTGCTGCTGCTGCTGCTGCTGCTGCTGCTGCTGCTGCTGCTGCTGCTGCTGCCTGTCACCCACAGCAGCAACAACAAGCCTCTGTTTTTGTTTGTTTTGTTTGTTCTGCCGCAGCCTTACGGCACGTCTCGACTTTTAGCTTCTCAACACTATTATTATCAGATCAAATCATCCTGAGGTCAGTTGGATGTTTTTTGTCCCCCATCCAAATGATAATCATATCATAAAACCCCTTTTTAGGATGCCTTTGTTGATCGGCTGACCCTTTAAAGGTGCACTGAAACCAAAAATGGAGGGCATTTTACTTTCAGCCTGAAATCCTGATCTGAAGTTTCTGAACCAATCAGAGCTCGTATCCCTTCAGGCTATGGGGCGCGGGACAGCTCTACCCTGAGCTCTACTTCATGCAACTCATGGACTGTTTGCTTACAGTTATATCACTCAGTCAGCACTGCCACTTTACTGCTATGTGGCTTATTTCGACCATAGTGTTTCAGATATACTGTACATTCCAACGTGATGATTAAGTTTAAAGCGAGTAATGCACTGTCTGAATGCCAGAATTAAAACAGGGCATTCCTGAGCAAGCCACCTGTGATCCTGGAGGACGATTCAGGAACGGGAATAAAAACAGGTCATCTTAGTTTCTACTGGCTTTTATTGATGTGATTACTGATTAGTCAACACATCATGCAGGACGTTTTCGTTTTCAGGATGTATTCAGGAAAAACGATCTTTAGTATTTGTTTAAAAATACAGAAAAGTGAAAATTGTCCCTATATTTTTGGCATGCATTGTTGGGTATGGCCATTTATGACCACAGATGTGGTCTAAAAGTGTAGAGGAAAAAATACATACTTTTCAATCCACTGGGCCTTTAACATTTCCACTCCGCCTCAGTGTAATTCTGTCCATTTCCTCATTTCTCCTCTCCTACCACTGACTTCTTAGCCATGCCATAATGTCAAAAAGTTCCAAAAGGTGATCGCTATAGGAAGATGCATGCACGCTCGAGTGCGTGCGTGCGTGCATGTGTGTGCGTGCGTGTTCAGTTTTTAAAGGGGGGAGTTTGCGGTGTCTTTTCCCCTAGTGATGAGGGCCCATGCACGGTTCTCCTGGTAACCTAATTGGCATGTGTTCCATGGCGGGTCTTATTGTGGTCTGTGCTAATCACTGTCCTCGGCCCCTAACAAGGCAGACCCACTACACTACACTACTCTACACTACACGACACGCCGCAGCACTGCTGCTCAGGGAAGGATGTAACATTTACCAATTAGGGGGGAGGGGGGGGGGGATGGGGCTTCATCGCCCGTGGCGCGAAGCGACATGGGCGATGAAGCCCCATTTTCCATTTTCCATTACAGGACTTTTATTAGGCAAGTATAAGCATCAATAATAACATCAGTTGTTGTAGTGGAGCGGTTTAGCTCTCTTATTAGGGCAGATTGTTCACTTTTTGAGAAAAGCGTGAAAATTGGTACACGCATAGCCAAAGACATTTAAAAAATATTTGGATGTGGAGGCATCTTGAATTCCAAGATGGCGGCCCCAAAATCCAAGATGTCTGCCCAGAAATGTGGTTTTTCCTTCATAACTTGAAATGCATTGATTTTACGCCCCATAGATGTATTGAACGTTAATACAAAGTTGGCCATTACGGACGATTTGGTACCAAGTACGTGTCTGTATCTCCTACGGTTCTTGAGATACAGCATATAGGTACTTTCATAGATCGAGGAGAGCAAGACATTTGTAACATTGATTCTTAAGTCAATCTAATGGTCATACAGACATGAAAATTGGTACTCACACTCTGCAAACCCCACTATTTCTAAAAGTGCTGCATGCCCTGCAAAATTCCAAGATGGCAGCCTCCAAAATCCAAGATGTCTGTCCAAAAATGTGGTTTTTCCTTCATAACTCGAAATACGAAGATCTTAAGCCCCATAAATGTATTGAACGTTAATATAAAGTTGGGCATTACGGACATTTTGATACCAAGTACATGTCTCTATGTACTACGGTTCTTGAGTTACAACATATCCGTATTCATGAGGCACCAAAAGTGTAAGATTTTGGCACATTTCACTATTTAACTCAAAGATCCCTTAATCACTTTCAGGAATCATTTTCAGGAAATGGACCTACATGTATCTGCTATCATAAACCACTTCAAGTTTCTCAATTGATGAAACGGGTCAGGAGTTATTAAACCGATCGTAAAGGGCTGTTTCAGTGCTAAATTTGCTGCGTATAGTTAGCGAACATAAGCCACCCAGAAATGTCTGTCTGTGCATCTGCCCTTCACAATAAGTGTATATCTGAAGCGGACGCACCAAGTGCAGCATGTGTCCTAGTATAATGGTATAATATGCTAATAGGCGTAATAGTGTAATATATGCAATAGTGTAATAGGGCTAATAGTGTAATATATGCAATAGCGGTATACTGTAATAGGGTAATATATGTAATAGTGTCATAGTGTAACATGTGTAATAGTGCATTAGGGTAATATGTGTAATAGTGTAATAGGGCAATATGTGTAATAGTGTCATAGTGTAACATGTGTAATAGTGTAATAGGGTAATAGTGGTGTCATAGTGTAACATGTGTAATAGTGTAATAGGGTAATATATGTAATAGTGTCATAGTGCAACACGTGTATAGTGTAATAGGATAATATGTGTAATAGTGTCATAGTGTAATATGTGTAATAGTGTAATAGGATAATATGTGTATTAGTGTCATAGGGTAATATGTGTAATAGTGTCATAGTGTAACACGTGTAATAGTGTAATAGGGCACTATGTGTAATAGTGTCATGGTGTAACATGTGTAATAGTGTAATAGGGTAATATGTGTAATAGTGTCTTAATGTAACATGTGTAATAGTGTAATAGGGTAATATATGTAATAGTACCATAGTGTAACATGTGTAAGAGCGTAATAGGGTAATATGTGTAATAGTGTCATAGTGCAACATGTGTAATAGGGCAATATGTGTAATAGTGTCATAGTGTAACATGTGTAATAGGGTAATGGGTTAATATGTGTAATAGTGTAATATATGTGCATTAAGGTAAGAGTGTGGTATACAAAATAGCTGTATAGTGTAATTGCCCTATTACACTATAGAGGCCTTTCTGAGACCTATATATCCCATACTCTGAGGGGACGGCGGCCATCTTGATGGTAAGCCATAAGTTATATTCAATGGAATGTGGATGCAATGACAGGCGCAGAGAAGATACTACTACTACTACTACTAGTACCACTACTACTACTACTACTACTACTACTACTACTAGTGTAGGCTATAGGTGGCTGCGTTACTACTTGCCCATTGGGCCATGGCTCTTTGGCGTGATTGGTAACGTACGCGGCTTGTATTTATGAGGTCCCGGGTTCGCCTCCCGGCCGACTACATTGGTGGCAGCGGTCACAATGGCGGTGTGTATGGGTCTCACCCGGGCGGCACAGACCGAGCGTAGTCGATGGTCCCTCCCCCACCTGGAGTGGAGGTCCCCCCGGTCAGTTGAGCCTCGCTCCTGGCTGGCGCGCGTGGACGCACTTCTAGGTGGGGGGGACGACTGTAGGCTATAGGTGGCTGCGTTACTACTTGCCCATTGGGCCATGGCTCTTTGGCGTGATTGGTAACGTACGCGGCTTGTATTTATGAGGTCCCGGGTTCGCCTCCCGGCCGACTACACTAGTACTACTACTACTAGTACTAATAGCAGTAACTACACATGCCAGCAATGGATGTGATGACAGGCAGAGAGGAGATACTACTACTACTACTACAACTACTACTACTAATAGCAATACTACTACCACTCCTACTACTACTAGCAGTAATACTTCTAGTACTAATACTAGTACTAATAGCAATAACTACACACACCAGCAATGGATGTGATGACAGGTGGAGAGGAGCTACTACTAGCACCACTCCTACTACTACAATGACAACAACAACTACTACTACTAGCAGTACTAGTACCACTACTAATAGCAATACTACTACTACTACTACTACTACTACTACTACTACTACTAGCAGACCTAGTACTACTAGCAGTACTACTACTACTACTACTGCTACCAATGCTAATGCTAGCAACATGCTAACATGCTAATGCTAACATTCTAACCCGAACATGCTAATGCTAACATGCTAACCTGCTAATGCTAAAATACTAATGCTAACATGCTAATGCTAACATGCTAACATGCTAATGCTAACATGTCAATGCTAACATGCCAACATGCTAATGCTAACATGCTAACCTGCTAATGCTAAAATACTAATGCTAACATGCTAATGCTAACATGCTAACATGCTAATGCTAACATGTCAATGCTAACATGCCAACATGCTAATGCTAACATGTCAATGCTAACATGCCAACATTCTAATGCTAACATGCTAATGCTAGCATTAGCATGTTGACATTAGCATGCTATCATTAGCATATTAGCATTATCATGCTATTGTTAGCATGTAGTAGTAGTAGTACTGCTAGTAGTAGTAGTGCTAGTAGTAGTAGTACTGCTAGTAGTAGTAGTACTGCTAGTAGTATTGCCATTAGTAGTAGTAGTAGGAGTGATGCTAGTAGTAGTAGTAGTACTGCCAGTAGTAGTACTGCTAGTAGTAGTAGTACTGCCAGTAGTTGTACTGCTAGTAGTAGTAGTAGTAGTAGTAGTAGTACTGCCAGTAGTAGTACTGCTAGTAGTAGTAGTAGTACTGCCAGTAGTAGTACTGCTAGTAGTAGTGGTAGTACTGCCAGTAGTAGTACTGCTAGTAGTAGTACTGCTAGTAGTAGTAGTAGTAGTAGTACTGCCAGTAGTAGTACTGCTAGTAGTAGTAGTAGTACTGCCAGTAGTCGTACTGCTAGTAGTAGTGGTAGTACTGCCAGTAGTAGTACTGCTAGTAGTAGTGGTAGTACTGCCAGTAGTAGTACTGCTAGTAATAGTGGTAGTACTGCCAGTAGTAGTACTGCTAGTAGTGGTAGTACTGCCAGTAGTAGTACTGCTAGTAGTAGTACTGCCACTAGTAGTACTGCCAGTAGTAGTAGTACTAGTAGTAGTAGTAGTAGTAATAGTGGTAGTACTGTCAGCAGTAGTAGTAGGAGGAGGAGTGGTGCTAGTCGTAGTAGTTTTAGTAGAATGCATTGAACACTTCACACTTGTTTACCAACAAGATGGCCGCTCCTTTCTGAGTATGGGACTGAGAAAGGCCTCTATTGCACATATATTATACTATTACACATATTAACCCATTACCCTATCACACATGTTACACTATGACACTATGACACATATTACCCTATTACGCTATTACACATGTTACACTATGACACTATTTCACATATTACCCTATTACACTATTACACATGTTACACTATGACACTATTACACATATTATCTTATTACACCCTATTATACTATTACACATGTTGCACTATGACACTATTACACATGTTACACTATTACACATGTTACACTATGACACTATTATACATATTACCCTATGACACTAGTACACATATTACCCTATGACACTATTACACATGTTACACTATGAAACTATTACACATGTTACACTATGACACTATTTCACATGTTACCCTATTACACTATTACACATGTTACACTATGACACTATTACACATTATCCTATTACACCCTATTACACTATTACACATTATCCTATTACACCCTATTACACTATTACACATGTTGCACTATGACACTATTACACATGTTACACTATGACACTATTACACATGTTACACTATGACACTATTACACATGTTACCCTATGACACTATTACAAATATTACACTATGCCACAAATATTACCCTATTACACATGTTACACCATGAAACTATTACACATGTTACATTATGACACTATTACACATGTTATCCTGTTACACATGTTACACTATGACACTATTACAATATTACCCTATTACACATCTTACTCTATGACACTATTACACACATTACCCTATTACACTATTACACATGTTACACTATGACACTATTACATGTATTACCATATTACAGTATACCTCTGTTGCATATATTACACTATTAACCCTATTACACTATTGCATATATCACACTATTACGCCTATTAGCATATTATACCATTATACTAGACACATGCTACACTTGCGTCCGCTTCACATATACCCTTATTGTGAAGGGCAGATGCACAGACAGACATTTCTGGGTGGCTTATGTTCGCTAACTATACGTAGCAAATGTAGCACTGAAACAGCCCTTTACGATCGGTTTAATAACTCCCTACCCGTTTCATCAATTGGGAAACTTAAAGTGGTTTATGATAGCAGATACATGTAGGTCCATTTCCTGAAAATGATTCCTGAAAGTGATGAAGGGATCTTTGAGTTAAATAGTGAAATGTGCCAAAATGTTACACTTTTGGTGCCTCATGAATACGGATATGTTGTAACTCAAGAACCGTAGTACATAGATACATGTACTTGGTATCAAAATGTCCGTAATGCCCAACTTTATATTAACGTTCAATACATCTATGGGGCTTAAGATCTTGTATTTCGAGTTATGAAGGAAAAAACACATTTTTGGACAGACATCTTGGATTTTGGGGGCTGCCATCTTGGAATTTTGCAGGGCATGCAGTACTTTTAGAAATAGTGGGGTTTGCAGAGTGTGTGTACCAATTTTCATGTCTGTATGACCATTTGATTGACTTAAGAATCAATGTTACAAATGTCTTGCTCTCCTCAATCTGTGAAAGTACCTATATGCTGTATCTCAAGAACCGTAGGAGATACAGACACGTACTTGGCCAACTTCATATTAACGTTCAATACATTTATGGGGCGTAAAATCAATGCATTTCAAGTTATGAAGGAAAAACCACATTTCTGGGCAGACATCTTGGATTTTGGGGCCGCCATCTTGGAATTCAAGATGCCTCCACATCCAAATATTTTTTAAATGACTTTGGCTATGCGTGTACCAATTTTCACGCTTTTCTCAAAAAGTGAACAATGGTTTTGCTAACCCGCTCCACTATTGTTGAAGTTGCAACAGGCACGCAGCATGCATAAAGCTAAAGGTCTGACTCAGAGAGTTTTCTGTTTTCAATGATGAAATGCTGTTGTAGTTACTTAGTAGCAGTAGTAGTGGTTCAAATCATTTTACTGTAAATATTAGCACTTTCATTTGAAATATCTTGGGTTGTTTTGCATGCCATTGTGTTTGGTGGGGCAGACTGGGCATTTAGGGGGGGCATTCCCCCCCAATGCCCATGCCTAGATCCGCCGCTGCTGCTGCTGCTGCTGCCGCTGCAGTGAAGGAGCACGCCTTTTGTTGCCTCATTTCTTTATCTTTCTTCCACTCCTCCTCGCCCCCTTCCTCCTGCTCCTCCTCCTCCTGCTTCTCAGGCCGCCTGATTACCACAGTCGAGGCCCTAAAAATCCTTGCGCATGCGAAGGTGCACCTCAAAAGAAACCCTGATGTGTTCATTTTGCTCCTGGTCTGCGCCAATGGAGCCAGCGGACCTAGCTGTTTCCGACAGTTGTTTGCCTTTTTTGTACTACTTTTTTTTGTTGTTTGACCCAAAGAGCCTCTGGCACTGGTGTGTGTGTGTGTGTGTGTGTGTGTGTGTGTGTGTGTGTGTGTGTGCGTGTGCGTGTGCGTGTGCGTGTCTGTGTCTGTGTCTGTGTGTCTGTGTGTGCATGCATGTGCGCATGGCTACTCTGCAGTGTCTATGTACGTGGTGTCAGGTGTTTGTGCTTGGGCGCTTACACATATACAGTACACTGAGACACACGTAGCTACGCAATGGAGTGGCTGCACCACTCTTAAAAACATTTTCGCATGGGTCAAATGACCAATTTGAGCTATGCATCCACGATCAGGACATAGCTAAAGCCTAGGAACAGTTTTGTACCTGTTACGTGTGGTGGTTGAATAAATGGTCAAAACGGACATCTATAGTGGACCTGATTCATTGCGTGCGCATCATACAAGTCTATTAGCTCTCATGCTTAGCTCCTCGCGGTGGCCCTTTAAACTGCCGCAACACATGTAGCTCGGCTAGTCGAACAATATTACAAATAGTAATAATAGAAAGGCAAAGAAGGGTCTACAGCGTGGCAAGAGTTATACATAGAGCCCAATGTGTACAGAGTCTCGAAGCATAACGAACGCAAACGCAAATCACCTGCGCTGCAGTTTCTCCTCATGGTACAAAACCAGCCGGTCTTAACGAGGCAGAGCCCCGTGCCTGCCCAGCTGAGCATGTGAGCTGTAATTGGGAAATGCTTTAAATAATTTCTAATTAGTACAAGTGTGGTGATAATTGGCTGGGTAATCTGAGGATTAATTAGCAGTGCTGCTGGGTATGTGAGTGAGTGAGGGGAAGTGTGAGTGAATTGCACGTGTGTGCATGCGCGCGTGTGTGTGTGAGTGTGTCTACATAATGTTTGTGTGTGGCATGGTGCGCGTGCGTGCGTTTCTCAGTCAGGGCTGGATGGGGGGGGGGGGGTGAATAGAGCGCCGGGCCCTGCAGCTCAGGGGTGGATGTAGCATTTCCCAATTGGGGGGGTAAGTGTAATGGTAAGGGGGCGACTTCGCGACACGCAGCATGCATAAAGATAAAGGTCTGACTCAGAGTTTTCTGTTCTCAGTGATGAAATGCTGTTGGTTTAGTGGTGACACAGCTGTAGTTAGTTAGCAGTAGTAGTGTTTCATAATCATTTTAATTATAAGCACTTTAATTTGAAATATCTTGGGTTGTTTTGCTTGCCATCATGTTTGGTGGGGCAGTAGGGCATTTAGGGGGGCATTGCCCCCCCTTGCCATGCCTAGATCCCCCCCCCCCTGCTGCAGCTTGCTAATGGAATCCTAGCCACTCAAGGAGGTCTGTGGATGTAGGGGGTAGTGTGGGTGGGTTGGGGGGCCAAGACAGAAGCATCTTTGTTGGGGCTGGCCATTCTGTGTGGTGGTGGGTGGCCCCCTCTCTGCTTGCGCGTATATACCCTCATTTGTATCACGGTGGGGCAACCCCCCCTCTCCCTCAACACACACTCTTATGACCCCCACCTCATTTAACAGCTAACCCCCCATACACCCCCCTCCCTCCCCCCCAACACACCCAACTGCCATCCCCTGCTCTCCAAGCCTCCCTCGTCTAGAGAGAGAGCGGCCCCCTCGTCTCCTTTCTTTTGGCTAAATGACACATTTTAGTTTTCTTTGACCCAATATGCTCCCCATCCCCGCTCCTCCTCCTCCTCCACTCTGTTTTTACCCTGACATAACCCCCCCACCCCACCCCACCCCTCGCCCCCCAACGCCCACAGGGGCGGATGTAACATGTCCCATTTGGGGGGGGGGGGGGGGCAAGAGAACATGTTGGAGGGGCAAGAGAAAATGGTATGGGGGCAGCTTCATCTTCGCGCCACGGGCGATGAAGTCACACCCATACCATTTTCGGTTACAGGACTTTTATTAGTCAAGTCAATAATCAATAATAACAAAAGTTGTTGTTGAAGTTGCAACAGACACGCAGCATGCATAAAGCTAAAGGTCTGACTCAGAGAGTTTTCTGTTTTCAGTGATGAAATGCTGTTGGTTTGGTGGTGTCACAGCTGTAGTTAGTTAATAGCAGTAGTAGTGTTTTAGATCATTTTAAATATAAGCACTTTAATTTGAAATATCTTGGGTTGTTTTGCATGGCATCGTGTTTGTGGGGGGGGGGGGGGACTGGGTATTTAGGGGGACATTGCCCCCCTATGCCCATGCCTAGATCCGCCCCTGAACACCCACCACCTCCATCTCCAGCTGTCCTCCCTCCTTCCTTCCTTCCCTCCCTCCTCGCTTGCACCCTCTCTCTCTCTCTCTCCTCTCCTTCTCTCTCTCTCTCTCTCTCTCCTCTCCTTTTGCTGCACATCATCCCACGACGGTATATATGAGCTGCTGCTGCCGCCGTCGGCCCTCCTTGAGTCGTGTACTTCCACCTGGTCTACCCTCTAATTACTGCGTCCTTTCTTCAGAGAGAGGGGGGGGGGGGGGGGGGGGGGGAGAAGGGCGGAAATGAAGAGCATGAGGAGGACCGCCACTTGTTGCCTCAAGCATGGCTTTTAAAAGCCCCCTACCCTCATGCACGCACACACACACACACACTGTCGTGCGCTAGTGTGTGGCAAGAACCAATGAACCTTCAGGGTTTGCGTGGACTGGGAATTTGTATTTACCGAGAAGGCATTACCTTGAGAGACATTTTAAAGGTGGAGTGAACCCGGAAATAGTGTTGTGTTGTTGTTTTTTTTAATTATTATTATTTATGGATCCCACTCGATTATCTGGCTCAGAGGGTTTCTAAACCAATCAGAGCATGCATCCCTTCAGGCGATGGGATGGCAAAAATAGAGACTGCTCTACGCTGAGACACTTGGACTGTTTGTTTACAATAGTCGCTCAGCTCTAGTCGACACTTTACTGCTATGTGGCTTATTTCTACCATATAATGTGTTCAGATGTACTGTATATTCTAACGTGATGATTCAGTCTAAACCGAGTAATGCACTAGATACCAGAATCTGTGTGTAATCAGTATGTGGATGAAAACAGGTCATCTTAATTTCTATTGTTTTGTTTTGTTTTTTGCTGTAGGCCTCATGATGTCATCAGGCAGCACATTTATGTTTACATTAAGTAATTGAAAATAGAAGTACACAGTATCATCCATAATTACTGGCCTAACCCTAACCCACGGCTTTACAGTTATAGTGGGTGACAAACACAAAAAGATGAAGTCACCTACCTAGGCTCCAAGGTCTTTTCCGTTGATAAAATGGCCACCAACTTAATAAAAAAAAGTAAACCGAAGAACAATATTTCTATACTGGATCTCCTCACTAATCAACAAAAAAACTTGAGGAACTGGAGCCATCTTAGCGCATCTTGCTTACGGCCGTACCACCCTCAACATGCACGATCTCGAAAGCCAAGCAGGGTGGGGCCTGGTTAGTACTTGGATGGGAGAGTGCAGCTTCTTGCAATGGGTCTGGTCCATAAGATTCGATAAACCACCATGTGCCCATCTAAAGACTTTCTTAACGAATTCCAGCACCCGCATCACCAGTGTTCAACAACACCGTAACTCATTAGTTAAACGTAAGTAAAACGTAAACGTAAGTTTTTTCTTAACCGCTTGGGGAAACTGGGCAGCCTGCGGGACCAGGGAAAGACACACACACACACACACACACACACACACACACACACACACACACACACACACACACACACACACACACACACACACACACACACACACAGCAAGTCTGTCATTTCTCAACAGTTTTGGATGTGGGCCGCCTCTGATGTTTCTTCCATTCAAAATACACTACGAATCACAATCTGAAATGTTGTGACTTGGTCTACCTTTGCTTGCACACCGTCCTTCATCTATGTTGCGACATGCGGCGCTAGGATGAGATTCTTGTTGCAAACACGTTGAAGTGCTTTCATGCGATCGTCCAATCGAAGTACAACAGTCTTTGTATTGGGTTGTGCTTGAAATGTACTCTAAACTGTTAATACGTATTTCAATCAATCAGTCAATCAATGAAATCTCTAAATGTCTGACCAACAAAATAAAATCTGCGCTTGTGACTCAATAACGAATAAATAAGAGTTACATATAGGATCGATGCAAGACGGGGATCTGCCCGACAGCACCAACGATTCGTAAATTGTGTTCTCTCTCACTCTCTCTCTCCATTCCCTGGCTCTTTTCTTCCCTCGCCGTCTTGCAGCGTGGCAGATGGACGTCAAGGTCCCGCCGACGGGAGGGAGGTGGGAGGCGTTGTAAACAAACACGCCGGCATCAATATTGAACACTATAATTGCACAACACTTTCAAGGAGACCCATTCTTAGCCATTGGGATCTTGTGCTATGCAGGGATGCTCTAGCTCCAGAGAGTGTTAGAGAGGCAGGGGCTAAAAACAGATTTACAAGCTTGTAGAGCTGCTATTTTCAGTGCACATTCTTTTTGTTTTCTTCAATTTTTAATTCCACGTTTTTTTTTGCAACCCATTTTTATCACCCAGTGCCGATCTATAGTGTGATCCTGGGCTCTACACACCCTCCGCTAACCTAGGGGGGCAGCGGCCTGGCTTTATGCTTCCTTGAATGCATGAGGAGTCTGCCTTTTCTTCACCTGACAGTGGACCTAGCATGTGGTAGGAACACGTTATTCTAGGCAGAATGGAGGCATTCTAGAGACCAGGATTACTGCCTTAGGGAGACACAGGGAGACCATGCAAACTCCACACAGAATGTCCTTTTTGCCAACACCAACTCGGGTACTGATGACATGGAGGAGCAGACACACCACCAGCACCCATAGCGTCCCTAGTGTGAATCGAACCCAGAACCTTCTAGCTGTGAGGCGACAGCACTACCACTGTGCTACCATGACCTCCAGCACTCTTTACCTACTGGAGATGGAGATGAAGTGGATTTAGCATTTCTCTCACTGCACTAAATGCTGCATTCGTTGTCAGGAAAGTTGACAGTTGTTCCAGACAGGGAAAAATGGCAGGGGCTCAAACCCTCTTTGAGGTCTGTGCTGTGCATGTGATTGTCACTATATGTGGTCTATATTGAAATGGACTAACTTACGATACCGTATGGCAAAGATGCAGTGCCATTCTGATTAACCGAGAGCCCTGACGTATGATATCGAGTCTTATCACACTGTTCGGTTGAATGCTCGATTCTGATTGGTCAGCCGCTGAATTGAGCGGCGTGTTATTTCTGGATAATGGCCGCTGTGATTTATAACACGCTGCTGCCTAATCAAATACGCAGAAATTGGTTGACTAATTGGCTTGTTTTCCAACTGTGCTGCAGTTGGATACACACTTAAGGAATGCTTTCATTACGTATACCTTGATTGTTTCTTCTGTAATTCATGTATCAACATGGAGTCCACGTTCACATAGATCCCGCAAATAGGCTTTAGTCTAGCCGGCCCCCGCTGAACCTGGCAAAGTTGCAAAAGCTGGCAAAGTTAACCAAACAATAGAGGACAAGTTATGACGCATGTTTATTCAACTCCAACCAAAACAACAGTGCAGTGTCTCCTTTATAACACCGCTGACCAGACTGATAGGTGTGAGGCTTTTTAATGTCCCACTAACAACATTGTCACATATTAAGTTGTTACTATAGAATAGGTGGTTAATCATCCTGTTGGTGATTTATATCAACAAGATTGACAGTAACCAACTGGAATTGATTTATATTTTCTTAGCATACAGTATATGATTTTAAATGATAAAACACCAAGGGGCTCTATTTTCGTTACCGCTAAACCCCTTATCCCTTAACTTCTTTTTTCAGTAGTTCAAATGGCCAGTCTAAAAGATCACAACGTGTTAATAGATTGACATGTTGAAATATTCCAAAAAGTTTTTCAAAATAGTAAAAACTAAATAAGGGATTTGGGATAAGAGGTTTAGCATGTAACGAAAATGGAGCCCTATATGTGAAAACATCCTAAGTATATCGCGTATCATTTCAAAACGTCTAATAACATTGTACAGTATGCACGCATGCCGCGTCCACAACGTTTAACGGCATAGTCGTTGTTGTTGTAAGTAAGTGATATTTTTTCCATCAGGCATTACAGTGCACCCATGGAGCTGTACTGTAACACTGCTTCTTCCTCTGATGACTCAAAGATTTGTGCTAACGACTCCCTGAAGCTGCTTATCAGCTCCCGCGGCCGTAATCTGGACCACATTGTCGCCGCACCTCCCACCCAATCGCAAACAGGCTTCACATACAAGTACGGGATGGATGCAGTGGGTTTTTTTGTTGTTACAATGGCTTTAAAACTGTCCCTATATTTCTCGGTGATGTATGCTAAATCCATGAGGCCATAGCTAGGAGCCCCCCTGACCCGTTTCTCCTGACATTTACTGGGCTGGTACAAGGACATACCCTTTCCTCGTCCCCTCCTTCTTTTTTTCCCTCGCCTTTTCCATTCCTCCCAGTTAATCAGACTGGCGTGAAAGGGAGGCTGATAAGCCCCATTGTCCGGATGACAATGTCTTGGTGATGGGGGCCCGTGGCCGGGCCAAACTGGATGGTTTGCTCTTCCCTCGCCCCATCCTCGTATTTTCCTCTTCCTTCCTATACCGAATTCTCCACCGCCACCGCCGTCCTTTTTTTTCGCCTATCAACCCCCACTACCCCCTCACCCCTCCGCCCTTCACCCTCTCTCTCTCTCTCTCTCTCTCTCTCTCTCTCTCTCTCTCTCTCTCTCTCTCTCTCTCTCTCTCTCCTCCACCTCCTCCGCCAGGGGCGGGTCTAGGCATGGGCATTGGAGGGCAATGCCCCCCTAAATACCCAGTCTGCCTCCCCAAACACGATGCCATGCAAAACAACCCAAGCTATTTCAAATTAAAGTGCTTATATTTAAAATTATTTGAAACACTACTACTGCTACTAACCAACTTCAGCTGTGTCACCACGACAGCAACAGCATTTCATCATGGAAAACAGAAAACTCTTTACCTTTAGCTTTATGCATGCTGCGTGTCTGTTGCAACTTCAACAACAACTGATGTTATTATTGATGCTTTACTTGACTAATAAAAGTCCTGTAACCGAAAATGGTATGGGTGCGATGAAGCCGTCCCCAAACCATTTTCTCTTGCCCCCCCCCCCCCCCCCCCCCCAAATGGGACATGTTACATCCGCCCTGTCCTCCGCACTCTCTCGGCACCCGGTCTGCACCGTCGCCTGTCCCTCCCTGACCCGTTTCCTCTCTCTCTCTCTCTCTCCCGCCTCCCCCCACCTCCATTCAGCCAGTGCCACCAGAGGGAACTCATTAGTCGTCTGCTCCCAGGTTAATTGGCTGGCCTGAAGAAAAGGATGGAGGGAGAGAAGGGAGTGAAAGAGAGGAACACCCACTCGGTCCGGAGGAGAGGAGAAGGGGGGGGGGGGGGGGGGGGTTGGGGGATCGACCTGTGTGTTTCTCACGCCGGCTGGCAGCCCCTTTTTTTTATTTTTCTTCCACGCGGGTAATGCAGCTGCTGTCAGGGGCAAAGACGCGGCGATCCTCAACCCCATGATTAGGGCGCACCCCCCCCCAACCGCCACCACCACCACACACACGCACGTGCGCGCTCACGCATGCTGCTAACTCGCCACCGTCGCTGCCGCCGCACAGGAGGGGAACGCCGGCCTCCCCTGTGGCACCCCTCCCGCCCATCTATCTATACCATGGAACTATGTAACGAAGCTGTTAAAAGAAAAAAAACAAGTGTGCTGCGTGGCAGGTTCATATTTCTCAGAGAAAGGAGGAGGAACAGGTGGAGGAGGAAGAGGGTGGGGGTTGGGTATGGTGATATGTAGGGCGATACCATCAAACTAAATTGAAAGGCAAAGTGTTATCCGCCACCTATGCAGAGATATATACTAAAGAAAGATGGCTTCTGCGGAATTGTGCCTACCTCTGCATGTGGGTGCATGTGTTTGTTTGCATGTCCAAAAGAGAGCGAGAGAAAGAGAGAGAGAGAGAGAGGCTAAAGTGTGCTTCAGCAAGCGCGAGGGCAATGACATGGCCTGTCCTAGGCATATAGAGGGAGTGTGGAGTGAGCGTTGCAGTGGAAGTGCAGGGTGCTCCTGACAATACCAGGAGTGTGTGAGTGGCGCTTGGAGTGCTGTCCACTCTTTAATTAAGCACACAGCATTTCCTCCCCCCACCCTCCAGCCCCTATACCCCCCACCCCAACCCGGGCAGCGGCTCACCCGTTGCTATGTGGCCAAAATGGCCGAAGCCCCATAAG
The DNA here is from genome assembly GCA_039105355.1 of Benthosema pterotum. Lineage (NCBI taxonomy): Eukaryota > Metazoa > Chordata > Actinopteri > Myctophiformes > Myctophidae > Benthosema > Benthosema pterotum. Next base: position 38,965,011 of record CM076978.1, on the reverse strand, counting down.
CCATATCACAGCACTTAACCACCAGACAGAAAACAAAACACAGACAGACCAGAAAAAAAAAAAGAAACGGAAATAATAATTAACGTTTTTTTTGTTTTATTTTTGTTATTTTCTTTTTTAGGAAAGATGTACCACTGGTCAGGAAGTCGGTGGAGACCTGGTGGGTTTCTATAGCACTGCGGCCTGTTTAAAGGGGAACTCTCCCCATTTTCAAGATTTTTTTTTCTGAGGGTGTACAAATGGAGCCAAATTCAACCATTTGGTTCAACTTTTGGTTCAACAAATTCAACCATTTGGTTCAATTTGTACAGAAAAATCACTAGCAAAAAGTCGAGGGCCAGAGTTTCGACACATGGGGCACCTGTTTGGATGACCCAGGAAAACATCAGGAAAAAATCCTTAAAAATGTTCAGTTTCCTGTTCTATTATCCTCACCAACCACTGCTTTCATATAATGACAGAGACAATCAAATGAGTTGCAAAAGTAAAACGTTTAGCTGCATTCGTTTCTCATCATGGTGTGTGCTATATAACAGGGCCAGTTCTAATAGTACGTAAATATCATCCCCCAGGCCGAAGATAATTCTTTCAGGGGCGTAATTTGGCCCCCAGGCCTTGAGTTTGACATATATGCACTAACACAACTTGATGATGTCATCAAGTTGCGTTTCACCATGTTGATGTTTATTTTCTCAGACCTCCTTTTGGGGGAAACTTTTTTTCTATGATTAATGACAGTAAAATGTTGAAAATGGGTGGAATTCCCCTTTTAAGAATTGAGCGACCTGAAGGAAGAATATACACTATAGACTCATCCCTCTCATCTCCGTCTTTTGTCTGTCTCTCTGTCTCTGTCTCTCCTTCTCTCTCTCTCTCTGGTGAAGGCTATGATAACAGGATCAGTGGTATATACGCAGAGTGCTGGGCCGGAGCCAGCCAGAAGGGATCATAATTCGTACGAGAAGGGGTTGAGTCTCATCCTTCCCAGATTAGCCGCAGCAGCAGCACCTGACGAAGTGGGGATTATAGGAGCGAGCAGCAGCGATATACATACATACATACACACACACAGGCAGGCAGGCGGCGTTAGTCACAAGCTCATCTTTTTACATTCATCGGGTTCTCCAGCGGCAGCAGCGCTACTCTACTCTTCTGCCTTCTCTTTTTTGGTTTGTCTGGGAGATCAGGGCTAGTGCTACATCTCCCCTACCCACCCCATACATACATACATACATCCTCCAACCGCCTCCTCCTCCTCAGTCTCCCTTGTCTTTTCAACTGGGAGTGGAAGAGAGAGAGAGAGAGAGGGGAGGGCGGCTGCATAGATTCCACTGCCATTGTACGTCAATCACTGTGCGTGTGTGTGTGTGTGTGTGCGCGTGCGTGTGCCCGCAGGCTCCTGAGACAGCCCTCCCTGCCTCCAGTGATTAGCTCTGTCAATGCTGGCATCTTGCTTCTTTCTAGAATAGAATACAGTAAAGGGCCTTGAGGAACAGCAGAGAGAGAGGACAGAAGAGGTGGTCTCTGCCGGCCCTGGCGGTCAATGGTTTAACTTGGTGTGTGTGTGTGTGTGTGTGTGTGTGTGTGTGTGTGTGTGTGTGTGTGTGTGTGTGTGTGTGTGTGTGTGTGTGTGTGTGTGTGTGTGTGTGTGTGTGTGTGTGTGTGTGTGTGTGTGTGTGTGCGCACATGTGTGCACATGTGTTTATCATGTTTTTGGGTGTATGTGTAATATATTTATCCAGGGAATGCTGGTCAATAAAGTCCCTCTCTCTCTCTGTCTCTCTCCCTCACTCTCTCCCCTACCTTGCTCTATCCTAGATTTTATTCTCTTGGCTCTCTTACACACACACACACACACACACACACACACACACACACACACACACACACACACACACACACACACACACACACACACACACACACACAAGTCCATTTCTACATTGTCAGAGTTAAATGAACACAGAGGATATATAAATACATGCACACGCAAGAGCATTTGCGCTCCCTCCCTCTCTCTCTCTCACACACACACTTCATGTCATAAGTGGGTGTGCAGCTAGGGTATCTATCGCCTTGAGCTGCAGATGAACATGCAAACACAAACTAGGGGAAGTGACAGTCCTAAATCGGCTTTAGATCACGATGAAAAGGTAATGGATTAGACTGCGTCTTCCAGTCCCGGGGAGATAGGACACAGGCTTGGAGCCCTGCCCGTGCCTCTCGGCCCTTTATGGGAAGGTTGTCTAACTCTCTAATCTTCTACACTGTCAAATACTGAGTTTTTTTTAAGACAGGTCCATTACAAATAATGGACCTGTAAGGGCCTATTTGGTTTGAGTTGCAAATAGATACATACCAAAAAAACAAACAAAAAAAGAGGATTTGACTGTGTATAGCAGTTGTTACAGTACACTACTTCTACCAGTATATATATATATATATATATATATATATATATATTAAGGCATTTTAACGCAATTAACTCATGTGCACACTGACTCAACCCACTGAGCATTTTCTCACTGAAAGAATTGGGTATAGCACGGTTTTACGGAGACATATAGCTGTGTGTCTCCCTGTAACCAGAGCCATAGAGTATAGCTGGGGGATCTACAAGCATTGAGGGCTTGTAGATCAACTATTTTGATAAATATTGTAAAGATAAATGGTTATTTTTTCCCACAGATTCTGTTTCTTTTTTAAATGTTGGAATCCTGTACAGGAAAACATGCATATTTTGGACATAGTTCGATTGGTGATTAATCATGATTAAATTAATTTTGAAGCTGTGATTAATTTGATTAAAATTTTTAATCATTCAACAGCCCTAATATATATATATATATATATATATATATATATATATATATATATATATATATATATATATTTATTTTTTTTTTTTATTTTTTTTTTTTCCTTCAATTTTGTATTCATAATATAAGCTAAATGTTGCACACTACCCCATCTTTAGGTCATCCTCAGGTGTGGAAAATGGAAGCTTGCTTTCATGGCTTGCGATTTATTTTATTTTTTTTTTTTTTTACAGTTGTTATTCATCATTCGTTTATTCCTGTGCATTTTATAGTTTCCGTAAATTTAGAATTTCATTAGGTTTGTTCATTTTGCCACATGCATAATTATGGCTGCCACATATCTCTTTCATGGGAAGCTATAATTTGGTGCAGAGGCATGGATTTTAACATTTTTAATTGTTAAAATTAATTAGGGGGTTAATGTGAGCTAGGTTTCTTATAACGGAGACTAATCTCTCTATAAAATAATTGACCAATTAAACATTCATTAAAGTTTTCTCATTAACCTGTTTTCAATCTTCCCAATGACATGCACAGTTATCACAATTGACAGTTGATTTAAAAGAGAGAAAAACAAAACATTTTGACAATGCTCTTGCGATAGCCTTGGCTATTTAATTTAATCCTTGTCTAGTCATGGTGTTTTGTCCAACCAATTGTTCTCTCTTTTTTTTACCATGATATAGGCTACCAAGGCGCACTTGCTGTTGATTATTGCCAGTTTTGTCAGCTCGTTTTCGACCAAATTAGGCATGTAGCCGTCAGCCAAGAAGAGTGCTTTGTTTTGTCCTTAGACCGCTTCTCTCTGCGGTTTTCCCCTCTCGACTGCAATGTGGGGAAACTCGCAACAAAATCAAATTACATTTTCTATTGAAAATGTTGCTCTTGTTATTCAGATGCCGGTTTGGGGTCTTTTGTATGAATCTAATTATTCGCCACTATCAGAACGGTCCACGGGGTAATTAGTCACTTCTCACCCAAGTCCTCCAAGCATCCTCAGATTCTTATCACTCTAAATTACATTTTAAAGTGATTTTTTTCACCACTTTTTGTTCATGGCTACATTTTATTTATATTTTTGTCATCCTGATTTTGTATTATATTTCCCTGTCTATTTTTATAGATAGATACAATTATTTACAAATAGCCAGTAAGTAGCCACGGAAAAAACTTCTATGTGGTGATAAATGTCGAGTGGCATAACCAGTGTTGTAGTGGGACTTTTAGAAGTGGGGGGGGCTTCTAAAGAGGAATTCCACCCATTTTTATTTATTTTTTTCTGAGAGTGTACAAATGTGAACCAAATGGACCCTAGCGGGTCCATTTGGTTCCATTTGTACACTGTCAGAAAAAAGGAAACTCATTAACATGGTGAAACACATGATGATGTCATCAAGATGTATTTCACCATGCTAATGATTTCTTTCAGACCTCCATTTCTAGGAAACACAGAATGGGGGAACCTTTTTATTTTTACCATGTCCACACAACATCTCTGGTATATTAATGGCAATATTGAAAATCAGTGGAATTCCCCTTTAAGACACGTGCATGCACACTTGCATTTGCATGTGCTATTGCGTGCACCTGCGCAACACACACAGACACGCTATTAAAAAAGTATAGCACATTGAGAAAGATTGTTTACAATGCCTAATTGTATCCATGAAAGTAAATGACAAGACAAAAGAGTCCTACTTTTGCCCCAAAAATATTTTAGATGTGAGAAGTGGGAGGACGCCGTCCCCCTGCGTCCCCCCTCCACTACACCCCTGGGCATAACTGTGGTTGTTCCCAACGTCAGGTCTGTGTCGTCGTGTGACGGAGTAAAGGAAGGTGAATGCAAACGAAGGATGGAGTGTTCAATCACAGCCAGAGGAGGGGATGAATAGGAGGTGTGTGTTGGTTCTATTGTGGGCAGTCGGGATAAACAAGCGAGGTGGGGGTTGTGAGACCATATCTGTAACGTGGCCTAATTGGACATCATCAGTGCCACTCATAAGGCGAATTTGGTAAATTAGAGTGATCACATCATCATGAAATTACTCCCACAATTGTGGAGGCTCATTTTGTTGTAACTGCTAGATCCGTGAGCATGCAGCGATAGCCTGCAACTCCTTTTTTTTTAACAGTAATTGTATTTTATTTTAAGTGACCAAAAACCTTGAATTTTCATTTAATGTAATTAAGGTTTATTGCATTCCTGTTGCATAATTCTCAGATAGCAAAATCCATTGATTCAACGTTGAATTCTGGTTATCTAACCAAAATTCAACGTTGAATCAATGGATTTTGCTATCTGTGTTGACACTTCGTTCTGTCCTACATACATTTTTATTATTAACGTATTCGTATATATGAAATGTTAGGAAGCATGTTATTGCTCAAATCACTGTTCTGCCTGTCTAATAACTTCATGATCATATACTGTAGCACCTGTGGTAACATCTACCACTCAGAATACAAAATCCTATAAACGTTTTAATGTTTTTTACATATAGGCCTAGTTTTTCGTCATCACTAAACCCCTTATGCCTTAACTTCTTTGCCTTTTTAAACTTTTTTTAAAACATTTTTCAATAGTTAAAATGAATGGCCACGCCAGTCTACAAGCTCACAACGTGTCACCAGATTGACACGTTGAACTATTCCACAAGGGTTTTCAAAATAGTAAAAAAGGGATAAGGGATTTGGGATAAGGGGTTTAGCATGTGCTCTGCCACCTGTAGGCAGACCTTTAATCATTTTGCGACTACGACCGCAGTCGCGACCGATTATACAGTATGTGACCTCTGCTGTCTCAACTAACAAATGGAGGACGGTTACATAATAACCTTTAACTCTTTAAACATTTCAACAGGAAATCCTTACAAAATGGGCATGTAATTAATGCAAAAAACCAACAACAACATAAATGTAGCAAATATAGCTGCAGTAGGATTATGTTTCGCTTTGTTTACCAAACTATATTCTGTAGGGATTTAACCCTTCTGGGTATTCTCCCTCATGCAGACAGAGAGTTAAATGAACTCTGAAGACATTTGCCTTGTGCAAATGTTAACTTCTGGAGGGAATGGATGCTCCTCTGTACACAATGGGCTGGGACGGACAGACGACCAGACAGACATACGGACGGGAGGGACAAGAAGACAGACAGGGAGGCAGACAGGCCAGAGAGGAGTCAGACATGAAGCAAATCAGTAGATCGTTGGTTGAAGAGGCTTCCGTGAAGAGAGAGAGAGAGACTGACAGCTGGAGCGGTGATGAGTTGCCCGGTAATTAAGATGGTGTGATAGAAGAAACAGCATTAGCGTGCTCTTTGTCTGCGATTTGGTGATTTCCTTCTCTTTTTTTTTTTTTACGAGGGCGGGATCTGTATAGGTGCCCACAACAACACCCACAACGCCTAAACATCCGTTTATTTGTGTTTTTTCACGGCACGTGTTGATAATATATGATTCCGTTCCGTGGGTTTTGGGAGAGAGGGGGAGAGAGAGGAGAGAGAGGAGAGAAGTGGGCTCAGGGGCGGATCTAGGCATGGGCATGGGCGGGCAATGCCCCCCTAAATACCCAGTCTGCCCCCCCAAACACGATGCCATGCAAAACAACCCAAGATTTTTCAAATTAAAGTGCCGATATTTAAAATCATTTGAAACACTACTACTGCTACTAACTACAGCTGTGTCACCACTAAACCAACCGCATTTCATCATTGAAAACTGAAAACTCTCTGAGTCAGACCTTTAGCTTTATGCATGCTGCGTGTCTGTTGCAACTTCAACAACAACTGATGTTATTATTGATGCTTTACTTGACTAATAAAAGTCCTGTAACCGAAAATGGTATGGGTGCGGCTTCGCGCCACGCTCCACCCCCATACCATTTTCTCTTGCCCCTCCAACATGGGACATGTTACATCCGCCCCTGACTGGGCTAGGAGGGAGGGAGGGAGGGTGGGTTCTAATCAGTGTCACTGTCGCTCTGTTGTCATCCGTTTCCCAGACAGACACAAAGTGGCATTTCCTGACTGCTCCGCCGTCCCCATCCGAGTTATCTGACACCCCCACCCACCCCCCTAAAATACGAACCAATATGGGAATCAGGGGTATAGCGAGTGGCGGAGCCGGGGCTGGCCGGCCCCGGCAAACCATCGCGGGGCCTTATATGTATCCCAAGGAAGGAGATGTGGCTTTCTTATCAGATTAGGGGGCTAAAGGAAGTTTATTTTATGGAGTAAATCTGGATAGAGGGGGGATAAAGAAATGACACATCCCTCGCGGACACAAAAGGGGCGAAGGAGATTAGTCCTCCAGCAGCATATATGGCTTTAGTTCAACCTGACAGGCAGCGGATTTAAAGGTCATGAAATAATAATCCCCCTTTTCTTCCTGCTTTTTAATCCTGCGAGGGTGTGTTTTTCACTATGGGAACGTATGGAGGGGGGGGGGACTGTCGCCGCACGGCGCGGCAGGGGGCGACGCTCATTTAATGTTGTCACTTCACTACTGTAATTCGAGATAGGCATCCGACGCTTATTGAAATTAATTAGCCTAATTATGATTGATGAGGGCTTTTCGTGCGTATATGTGTGCGTTTGCTTATGAATGTCAATACGAACGCACACGTCTCTGGCATGCCCAGAGTTAACCCTGCAAGAACATTATCCTGGGATCAATTTTATTTCATTTGTAACGCACGTCAATCCATTATTCCATTTCTTCCTTGACTTTAGTAGTCGGTCTCTTTAGTTGGTGCGTGCGTGTGTGTGTGTGTGTGTTTTCTGTTCCTGCCAGAGGTCATTTCAATCTCCGGGTTCCCCGTTTCTCTCGTCCTCGGCGTGCTATATAGGTTAAAGGCTAAAGGGACCTTTGCCAAAAAAATCTCCCCTGTCACTTGTTATACCCCATTTTTCCACACCATCAGACCTGAAAAACAGGGCTAGCCTATACTGTACCAACAACAATGCATATATTGTACCAGCCAGCCCCAAAAAACATTCAAAGGAAGGGCTAGAGAGAGAGAAAATACAACGTTGTGCAAATACAACATGCCTAATACATCACTAGTAGGTTACTGGCGCCATATTGGAGTTGTCTAGCCTACATATTAGATGGTCCTATAGAGCTCCGAGCTCCGGAAGAGTATTCCCCGTTCACTTTTCTTAGTATTTTGAGTATTTGTATAAAGACGTTTACACCGCGAACAAGGCCAACTCTGGTCATGAAATCATGTAACACAAAACATTCGCCGGGCTCAGGAAAGGTGGTGCTAATTTGTGAGTGGAGGTGAAGTGGAGATAGATTCTGTTTTTAAACAAATCTGTTTACAAACACAGGGTTTGTGCATAACTAAAGTCCTCTATTACCTTTAAGGGACACACACACAAGAGCTTTCTTTATGTTTGAATGTCACAACTGTAATAATAACAGGTTGCTGTTCATCACACTTCTTTAGGTCAAAGTAAAGTCCCATTACCTCCCTCTCCCTTCACCAACGTAATGCTGTTGAAACAAAATAAGTGGTAATATTAGTAGAAGTAACTGTAATATTACTGTAGGTTGTAGGACATAATCTTGTAATAATAATCTTACTTGTTACAGAGGAAAGTAATAATATTACTAGTTACTACTTACACCCATCTCTTCTTGTGACAAATCATGGCAACAAACACAATTGAGCAAATAGATGGAAAAAAAAAAAATATATATATATATATATTTGGTCGGTGCAAAGTATTGTGTTTATGGTCAACATTTGTCATGACGCTTAAAAGGTATTTAACTAAATACTTTCTGAAAAGTCAAAATGAATTGGGGAATTTACTTCCGGAACAGGATTGGGGGGGCGGAGCTGTGGTATGCTCTATAGTATCAAGTTGGTGTTTAGCTCAGAATGCTATTGTGCTCTTTCAGCAGTATATTTTTTTTCCAAAATGGGAAGGGGAGGAGGAGGGGGGGGGGGTGTAGAGAGAGAGAGAGAGAGAGAGAGAGAGAGAGAGAGAGAGAGAGAGAGAGAGAGAGAGAGAGAGAGAGAGAGAGAGAGAGACAGAGAGAGACAGAGAGAGACAGAGAGAGACAGAGAGAGACAGAGAGAGACAGAGAAGAGACTGACAGAGAAGGAGTGAGGGTTTTTCAGGGGGAGCGAAGGGAGCGGGTGGCTGGGAGGAGGAGTAACATCAGGCTAGAGATCTGCAGTAGCTGTATATTTCCCATCGTCTAGTTAAGGCTGCGAGCCAGAGGCCAGGAAACTTAATTATAGCATAAGTGGATAGAAACTGCAGAATAATAAAGAGAAACATGCAGACAGATTGGGATGGCAAGGACAGCTTTAATACTATCTTTCCCTGTCTGCCATAGCATCCCTCCCACAATACAGAGCCAGGAGCCTGCAATCACACCGGCATGCCCGGCTCTGACAATAGCGCTAATGCATATCAAAATTACATACTCCACAAAAAAAAGCCACGGCTCGTCGCATGACCGCTATTACATTCCAATTTTTGGCGCGTTCCAAGAAATTGCACCGCGCCGTGCCGCGTAATGTAATGTAATGGTGATATGAGAGGAACTTATTTTCCCTGTTTGCCGCGCCGCCTACAGGAAGTCAAGGTGTCAGATAAGGGTGCTTCACCTGTGGGTACCGCCGAACCATGAGGCGCAGAGACAAGAGTTATTAAACCCTATCTAGCATGATAGACGCACAGAATAAATCAGCTGTTATTTAATTAATATAATACCCCGATGCAAATTATTCCGTCTACAGTTGGATTTCATAATATCAGTCTTTTTTTAAACCCCGAACAGAATGACGTCGTGGTGGGGGGTTTGGAGGGGGGTCTCGTAAATTCTGTGATTTGGATCCGGCCCCCCTGTGTGTGTATGTGCGCCCAAACCCTGGCAGGGACTTTGCAGCCCCAACACACACTACCCGGAGTAACGGAAGGTAATGCTCCCGCAATCTATTTGCACTGTATAAGATTTGCATATCTCGCGCTCATAAAGCAGGGCTTTAATTTCCTCCTGGTGGAGAGATAAACATCACCTTGTTGGGCCAGATGGGAGAAGGCATGGCGGGTCAATGAAGGGGAAGCAGCACAATGCCATTGGTTCAGACCACACCTCCCCCACGAATAGAAAAGAAGTAATAAAATTTGCACGATTTCCATACGCTGGCCAATTTTATTATAATTTTCTTTTAATATAAATTAGGATCAGATTTGATTTAGATATTGTGAAATTCTCAGAGGCAGAGGGGAGAAGAGGACTTGCCACGAGGCGAATGCAGTCAGAATGAGAATATATTTCTACGGTAATTCTTTCAGCATTTAGACGGCACACGGGATGTCAAAAACATAGTTAAGATGAATGCTGTACAATGTACATATTGTGTGAGAAATCAAATGTGTGGGTGCACCATGCATGCGTAACTGAAAATATTGTTTGCTTGATGTATTGTTTTTACTGTCAGACGGCTGTCAGACAGTCAAGTATTCACAATAACGCCAAGAAGGCTGTATAGCCTGCTTAAATCTCTGCTTTGATTCAAGAGAAAGAAAGAGAGAGACAACATTGCCTAACTTAAGTTAACTCTCTCAGTGCCAGCCCTTTTTCATATTTTTGGAGCTCGCCAGTGCCAGCGATTTTCATCTAAAAGTCATATTTCATATTTCGGTCCATGTTTCCCGACGGACAAGTTAGTGGACGGACACACACTTTTGGTTCCGGGTTAGGCCATCCCTTGTTATGCTCTAGCAATGGTCGCTGCGGTCGCTGCTAGCTGCTGTTAGCATGGGGATCGTATTGAACCGGCGCCGGTAAGTTACGTCACGTACAGTAGCGTTAACGTCAGCGGCATCAGTTGTTACTGTAAATCATAATGATAACGGATGACGTAGATTCATTTCAACGGCATGAAAACTGTTTTAAGAACAATATGAGAGCGTTCACGGCCGTATCCATTGCGAGGCGACACTCCCAAACACATGCACAAGTACAACGCCTTAACCTTTAATGTTTCGATGAGATGTTGCTTCTGATCACCCCCAGGGTTGGGGGGGGGGGGCAAATAGGGCAATTTACTGTATATTTTAGCCTGGCCAGTTTGTAATTCCTGCATACGCCTCTGACATAAGAGAGAAAGAAAGTGTGCATGTGCGCCCATGCTTTAAAAGACCAGTGAATTAAAAGACACGTTTTTCAGACCACATCCGTGGTCATTATACGGCCACTCAGAGTAAAGCAGAAGTTTGAGATCTCCTGTACATCTCCATCTGAGACATAAATCTATTTCTCAGGAGAAAACAATGAGAGACATAGCTATGAGATACAACAACTGAGCAATATTTAATCCATAGATGAGATTGCAAAAAGGAGATATGAGCTTGTGGCTCCTGTTTCTCATCGATTTCTCCTGAGAAATAGACATATCTCGAACTTGGATTATGCTTTTTTATGGGCATGTGCAACAATGCAGGCCAAAAAATGTGAAAATTATATCATTAAAGGTCCCTAAAAATCAATTTTAATTACTTCCTTAAAATGGAAATGTGATTGTGTGATGACGTATCAAGGCACACATCAATAAAAGCCAATAAGAAAGCTGACCTGTTTTTAATCCATTTCTGAATTGTCCTCCACAAACACAGGTGGCTTGATTACAGTCAGAAATACTCCCATTCTGGCATCCAGACATTGTTTTACTCGGTTTAAACGGAATCATCATGTTAGAATATATATCAAACACATTATATGGTAGAAACAAGTCACATAGCAGCAGTGACAGAGCTGAGCAACGATTGTAAACAAACAGTGTATGCGTCGCATGTAGTATAGCTCAGCGTAGAGCCCTATCTCTTTTTTGCCATCCCATTGTCTGAAAATGTGCTGGCCGTGATGGGTTCAGAAACCCTCTGTTCCAGATAATCGGTTGGAAACCATAATTTAATAATTCCACCTTTTAATAACTGTTTTGGGGCTTTTGTTCCTTTAGTTATGGGACAGACTTACATGGAGTTCGGAGAGGGAGATGTATGGGCAGTGACACGCAGGAAGAGGTTGGTCGAACCCACAACTCAGTGTCAGGCTTAGATTAGTAGCCTTAGCCAGGTGGACAGCCAGGTGTCCTAGTGGACGTCTACACCAGCTGTCTGGCCCTTCGCAATTACATTTCGATATAGTTAATTTATTCACACGATATATATCATCTTTGTATACGTTGAACTGGCTATACTGTCTCTATTGAATTTAATTAACATTCTCACGAGTGCCCGATACTATTTCCTGCTACTGTTGGCACATTGTTTCCGATCAAACCCGGGCGAGAGGTGCCACGCTGTATGAATTAGAGTGTCTACTAAGCACCTTTCTTATGACAATATTGGACACAATAGAAATGATTAATTAGCCACGGAAAAGATGTAATTTAATCAATGTCTGAGTTTAGAATTGAGTTCACGTATAGGGGAGTTGGAAGTACGCCGTTGGACAGAGTGAACTTTTCGTTATAACTCGACTTTGACCCGCCAGGCGAGGCCGCTCGCCGACGCCGTGGTGCATTCTGGGAACTGCTGCGACGTTCTTTTTTTGCGCTTGGTATCGGAGGGACGAGATGGGGGACATGGTGAAAATAGTTTCTGAATAATGATCTTGCTCACACGGGGAAGCTTGTACAATCCTCTCGTTTATTGGGGATGTGAATACATTGTAATTAAAAAGGCTTCTACCGGGGACATCTGCCGTCGCCTTGAGGAAGCGGCGGTGGTGTACGGCGGTGGCTGGAGGCGGTTTACGGCGGAGTCGAGTGGTTTTTGTGCGAGGTGCGATGGGGGAGGTTATCGTAAATATCTAGAGCAGGGGTGCCAACACTTTTTTGACTTGAGAGCTACTTTCAAAATGACCGGCTCAACAAGATCTCCGCATCATTTCAAGGCACCCAAGAAAGTTTGACTTTGAAATAGTGGTGAAGGTGTTACTGTTATAGTGTTTAAGAATAATGCACTTATAATGAAAAATGGAGGGGGAGAATTGGAAGGTTTTCTTGTATATGCTACTACTGACATTTGAAAACAGTATTTGGGGTTTGACTTGATAGTTTGTGATGTTGAATTTAGTCTCTTGCACCCAAAACTAAGAACTTTCACGTTTTTGTCCACAATTGGGAGAAATAACTAACTAATATTTCTTTTTTTAATTGTGTGGACTCTTGAAATTACATAATTCAGATGTTTAAATATAAGTTAACTCTTGAGAGCGGTAAAATGAAACCAAATGGACCCATAAGGGTCCATAGTTGGTTCCGTTTGTACACTCTCAGAAAAAAATCTTTAAAATGGGTAGAATTCTCCTTTAACTGTCTCTCCCTCCGTAAACAAACATTGAAAATGGCTTAAATCCAAGCTAATTTGTGAGCTCTGTTATGATGTGTAAGATCTGTTATGTTAACTATGTTTGCGTGTCACTCTGGTAAATAAGACGGCATTCATTTACACAAAAATAACAGAACACAGCAAAGTTGAAATATGACGATACAGGCTTTATGCCTGACGGCAGCCATATGCAAATTGACAGCCCCTTGTAACGGAGCCGACTAATAGTGCAGACAAGAGTAATTAATTAGCACGGAAGGAAGCATGCACACACATACACATGTGCTGCGCACACACACAAATACCGTAAGTGCAAATACTCTGATGGCTGAAGTTCAACAAAATCGTGGAGGAGAGGACACAACGTGGGCAGATAGGGAGAGGAAGAGAAGAAGAAAAGACAGCGGGGAAATCTGCATCACGGTGTTAATTTAATCAGACTTCTGTAATGCAGCTCCGAGCAGCTCGCGGCTTCCCTCCCATACCCTCAGGAGGAGATGAAGGGAAGCTTTTAGCCTCTTAAAAGACGAGGGTTAAGGAACTGAGAGATTAAGAGAGAGAAAGAGAGAGGAAGGGAGAGAGAGAGAGAGAGTGAGAGAGAGAGAGAGAAGAGAGGGCCGGGGGATTATGTCATCTGGAATTGATGTGCTTTCTTAATGTATCTTTAAACGTGAGCGGTTTTGGTGTCTACTTTTATATAACGTGTCTCTTCATTCGCGGCTGGGTCAGCATACATATTAACCCGGAAACGTGTGTACTTGCAAGTACACGCACACACGCACGCACATGGTTATTATCAGCGTCTGTGTCACTTTGATATACTGTGTGACACACGTGTGTAATACTGTGTATGTGGGTCTGTGAGTGTGTCAATATATATATCTATAGTGCAAAGATCCTTCCCTTTCAAAGCAAGTCCATTCCAGCTCTCCGTGCACTGTGATGCACTGTACTGATCTCCATATCAAAGGAGAGATCCTTTATCAAATGATCATAGAGAGTGCAGGGGACAAAATGTGTCTCTATATTCCATCTTTGGCTCCAGAAAGAGAAAATGTGCCCATGTATGCATGATCCATCCGCTCCCATCTTGGACTGTCTTCCTCCAAGTAAAGGATTTTAATAATGAATTGACTGATCTCATGTTAAACGCTCTCAGTTCCCAATTCGCCCGCTTGTCTCAACCCAATGACACGAGCAAGTATGTGTAGGAGTTCTAAAGATCTTATCCCTAAGCGTGTGCTATGGGGTTAAGTGTCCAATAAGATGTGTGTGCACGTGTGTACACACGCTGTACGTTCATGCGCCATTGCATCACACGTGTGTTTGTGTGCGCGCGTGTTTCGTGCGCATGTCTGACTCTCGAGTGTGTGCAACCATTCGATTAGATCCACAGCTATCACTAACAGGATTAGCTGAGTGGACAGCCAGAAGTCTATCATTGCTTATTGATTTCCCCCCCTGATTCCCATCAGCCCATCAGGGCAGGACATTCTGTGACCGTCCCCCAGCCCCCCACCCCCACCCCTGCCCTGGGGGAATGGCAGCTCAGGGCTCCTGGCGAAAGCATTGTGCGAGATCAGTGGTTCGTCAAGACAGACACCCATCTTTCTGTGTCAGGGCGAAGTCAAATAAGTCAAAGCTATCAGTGGCAACAGATGCTACCGGCACTTCCGCCGAAAAAAAAAAATACACATCAACTCCATCTCGAGTCAAACGGTTTGCAAGGATCAATCTAATCGATGGATCTCTGAGCCAACCTGAGCGAGAGAAAGCGCATCACGTCCATGAGTTGTCTTTCCGCCTGACCATGCGGAAGATTTCCACATTCCATTTTGGAATGTCTCCGGTAGGAAGCATCAGTGTTTCCCACTTTTCTTACAGGGATGGCACCTGCCTTTGTCATCCCTGTAATTCAATTCAATTTTCAATTCCATGTGTCAAATCACAACAAGTTGTGTCAAGAAACAAATACTGTACATATAGAGAAGACAACCAATAAAGATCTACCCAAAGCATGCAGAATTGCGATGGTGGTAACGAAAAACTCTCCCTTAGGAAGAAACGTCAGGCATAACCCAAATCTAGGGTGGGCGGCCATCTGCCTCGACCATGCCGGGGGAGAGGAAAGAGGGGTGGGGGAATGAATGTTGCATGATATGGTACAGCAACGTTTATTAAGATATAGCCTTGTGGTATAGTAATAACCTTCACACTTCATGTGTGTAAACCGGGTCCATGGTCATCGTTAGATGGGTTTTCCCTCAGAAGGCCTGGTCCAAAGACGCCCAGCCGCCTGTTAAGGGTCCACAGTTTGCCGCCCCCATATTGTCTCTTTAACATGCACGGCAACTAGTGAAGCACCATGCAATGTATCAGCAAATATCGGATATTTGCTGTTGTGTTGGTACGTTGGTTAAATCGTCATTTTAAACATCGGTATCGGCCAAGAATTTCCATATCGGTGCATCCCTACTAGCTGCAACGCACTTTCAATCACATATGAAAGTAAATGTGAGGTTCCAGTGTGTCTGTGCGCGTCTGTGCGCATATGCGGTGGACAGATTGACACAAAAATAACATGTGAACTCGCCTGAGTCAAAGGTGTTACCGTTGCAGCAATGATGATGGCTCTGTTTCTCCAAGAGGCTGCTTACACAAAATTGAAGCTCCGCTCATGATTGTTGATTATAGCCATTTTCCCTCTGTCTGTCCGTCTGTCTCTTTCTCTCTCTTTCTCTCTCCCTCTGCACAATTCATGACCACCATTACGTCCATCAAGGGTGAGAGAGAGATGATAAAGCGATGAGAGAGAGAGAGCGGGGGCGGATGTAACATGTCCCATTGGGGGGGGGGGGGAGGGCAAGAGAACATGTTGGAGGGGCAAGAGAAAATGGTATGGGGGCGACTTCGCGCCACCGCCCGTGGCGCTTCGCGCCACAGGCAATGAAGTCGCACCCATACCATTTTCAGTTACAGGGTTTTTATTAGTCAAGTAAAGCATCAAAAATAGCACCAGTTGTTGTTGAAGTTGCAACAGACACGCAGCATGCATAAAGCTAAAGGTCTGACTCAGAGATTTTTCTGTTTTCAATGATGAAATGCTGTTGGTTTAGCGGTGCCAAAATTGTAGTAGCAGTAGTAGTGTTTCAAATCATTTTAAAATACAAGCACTTTAATTTGAAATATCTTGGGTTGTTTTGCATGGCTGTTTGGTTGTTGTTTGGATGTTTTGGGGGGCAGACTGGGTATTTAGGGGGCCATTGCCCCCCCATGCCCATGCCTAGATCCGCCCCTGAGAGTGGGAGCGTGGTGAGAAGGGCAAGGACAGACCGTGTTGTGCCGTCTGCGCGGAGAAGAAAGAGATGGAGAGATACCAAAGAAGGGAAAAGGCATTAATCCGGAGAGGAGATGACAGGGGTTCACCCTCCATGACTCAGGTGTCAGGAGAGGGCTGAAAAGAGGGCGACACAAATTTGTGAAATTAATAATAGCGTTTGTCAAGGGGGGGTTGTGGGGGGGGGCATACACGAAGAGGTTTAAAAGTGTTCCTCTGGATGCAGCTGTGACAAGACTAGAAGAATTAGTCCAATTAAAAGTGGTAATTGCTTTGCTAATTTCTGCTGTTAATTCCTCTCCGAGCATACGGAAGGGGTGATGGCATAATAGGCGAAACGTTAACCCTTCATTGTCTGGCGCTGCTTCGCCGCTCACCTCTTCCGTCCTGGCGTCTGCACTCTTTCTTTCTCTCTTTGTGTTTTATAATAGCTCATCTTTTACGCGGCTGAAGTGACAGATATATCGCCGCATAACACACCGGGGGAAGCATATTTCCAGAAGTTGGTTGTTGGCAGAGCGGTACATGACGGCTTACGGTAGTATTTCCCAAATATTCCCAAGTTATTTGTGGTTTGGTGTTTTGAATCCATTAGTTCTTCTTCTTTCTTCTTATTTTTTTATTATTATTATTTTTGTTTACTGTTTTTCTTCACAATGTGTTTTGCCAATTTGTCTCAAACATTGAATTCACAAATGGGTCACTAGTGCAGCTACTAATTAATAGAGGCAGGAAGATTCACTTACCTCACGATATACGATATCGATAGGCTGGCGGATCGATTTACTGTATATTGCGATTCTGAATTCTGGTTCGATTCGATTACCCCCCCACAAATGACTTAGCTTTTATTATATTAGAACATTTTAAAACAATTCTAAACAATATGGAACATAGAAACTTCAATTATGCTAGAACATTTTAAAGCAATTCTAAGCAATATAGAGTAGACCATGAAAACTTCAATCATACACTTCAATGAAGCCAGAAGACCTCATTCAGTCTGTACTAACTAACCTTCAGCAGGGTCTAGAGACAATCCCATATGACACTGAAGAGTTTCATAGCGAGAGAATAACTGGGCGTTAGAATTATGTGTATTTATTTTTTGTAAGGACAACTTTGCTACATATGTGCACTTTGCTATACATTTCAAATAGAAATATTGAATGATTGGGAGTCCAGGAAGGGACTCTTGGGTCTCAAATGTTCAAAATACAGTGAACACAGCCGACTCGACGTTTATAACCACAGCAAACCTTGCTGTACTATACCATTCGAATGCATGGGGTAGAATGCGTGCAGCGGCGCAGCCGATTTTGTCCCAAATGAAATGCAACAAAACGGCGATCGGCAAATGATGCGTTTGGATCAAAAGATGGATTAAAGAATGGAATCAATTAATCTATTGTCTATCAAAGCCTGGATAGCTATACATGGGGCCTGGCCAGCAACTCTATATCTGACCTCAAACCATTAGATCTCCATATGGTGCTGTCCTGTTCTGGCATTCCATATGTTAGTCCTCCATATGTTAGAAGGATTAACACTCAGATGCACTATAAACAAAGTTTATAGTGCATCTAAGTTCTCAGCAGACCCGGTCGTACCTGCACGGACCCTGACTGCTGGGATGACATATCTTGACAAACATTCATTGCATCTACTTCTGCTTAGAATGCACAATGCACCCACTCAACGTTTATTTTATTTTATTATTATTAGTCACATGTTATTGCCAGGCACTAATGAAACATCCTGGGGACGTTTGTACAAACGAGAAAAAGGAAGAATGCAGCAGTGAATGTCTGGTATTCTCGAACAGCTTTTGTCATGTATGGCATAAACCTTCTTATCGGCTGCATGGCAGCGAATCATGTCTGTGGCCTTGTGGTAGACCAAAAGCCTATACCACTAGACCTGGGCCTGGGCTTACCAAATAATTACCCATATAATTTAAGCCAGCCATCAAGAGCTTCAGAAGATTTCTGGACTTCTTCTATTGCGGGTTTTAATTATTATGGGTAATTATTTGATAAGCTAAATAATAGGCTTTTGGCCTACCACAAGGCCCCAGACCTGATTTTCTGCCACGCAGCCAAGACTTATGCCAAACCTGGCTATGCCAAACCTGACCAGAGCTGTCCAAGAATACCAGCCAATGGCAACTCCTTTATATGTGAATTTACCTACCTGCAGTCTTCTGAAATGTTTGGCCAGTTCTGAAAGAAAGAAAAAAGATTTTTTTTATTGATATGCTGAAGAACCAAGATGTGCAAGCATAGTCAAAATGCCTAGACACTGATGTGTGTCTTGACATGTCTTGACGTGCATTTAAAAGGCATTCAGGGTTGGGAGTCGAACCCACAGACACGGTCAGTGCTGGCTCACCAGCCAGGGTGACTGGACCGCTGAGCCACCACGGACCAGGCCAGTCCAAATGAGATTTAAAGGCATGATCAGTCCTGCACGACTTAATGACGAACAGCGTATTATTCCAGCATCTTTTTTTCTGGTATAATGGCGCTTGGCCGCTTTTGTATGCAGGTTGCTGAGCCCAAATTTTCCTTACATAGCCGTCATGGTTATAGTAACAAGTAAATAACTAAACACTTGTCAAACAATCATTCTGGGAACCCACAGACTCAAGCCCCCCTTGCAAACGTTTCCCCCCACCCCCACCCCCAGTCCCACTGGTGTATAGAGCAGGCAGTCCATTGAATTCCCATCCGTCATGGTTAGTTACACGCTTGTCAGCTGCTCTCACTCTGCCCAGCAGTGTAGCCCTCACCCCTGACCTGGAAGCATTATATCTAAATCACATTACATGCCCCTGTGTTCCTTTGCTTACTCTTTTTTGAAGTCACCGGAGTGAGACATCTGTCCGGCCCTGTTTGAGTTAACTCCCCCACTCAGCCGTCACGTCCTAATTAGCTGATCTGATTTTCGGTGTGTGTGTGTGTGTGTGTGTGTGTCACTTGTCTGTGTGTGGGTGTGTGTGCGTGGTGTGCGTGTATACAGTATGTTTGTTTGGTCTGGACGATACTATAGCCAGCGTTTTGTGTGGGTGAACGCCGGGCAGGGTGATTGACAGGCTGATGGAAAGATAATACGCAGAGTACTACGACAACAACGACAAAAAAAGGGAGAGAGAGAAAAAAAAAGCGAGCACGGAACCTGGAATTCATTCAATGTGACGATAATGAATCTGCGAGAGAAAGCGTTTGTTCATTAGCCACCGAGTGCTGTGTGACACGGCCTTCTGAGGCTTTGTCAGGCGCAGATGTCCCTCAGCTGAAGGAGCTAGCAACATCGGAGTCCTTCCTGGGCTAATAAGGATGTAATTAGCGTACCGGCAAGAGAGATGTATGGCCTTGTACCTAACCTCTCCATTTGGGAGAAAAAAAAGGAGAGGAAAAAAAAGAAAAACCCTCTAAATGTAAACAGTTCTGTGCTCAACTCAAATCAAGGCTGTTCTAGTTCCACTCCAAGCCCTTACACCGGTTATTTTCTTTCTTGCTGTGGGTGCGTGTGTGTGTGTTGTGTGTGTGTGTGTGTGTGTGTGTGTGTGTGTGTGTGTGTGTGTGTGTGTGTGTGTGTGTGTGTGTGTGTGTGTGTGTGTGTGTGTGTGTGTATGTGTGTGTGTGTGTGTGTGTGCGTGTCTCACGTCCTTGTGTGTGTACGTTTGTATCTGTGCGCGTGTCTGTGTTGTGGAGCAAACTGCATGAGATCAAACACATCACTATTAGCCATATCCATTTGTGCCCTTTACACAATGTCCCTGGAATTTAATGCAATAGAACGCCGTTCCCTGTTTTTTCTTTTTTTTTGCCTGTGAGAAAGGAGGGAAATCGGTTTCAGTACTGTTATATGTCCTTGTCGGTTTCTGTTATTTAATTAATGTCCTTTGACATAGTTGTGACCAACCCGACAGGAAGGTGGAATCAATATAAATCTTCAGCAAAGCGTGTGTGTGTGTGTGCCTGCCTGTGTGTGTGCCTGTATGCTTACTGCTGTTGTTCACCTGTCTATACAACCCCGGCAGAAGTTTCTTTGCCTTCGCATGAGTCTGTCAGAGTTTAGCAGAGTGGGAGAAGGAGGAGAAGGAGGTGCTGTAGGAGACGCTAATGCTCCTCCAGCACGCGGGAGGGAGGCCAAGGACCTGAACCCAGCGCTACAAACACGCTGCCGAAGAATGGACTCTGTTTTTGTCTGCTGGAAAACTAATTAGCCTGTTGGTACTCGACCCCTACCTTCCCCCTCTCCACACTAATTCTGCGTATTGCCGGATTTTTTTTTTTGTGGTATACTACTGTATTACACTGATTTTAACAGAGCGATCACGGAACATTTTCTAGCTGCCATGCGAGGGCACTTCCCATGAACTACAAATGGGTGCGGGCTTTAGTCTCTGACATACCTTCGGTGTGTCGGATAAAGCGTCTGCACCACATTCCACTCTGAAACATGCGCTATAGACCGCTGTTTGTTGACTTTATCCTCATGGTTGACGGTTGAACTTTTTTTCTGTAGCCAGGGACTGTACTCTCTCGGGAATGCCTAGAACGGTGGTAAAACCAAAGGGATGATCACAGATTTTTGTACACACCGACAATTTGACCCTCAAACTGTGCTAAAACATGGAAGTAATTGACAATATATAAAATCACAACATCAGCTTTGATGAGGCAGTATTGCTTTGTTTTCAAAAGATACGTTTTTATAAATTTCCTGAAAAATGTATATCATTTCCTGATGGAAAAAAGGGGGGAAAAACATTTTGGAGTTAGGTGGTCTGTTGATCTGGCCTCCTCAAGGCCTGACCACTGAAGACAAGCTCCTATATGGCCACTGGCCAGTACAGAATTCATTCCAAAGCTGCAGCGGTGCCTCAGCGGTCACCTGCACCCTTTAGGGTCTGGTCACTTCTCTACCTGCAGGCTGTGGACACACTTTACTTGAACTGGAAAAAAAAGGTTTGCACTTATTGACTGGTCAATGGGACGTGAAGCTCGGCTCAGCTTGCCACCAGCCCTAAAACCAGGGGCGGATCTAGGCATGGGCATGGGGGGGGCAATGAAGCCGCCCCCATACCATTTTCGTCTGCCCCCCAAGTTGGGAAATGTTACATCCGGCGTTTTGATTGTCTTAAGTATCAGTATCAGGCATCTTCAGTCAAAACTTGGAGGTGTGTTTGTGACAACTTCAGCGATGTTCAAGACTGGGCCAGATCACAGCCCATATGGGGATGATCTTTACGTCATTTCCAAGACGTCTTCACAAATTGATATAGTAAAACTATAGGCTATTCTGGTGCAGATCTGACTAGTTATGATTAATTTAAGTTACTCTGACCTCTATCTGAATCTCTCTGATTCATCCAGGGATGTCCGTTTTTAATGGTCAGGATTTGTGTTGGTTCAAATCAGGTGATGTTCTGGGACAGATTTTACTAGTCTTGGATTGCCTTGAACCGGCCACAACCAAGACGTCATTAATTCACCACAGTCCTGACCGTGTTTACTGGATATGCATACTATGCTGAGAAATACAGTATATCTCCCCCTTCTCACAATGGCCTGTTATAGCGCCAACAACAGGTGGATTTTTGCAAAACACATTTTGGGACAAGATGCCTGCCTCAAATCATCCAATTGCTATCAAATACATACAAAGAAATGGCACCAAGCCTCCGCAGTGCAGAGGACTGTGCTCTGCCAATGGACTGCATGCCAGGGGCGGATCTAGGCATGGGCATGGGGGGGCAATGCCCCCCTAAATACCCAGTCTGCCTCCCCAAACACGATGGCATGCAAAACAACCCAAGATATTTCAAATTAAAGTGCTTGTATTTAAAATGATTTGAAACACTACTACTGCTACTAACTAAACTACAGCTGTGTCACCACTAAACCAACAGCATTTCATCATTGAAAACAGAAAACTCTCTGAGTCAGACCTTTAGCTTTATGCATGCTGCGTGTCTGTTGCAACTTCAACAACAACTGCATGTTATTATTGATGCTTTACTTGACTAATAAAAGTCCTGTAACCGAAAATGGTATGGGTGCAGCGAAGCGACACGGGCAATGAAGCCGACCCCCCCCCCCCCCCATACTGTGGCATTTTCCCTTCAGGCTATACAGTACCTGAACAACATGACCCAACTGCCAGGTGCAAATACTCAATTACCAATTATGTAGTAAACGCACCAATGATATATTTGTAAATTTTTCGTTTGTATCTACTGTAGCTCAGAGTTGCTATAGTCCAACACAGTAAAATCTGTTCTTCCATTTATATTCTGTATATTCTATATTCCAGCAGCATACACATCAGTATCCCAGAGAAGATCCTCAGTAGAAATATTTTGACATATACAATTCCACCATAGTAACAATCATCACATTTGGGTTATGTGTTATGCTATTGTGGTATTTAAATACATGAACTGACCTACTATAATGTACTTTTAGGTTTAAGCAAAATCAAATTGACATGTGAAAATGAAGAATTTTAGAAGTTTTGGGATGTATGATTAATGTTAAAAGTAGATACAATTGATGTAAATGAACATAATACCTATACACCTTTACCCCTTATTTATTTATTTATTTATTTATTTATTTATTTATTTATTTATTTATTTATTTATTTATTTATTTATTTATTTATTTATTTATTTATTTATTTATTTATTTATTATTTTGCCTATAATGACACCTCCAAAGCCAAGGTGAAAGTGATTCACTAGCATAATCACTTTTGTTTTTTGTATATTTGTCTGTACTTGTTTCATCTCCTGGGGGGTTCGTCAGACAAATCCAATGCAGGGGTGCACACACCTGTGTTGATGAAGTCTTTCTGACCACGGCCAGAGCCTTTCAGAGGGGGAGTTCAGATATTCCTGTTCACTCATATGTCCCCGGGCATTCACGCTGCTAGAGGAGTTTGGAGGAGCCAAATGCTGACTCTTCAAACTGGAAGTTGATAAGGGACCAGCAGGCAAGGCACGAAAAACAGCATGTATTAATGGCTATGACCTCGTAACAGATTTACAAAAGATATAGAATTATGTTGACACATTGAAAGAATACCAGTGTCTCCAATACTAGTGTCTCCAATAGCACCCCATTCACAAACTGTTAAGAACTGTCATTATCGTGACACGGGGCGTCTCACGAGACTGTAGCTGCGAAGTGGGAGTAGCAGTCATAGACCAAATATACTATAGACATGACACCGAAAGTTTCCCTCTCATCCACTTGCATTAAGTTGCTCACCCAGCGCATGAGGCGATTTCACTCGTCTTTGAGGGGAAAAAACAGAGTGCATTCTAGGAAAATGGGCCAAGAACATAAACGCGAGGCACGCACGCACGCAGAGCGCTGCAGATTTCTGGAGGGGGCGGAGCCTATTGCACGTTCATGTTTCTGGCCCACTGCTTCTCAAACTGCATTCTCAACTTTGGCCACTATGTTCATTCTGCCTCAAGGTTTCCTCAGGGTGTCGTGTCTATTGTATAGGTCTATGGTCGCAGTAGTATGCAGAAATGCATTGGACTCAGGCATCAGTCCAGCTTTAATGACTTTAAAACATTTCATTCTAACTGTTCTTTAATAATAGTACAACATAAACATCACAGAAACTTGTTGTGACTGAATAATGCTTTTAAACAGTTGTCGTTTTGCATACGTACCTAAAATAGCTCTTATTCGGGCCGTTCTCGTTGATGACAATGTATTTCTATTTCCAACTGCAGTTAGGTCACATAGTAACTATGCTTCTGTTGTTCATGTGACGAACCACGTGACCGGGCTGCTCCGCTCTGGTTCCGGATCCATGAATGTCAGAACTCTCCCTTTGAAAGGCTCTGACCACTACACAAGTGCTGAATTCTGTCTCTATACACTATACACCATCTACAGTATCTACTATCTTTGTTCAGCAATTCACTACTTTGACAAGGATATGAGGCCAAAAGCTCTGTTGTAGCCAGATGTAAACATGTATTATAGGAATCCAACAATATACAACAGATTTTTGAGTAACAGTGTTTATGTGTTGTCGCAGCAAGAAAATAAATAGTGGAGTAATACTCCAAATATATTGTTTACCATGAATATTCAAGATGTATTGCTATGTGGCAATCTTCAATAAATAACTCATGCTGCATATTTAGCAGAAATTGGAATGCCATTATGAAACTATACTATACTCTATACCAGGGGTTTTCAACAGGTGGTCCGGGGACCACCAGTGGTCCTTGAGAGGGTTCCAGGTGGTCCCCAGGCTAAATGATGGAAAGTTGGTTAACCAGATGTAACTCATGAGAATGTAAAAATGAAACCAAATGGACCTGCACTCTCAAGAGTTAAAACATTCATCATCTGAATTAGCACCACTTAAAGACCCCGTAAAGCAAAAAAAATGTATGATACAAAATGTATTCCCAGTTTGTCACACCACAGAGTAATGTATTATAGCCCCACAGACCAAATATTTATGATTGAAAAAGTCGCTATGTTTCAGAAATGATGTTTAAACATGTGTGAAATACAATGGAAAAAATTCTGCCCTGATTCTCCAGGACTGTAGGGGCGTGGCCAGTGCTGTAAGCTCATTAGCATATTCATGAGCGTTATGCTAATTAGCATATCTCGCCGTCCAAACAGCCTAACTGTCTGTCAACAACAAGCCAGTACTACAGCGCGCTAACTTTACTAGCGTCGTGTGTGTGTGTGTGTGTGTGTGTGTGTGTGTGTGTGTGTGTGTGTGTGTGTGTGTGTGTGTGTGTGTGTGCGCGCGCTACAGCGGTCCCATCATGGTCCCATAGCCTGTAGGGACGGCCACGGTCCCTACAGCCTATGGGACAGGAGTTACGACAACTCCGTTCACTTCATGGGTTAGTCCAATGGCGGCTCTTTTAATTTGCTGCCCTCATTGAAAACAATGCATTTCCATCTCCAGTGTGTCCCTATTCGGGCTGCATGAACAGCGCTGCAGCCTAAGTCTATGGCTGCAGCACTCAGTTTGTGACCCCTCGATGTCGCAACTCATCTACTAGATACAGTAGCTCTGATGGTACGCAGCGGGGCTGACAGGCAGTGTTGCCAAATTGGCGCATTTGTCACTATATTTAGTTTTTTTTCCCAGACGCCACTAGCGCCAATATTAATGAGAAAACTCCTGCGGAAAATCCAAGTGCTTTTTTGGTATGAAAATGGTTGAAAACCCACTGCTCTATCGCATTCTAGTGCAGTTTGGAAGTGCCACTAGTGCATTTTGGATTTTGGCAGTTGGCAATACTGCTGACAGGCAGCAGCAGCAGTTAGATAGTCCTTGAATGTGAAAACGTTGCCAAGCTCTCCATCGACCGTTACTAAAAACACTCAGTAGTTTTCAGCTGTCATCCACAAAATCGCGCATCGAGAGCAAACAAATGTCAGTGCTTGTCAGCCTACAGGCAAAACACACTGTAGTAACTACGCTTTCTTGTATATATCTATGGTAGCTAGTAGCTACTAGCTAGCTATCAACCAACACCACCACCAGCTCCGCTCCGCTGTGAAGAAGAGGGGGCGGGGCTTCGGCTTCTAACTGACTATATGGAATATGATTTATACAGTAGTACTGTAGGCTCATTAGCATAATTCGTCGTGACTACGTCATCAAGACGAATTATGCTAATGAGACAAAACCTACCCATGAGATTAACCAAAACACATAAAGTGGTCCTATTCTACAATGCTGTAAAATAAAGTTTTAGTTTTTTGTCCAGGGGTATAAAAATGACTTTTGTACATGATTTTCATGTCTACAAGAAAAAGTCTGAATTTGGTTTACGGGGTCTTTAATTAAGAAGTCTACACTGCTTTGTTGGCAAAATACAGCCTGGAATTGTGGACCAAACCAAAAGAATTCTTTAATTTTAGGTCTTTGGGGTGAAAATGTCATCAAATGGTGGTCCGTGGTTCAAATGCTGAATAAATGGTGGTCCCTGGAGTCAAAAAGGTTGAAAACCCCTGCTCTATACTGTTAGGTTAGCCCAGTCTGAGCTATGTTGCAGTGACTGTATGTAACTGATGAATTCCACCTCATTCACCCACAATCCTTCACTCACTCACAGATGAGAAATAAGAGGATAAGACATTGATGATCTCTCTCACCATTTCTGTCTCTCTCTGACACCCGCACACAAGCATCAACATAAATAAGTGTACATTAGCAGAATCCTTCCCTTTATCTCTGTGCGCACATAGGGGCATGCATTCACACACTTACACCGAGAGTATTCACACAGCTTTTAGCTCCTTCTATTGTGGCATTCTCTGTCCAAGGCCATGTGCTATTCAGACTGGGCATACAATACCTGTGCAATATTTGTGAGATTATTGCCAGCTAATACAATCAGATAATTGCAGGGTATAGAAAACCAGAAGCAGATTCATTATAGCATATAGGCTGCTTTTATTACGGATAGTTTTAATTAGATAAATAAATCTGCAATTTATCTTGAGGTTAAAGCTGTTAAAGATGTTTTTCACATTTTTAGACCACATCTGTAGTCATAATATGGGCATACCTAACAATAGATGCCAATTATTCTTCGTGTATTTTTATATACAAAGTCCATAAACATTGAATTTTAATTGAAAATCAAAACGTGCTGCGTAATGATGTGGCGAAACCCACTTAAATAAAAGCTAAACTCACCCATTTTATTTCCACTGCTGCATCGTTCTCAAAACACTTTTGATTACAAATTAGGCCTACTCCACTTCTAGTCACATACAAGATGGCATCCAGATTGGCATCTATATAATCAGTTTAAACGTCGGCAACATACTAAAATATGCACCGGTATCTGAAAACACTATAGGTTAGAATACAGCAGCCAGCATAAGCCATGAGGTTTACTACCTGTCGCTCTGTGACTGTTTACAAACAACTCTGCTCATGTGCATGCACATGTACAATAGGCTGGACTCATGTGACAGTCTGATTGGTTCAAAGTCAGCGAGCTTTAAGAACAAAACTTTCCTGTAAAGTGGTGGCCGTGAATGTCTGTTGTCAATCCCCCCTTCAAATCATTTCACGAGTGGCTCTTATTGTGAAGAGGAAGAGAGGAAGTCAATTTCAGTTGCCAGCAGGTGCTATAGTGTGGTAGTTGTAAACAAGAACCCACATGCTTTAAACACAAGCTTTTAGCAAAATTTAATATATTTGCAATATGAAAACCATGCATGCACCTGTGATTAAAACAATGTACACATCCCTCAATTACATTAAGCATGGAACCTCCGCGGCTAGGTGAGTGTGTTTAATTAACCTATATATAGTTAGGGTTGCCACATGTGTCTGACAAAAATCCTGGACATTTTGACCATTCAATCGGCGGCCTATTATCAGCGGGCGATTATCAGCCTTTTGGTCGGAAGCAACGCACCTCTTTAAATATCTAACCCAGAAATATCACACTTTTACTGCTCTCATTATTTTATTACTCTTCTACATATCAGATTAATAATTAGGCTACTTAACCATTCATTTCCAACTCTTTCTGGAGCAGTCCAGTTTTCATTTTTCTCATCTCAGTTATCTTTAGATAAACGGATTTAGATTCAGCAGTTTTCCACTAATTTTGGCGGTAGGGGGGTCTGAAAAAGAGGTAAATATAGCGACAAATGTGACATGTTGGCAACACTGGTACGTACAGGCACGCTACAATTTAATAGGGCTATCATACTGATCTGAGATGTGAGTGACGCAAGTCAGGTTAGTTGCGGTCTCTAGTTTTGGCCATGTAAAAAAAAAATGCTTTTACCATGTATAAAAATCCGGGACATTCAAGTGTCCAGGATTTATTTTTATTTTTTCCTGGAGAGGCCATGAAAATCCGGGACAATCAGGAAAATCCGGGACGTGTGGCAACACTATATATAGTAGATTCTCTACTGTTATGATATTTGATACTACTTTTGTTCATTGCTAAATGTAAATTTCTCTGGATTAGGAATGCCTAAATGCAGAAATTGTATGTTTATTGTAGCCTCATGCTGGGTCACACTGGTAAAATTGGCATCAACAACCAAAAAAAACAACAACAGGTGGGCTAGAGAACACAGTGCTGTAGCCTACTGTAGTCTGTAGCCTGCTGCAAGAACTATTTGAGGCTTAAATAGTGCTTGTACCTGGAACCTTTTGACCACGGCCATGCCAGTTCTTATAAACACTAAACGCTATCATTAGATGAAGTGGTTGGGCGTGGAATGGTTATAGGGTATGGGGACACTGGCTTGTTCCGCCAGTGATTACGCGCGTGCGTGTGTTACACACTTAACGAGCAACTTCGGTCCAGGTTCCAATGTGCGTGCGTGCACGCAAGTGTGCATACGCAACCAACAGTATATGTAGGCCTATATTGGAGATGCCTGAAGTCACCAATACGACATCATAGTCCTGGCTGGCCTCCACGTACAGTACTATAATTTTAATATTATGGGCACTGCCCTAGTACTGTGACAACAGGTACTAAATGGCTATTGCACAAGGGAGGGGGCATGGGTTCCCCATGAGTATCACCCCCTTAGTTTTGTAAAACCAAGCAAGCATGTCATTAAAATCTGCTACAGGAACAATTTAGACATTTAGCTGACACTCTCTCCAACAAGCAAGAACAAAAGAAAAAGCAGGGCAATA
Source organism: Benthosema pterotum (assembly GCA_039105355.1). Taxonomy (NCBI): domain Eukaryota; kingdom Metazoa; phylum Chordata; class Actinopteri; order Myctophiformes; family Myctophidae; genus Benthosema; species Benthosema pterotum. Next base: position 38,935,790 of record CM076978.1, on the reverse strand, counting down.
CATCATATATATACAGAGTAGTTAATGTGAGTCATACATACCTGTAATATAAGGTAAGAACGAACAGTAGGAAACTATATAGGCTACTATAGCATGCTATATATACGTTTGTACATGAAAATGCTCTAGGACTGCCATTAATTGCCATAAGTCTGCATAAATACGATCTAGGATACATACTGTAGGTGGAAACTTTGCGGAAGAACGGGTCTGCAGTTCTGATTGAAACTTTGGGAAGTGCATTTCATAGTTTTGGGGCGCTGGGGAAGAGGGTGAGGATACCTCCAGCTTGCCTGCATCTCATCTGAGTGACTAGGAGGGTTTGAATGGTGCTATCAGACTTGCAAGATATGGCGGGACCGTGCCTTTGGTTGCTTTGAATGCTAGCAGCAGAGTTTTGTACTCTGGGGGCGGCAATGACCGGGGGCCAATGGAATGCTGGTGGAAGTCACCCCTGCAGCAGAGAGAGTAGTTAGCAGTCATTTGTGGTGAAACTTTCATCACAAAATCAAGGATGTGGCCTTGTCACTTGGTGCTGCGATCGGTGGAACCTTGATTGGCTGATTTAGGTGATGATCTAATGGTGTTGCAGATATGTGGATGTCTTGACTAGTGGTGTCGGTGGTACTTGCCCTCTGCTCGCTTGCTCAGCTTGCGCACAAGTAGGCCATGACTTATGTACTTGTGTACAATTTCAGAACTTGTCAGAGTGCAGCAGTAGTTACTTGCTCTCGCGGCTTGTTAGGTTATGACGTAACGGTGACATAATTAAGAGATCTTTATCTTTAAGGATTGTCATTAAATGAGTATTATCTCCTAGACGTGTCTTGGGTACTTGTTCTGTGGTCGCTCTGGTCGCGCAAGTAGGCCATGCTCTACTTGTGTGCAATGCGCAAGTCGGCACTCGTTATGCATGAGTGCTTGGGTGAGTGAGTGAGTGAGTGAATAAGTGAGTGAGCAAGCAAGCAGGCGCGTGTGCACGTATGCACGCACACATGCATGCACGCACGCACACACACACACACTCACACACGCACAAACAGCCAGTCTGTCTACCCAAGGCTCTCCGGCGACCTTCCTTCTCCCAAGGCCTGACGACATTCAGTCTGATTTATTCAAAGGGATGGTTTCTCATCCAATTTTCTCCATATTCATAAGCATGTTTCGCACCCCCGCTCTCGTTTTTTTTTCCCTTTCAGCTCTAAATTAAAGGTACAGGAACGAGCCAGGCCTTTCATCTAGTAGGGCCGGGGGTGGTGGTGGTGGTGGTGGTGGAGGAGGAGGGTGCGGGGGAGCGGTCGGTTCGAGCCGAGTCTCTCGCCGCTGTATTTATTAGCCAGCCACCCCCTCATCCCACCCTCACCCCCCCCCCCCCCCCCACCCCCAACGACACCTGGCGAAAATGATTCATTAATTCAAAAAAACAGCTTTTTCTTTTTCCCCCCCTCGTCCGTATTTCAAAGGCTTCGGCAGGAAAAAGATAGGAGCGGAGTGGGCTTAGTGGTAAGGGGGAACGGGATGGAGTGTGTGGGGGGGTTAGGGCTGGACCCGAGGTGTGTGAATGGGCAGAGTGCACTCTAAAAGGGCCCTGCCGCGCCAAAGATCAAGCTGCTGCTGCTGCTGCTTCTGCTGGGAAGGGATGGAGGCTTGTTTACCCTCACCTTTTATCACCCTTGCTGTGGCCAGAGCCACACAACTGAGAGAGTTGCGCCGTTGCAGAGGCGGTCGGACAAAACAGTGTGCTCCCGCCGAGCACTTGTTTATTCGTGCAGCCCTGGAGAGTCGTGACAAGATGCGTGGGGAGGGCGGCGCAGATATCAGCAATGTGTACTGCAACATCATGACAACTGTTTATCCAAGTATAGTACAGTGACACTTTAAGCCAGGCACTGTAATGTTTATGATGTACTATTACTAAACATTTAAAAAACAGTCCCCATAAATATCTCCAAACTTATTATTTCCTCTCCAATAAATTCATTAAGAAAAACAAAACAAATTAAATTCCATCTCCTGGATGTGTCGGGGTACTTGTTCTGTGGTCAGCATCAACATTGTGTATGGGATCAGAGGCATATCATTGTGTGTCCAATGTCCTGTGCTTTTTTTGTACCTAATAATACTAGTTGCATTACCTTGGTTAATGGAAGTGAAATTGGCACTGGGTGCTTACACAGATCAGTCAAGTAGGCTATTGCAATATTGGTATCGCATATTATGGCAAAGGACGCAAAGAAGTCTATGTCCATCTGCTGTAATGGTTGAAAAACGGCATTGTAAACCATGCCACTGACAGACTCACTCCCAGCCTTCCGCCGGAGTCTCAAACCCACCTCTTCAGACTCCATCAAGGCCGATAGCACATACCGTGGCACATGCTCTAGCTCCGACAACCTTACAGAAATATACTGTATGCAACAGATAGCATTTTATGTAGACATAGCATAGCACTATATGGTATACAGTGTGTGCATAGTTTCATAATATAGATATTCATCTGATAGGTTCTCATCTTCCGCTTATATTCATGATGACGATTTGCATGTATGTAATGTGTTTTTGTTTGTTCTTGCTTTGGATTAAGCGGCTACGAAATGCCTAATTTGTAAATTGCAAACGTGAATCAATCCTATTCATAACACATCCCTGCATACATATTTGCAGTAACACCACATGATATTCTACTTCTTTTTATTAGCAAAATGCATAACCAAAACCAACATACATTTACCGTATTGTCCAAAATATAAGACGACCCTGATTATAAGACAACCCCCATATTTCAAGACTCATTTGTATAAAAAGAACATTGAATGTCAAACAGGGGCGGATGTAACATGTCCCATTTGGGGGGGGGGGGCAAGAGAACATGTTGGAGGGGCAAGAGAAAATTGTATGGGGGCGGCTTCATCGCCCTTGTCGCTTCGCGCCACGGGCGATGAAGTCGCACCCATACCATTTTCAGTTACAGGACTTTTATTAGTCAAGTAAAGTATCAATAATAACATCAGTTGTTGTTGAAGTTGCAACAGACACGCAGCATGCATAAAGCTAAAGGTCTGACTCAGAGAGTTTTCTGTTTTCAATGATGAAATGCTGTTAGTTTAGTTGTGCCAAAATTGTAGTTAGTAGCAGTAGTAGACTGTTTCAAAACATTTTAAATACAATATAAGCACTTTAATTTGAAATATCTTGGGATGTTTTGCATGGCATCGTGTCTGGGGGGGCAGACTGGATATTTAGGGGGACATTGCCCCCCCATGCCCATGCCTAGATCCGCCCCTGATGTCTAATAATATAGTCCCCAAATATAAGACGACTCATTTTTTAAGGATACGTCCTTATATTCAGGCCAATTGGGTAGTTTCTAGTTTGATAATGGCTCTTGGATTAACTTTTTACTGTATGCCTGCTAACACAAACACACACACACACACACACACACACACACACACACACACACACACACACACACACACACACACACACACACACACACACACACACACACACACACACACACACACACACACACACAGAGCACCAACCCCAGGATCATGTGTCGGCCACTCCCAGTCCAGCTGAATCTTTCATACGGCTGCAGATGATGTAGTTAATTATAGATGGCAGGACAAGCCTGGATCCTTAGCCTCAATTAGAGAGGGCCACAGGGTTACTGACCTGCACAGCGACTGACTGTCAGTGCCTATTACACATTACACATGGCCACTGACAGAGAGAGAGAGAGAGGGGCTGGGGCTGGAGGGCACAGCAGGGTTACAAGGGCTACTACTACTTTATTCTTTTCATTTTCCGGCAAAGGCGCTTGTGCATAAAGGCCCACACGCACACTCACATGTGCATGCTTGACAGGGGCGGATCTAGGCATGGGGCATGGGGGGGGCTTGTAAAAGTCCTCTAACCGAAAAAAAAAAAAAAAAAAAAAAACATTTTCTCTTGCCCCTCCAACATGTTCTCTTGCCCCCCCTAATGGGACATGTTACATCCGCCCCTTATGCTTGAGAAAGCAGCCGCTTCGACCTCTATCCATCGATTGAATAGACACTTATCAACAGAAATGTTACGATCCAATCGTGCCGGTATAGCAGATATTCAGATACCCGCCGGGCAAGTAGATATTTTGTATTCATTGCATCGGTGGATCACGGATACTACTAGTAGGGCGGGGCGAAGCATAGTTTTACTGAAGTTATGTTTAGGGTTAGTAACCGCATAAAGCACCGTCTAACCCTAACCCTAGCCTAACCCTAAACCCTAAACATAACCCCAGTAAAACTAGGCTATGCCTACACCTAACCCCAACCCTAAACTTAACCTCAGTAAACTTATGCCTAAACCTAACCTAACCCTAACCATAACTTCAGTAAAACTTCCTTCGCCCCGCCCTACTAGTAGTATCCGTGATCCACCGATGCAATGAATACAAAATATCTACTTGCCCGGGCGGGTATCTGAATATCTGCTATACCGGCACGATTGGATCGTAACATTTCTGTTGATAAGTGTCTATTCAATCGATGGATAGAGGTCGAAGCGGGTGGAGAAAGATGGGCACATACAGGATAACAAATATTCCCACATTCGCAAACCAAATCATACAGTAATTGTTGTTCGTTGTATACGTGTGTGTGTGGGAGTATTTCTTACTATGCAAAACCAAACCATCACTCCAGCTGGAGTGATTTTCTGATCAAAGGATTGAATCAAATTATTAACGTGGCATTGTTACTGGAGTGTATTTATGAGAGTTCTTTTCTTGAGAGTCTTCACAGTGTTGTCTGCAGACGCACACGTTCACATGAACGCGTAAATCGTACTAAATCAAGTGCATTCACTTTTTTACAGCACTATAATAATAATAATAAACTTTATTTGTATAGGATCTTTCATGATATAAAATGCAGCTCAACGTGCTTTGCATAGCAATATAGAAAGAAAAGATGAATGACATAAAACATTAAAAATGTCACACAGTAATTTAAAAAAATACAGTGAAAAATGCAAGAGCACAAAAATAAGTCTTGAGCTTTAAAAATGTCTACAGAGGTTGCTTGTCGAATGTATAGTGGGAGTTTGTCCCACGCTGTCGGCCGGTAGAAGTAAAAGGCTGCTTCACCGTGTTTATTACTGTAGTTTCCATTTTTTAGGCACAGCAAGCAGGCCAGCAATAGAAGAACTGAAGCCTGGGACAGTCATGTAGGTAGAAAGGTGCAAGACCATTGAGAGCTTTATAGACAAGTAAATGATTTTTTAAATCAATTCTAAAGACAACTGGAAGCCAATGCAGTGAAGCTAGGACAGGAGTAATATGTTGCTCTCATCTTAGTTTTAGTTAAATCTCTGGCAGCCGCATTTTGGACAAGTTGTAATCTGTCAGTTGTTTTCTTAGGGCGTCCTGAAAAGGGTGCATTGCAGTAATCAAGCCGGGAAAAAACAAAGGCGTTTCATCAGCGTTTTAGCATCATCCAATGACGCTCTGATTTGTGCAATGTTTCTAAGGTGAAAAAATCACACCTGTGTGAAGTGAGTCGGGCTGCTCCATGCAGGGGTCCCCAAGTGTGGTTGTGTGGCTCAGTGTGCAAAAGTAAATGTGTTGCACTTGTTTACCAAGTGCAACATATGGGTTACCAAAATGTGGCAATCCATATGGCTCTGGTCTGGTCTGCTCAGTTAGGTTTCACAATCCTAAAATGACTGACTTCTTGATGGAGTCTGGCTTGCAGCCCGACTCAAAAAGGCAACATGATGTAACATCTTGGTAACATGATTTATGTGTGAATTCAAATTCAAGTCAATGATGACCCCCAAGTTCTTTACTGTACTGTTACTACAGTCAGGTTGTGAAGTCTGCTTAGTAGGTACATTCTACTTGTAGTCATATTTGTCCTTTTTACTTGTCGCTGCTAACACTAACACTTGCGGATTTGCCCGGGGCAAGTAAAAAAAAATGGTTGGGCAAGTGAAGACTGCTACCTAGTTGCCCGATCGGGCAAGTGTGCGACTTAGTGCGCTATAACACAACACAAGATATATTTGTCTTGGTGGTCATTGCGTTCTGCCTCTGCGTCTTTCCCTGCTTTCTAGCTATCTCTCCTATCTCTCTCCCAGGTCCATTTGGTTCCAAACTATCATTTTGCTGGGGTCACTGAGTCTGTGACCACTGTGGGAACCACTGATTTACAAGTTCAATATTTACTGTAGCTGATAATGACTTAAACAACACAGTGCGAAATAAAATGTTTAAAGCACCAAGTAGAAAGTAAACCTAAATGAAAAATTTACGATGTATTTTTGGGGGCAAGTGACCATGACCTGAGGGCATGTAGAATCTGACTTGCACTTGCCCGATGGGCATTGGGCAAGTGCCTCGTATACCTTAGTGTCAACCCCTGAGTTAAGTGGCAGAGCTGAGCGATTATTGTAAACAGTTGTAATGTAATCAGTCCATGTGTCTTGTGTATTATAGTTGAGAGTAGAGCCGTACCACTGTACCCCATGGCCTGAAGGGATGCAACCAAAAACAACAACAAAAATGTCCTCAAAATGACTCATTTTGAGGATTTTTTTAGGAGATTTGTTTGAGTTTTTATGTCACTCTGGGGCAGACTTTACTTCTTCCTCCTGTCCTCCTTTTGCCAATCACTCCGGTAGAAACTCCTGTCCCACGGGTGCCGGCTGACTTTTTATAAATCATGTAGTGGTCTAATTATCTTGTAGTATGTGGCTTGATGTATTAAAAAAAATAAGTTTGGAGTTACAGAAATACTCGCATTAGAATAAAGGCAACCTGCGGCCATGTTAACAGCACTGGGCGCAAGTTCAGCAACAGAGACTGACCTCATGGTGAAATGTAGAAAAGGGGGCATCTGTGACAAAAATCAAGGACATTATGGGCTCCATTTTCATCACCGCTAAACCCATTATCCCTTAACTTCTTTGCCCTTTTAAACTATTAAAAAAGAACAATTTTCAATACTTTAAATGGCCAGTCTACAAGCTCACGATGTGTCAATAGATTGGCACGTTGAACTATTCCAAAAAGTTTTTCAAAATAGTAAAAAAAATGATAAGGGGTTTAGGATAAGGGGTTTAGATGGTAACGAAAATGGACATGTATCATGTCACAGGGATCAAGGTAGTTTGATGCCCATTGTGTTTTGGTGTGGAATTCTCCTTTAATTTAACTCTCAGAGTTAAATGAAAACATGCGTAGCAGGTTGTAAAACAAACAGTGGAAGTCCTATTTGAGCTGTAAACCCCCCCCCCCCCCCCCCCCCCCCCCCCCCCCCCCCCCCCCCCCCCCCCCCCCCCCCCCCCCCCCCCCCCCCCCCCCCCCCCCCCCCCCCCCCCCCCCCCACACACACACACACACACACGATGCGTTTTGTCCTGTTTTTTCTCTCACAGAGACAGCCATTGGTCGGTGTATAGTGTGTCTCATTCCCAGGGTGTTCCTCGGAATACTGTCTCTCTGGGAACAAAACCTGGAAAATGGCCCTGAAATCCATCATATAATGATCCCCCAACTGTAATGACGGTGGCTTCAGGAGGGGAGGACAGTACCTGGAGTTAATCACTCCTATCTGCCTTAAACTCTCTCTGTCTTGTAATTACCTCATCCCTCCTAACCCCCCCCCCCCCCCCCCTCCACCGCCTCTTTATCTCTTCATCTCCTACCGTCTCATCCATCCCATCCAGCCCCTCCTCTGCAGGTACTGCACTGTACACTGATTCCCATGCTGTCTCCTATACTGTACTGCTGTACACACATGCAGAGTTTCGATCTGGCCAGGTCCCTGTTGCGTAGATGTCGTTATAGGGGAAGGTTTATGACGGTTGAAGATTTGTCCAAAATTTAAAAAAGGAGTGGAGCGGGGGGGGGGGGGTTGAGGAACTGATTTGATTGGTTGAAACGGGTCACTTAAACGACCACATATAACATCAAATACAAATATTTCAGCTGGTTGTTTTTCAGCAGACTTTGTGGTCGTGGTAGCTACATCTGTCACTGAAAGAATATTATCTTTCATTGATTCTCTTAGTTTTAAGGGTAACTGTTGTAGAATTGCACTATTTCACTCGAGGGAAGTGCTTTAATGTCATTTCATCCACGTTTAAGCACACCCTCTCGTGTACTATTGCTGTGGTTAAACTATGTTTAGAAAGGCACTACACGCACGCACACATACACGCACACACACAACAACAAAAGCAAACTAAAAACAACAACAAAAAACAGTTCTAAGTACCTGATGAAACGTCTCTTTGTCAGAAGAAGGCGGCAACTTTTTATGTGTTGAATGTGTGCCCGGACCACGAGGAACGAACCGTAAAAGTTACGTTTTTGTCTGTGCTGAAAACTCCATCTCCATGACATCCACCCACCCCCCCTCCACCCCACCCCACCCTCTGGATTACCTGTAGACTCATCTGTGTGTCCGTCTATGTGAGTGGAGCAGAGAGCCAAAGCTCCCTTTGGGACCTGCTGATTAGGGTATTAAAAATAAATGGGTCCAGTTTAGGGGGGGTTTGGCGACACAGCGGGTATATATTTCTGTTAATTTTTCTCCCCCACCCCCTCCCTCCCCTGCGTAGTGACTGATCAGGGGCTGAATATGATAGCGGCGGGGCCTGTCACGGCAATAATTAGGCCTATTTTCCGCGAGGTCATCTTACAGGGACGCCGGGCGGCTGTGGTTCACACACAGGGTGCTCTGTGCTACCGCTGTGCTCCCCCTCGCCCTCGCCCCAAGAGCCCCCCAGGATATGATCGTCCGGCACAGGCGGCAACAAAGAATCACTCCACAGCAAATGAGAGTGACAAAACCCTCCTACAATCCGATAGGGATCGCGGTTCACGGGCGCTTTGTCACGGCAGTTTATACCAAAGGAGTCACCTCACCGCCCGGCCCTCTTGCGCGGCTCGCAAGCAAACTGCATCTCAACCGGTTTTGGGCAGTAATGGATTACATATTACTTATAATTGTAATATTACTAGTGATGTTCCGATGCCACTTTTTCATTTCCGATCCGATCCCGATACCACAATTTTTGTGTTAGCCGATACCGATACCAAATACCGATACCAGAGAAAAATACATATAGGCTAATAACATACAAAAGAAAAAATACCTTCATATAAAGTCACCAAATGGGAAGGACATACTCCTCTCTCAAATGTGCACTTGGGAAACTCCAAAGCAAACTCCACATGACCCAACATTTTACTTAACTGCCATGGTGTCAACCCCTACCCTGTGTCTGATCACTGAGGCATATTTGTGCCAATATGTGACCTGATGACAAATAAGGGCCAATACTGATACTTTTCTGATACCCGTACAATATTTGCCGATACCGATATGATATAATAAAGGGACAAAAAGAGAAGATCCGATACTTTTGTATCGGTATCGGGACATCACTAATTATTACCTTTTCCAGGCAGCAAAAGTAGTGTTAGGTCATTACTTTGCCAAAATGGTAATAATATGTAATATGTTGCTCCGCCAAAACACTGTCCATTACTTGTTTGTTTTCATTACTTGAACATGTTGTTGCATGATAATAGAACAGATTTACAAGCTATCAATAGATAACAACAGAGGTGTGTAGTAGTTTGTAGATCCTAATCCACTGCAGAATTCTGCACGCATGACGTACACTACGCAAGTTGATTCTAAACAGATTGTGTTGTATGGTACATCTCTAGTCTTTTGTGGGTGGGAGGGCAGAACTTGGGAAAGTAATAAAGTAGTGTGTAACGTATTACTCTTGATTCATAAGTAATATAATATTATTACCTTTTAAGGGGTAGTAAAGTAAGTTAAGTAAAGATATTAGTCTCCTAAGTAATATTGCCCAACACTAATCTCAACTCAGGTGCCCAATCCATGTGCTGTTATACAAATGTTGATTAGCAGTTCGATTGAATCGCCTTTTCAGTTAGTAGATGGGGGGTAAGGTGTAATTAATTCCCAAGGTCATTAAGAGAGGTGTTTGTATTGTACATTGATACGTATCTGATCAAATTCTTGACTTTGGGGGAAACATCGTGTCACTCTTTATGTGTCGTGCCTCAAGTCAAAGAAAATCCGCAAAAAATATTTCGCATTAGACATGAGATCTCTTTTAGCGGCGGCTCTACAGGACTCAGGAGCGACCGGAGTGCCAACCCGGAGAGCAGTATATTTCAGCTCCATTCAAAGCGCTCCCTGGTTGGGTCAACAGCTGCAGGCTAGAATTAGAAATCAATTATTCAGCTTCGACAAGCTCATTAAGTCTCTGAATAGGATTTTCTGTTCTGAGTCTGCCTGCTCATTTCTCCTAGCTTGCGGTTTCTAATTAGTATTTCTTTTCTCTTTAAAGTTTGATGGGGAGTTTGGGTAAAAAAAAGAGAGAGAAAAAAAAAACGTGGGCATTGACTTAACACTCTCCGGGTCCCGCCGGTGTCTGAACAGTATCATTAGCGGTAAAAGAGGCTGTATCGCCACACTGTGAAGACCACTAAGGTTGTTTTGCTTTCAGTTTGGGCACTATCTAATGGTCGGAGTCATCAGGCTAAATCAACCATTAATAATAAAAGGAGTGTAATCTGGGTAAATTAGGCATTAATAATCAAAGAACAACTCAAAATTATCACACAGGCGGCAAATGAAGCGGCGCTAATCAGCAAGAAGAGGAGATGGGGGGGTGAGAAGAAGGAGGCTGTGTAGGGTTTTGAGAGAAAGAGGAGGAAAAAAAGGCAAAATGGGAAACAAATACGTATATAATCAGTTCTTGCAGCCGGGGCATGCATGGTCCGTGCTAATATGATTCATGTAAACGCCAACATGTGACCCATTTTTCGTCTTTTCTGTTGACATCCGTTGTCATAGCGATCGGTCCTCAAGCACACCTTGTTAGATCCTGGCCTATAGCTTACATCACCTACGGTGCAAGGTGGCCTTTCACCAACCAACGCCATCTATCCATCCCTCCTTCCTCCTCCTCCCATTCCCCTCTCTCTCTCTCTCTCTCTCCCTCTCTTCCTCTCCTCTCCTCCCCTCCTCTCCTCTCCACATTGTGTGTGTCTATCTGATCCCGTGGCCTTTTGTTGTGCTATGAAAGGCCTGATGCCACACTCATTATTTTCCCCTTTATCTCTCTCCTCACTGCTCTGATTAGAACAGTCGCCCCTGACAGACGCCCTCAGCCAGCTCCTATCCATTACAGTGTGTGTGTGTGTGTGTGTGTGTGTGTGTGTGTGTGTGTGTGTGTGTGTGTGTGTGTGTGTGTGTGTGTGTGTGTGTGTGTGTGTGCATGCGTGCATGTGTGTGCGTGCATGCATGCGCTCGTGTGAGGCTACACTACTTCTATAAATCATAAATGTTTACAGTACAGTAAATGCCGGTGTTTTAACAGAACATGCACAGTAAAATTCTCTCGGTGTCAGTATATAACTCTGCGAGTGTCAAAATCACCCCCATAAGGGTGATTCATATTCATTATGTTCTCAGTGGTCATTCCTACACATTGTGGTGTCTGGAGACAGTTTGAGTGAAGCGTTACCTCGTACCAGTGTTGATTTTGTTGACTAAATTCATCCTTCCAATAAATGTTCAACGGATACCTTTTTTACTGGCGAACTAAGCATATAACTAAAACTAAATATATTGACAATTTGAAACAAGTGTAAGCAAAAAAAAATCATGCTGAGATTAGCCAATCTACATGAAACGATTCACTACATTACAATTTATCGCTGAATGAAAACAGCTCATCTACAAGCTTTCAGCGGGGCACAGCATGACATGTTGTAAGCTTATACATTGTAGATCTGCTATTTCCTGCAAAGGTTTTATCCCAAATATACAGACGCTGGATTTAGGTGGTTGAAATTTCAACACTTTCATCCACTCAAATACACCAACAAAATATTCTTAAGACTTGGTTTAAAAGAATACAAGAGGTTAAATGTCATCAAAATGGTCTGTGGCTCAAATAGAGAACAAATAAGGGACCTTGACATGAAATGGGTTGAAACCCACTGTGTTTCTCATGCAGACACTCTATAGAGATGCGCAGTGACGTCACCGCCCCAGTTCTGGAAGTCTTTTCCCAATTCATTTTTCTCATAGACTTTTCGAAAATAATTTATATCAAGACGATTACGCCGCGGAAAAAGCCAACTCGAGTCGTGACGAATCATGATGACACACACAAACTTTTGGGACAATAAAATAATTTCTAAGATGAAAGACGAAACAAAAAGTCTTGTATCATGCCGTTTTCTACTTCTTCCTAATTATATATTATATGACGATGTTGTGTTTGTTGTCATGATTTGTCACGACCTGAGTTGGCTTTGGCCGCGGCGTAATCGTTATTTTCGAAAAGTCTATGAGAAAAATGAATGGGGAAAAGACTTCCGGAACCGGGGCGGTGGCGTCACTGCGCATCTCTATAACAGGGGTGGCCACACTTTTTTGACTTGGGAGCTACTTTCAAAATGACTGGCTCAACTCCATTTCAAGGCCCCAAAGAAAGTTTGACTTTGAAATAGTAGTGATGGTGCTACTTACTGTTATAGTGTTTGAACAATGCACTTGCATAATGAAAAATGTAGTGGGAGAATTGGAAGGTTTTCTTGTATATGCTACTACTGATGTTTGAAAACAGTATTTGGGGTTTGAGCTGACAGTTTGTGATGTTGAATTTAGTCTCTTGCCCCCAAAGCTAATAACTTCACATTTTTGTCCACAATTGGGAAAGAGAACTGGCAAAATGTTGGTCAAAATAACAATTATTCTCCATTCTCTAATTGTGCGAACTCTTGAAATTACGTAATTCAGATGTTTAAAAATAACTTAACTCTTGAGAGCGGTAAAATGAAACCAAATGGACCCATAAGGGTCCATTTGGTTTCATTTTAACGCTCTCAAGAGTTACAGATCTATACACTTAGATGTGATCTACCTGCATGGCCTGTGTGATCTACTGGTAGATCACAATCTACCTTTTGGGCAGCCCTGCTCTATAACAATGACTATTATCAGAATGTAAGTTTTAAAGGAAACATAGCATAACATAACATTTATTTAACATTTTTCAAACAAGAAACGAAAAGAAGAAAACGTATATTAGGGTTGTTCCCACTTGTTCAACACATTCACGGCCCACCAGCGGTGCCCCGCCAGTCCCACAAGTTGAGAATGGCCTGTTTTATAGTGTATACAGAGAATACTCTCTCTCTCTCTCACTCTCTCTCTCTCTCTCTCTCTCTCTCTCTCTCTCTCTCTCTCTCTCTCTCTCTCTCTCTCTCTCTCTCTCTCTCTCTCTCTCTCTCTCTCTCTCTCTCTCTCTCTCTCTCTCTCTCTCTCTCTCTCTCTCTCTGTCTCTCCATGACTGAATGCCACAAGCAGAGTGTTCTGTTAGGGCTTTTGTGTTATCCCTGCAGTTCCACAGTTAGAGGGGGGGTCTGAATGAATGCTGATGCTGCTGAACTATTCTGGAAAAAAAAGTGCACAGACTTTCACCATTGGTTGGCCTGATGTGTGTTTGTGAGCGTGTGACAGGGGTGGATCTAGGCATGGGCATGGGGGGGCAATGCCCAGTCTGCCCCCACCCCAAACACAATGGCATGCAAAACAACCCAAGATATTTCAGTGTCTAGTACTGTATATTTAAAATGATTTGAAACACTACTACTGCTACTAACTAACTAACTACAGCTATGTCACCACTAAACCAACAGCATTTCATCACTGAAAACCGAAAACTCTCTGAGTCAGACCTTTAGCTTTATGCATGCTGCGTGTCTGTTGCAACTTAACAACAACTGATTATTGGTGCGTTACTAGACTAATAAAAGTCCTGTAACTGAAAATGGTATGGGTGCGGCTTCCATACCATTTTCTCCTGCCCCCCAATTGGGAAATGTTACATCCACCCCTGGCGTGTGAGTGCGTGCGCACACACACACACACACACACACACACACACACACACACACACACACACACACACACACACACACACACACACACACACACACACACACACACACACTTTTGCTACAAAAAAAAAGAAGGAAAAAGCCAAAACGCAAGCCAGTGCAGTGGGGTGGGTGGGTGGGTGGGCATGGTCTAAAGGTGGGGGTCTTTCTTTTTCACCTTTAAAATAAATATAAACATGTGTGATGAGATGGTTTTGTTGAGCAAAGTACCCTCTTGTCAACAGCAGACCCGACGGTTTCATCCTAAAGGTATCAGGGTGAATATGGCGACATGAAATGCCATCAGTACAATGTAGAACATTGAGCATGCAGTATACGGAAAGGATAAGTCGCTCTAATCTCAAATAAGCTCTTTACACTTTAAATATGAATTTATGCATAAATCCAGTCACTCATAATGATGGAAACACTTGTAAATATTTACACTTACATGTAAAAAAAGAAGAAATTGAAAAAGGCTGAAGAAGCATTTTACCCATATCCCCATTTATTTTCTCGTCGTTGTCATTTATAAATACACCCACGTTGTCCACCCCCAACCCAGCAGCCTGAATATGTCATTTGCCTTTAAATTGCATTATCATACAAAATAAAGCAGAAATTTGATGAAACTCAGATGGATTCACCTGAGTTAATGGAATATGGGTTTAAGAGGGAACTAATTATCCCAGTTTAGCAGGGAATGAATGTGTTTCTTTGGAAGGGGGTCTGATTTTGAATGTAAACATTAATGGCCTCTTTGATTAGCATTAGAATAGTGTGTTATTGTCCTGTTGGATATGCATCTGTGCAGCGCCCAGTTGAGTGACACGCACACCACACACACACACACACACACACACACACACACACACACACACACACACACACACACACACACACACACACACACACACACACACACACACAGCGCAATACTTATTACCTTGCCTTATCTACTAGCGATGGCATTTCTGTTTCTAATGTTTTGCTAATCCCAAATATTCATTTACCAAAATCGAATTAGAATACTGCGGCCCAAGCCATTACTGAAAGTTTTATGTATGTTTGTTTTCTGAGGTTGAGAGAGAATAGTAACAAAAAAAAACACATTTAAACCAAACTAAAGAGGTATATGGGGAGTCGTGTGATGCACCTCTCTCTGTTTGACCCTCTGTTTTCTCTTTGACCCTTTGAGAAGCCATGAAAGTTACTCAATCCGCTGCAGACTATTATTGCCTGTAGTGGGAAAACAAGGAAGAAATAAGGGCATAAAGTAGGGGTGAAGGATGGATGGGTGCTAGGAGAGGAAGAGGGGGATGAGTCCAGTTAAAGGGCAGGTGAGGAAGAAGAAAAGCTTTGACTTGAGGGCCTCCTGGGACGATGACCTTATTTCAAATTCTGGGCGAGGGAATATGGTCTAATCATAGTTTAGACACAGTTTAGACACAGAGAACGCCCTATACCCCCCCCCCCCCCACACACACACACACACACACACACACACACACCCACACACACACACACACACAACATACAGTCGAGGTTGGAACTCTGGAAACAGACCCCCCTGCACTTCCTTACTTCTATGAAAGGCCAAGGTGCTCCCACCCTATAAGGTTTGTATGCGCATACGCTACTTATATGCACAATATTTATTTATTCATGGCAAACATCCTCTGAAGATTCTTCTTTGGAGGAAGTGAAATTCCATGAATAAATATTGTGTATATACAGGCATCCTCGAAAGAATGTTGGTGGTGAGGTTACATGTATACGTATGTTGTAAGTACTTCATATAAAGTAGTGCAACATGTTTGTTTGCTTGGAGCATACATGCTCCAGACCTTCACCTGATGGCCAAGAGATTGGGAGAATGCAAACATTCCAGCAATTCAAAAAGAGAAAATATATATTGTATAACATATATACACAATGACCTACTCATTTACATACATCTTCGGCCTGAGCCCGGCCCTAAAATCTCGGGTCGGGTCTAGTCGGGTTTGGGTAGAGTTTGAGAACTCTACACACACACTATTTTGCTCACTCGTCAGTTCTCCCAACAATGTTTGCTTGTCATGCAACCTTAGTGCTGACAACCATTTTAAACACGCACGTGCTACATGCACAACCATCACTGGGTTGTATAAGCGCCCCAGAGTGCATCAGTGCTCACAAGAACTAAGTGCCAAAGTGGTTAACTAGGAAACCATCTCACTGCCCGCTCCTCCCATGACTTCATCTTGTTCCCACCTCCACTCGCCTCTTATTCCCCCCACACCCGACCCCACCCCACCTCCACGTCCTCTCTCTTCCTATCTTCGGCCTTGACAGATATATTGAGCCTCATCCATTAATGGTCTCTGACCTCAGCCGACTAACAACTGTGCATTAAAACATTAAAAACCCCGTCCTCCTCTATAATCTCGCTTCGCGTTCCCTGTTTCTTTTTTTTCTCCTGCAGTGCACTCGCTTCCATTTTTAGACGCGCCTCCTTACCATAATCTCTGGACGTTTTCCTCCTCCTCCTGCTGCTGTACATTTTCCTCTTCTTCTCCTCTCCCTTTTCCCGACCCCTTGTGCCCGCCATGCATGCACGCGCGTACACACACACACACACACCGCACGTTTCCTCCCGATTCCCATTAGTGTTACACCGTATTACGGCGGTAATGACTGACTGTGTGAGCTCTAATTAGAGATATGTTAGGGAGACCTGACTATATCGCCCCCTCCCCACCTCTGTTTTTTTTTCCACCGCAAAGCTGTTACTGAGGAGCACATGCAGCACCGTCGTGGCGACACCATTAGCATGGCCCCTCTAAAGAGTTGTGACTCCCGACTGTTAAAAGCATTACGCTCATTACCGACCAATCAGAGGGGAAGGTGTTATGGCTAATTGATAAGGCGAACAATGCATAAAAAAAGCAAAATCTTGTCTCTAATTGCCCTGCTGGGAAAAAGAGAAAGAGCTCTGGGGGGATGGGGGGGGGGGGGGGTGAGGGAGCAAGAGGTAGAGGAGAGAAGAGCAGAGGAAACATAGAAGGAGAAAAAGAAAAGACCGGCGTGATTATTTCAAAAATCTGATATTTTCACTCCTCCTATTATACACTCCATATCTTCCTCTAAACCTGAAACCTGATGTCTCTCTCCCTCTCTCTCTCTCTCTCTCAATTCTTTTTTTTTTTCCAATTCAGAGGCCTTTATTGGCATGAGTAAACATGCGTGTACATATTCGCCATACAGATACAGTATATCGGCCATACAGATGTTATCAGCAAGAAAGGCTTTAAAAATGAACATCAGAAAATATCAGTATTGGGGGAAAATGTTATACAAATATTTTATTGGTAAAACACCACTTACAGATATGCCACACAATAGAGAAAAGAATATGGGGGACCTTTCTCCAATTATGATCGAGTAGTGGCAGGCCTTGGTGCACGTGTTGTTGATCTTTTGGTGGGGTTTCTAAATCACCAAAATCACTGAATCCAATTTATTTTTGTCCACCACCATATATCGGTATCTAACATATCAGAAGATATAGGAAATTAAGATTTGGACAATATCGGGATATCGGGATATCGGGATCGTAATATAGTCGATATCGGACATGCCAAAGGGAAAAAAAACCCAATTCAACGATTCAATAGAACTTTACGTTGACACAAATAAAATCATGAAAAACAAAACAATCAATAAAATGATGATCTACATTTCAGAGTCAGAATCATCAATAAATCAATTTCTCTCTCTCTTTCTCTCTCCCTCTCTCGCTCCCCTAATAATGGGATGTTTCTTCAAGGTTTGTCATCTGTGATAAGATGATTATCTGAAAGGTCTGTGGCACATTGTGAAGAGAGTCTCACCCTCTCTGCTGGAGTAGGTAATCCTGGGTAATAGCATTATGGACACTGTTTTCCCAAAGCCCATGATTATCCATTGCTGTTTGCCGTGGGATTGACACTGGTCTCGCTCTCTCTCTTCCCCCTCTCCCTCTCTCTCTCTCTCGTCTGACTTTTGTCACATTGCCTCTGCCTGGCTGTCATAGACACACTTATACTCATACAGTAGCCTACATAGCCATTGTCACTCAAGGTTCAAGGTTGTACATTATTGAATTTGTTATATCTTGTTTAGGAGCAGCAACAGCTACTAGGGTTGCACTACATTGGCTTTTAGATGTCAGTCTTTTTTTATTCACAACCACTGCTACTGTGTCTGCCTGTACTTCTGGCTATATGTCACAACATGTGAAATAGCACGGCTCGGCAAGTCTGTATACCCTAAAGCAACGGAGGCGTGACTTTAACCAGTGAAGTATGGTATGTACGAAATTGCCAATCTGTGCTATTTCACCATGTTTAGGTGAGACCAGGTTGATGTGTGTGCATGTGCCATTTTAGCCACTTATATTATACATGGATTTTGAAAATGGTGTCCATATGGCAGCCAAGTTTTTAAAGTTTGTTTAGAGCACTTATGACGTAAATCGACTGGCACATTGTTGTTGACACTAGATGCTGAAGACGAGAACGCAACTTGTGATCGACTCGAACAGATGATGATAAGAGTGCCCCTAACTTCACAGTTTCACACTGGTGTTTTTTTTATTTTTCACATCTTGATTTGTTTTTTGTGTTAGATGTAACAGGTGAGAGATATGGCCCATATTACGCTGAGCTGATTGGCTCACTCTCACCTCAAAGCTTTCAGGCCTGACCCTGCCTCTCTTTCACTGACTTCTATTCCTTGATCTCTCTGCCAATGGTTTCAACTTTCCTTTGACCTATAACTCACCATTCCGTAGCACTACAGAAGAACCAAAGCATATATGGATGAACCAATATTATTGGTTCGTCCTTATATGCTTTGATACTTTTTCTTCAACAACTCATCAAGTGATGAGTTGTTGAAATTATTGTCACCATTATAACACAATATAATCAAACTTACCATAACCCCGGAACTTCCAATCGTCACCACAGTTCAATTCCTCTTAATCCCTAGACAGCAAGAGATTAAAAAGGGTTCCCCTGCCTTTGGTTATTGAACACCTCTGGTCAACCAGCGCCAACGAAGAGACATATGAGTCTCATCATGGCATTGTATGTAAGGCTAAACTGAGGTGAGACGAAGAGTGCCGAACAATGCCCGCCCCCCTTTGTTAGAGCCCATTATGAAATACTAGCAAACCGCATATTCCAAGGTAAATGTGGAGAGGAATGACATAGCTTACCTCTACGCTGCATGTCTTTGTTCAAATCAACCACTTATTGTAAACTTATCTCCGCACTGCCATTACTACATATGCCCATAAGCAATCAGCAATGGTTTGCCTGTGCCGGCATATACTGTATGGTGTTACTGTTAAAGCTATGTTTTGCATGGAATGAAATGAATAAAGGCCATTTTTGTTCTTGAAGTGTTGAGCCTCCGCATGAGACATCACAGACACCTGCCAGCTACTGCAGCCACAAGTTCAGCAGGCCCTCTTATGTCTGGAGCCCCTTGGTGGGTGTGATTAGTCAGTGGGTCTAATAGGGGTGTGTGAAATCAACGGCTACTGGCCCAGGCACTGACTGTGTCACAGTCAAATGCTATAGTATAGCCTATTCTGACCTACACTGCCACAGTGCCGCTCCTCAAAATAAGAAACTATGAGCTTGACAGGACTTGGTGGTAGTTGTAATTTATTTACAATATGGCTACCTGCAGGGCGAGTTCCGACCATAGGTATCGCAGAAGTGGATGAAATGATGATAAAGTACTACGCTTGAGTGTGTAATATTGCTATTCTACCACAGGTACCCTTAAAACTAAGAAAATCGCTGAAAAACTAAATTAGATGCAAGTCACTACGACCACAAATGTCCAGAGAAAACAGCTAGCCTAGCGACCCCGGCTGCTGCACTCTAGAGAAATAACTCAAGCTAATATCTTTGTATTGATTAGCCGTGACTGTGTGGCGGTTAAATATTCTCCTCAGACGTTCATATTTTGGTAAAGGTTATATAAGCTGTGGTTAATTGCGAGAGGACCCAGGATTTTGCGGGGCCTGCTGATTTTATGTTGACTCCCTGCTCCTGCCCACAGGCATTCTAATACCGCCCACGCCGCCAACATTTGTGTTTGGTCCCGCAGACACCACGGGTTCCCGATGCAGCCTGTCTAGCTAACAGCTCCATCCTTGCAAACACGTCCCTCATGAAAGCTGCCACAACCTCATGCTGGCAAGCTGCTCCACATTTAGCCTACACTAAAAGTGTTGCAGTGAAGTGGGCAAGAACCTTGCTGAGTTTCTGAGTGGCCAGTCCCTCCTATCTACAGCTTTTGTCCCCACAAAATGTCCACAAGACATACATTAAATGCCATTGACCGTCTTGACGATTCATGAAGGGAAGTTCCATGTTGGCTCCCATTTCAAATGTGAGACTATGTTGGGGGTGGGGGCAATACATTTTCCATTCAAAATATTTGCCATCACAATGAAAGAAGAAATTGGGTCAATATGTCTGCCAAATATGACAACAGGCATTCTGATTGGACAGTGTGAGACGAAGTGTGACGACGTAAAATGATAGGAGCGCCGGTCACTTCACACAGGTGTGATCTTTAAAGTAACACTGGTATTACACTGGTATTCCACCCATTTTCTAAATTTTCCTGAGAGGATACAGATGTGAACTAAATGACCCTAGTGGGTCCATTTGGTTCCATTTGTCCCCTCTCAGGAAAAAGGGTTCTGAAAGAAAAATAATTAACATGGTGAAATACATCTTGATGATGTCATCAGATGTATTTCACCATGTTAATTATTTTTTAGGAAATACAGAATTGGGGGAACGTTTTTATCATGTCCACACAACATCTCTATATTAGGGCCTAATGACATTAAAATGTTGAAACTGGGAGGAGTTCCCCTTTAACATTGTCAAACGGCAATATACAGTACTAGTATAGTAGAAAGTGAACCTGGGTCGGCTAAATGTTCTGTGAAAATGCAGCCTAGTCAAAAGACTTTTAGTCTCACACGAGTCTCTCCTCTTTCTCCTCCTCCTCTTTTTTTTAACCAGAATCAGTAATGCGAGTCAGTAGTATCCTGGAGGGAGGACGCGGACGGGGCTCGCAGCCAAGTCCCCGCCCCTCCTCCTCCCCGCACAGCGACACAGCTGCCGCTCCAACCCCATTCATTCATCGTCGAGAGCGAACAAAAAAAGTGGCTATTTATTAGAATAGTTGTTTTGTATTGTTCCGTGGGCACACAAAAGCCCCGCTTCATTATGTTAGAAGCAAACCCCCTTTTCGTCGAGAGAAACAATAACTTGAAATTGTCTTTTTTTATAGAGTGTATAATAAAATGTCATTTCTTCTTGTCTCTCCCCTCAGTGTGCCGTGTTGGTTGAGTGGTGGGTTTGTTTGGGCACCGGGTATATGGATAGATGGATGGCCTTGGCACGCCGCGCATGCAGCGGCCAGATTTGAGTGGGAATATAGCGCGTGTTACATGAAGCTTTGGAGGGTTTTAGGACGGCTTTGGGAGTAGCCTATATTATGGAGGGAGGAATCTTCCCCACTTGGTCCGCATGAACAGAGGGACATGCTGGGGGGAACACATTCGTAAGTTTTGGACTTCTGACAATTCTCTTACTATGTGCGCAAAAGGGTTATTATATCACATGCATATCTTTAACCCGGGGATGCACAGACGCGGAGGAAAAGTTCCGAGCAAGAAAAGAGGTAATATCGCGAAAGTGAGAGGCTCTCTCTCTAGTCTGTGCAGTGATTGCTTGCAGTGCACTTTATTTCTATGCTGTATTATGTTCTTTTCAGTGCGGAAAATTGTGTTATGGCTTAAGGTTTGGGAGGGCTGCGCAGAGGTGGTGATCCGTCTATTTTATTTTGGTGCTTTCCATCTCAACTCTCTTTTCAGCCTTTTTTGTTGTTTCGGCATTATTTGTATTATTAGGAGTATTAGTATAGTAACGTTGTTGAGAGCAAGCGGTTTTCTGTCATTCCTGTCACGGCACTTCTGTTTTTACTGGATTTAAGACAATTGCCTAGAATTTTAATTGCCGAATACTGAATTTACTCGTGCCTTTACATGAGACATTAACATGTTTTTTTTTTTCGCGCGCGCGTGCGTTAGACGGCAGGTTGCGTAATGTTGAACTTTCTTTCAACAGGCTGGTGTGTGTCTAAGTTGATCAACAGAACGCTGCGCGCGCGCGTGCGTGAGCGTGTGTGTAGGTCAGAGGCTCAGAGCTCCATACGGATCTCTGTGAAACAGGTGTTTTCATGCGATAGAAGAGTCAAATCACCCCCCTGACCACCTCTATATATGCAGCATATGCAACATTGTCTAATATGTGTGATCAGTCCCGTTTCTCTGTTTATCTCTCCTCTCACTCTCTCACACGCATACGTACGCACAACTGCATTGTATATTTTAATATGAGTGGAGCATATATATATATATATATATATATATATATATATATATATATATATATATATATATATATATATATATATATATATATATATATATATATATATATATATATATATATATATATACGTTTAAAACTAAAATAATTGTAGCCTATATACAAGCCCAATCAAGGATCCACATTAATTGATATTAATTAATTTATTTATTTATATATGTTAATTTAGTTTGATTTGGAGAGAGAAAAAAGTCCCCGTTGTTGCTCTTGTTTTCTTTGGGGGCTGAATAAACTGCCGTGACCCTTGCCACTTGCTCGTGCACCGCGGCAGTAAAGCACACAGCCCATGGCAGAGAGCACGCTGCACGGAGGCAGGGAGCATTGTACAGAGAGAGGCGAGTGATCGAGAATGACATGGGAAAGTAAATACGGGCCACGAGGGTCCCTGTGTCATTCTGCGCACTAATCCCTTATGTACTCTGCTCTACAACGCTAAAGGGACATGGCTGCACTTTGAGTTTTCACTTACGATGGCAATGATATATGACCAAATAATGACACAGGATACAACAGCCTATATATTGTTGTTATTATTATTGTTATATTATTATGATGCTTATTATTATAATTATTACCATTATTAGGCTAATGTATTTCTTCTTCATGAAGAACATAACCTGATGGACTTTCCAAACAAAATAATAATATTATTATGGGTAGTAATAATAATAATATTAATAACCTATAATCCATTGAAAACGGTTTGTAGCCTATATAGGCTGCTTTGGGGACTAACGGCTACCAAATAGCCTATTATAAAGGCTATGTGGCAATTATTCTAGTCTAAAACCAACACTGTAGCAAAAACCGAATATAAAATTTTGATAAATGGATAATATAAACCTCTTGCTGGGCCACATGACTCGGGAACCGTTTGCAATTTTTGTCAGGTGTTTGGGTTATTATTATTAATAATAGGCCTAATAATAAACCGATATGTTGTTATTTTAGGCTAAACGGATTTTATTGCGATGTTACCGGTATGTTGGGGAATTATTATGACATATTTTATTATTTATTCATTTATTTATTTATGTATTTTGGACGGAAAGTTAAAGGAGTCAATTTACTGTATAGGATTTATCCTGGTCCAGCACAGCACGGCTCATCTCATATATAATGTGATCTATAGCTCGGACCATAAGCCACATGGCGTGCATCGCTGGAATGTTATTTGACCATTGTGATTCCGTTAACCCTATTACCGTACGCACATGTAGCAGGGACGTGCAAAAAGTGTAGCCTAAAAGAGGGCTAGGGGCTGGAATAACGCAAGAGGACACTTTTGGACAAAAAAAATAGCGAAAGTATACCAGAACTAGAGGCTTTCAAAACGCTGCGTTGCCACGCATTGAGAGGGCAGTTGCTTTGCAGACAGGTAAACGGGCAGGAGCTGAAGCCACCTTTGATGTTAATGTGTGCACGCCCCTGACATGCAGCGTAGGCTATGTCTGAATGATCCTGCTCCCACAGCTAGGCCTAAACTGTGAGCTAGGGTATATCGTATGCGCTCTAATTATGAAGCAAAGTATGATAGAATGATTAAATCGTTAGTCTCGCCGCGGGGAAGGGACATTTTGTTTTCCCTTTCAATTAGCGGTTGATTGGGCTTTTCAGGGGAGGTCAGCTGTGAAATTTGAATAATATGTGGCTAGGCTGGTGGTGATCTGGCAATGCTAGACCCAACACATGATTTCATATAGCCTTTGAATTTCGAGCTATCTAAAATAGAAACCAAATTAAGCAGGTCTATAGTACAGGTCTATATTTTTTCTCATGAAATCAGCAGGAATAATCAAATAATTCACCTCTACCCACCTCACCAGTAGACGGTGATGAAACTTCTTTGCCCCGTTGGGGCCTAATAGGCCTGTTCTGTTTCTCTACTCATCTGTTAACCAAATCTCTCACCTTAATGTGCATCGAGTGTATAGCCTTCTGAAATCAGAACCAGAGAGAGAGAGAGAGAGAGAGAGAGAGAGAGAGAGAGAGAGAGAGAGAGAGAGAGAGAGAGAGAGAGAGAGAGAGAGAGAGAGAGAGAGAGAGAGAGAGAGAGAGATTTGCTCCCAGCCTCCCAGTATGGTGTCAAAACCCAAAATGTCAACTATACAATTTTAGTTACGCATTTAGCCTATAATGTCATATAGCCAATGATATAGGAATGGGAATGTTATTCAGATGAATGGGGTTAATGTATAGCCTACGTGATCTAAACTAATCTTACATTTTTGTAGGGCTCTTCATAACGAAAATGCCAGTAGTCTATAGCAACAGTGGTCCTGAGAAGCTTCCAGGTGGTCCCTTTAGAGTTTCAACTCTTGAAATCATTTAATTGAAACCAATTGGCATTTGGACCCTTATGGGCCCATTTGGTTTAATTTTACGCTTTCAATAGTTAAACAGTAATTAAACATCGGGTTTACTTGATTTTCAAGAATCTATACACAACCAGATTAATTTGTTATTTTGATCAACGGTTTGTCTGTTTACTCTAGTCCTAAATAAATAGCCATGTATTGCGGACAAAAACAAAACACAGTTTTTAGTTTTTGGTCTGAGAGACTCATCAAATGGTGGTCCGTGGCTAAAAGATGCAATATAAACAGTGGTCCCTCCCTGGTGGCTATATATGCCACCTTTCCAGCTCATCATGCCATTCGGGGGGTGGTGGGGGGGGGGGGGTCCTTTCACCCCCCCTCCATCCTGCCAGCTTGTTCTTCCTCCACGCGAGCCTAGAATCACGTGACCGAACGCCATGCAAATCATCCTGCTTCTAGAACGTCATTGGCCGCTTGTGGCTCATTTAACCGCTGTCAGAGCGCATCATATGGCCGCCGCTTTAACTAACTTCTCAACTCCGACAGAGAAAGTGGCTCAAATGCGCATTCTATCCTAGTGGACGTGAACTATATCAAACGAAGAACGGTAAATATTTACTTGGGGGAACATTCTCTTTTTTAAAATAATATTCTTTTTTGGATTATTCGCCCTATTGAATTATTTGGGGGTTCTAATAGCGCATTGTAACCTCATTTTGTGCGCACCTGCCGAGCGTGACCAAGTCTTGAATAGACTTCTTTTTTTCTCTGTTGGTGGCGAAGTTTGAAAAACCAGGTGAATGTATAGCATGATGATGGAAACCGACCTTCATTCCCCCGGACCCCAAACGAACACGAACACGGGGCAAACGGGGCCGAACGGGGCGTCGAATAAAGCGAACCAGGACCGCGTGAAGAGACCGATGAACGCGTTCATGGTGTGGTCCCGTGGACAGCGGAGGAAGATGGCACAGGAAAACCCCAAAATGCACAACTCCGAGATCAGCAAGCGGCTCGGCGCCGAGTGGAAGGTGATGTCCGAGGCTGAGAAGCGACCCTTCATCGACGAGGCGAAGCGCTTGCGCGCCATGCACATGAAGGAGCACCCGGATTACAAGTACCGGCCGAGACGGAAGACCAAGACGCTGCTGAAAAAGGACAAATACTCCCTGGCCGGCGGACTGCTTTCCGGAGCCGGCGGTGGCGGCGGAGTGGGTCTCGGCGGGGTCGGCATGGGTTCATCCGGGGTCGGACAGAGGTTAGAGAGCCCCGGGGCGCACGGGGGCTCCGCGGGCTCCGGCTACGCACACATGAACGGCTGGGCGAACGGCGCGTACTCGGGGCAGGTGGCCGCCGCCGCCGCAGCCGCGGCTATGATGCAGGAGGCGCAGCTCGCCTACAGCCAGCACCCGGCGAGCGCCGGGGCGCACCACCACCACCACCCGCACTCGCACCACCACCCGCACCACGCGCACAACCCCCAGCCCATGCACCGCTACGACATGACGACCCTGCAGTACAGCCCCATCTCGAACTCTCAGGGCTACATGAGCGCCTCTCCGTCCGGCTACGGCGGGATCGCCGCCTATGCGCAGCACCAGAGCTCCGCCGCGGGCGTCGTCTCCTCCTCCTCGGCCGCCGCCGCCGCCATGGGAACGTTAGGGTCGCTGGTGAAGTCGGAGCCGAGTGTAAGCCCCCCCGTCAGCACGCACTCGCGGGGTCCTTGCCCCGGAGACTTGAGAGAGATGATAAGCATGTATTTACCGACCGGGGAGCCGGGGGACCCGTCGGTTCAAAGCAGACTCCACGCCTTGCCGCAGCATTACCAGAGCGCGACGGCTGGAGTGAACGGAACGGTCCCGCTAACTCACATTTAGAACTCTAATAGAGTAATAACTACTACAAACTGCAAACCCCAACACATAACCAAATATTTACCTCTTTTCTAAAAAAAAAAAAAAAAAAATCCCGGCCCCACAACTACCTGCATTTTTTGTACAGAATGTTTATGATATTGTAAATGAAAAGGGTAAATAAATACAAAATAGCATATTCATCTCGGCTTTTTTGAATAGCCAAAGGTGGAATTATAACGATGTTGATATTGGTTATTGTGCTATTCATTTTTTGTCCATTGATTAACACACTCTTAGTTGAGGGCTATGCCAAGTTCACGGGAATCTTTGGTTACTGTCTTATAATTTGGGGGTTCTTGTAAGTTATTGAAAATGAGATAAGATGTGTCATACTACTGATAAAAAGTGCTTTAAAATATATGGGGAAAAGTCGCATTCCTTAAACATTTGTGTTCATTTGCAGAAGCTTATGTCTATTAATTCTCGAAATCATATCATTTTATTGTAATAACCTAAGTATTGTAAATTGTGAATACTTTTAATATTTCGAATTCGAAGACTGACGGGCGTCTGCTGTTGTAATTTAAGTGCTTTTCGGCAAGTGAAAGGCCATGATATTGCATTGAAGAAGAATTGAATAAATTTCACATATGTTGCTTTGATTCTTATAAGAGCGGTCTTAGATTGATTATTGATCACTATATGTCTTGCAAAGATATCCCAATTTAGTCTTGAAGTATAATTTTGGCCTATATAATTTGATTAGCCTATGTTGTTTGGCCATATAGATCACACAGACTTTCGAAGAATCTAATTGTGTGCAATTGTGCGCGTAATGACTGCGCTTGACAGGGTCGTGTGGTTATGGCTGCAGGTAAAGCAATAGATTTTCAAAATGCTTCATCATGATAGTCTTCTGCTCTAGGGATTTTATGCGATTTCAGAATGATTCCTCAGTCGTTAATATGCGGTTTATTTAAACGTTTTTTTCCGTGGGGAATTATACCTATGCAAAATATCTTAACTTATTATGCCATAGTATTATTAATGTATTTGCAATTGTCCCGTGACGACATTTGAAAGCTTGAACAAAAACACATCTGTCACGCACTTTGGTGATCAAGCTGTCATATCAGCGATTTTAATTAGAGGCTAATGAATCAACCACAAAGTGCTTTTTTCTTTGGAACATCTAGATGTGTGTGTGTTTTTTATTTAATATATATATATATATATTTCTTGTTAAAATGTTTAAGAAGTACAAGACGTTTACATACGCCGCATATAATATAGCGCAAGTGGTTCAGTGACGAAACTTGTTTAAATGCGAAACAGATTATTTTCTGTTTTTTTGCAACGTTTCTTCATTAACTCTTCTTAACAATTAGCGGCACATTATATTCTTCCAATGGACGAATACATGTTTTTGACGGAAATATATTTAATTCGATACACATATTTTAAATCAAATCTTCGTCTTCGTCCAAACGAGGGGGTGAATCAAACTAGATTTGATTTGGTGTGGATTTTATTCAACACTCGGGTGGTGCAATTAAATGCAGGCGTTTGTGTAAGATAAATCATACATTTGGGACAAACATTTAGATAATATCCAACTATGTTCGGACGATGGATCGTGACTTGTGGTTGTCAACAAGATCCTTAAAGGGGAATTCCACCTATTTTCAAAAAAAAAATCCTGAGAGGATACAAATTTGTACCCTCTCAGGAGTCTGAAAGAAAAATCATTAACATGGTGAAATACATCTTGATGATGTCATCAGATGTATTTCACCATGTTAATGACCTCCATTTTTAGGAAATACAGAATTGGGGGGACATATTAGAATGTTGAAAATAGGTGGAATTCCCCTTTAATGTTATAGTTTCACTCTCAGACTGGAAATGAAACATTTAACGGTCCACTGAAACTAACACTGAAACTAAACAGATACGTGTACCTGCACACACACGCCAGCATAAGTGCCCGATTGCCTTCTTGGAGAAAGTGGCCTTTCCGTGGCCTCATTTTGTTCTCACTGATACACAGTTGTTCTCCGCCCTGCTCTCATACAATAGAAAAGGACTATAGGCCGGTTAGTTTCTCCCCTGATAAATCTTCCCTAATAGAAATAACAAGGGAATTTGTGTTCTCTATAAAACGACTTCAGCTGATTTGGTGCCGACCAAAGAGCAACTCGCAATTACGTATACAGC
This sequence comes from Benthosema pterotum, assembly GCA_039105355.1. Classification (NCBI taxonomy): domain Eukaryota; kingdom Metazoa; phylum Chordata; class Actinopteri; order Myctophiformes; family Myctophidae; genus Benthosema; species Benthosema pterotum. The sequence continues at coordinate 38,906,887 of CM076978.1, read as the reverse complement.
AGTTGTACATTAGGTCTACAACGCCAGCAGAATGAAGCAAAAATCTTCCAACAGCGTTTCTGAATGTGAGTTCTGACTGAGACATGTTTGTAGCCTATATTGTGTTAAGCCTCTCTTATGACATGCGGCTATATAGCACTTTATTCTCGTGTCATCATGCAAGTCCACTTGTGAACTTGCTACGTTAACAGGCGTTTAAAGATGTCATTTGTCAAAAGGATTAGAACCTGTCTTTATCATTATCATCCGTATTTTTCTAGGCCTAAACTGTTCCGTAGTTCTTGACGGACCTGTCGGTTGTTTTGCCTCTGTAGTTGTGACTCCCAAAAGTCTGTGCATGAGCTTTGTGTTGAACTTCTAAAGGATGTGGGTAGGCCTATTGCATATATTTAACTTAAATGGCAGTTGCAGAAATGCAATGGGAAAGTGCAAACGAGTAATTATTTCAATAAGGACAAAAGTGTCAATTGCATATAGGCCTTTATGAAAACGTGAAACAATATAAGGCTAATAATGGCTAAATTGGAATTGTAAATTGGAATTGGAAATACATTCAATTGACAGCAGAATAGTGATAACTGATGTATACACTGGACAGTGAAGGCTTGGATGGATCTCTCAATTAACCCAAGCAGGTGTTTCTTGACTCATGTACGAATCTCGAATGTCAAGAAGTTCAATGTCGTAAGTTTATTGTGTTTGGTTTTAGAAAACTTTATATGACCTGTGGTCTGTCACCTCGCTGTTGATAAATATGGGTCGGTCATAACTAAAAGTGTGTTATGAGGAAGCTTGGTTTTGTCTAGGCCCTATAGCATATCGCAGATTAAAGGGGAACTCCACCCATTTTCAACATTCTAATATGTCATTAATATACCTTAGAGATATTGTGTGGTGATGATAAAAAGTCCCCCCAATTCCTCCAGGTCTGAAAAAATCATTAACATGGTGAAATACATCTGATGACATCATCAAGATGTATTTCATGTTAATGATTTTTCTTTCAGACCCCCTTTCCATTTGGTTCACATTTGTATCCTCTCAGGATTTTTTTTCAATGGGTGGAATTCCCCTTTAAATATTTCAAAAATACCTATACATTGCATTCACACGTAAGGGTACATTTCACAATTAAGAAGTAGGCTATAGAGTTGCATTGCATGACACGCCAATTAAACCTGTTAAATCGATTTGGCCGTGTGTATGGGCCATAAACTGAGCAAATAATTTGGAACTGATTTGAAATGTCTGGACAACTGAGTCAGAATATATATAGCCCTATACCAAATCCAGGTGAATCTACACGGGGACATCTCATTCAAAAACGACGGAGTGTAGCCTAATGAACACGCATGTGTTCCTCTGTGTTCCGCAACCATTTCTATCTTATCTGCTAATGTAACGAGACTCGGATTAACACAGAAAACCCAGAGAGGCGGAGCGGCGTCACGGCAGGCCTATGTCGCCACGCAGGGCTAAAAAAGGAGGAGCGTTCTGGCAAATTTAACCGGAATAAATTACACCTCAGGGGCGGATATAACATTTCCCAATTGGGGGTCAGGAGAAACGGGGGCGACTTCATGAAGCCGCACCCATACCATTTTTGGTTACTGCACTTTTATTAGGCAATTAAGCATCAATAATAACATGAGTTGTTGTTGAAGTTGCAACAGACACGCATCATGCATAAAGCTAAGTCTGACTCAGAGAGTTTTCTGTTTTCAATGATGAGATGCTGTTGCTTTAGTGGTGCCACAAATGTAGTAGCAGTTTCAATCCTTTTAAATATAGGCACTTTGGTTTGAAATATCTTGTGTTGTTTTGCATGCCATCGTGTTTGGTGCATGGGGCAGACTGGGAATTTAGCCCCCCCATGCCCATGCCTAGATCCGCCCCTGTTACACCTTGAGGATGTAGGGAGGAGAAGAGTGGAGGACAGAGGTGACTAAGGTCGAAAAGTCTAGGCCTATAGTGGCGGCGCGTGCGTGCGTGCGTGTGTGTGTGTGTGTGTGTGTGTGTGTCTGTGTGTGTGTGTGTGTGTGTGTGTGTGTGTGTGTGTGTGTGCGCGCGCGCGCGTTTAGGGGGCGCTGACCAACCAATAAATCTCTCCACCACGCGATAGTCTACTCTTATCTTGTAGCCACCGATATATTCCACACTAGGAGACCATCAGCTTCGACACACACACACACACACACACACACACACACACACACACACACACACACACACACACACACACACACACACACACACACACACACACACACACACACACACACACACACACACACACACACACTCGGTGCTCGTAAAGCCCCGATCCCTTGCACTCCCTGTCCTAAATGGGGATAATTAGCGTCACTTTATCACGCCTCTGCATATTTTCTCCGTTCTCCCCCTAAAAAAAATTACCAAGCAGCCTGCATGCTCTCGTCGCCCCGCTCTGTCACAGAAGATTATGGAGACAGATTGCACAGAACGAATGTGCCGGGCGAGATTAGCGCGGAATAGAGAAAGCAACTGGGCCAATGAATTCCTCGCGAGGGCCTTATCGTGCAATTACACGTTGACATGTTTAACAATCTTGCTGCCTCTTAATCCTGCGGTCTTCCAGGAGCGGAGTGCAGTGTGTTGCTCTCTATCTACCCACAGCTACCATAGCTGTATGCCGGGGCGACAAACAGAACCTAATGTACCGAATCGCCTGCACTGCAGCCTCAAATTCACTGAAAATTATAAGATTACAGCTTTATTTTCAAACTTTTACCACGTATAGGCCTGGAGTAGTTTTTCCTCACCTTCGTGTAGACTATACTGTAGGCTAGTCGGATTGCTTGATTTCGAATGCAACGTTTTTATACGCCCAAACGAGCATGTAATTGGTGATCTGAATTAAAAGCATGCGGTTATTTATATCGTTGGTCAACCTAATATTTTGAAACGATAATATAACGATAATATGCATTTGTAAATAAAAGCACCGTGCACGTCTGTGGAAAATGTGATGGATAAAAATCAGGCATTTGTTTTTTAGAGTTCATTTTGGACTCTCTCTCTCCATTCTTTCTTTTACACACGCACCCCCATACCCCCAGCCTCCCCTTCCCCATATACATCCAGCCCCCACCCATCCCTCCTGCCTGGCGGTATAGCGGGGCCTGTGTGGGAGTGATTGTGAAGCGCCACTGTAGGAATTTGGCAGCGGCCGCGGTTTGGAGAGCCGCCCCACGCTGAGCCTCATTCAGCGGCCAGCGCGCTGTGAGGTTGGGAAGTTTCAGTCAGCCGTTATACTACAACTCAATGCTCCCCACAAAGGCGATTACAAGCCCCAGCGCATTCCTGAAGGGACCTGGGAGCGACGCAGGTGCGAGGAGAGGAGAGAAGAGAGGATAGGGGACCGGCGGGGTACCGTTAGCCTACAACCAGGGCCGGATTCAGCCCTACTAAGGTGGGCTGGAAGAATGGCAGGGTGGGCAACTCCAAAGTTTTTCATATGAAGCAGTGGTTTTTAATCGACACCAGGGCCCACTATTTATTCGGCATTTAAGTTACGGACCACCATTTGATGACATTTTAGCCCCACAGACCCCCAAAACTAAAGATTTATTTTGCTTTTGTCCACAATTCCAGGCTGGATTTGGGGTATGAATATTTTAACTCTTGAGAGTGTAAACATGAATCCAAATGTAGGCCTACCGCAAGGGTTAGCCTATAGCCTACATCTGGTTAACCAACTTTCCACCATTTAAGCTGGGGACCACGTAGAACCCTCTCAAGGGCCACTGGTGGTCCCTGGACCACTGATATTACCTTTAATTGGTGGGCAGTTTTGGTGGGCTGTGCCCACACGTGCCCCCCTCTATATCCGGCCCTGCTACAACCCGTCAGAGAGAGAGGGAGTGATAAACCCGGGGACCAGTGCATGCGGGGACCACACAAAACCTCCTCGCGCACGGGGCACGCACGTGCTCCGCGGGAACCCTATGCAGGAGGAAGGAGAAGAAAAGAAAGAATGAGTTCGAAGGAATATAAAAGTTTTTTGGAGGGGTGTTTTGCCTCTGCTGCCCTCCCTGTCCATCAATGCATGAAAAGAGCAGGATTCCGATGTGGACGCGGAAATAGTCTTCACCATTTTTTACAAAAAAAAAAAATAGGCCTATAACAAAAAGGGGGGAAAGAGAGAGAAAACAAACACATTTAGAATATTTGTATAACACTTATGTGTGTTTTAGATATTTCAGGTTTTAAAGGATAGTAAGTAAGTAAGACCCATTTGTACCCTCTCAGGAAAAAGGGGTCTGAAAGAAAAAATCATTAACATGGTGAAATACATCTTGATGATGTCATCAGATGTATTTCACCGTGTTAATGATTTTTTTCAGACCTCCATTTTTAGGAAATACAGAATTGGAGGAACCTTTTTTATCATGTCCACAGGGGTATATAATAATGACATATTAAAATGTTGAAAATGGGTGGAGTTCCCCTTTAACAGAGTCAGAGAGGCCATGTCTGCTGCCATAAACACTACTAGGCCCTCGACTACCAATTCCCATAATGCTGTGACGCACTGCACTTCCTTGAAAGGGACAACATGTTGCAGGCAAGAGTATAGTGTCGATGACATGGGTTCACTGTTCAAATCTAATATATCTAAAAACACATATTGGGCCTACACACAAAGCACCACCAGGAAAGTGTTCTAAATCCTCAAGTCATTTTCCTTCTGCAGAAATGGCGAAGTGTCCCTTTAATGTAACTACTTTATATAGGCTAATTTGCAAGATTAGGCCTATAGAAGACCATCCTATTATTTTCTGATCTCTGGTTAAAATCAGTCTTTCCTTTATGTGGAACAAAAGCAGATACCCTTCTAATTCATACTCAAGTTAAATAACTGGTTCAGGGTTATAACCGCTTTGCTTAAATCGAAAATACCCCCTTTTATTGCAGCAAAGCGTACGTTTTTTTTTTTTTTTTTTTTTTGGCTGGCCATAGGTCTCTATCATGGAGACAGCCGGTATATTTGATTAGGGCTGCGCCTAACTATCAATTACCGCGGAAAAACAGAGGGTCCCAGAGGAGTAGTAATCAGCGCGCCGGCAGCTACGCGGACCTCTCATTTCCCACCAGTGTATCAT
>CM076978.1:38706743-38896743 GCA_039105355.1 Benthosema pterotum | reverse complement strand
GGCGCACGGCTGTGAGGTCATGAGCAGTCTCCTGCAGTGTGGCGTTTGTCGTCAAACTGTCTACAAAACGTCTATGTGAAGGGACCAGGCAGAAAGCAAGAGCACAGGGACCCAATAATGAGCATCTCAGGTGACTTAACGCAGCGATTACCAGGTTGTTGGTGTTATAGGAACTATATATCACATAAACACATGCTCCCATGCTGCACACACACACGCATGCACACACGCACGCACACACACACACACACACACACACACACACACACACACGCACACACACACACACGCACACACACACTCCTGAGAGATCCCTGGTTATCACACCCTTCCAGATTGTTCTGAACTACTTATGGAAGCACACACACATCACGTGCACACAGGCACACAAGCAGACACATATCACGCATGTGCATGTGCACGCACACGCACGCACACACACACACACACGCGTACACACACACACACACACACACACACACACACACACGTGCACGCAATCACGCACACACGCACACACACACACACACACACACACTCTCTCTTCAAGATGTGGCCACTCTTGCCAATGTGGGCCCAGTGTTAAGAACAGTTGTCGTTGTCGTCGTGTTTTTTTTAGCATCTCTAAATTCCTAGCGTTGCTAAGGTGCTTTGGGAAGGGATTAACGGGAGGCTGGCGCCGATGAGCAAGCCTTGCAGATTTCCAACCAACAGAAAAAGACAAAGAAAAAAAGAGAGGAGGGGAAAGGAGGAGGGGAAAAACAGCAGAGGGGTTAGAGACAACAGGGAAATGGCAGTAACAGCTTGTGTAAACACGATGACTTCGGAGAGGTAAAGAAGTAGGATGGGAATGAAGAAGGGGCTAAAGAGACGGAAAGCCATACGCGGCGAGGTTCGCTGGCAGGTACAGTGAAGCAATAATTATCCTAAAATGAAGGCCTCAACTTTCACTCTGACAAGAGAAATATCTCTCTGGCTCTCTCTCCCTATAAGTCAACTAACTACTTTTCCCCTCTTCTCCCTCTCTCTCCCTCTCTCTCTGTCCCTCTCTCTCACTCTCTCATCGTGTATCCGTTACTTCAAACTCCCACCCAGAGGGCAACCGCTTTAGATCCAGACACTTTTGTCCTCTGCCTCTGTCACGACTTCAAACAGCGGCGGTGTTCAGGTCACACTGCTGCTGTGCCCGGAGCATCGCTATGACTCTGTTGCCGTCTCAGGTGTACAGACCTTCACTGCATCCCCCAGAGTGTCCTTGATGACACTCCCGTCTGTCTCTCTCGTGCTGCTTTTAATTAGTGCATCCAAGGAGTGGAGACGGTAAAGTCGAGGACAGCTGAGCCAGCTAAGGCCACGTTTTACCAATTATCGACCTATGCGGCACCTCTGGGGACAGCTGCAGTGCTTTGCAGTACTTTTGCAATACTAAATGATTCAAATGAAGCGACTCACTGCAGTGTATATCTTGATTTTATTTATTCTTGTGTGTTGCCTGCAGGGAATGTGCCTAGCCTGGGTCGTTGGAATGGAACTTCTTAACTCACAGTGTGCCATACTAAAATATAGTTATATGCCTAGTTTCCCACATTGTGACCCTTATTTTGAAGTGCCAGATCTTCAAAACCGGATGTCATGATGACGTAATCGTGTGTGGGGTGTCTTGATGGGATGTTGTTCTTCCCATCTGTATCGTGAGTCTCACAGTGCCTGCTGTTGGCCAGTGAAAACACCTGGTATACCGATAAAGCGTACATTGAGCGGTAAGAATCTGAGATAATTCGAATGCAGAGCACGGAATGGATGCAGGCACATAAAAGAAACCAAAATGGCTGCACCCATGTTACGCCCATGTCACGCCCATGTCACAACAAAACAGCTAGTGGCTAACAATGCAATGCGATCAAAAGGATATAAGAATGTAATCGCATAGCACACGTTGCTTCGTGTGCTAATGTAATCGTTTTCCGTATCCCGGACGAGCCCCCATGCTATGGCCTAAGAGCCAGATCATGACAACGTAGCTTCGTGCTGGCCGTGAAGGACAACTAAAACCCTGCTTGTGTTCCTCGAGTTGGGCATGCTGTGTATTAAGTGTGAAATATACTTTGATCGCGTAGGGTTGGAACTAAACGGTGGGAAGGATGGAGGGCTGAGCGCTCTTAGGCTCGGCGTCTCAGGTAGAAAGGTAACTGGATGCGGTATGTTTGTGGACTAGAAGGCACTTGACTGAGGGCCAGCCTGCACCTCCCCTCCCATCCACCCTTACCCCTGCCCCCCTTCCTCCTATCTGTCTCCTGCCTGTGTCAGGTTACTCCCTCGGCTCTCTCTCTCTTTCCCTCACTCTCCTTCTTGTGGAACAGCGCGGCAGGCAGCTTCAGACTGATGTTTTCGTCCCCTCTGTCGGGCGTCTGCATTTCTATATGCACGTGCCGAGACGTTTTCTTTTGCCATGTAGGCCTAACCTGCATCTATAGACTGGGCTTCTGTAACTGTGCCTGCGTGTGTGATACTGGCTTGTGTGACTGGCTGACTGACTGGCTGACTGGCTGACTGGCTGACTGGCTGACTGACTAACTGACTGACTGACTGACTGACTGACTGACTGACTGACTGACTGACTGACTGACTGACTGCATGGCATTGGCCGAGGTGTGGCTGCCATGCTGTCTGTCTGTCAACTACTGATCCGTCTGAAGTTGAACCGCCCGTCCATCCAAGCGTGATCCCATACGCTTTGCTGCTGCTGCATGGGGTCACACAACCCAACCCTGGGGTTAACCAGCTAATTACAGGACACCCCTCCCTCTCACATTGCCCCTGTCTCGGACAGACAGACAGACAGACAGACAGACAGACAGACAGACAGACAGACAGACAGACAGACAGACAGACAGACAGACAGACAAGAAATGGAAACATGGGATGTCCACCTATTCCCATGAAAAAGGTCTCTCTCCCCAGTGTCCAACCATGGACTTTCTAGTCAGGTTTGTTCATTCCAATGTACCGTTTAATCTAATGGGCATTACACATTAAATATTGTCTCATTTTCGATCCAAACCTTCAAACTGACCCCAGGGAAAACTATTGCTGGAGAGGTTTATCTATCACATCATTATGTTGTGCTTTGCAGTGATTGGACCGTAACGGTTTAGGGAGGGGCTTATACAACAAGGTCTGTACTTTATATTCCTCACCTCAGTCCTGTGGGCATGAGAGTCAGCAGTGAGCACATGATGCAACGCACAGAGGAAGGAGAGACAGGTCTCTGGTTCCCACAGTCCCCGTCCCACACTCACTGCCTTCAGGCACGATATAGGAGCCAGGCCTGTGGTCAGTCTGCGGATGATGTGGATTTATGTGCCAGCCTCCCTTCTTTAAACCAGCACACTGGTGTCTGTGTCAGTGCCTGAGTTTATATCGGGCGTTGGTATGGGGTGGAAAAGTTAGACAGTTTTAGGGGGGTGCCAGGTGGACCCCAGGTAGAATTTTATTTGTATTTATAACGCAAAGCTGCACAGTGGAGGCCCTGTAAAATTTAAGGGTTTGTAAACATTGATTTGTAAACAAAACAACAAAGTTCTGAACCATCCACATGATGAGGCAAGTGTCTGTTTGCAGGAAAGCACCTGCAGCATCAAAGTAGAAGCAACATAACAGGGAAAAAGGCAAAACATATAGCTATATATCTATTTGGCTAAAAAGTTGCCTCTATTAACATTAACCTGCTTTGTCGGTTTCATGATGGCTAGTCTGTGAAGCTTATATACAATGCCTGATTTTGCTGACTAAAAGCTTGTAAATGTGAACTGCAACACTGTAATATGGTGGACTAGAAGTGACGTGTTACTCCCACTGCTTTTTAGGTAGTGTTGAAATTCTATTAGCCCTCGAATGCCTCTATAGTAGACCTGTTAGATTTATTAGCTGTTGCCGGCGTGCAAGTGGGGATATGATCTGTCTAAAACAAAATGCTAGTGGCCGGCTATGTTTACAGAGATGTAGAGATTAACCAAGATAGATTTACATAGGGCTAATATAAATAGTAACATTATTCATGTGTGAGAGCCAAGGAAAAGGGAATTGCTGTTGTGGAGGGTGGGGCTCATGAAAGTCTGCATAATGTGGACACACTGCCCTCCTTTGAATGCAATGCAGTGTCTCTCAAGATGACCACCATGAAAATAATCAAAAAAACATTTTGATTATTACATTTTACATTTAATCTTTCATTTCCGTCTAAACTGGGAACTACTGTAGAACATTTCATAGATGTCTATACCGACACCAAGCCTAACTATAATGCTCTAAAGCAGGGCTAGGCAACCTTAGGCACAGTTCTACATTAATTCCAATTTATCTGTGACTGCCGAATGCAGAGGGAATCTGGGAGATAGCTTATTTCAATTCTTGTCCAGAAAAAGAAATACCGGTAAATGTTATATGTATGGACAATAGACATTTGTTGGAGTCTGGACTGGATTTTGGACTGAACTGGATTATCAAGAAAATACACACGGCACTTCATATCAAAAAGGTTGCTGACCTCTGCTCTAAAATGATATTAAATATGTATTATACGGACATATACTGTATACTTATTGAGTCCACATACTTTACATTCCCTCACAGTAAAATCCTCAATAGTCATTTAACACTGGGTTTACATTTTTACATTCTCAGGGTTACCACTGAAGATTTCATGTGCTGTTTTGAATTAATATACACCACTGATATGAAACCTTCTCATCCACATCCCCTTAGGACCCTTATTTTTCTCCACAGGTTAGATTTACCCCTAACCTTAAAGGCCCTTATTTACGTCAAATTAACTCATTGGAACATTTAGAAGCCATGCGGTCGCTAGCCACCACAAGCATCCATGTTAGAATAAAAAACGTGAAATCCCTGTGAAAGCCTGTGCAGTGTGCACACAGTCGTTAGTGACTTTATGGCTCGTAATGCGATAAAGTACAGTGTTCTGAGCGTAATAAAACATTAATTTGGGGTCGCAGTGACAATAACAACAATGATTGGAACATCAGAACACAGCTGTGATCATGGCGCGGGACGGTTGACTTTTACGTCCGGTTCAAACAACCACAGGAACTGAAGAGATCTTCTAATGTTGTACATTTCTCTGACACTGGTCACCCAACGCACCCCACTGTATGCCAACCGGCATTCAAACACCCTGAAGTTTGCAGTGCCTAGTTGACAGGTGTAGGCCTACCGTATAGCAGTGTCAGGGACATGCTCTAGAGAGCTTGTCCCTTCTTGAACCCTTGTCCCCTTTTATCAGTCTGTGAGCTGGAAACCAAAGCGCATGCATCTCAGACAGATCCGGTCTGGAACTGTTTTGCTCCGTCGGCCCACTAGCTTCTTCTCACCTGGTCATGTTTGCGGCACTGCAGTTCATGCCGTATAGCTCCCGTTAATTGGCCCAACACTGTTCCCGCCGCAACGCTGCCAGACAACTCCGATAAACTCATATCACACATGACAGGGAAACCGTAGACCCGGTTCTAATTAGCAAGCGAGGAACGAGGGAGAAGATTGAAAATCAAAACGATGAAGACTTTATTAACCGGTGACCCCTGGTTATTTATTCATGGGATGACTAAACAGGACTTTGGAACAGAATGCCCTGCCAATTTCTGAACAACCATGTTGTGGCTGCATGCGGTTGCTGTTTTGATCCTGATTGGCTGCAACGCACGCGCACACACACACACACACACACACACACACACACACACACACACACACACACACACACACACACACACACACACACACACACACACACACACACACACACACACACACACACACACACAAAGCACCACGCACATGCACTTGACACCTTACTCACAAGACTCACCTGTCCAGGTATTCCAGTAATCCAGGCCAAGCCCTGTCAGGTGGAAGAAAGTCTATCCCACGAGGGAGGATCGGAGGGGTTGTGGGAGGGAGGGCGAGTCGGGGCAGTAAGTCTAGCCGGTTGGAGTGCTATGGGGGTGGGGGTGGGGGGGCAGAGACAGGGGGCAGGTAAAGGGGGATCGTGTTCAGGCTCCTGGGGACATGCAGGAGGCCTGGCGCGGCACCACACTGCCCACCCAACATCAACAGTCTCAGGTTCCCCATGGCTCAGATGGGCCAGATAATCACCCTCTCTCTCTCTCTCTGTCTCTCTCTCTCTCTCTCTCTCTCTCTCTCTCTCTCTCTCTCTCTCTCTCTCTCTCTCTCTCTCTCTCTCTCTCTCTCTCTCTCTCTCCACAGGGACCATCTGGAGTCATAGGGAGGGAATAGAGTGATATTTGATTTCCATAAAACATAAATTCACTCATCCGTCAGCAGCAGGCGGAATGAAAGAAGTAGCACAACACAAACTTACACGCAGCCAGCCTGTCGGCTGTCAGATATTTGACATTGACATTTAGGTACCATTATATACATCTGTGTGTGGAGTATATAGCCTATAACATATCACACCACTCATAAACAAATGCATGAAAAATACATACATACATTGCACGGACATGCACGCGTGAGCAGGGAAGCACATGCGTGCACGTACGTGCACACGCAGGCACACGCACGCAACAAACACACACACACACACACACACACACACACACACACACACACACTACACACATGGCGATACAGCAGCTTTCCCTCTCATCTCTGAAGATCCTCGTGTTTGATTGACACTCGTATCCCAGTGGAGATCAGAGGACAGCCACTGTGATTATCATCTCACCGTAGTAACCGAGACACCCCTAATCCCATAATAATCCTCCACAGTCAGTCAACACAGGAGTACCTTGACCTCCTGCTAGCTAGAAGAACACACATGACACGCATGCGCGTGCTACACTGCTACACGTGCACACACAGTCGACGCCAGGGTTTTTGGTGGTAACGTTGCTCATATGCTGTACTAGCCTCGACACCCAGGCTTTCATTTTCGTTCGAAAACGGAAAGCCTGGACTAACGCACGTTGGAAAGTGGCCTTGAGGGGGGAGTGAACCTTCCGGGGTGGGCGTCGCTCTAAATGATGTGACGTAGAACACCAGTGGACGGGCGCGGGAGGGGCCGGGGATGACGACACGTTTGTGAGATCAAATCAGATCAGCTCGATCTGCCGTGTGGATCCCACGGCACCCCGCCCCCCCAAGGCCAAAATCATTGAGGGCTAGACCAGGCTAATGCTGTACCTGTACGGAACAAGAACACACAGCTGGTGCAAGCAAATGAGATGAAAATGACATGAAAAACTGCTGCTGTGACTTCACCAAATGTTCCTATAACAGTTTTTGATTATTATACGAGTCAGAATCAGTCTGAACTCACTCTTCTGGTAATACATTTCCTGAAATCAAGTGCCGTCCGAATATGCTTGAAGCACATCGTATTCAAGTGAGCTGCGTAATGTGATAATACGGTTTTGCACTTACAAACCAGAAAAAAAATGGATTGGAGGTTGGGTCGAGGAACGCACGTTTCTATAGCTCAAGGGGGCAAACTAATGAATGTTCGCTAATACGGGCCAAAGTGTCTGATGTGTGCTGTAATAACATGTTGTATACTCAAATTGAGCGGTATTCTCCTTTAATGACAGCCTTTGTGCAATACGGGCCGATCTCTCTCTCTCTCTCTCTCTCTCTCTCTCTCTCTCTCTCTCTCTCTCTCTCTCTCTCTCTCTCTCTATCTCTCTGCTTGGCTGTAGACGCATCCATGCAGGCACCCGTCGGCGACTCTCTCTCCGTATGGAACACCTACACACATGCCACTCTGTGTTTGGTATATTCCCTGCTAGGCAGGTTAAGCCATTGTTGTTTGGTGGCCCTGTTCTCTGTGAGGAACCCAAGGTTTTTTCTTTTTTTCAAGGAGAGGAGTGATGGTGTGCTCCCTCCCTCCTCTGAAGGCCTAACCACAGTTACATGTGCTCAGCAGGGGGGCGGGAGTCAATGGATGTCACACTGTAACAAGCTGTTTTCATGCAGTTCTGCAGACAAGAAAAAAACTAGAAATGGAACAAAGAAAAAGCCTTTACCTGTGTGCGTGTGTGTTTGCATGTTTGTGTGTGTGCTGTCGGGATAGAAACCACCTATCTTCATAAAGCAAATGTTCTTTTTTTCAGCAAATGAAAAAAATATACCGGTATATACATTTTTCAGGAAATGAAGAAAACCTTATTTTGAAAACAAAGCAATGCTGCCGCGAAAGTTGATATGTGACTTTATTCTCAAGTACTTTCCAAAGGAGTTAAGAGGTTCTCTCCCAAGCATTGGTTACTACTTTCCATTCGTTCATTTTTTTCAAAACAACACACAGAGCAACAATTTATGGTATTGGGGTATAAAATTGTGTTGTTACTTCTCCTCTATGGAAGGAATTGAGTGTTTTGATATACATTCAGGGGTGTAGTGGAGGGGGGACGCGGGGGGACGGTGTCCCCCCACTTTTCTAAAATATTTTTGGGGCAAAAGGAAAAAAAAAACATTAGCGTGGTGAAATACATCTTAATGACATCATCAAGATGTGTTTCACCATGTTAATGAGTTTCCTTTTTTCTGAGAGTGTACAAATGTGAACCAAATGGACCCTAGCGGGTCCATTTGTTTCCATTTGTACACTCTCAGAAAAAAAATAATAAAATCGGTGGAATTTCCCTTTAAGAGGCGTCCCCCCACTTCTAAAAGTACCACTACAACACTGTATACATTTCTCAATTTGTAAATACCATGCTCTGTCCTACAGTACTGTATCATTTACAGGAGAATAAAGACACTACAACACATATAACTGTGTTGCAGTTACACACCATGTGTTACAACACGTTGACAAATGGCTATATAGTTCTCCATTAGATTCAACACAGAGTATTTTCACTATAGCACCTTTGAAAATGTCCAGCTCCAGACAAGGTCAGCCAGCCAGTCGAATGAGTCAAAAGCAGTGTATGATAGCAGCTGACTGCAGCTATAATATGCTAGGTAACCAAGGCATTGTTAGTACCAAATGACATTATGGGTGTTAAATAAAGTGTCAATGTAGACTGGTACAAAGTGACAACATATTTATGCATATATAGAGCATGTATTATATTACAGAGCAGCTGTTTTCTATACATGGCAAAGGTAATGTGTCAGAAACAAACAAAACACATGGTTGTGTTTATAGCACACATGCATCACACAATGCGTAGTTGTTAATTGTACTTGGTAGGCTAATTGCAAAGTAAGGTACATGTGTTATCTCTTGGGAGAAGGTATAGTGTGTGTGTGTGTGTGTGTGTGTGTGTGTGTGTGTGTGCATAGTTGATATATTTGCTTATTTGTGTAGTTGATATAAATTTATAGGGTTATGTAATGCGGGTGTGACGCGTGCCCGAGCTTTGGGGCTGTAGTTTTTACGTCACAAAAAGTTTGTATAAATTATTTAAGACCCACTGGTAAAACACAATAAAAACATAGTAAAGTGCACTGTTTAAAGTGCGAGGTGCTCACTGTGCAAACCAAGTGGACTTAGAAAGTAGGCCGACTACGCCACTTTAAGTTTTAAGAGGTTAAAGAACTCTGTTTAAGTATAACCATTTGACCAACTCTTAAAATACCAATAAGGACACAGGTTCGTTTTACCAGGTTAAGAGCAATATAAAACATGTGAAAATCAAGAAAGGATTGGAGGACGAGGGTTTTTAAAAGGAAGAACAATCATGAATTTATTAACTAAAAGTACAGGGTGGCACTCTAGATGGCCGGTTAAAAACACAATCTTTATTAATACTACAAATAAAAACCTAACTAAAATGTCCCTAAAACTAAACCTAAAACACCCTCAACTTAACCAACAAAAATAAAACCAACGTTAAAAACCTGTCGTGTGCAAATTAGCTGGCTTAATGTGCAAATTTGCAATTAACGTTAGCTTTATGGAGCCTAAAGTGCGTGGATACGTGCAAAAGAACAATGTGCAATGCGGCAGGTACTGGTACAGTGCGTTGTGGGCAGTCTTATATCATCATCTGTGTCCTGTGCATCTGTCTTCTTTTCGTCTGAAACACACAGGGGACTAGACACAGTTCATCTGTTCACGAATCTTAAAGTGCTGTGGAATATGGGGGTGCAACACACCGGCTTCAGGTTTGCAATACTACGGGGAGAGCTACTTACACGCAACCCAGGCTTTTACACCTGGGCCCGTCTGTCATCGGCGTCGTAGTATTGCGAACCGGTGCTCTCCTCTCCCTCCGTCCGTCCACCGTCTTCAGGCACTCTCGTGTTGCTGCTACGGTCGGCAACCTTCCTGGTCTGCTCGATCACTCACTGCTGTAACCTGTCGATCAACTGCCACACAAACTGCACACACTGCTTCGCACACACCGCTGTCTCAACGCCGCCACTGCACGCCCGCACGTCCGTCTCGCTCCCGTTCTCCATTGTTCTGTGGAACAACATTTTTGTTGGCCGCGCCGGTGCGCGAGAACACGCCCATTGTCTCTACCACTGCTCTGGATAGGCGGACAGTCAATGAGCCGGTACCAGCTGACGGGGAGGAACGCAGCTGCTGCATAATCGTCATCATGTTGGTTGTCATGGCAGCAAGAATACAAAATCAAAATATATACAAAATGCAAATGTCCACACCATGCAAAAGAACAGTAAATGAACACAAAATACACAGCAAATCGGCAGAAATAATACTTCAAAAATAACAAGCACAGCAAATCATAATACAAATACACTGCAAACGAAACCATAAGAAAATCATATTTTCTGCCTGATGACATCCCCCCACTCTTTAAGATTAGCAGTCCCTGCGATCAAGTTCAATTGTCTCTGTACCTCAAAGGAGCCGTGCCAAGATTAGCTCTGGTAGACCGCCGGGGGCCTTCTGGTGCTTGAGGGTCTGGGAAGAACCCATAGAGTACAGTCTCTGGTGCCTGGGCTTCTCTTACTGGTTCTGGCGCTGCTGGTTGCGGCTCTACTGTGGGGGCTGTACACACTTTTAATGAAGTCCTATGTGCTGTTTGTTCCCGCCCTCCCTTCTCTGGTCGGACTCTGTACACCACCCCGGTATCTCCCACCTGTTCTAGAACCACGAACGGTTCCGGGGCCCACCATGTACGTAGTTTTCCCTGGCCCTGTCTGGTTTGGTTGCGAACCCACACCCTCTCTCCTGGCAACAGTGGTAATGTGTTCACTCTCTGATCGTAATGCTGTTTGCGTGTAGCAGCAGCAGTCCCCATTCTCTGACTAGCTGTGCGGTAGGCTACAGTAAGACGCTGTTGGTGGTCTTGGACCCAGTCTCTGATACCAACACGGGGCTGCTGTGGTTGTACTCCTAAACCTACATCTACTGGACGCCGCAGATGGCGACCGAACATAAGGAAGGAGGGAGCATAACCAGTGGAACTATGGGTGGTGTTGTTATAAGCATGTACTAGTTCAGGTAAGTACTCAGGCCAACGACCTTGTTTCTCTGTCTCTAAGGTGCGGAGCATGCCTAGGAGGGTCCGATTGAAACGCTCCGCCCCCCCATTCCCGGCCGGATGATAAGGGGTGGTGCGGCTCTTCGAAATGCCATAAGTATCGCATAGCTGTTTCATAAGGGCGGATTCAAAATTAGCCCCACGATCCGAGTGAAATCTAGCCGGGCAGCCGAAAGGCTGGATAACATGGGTCCATAAGGCCCGTACAGTAGTTTGGGCTGTTTGGTCACGTGCAGGGATGGCCCAACTAAAACGTGTGAATAAGTCAGTTGCTACTAAAATGTTTTGGTATGCATCAGAGGGGCGTCCTAAAGTTAAAAAGTCTATGCCTATCACCTCCATGGGGTAGGATACAGCAAAGGGGTGTAGGGGCGCTCTTGGCTCTACTCTGTCTCGCTGAAGGCTGCAGACGGCACAACCCTGCTGGAAATGACGTACCTCCCCCTCCATGCCAGGCCAGTAGAACCTCCGGCGGAGCTGGGCGAGGATCCGGTCTGGGCCAGCATGGGCGGCGGCGACGTGCAGCTCCTTCCAGACTTCCTCTCTCTTCGTAGCTGGACAGACAACCTGGGAATACTCCTCATGTGTGTACTGGTCAATAACTTTGCGGTACAGAATGTCATCTTTAAATTGCAACTTTTTCCACTGTCTAAATAGGATCTGGGCTGCCCGAGACCATGTACGACGTTCAGCCAATAAAGGTGCTTTTTGTTGTGCCACACACCTTGCCACCACTTGTATGTCCATGTCCTGGGCCTGTGCGTCTCTCCATTCACTGCCAGCCGAGCCCTCTTGTCCAGCATCCGGTGTGAGCTCCACGGCTGCGGACGTCACCGGGAACCTAGACAATGCGTCGGCATTCACATTGCTTTTACCTGAACGAAACTTGACATCGTAAGTGAAGGCTGCAAGCTGTGCGACCCAGCGCTGCTCAACGGCTCCCAGCCGGGCGGTCTGTAGGTGGGCAACAGGGTTATTGTCAGTATATACAGTAAATTTCGCACCAGTCAGATAGTCTTTAAACTTCTCAGTTACAGCCCATTTGAGAGCCAAAAGTTCCAATTTGAATGAACTGTAATTAGCGTCGTTCTGCTCTGTTGGGTGTAGGCTCCGGCTAGCATAGGCGATCACCCTCTCCTGGCCCTCCTGTACCTGAGCCAACACTGCACCTAAGCCATGACTACTGGCGTCTGTATATACAATAAAGGGTTGAGAGTAGTCTGCATAGGCCAGCACTGGAGCTTCTGTGAGGGCGGACTTCAGTGCATCAAAGGACTCCTGGCATTCTGGTGACCATGTTACCTTCCGTGTTTGTGACTTCTGGTCGGCTGGAATACCGGTCAACAGGTTGTTCAGGGGGCGGGCGACGGCAGCGAAGGTGTGCACGAAGCGTCTATAGTAGCCAGCCAGTCCCAGGAACGCCCGAACCTCTCGGATGGTGGAGGGGACCGGCCAGTCTCTCACAGCCGCAACTTTGTCGGGGTCAGGCCTGACCCCGTCACGGTCCACCACATGGCCCAGGAACTTCACTTCGCTCTGTAACAGTTTGCATTTATCTAGTCGCAGTTTCAGGCCATGCCGCCACAATTTTTCAAACACCTCGTCTAAATGCTGCAGATGAGAAGAGAAGTCAGGCGAGTACAGAATTATGTCATCTAAGTAGACTAATAGGGACTCAGTTAATTGGCCACTAAGACATTGCTGCATCAAACGTTGAAATGTGGCCGGAGCATTACAGAGGCCGAAGGGCATTCGCTTGAATTCATACAAACCAAGAGGTGTGGTGAAAGCGGTTTTCTCTTGGTCTCGGGGGTCCATACCAACCTGCCAATAGCCGCTGGCAAGATCAAGCGTGGAAAACCACTGGGCTTTAGTAAAGCTGGTGAGGGTCTCCTCTATTCTCGGCAAGGGGAAAGCGTCCTTGTGCGTCACAGCGTTTAGCTTTCTGTAGTCGACGCAGAAACGCCAGCTCCCATCCTTCTTTTTGACGAGCACTATGGGGGCAGCCCACGGACTGCAGCTCTCTTGGATTACGTCTTTCTCGAGCATGTCGGCTAGGAGCGCCTTCATCTCCTTGTACATGGCCGGGGGTAAGGGTCTGTGTCGCTCTCTGATGGGCGCCGCATCTCCGGTGTGGATCTGGTGTTGCACTGTGTCTGTGTGCCCAAAATCTTCATCATGGACAGCAAACACCTTCTCCCACTTCAGCAGCAGGTCGCTTAGCTCTCCTTGCTGTTCTGCTGGCAGGTCTGGCCGGCTGCACAGATCACGCACTTCCTGCGGTAATGGTCGCACGGCGCCGTCGTCTTCCACGCCAACCAAGGCCACTTCCACCGTCCCATCGCCATCCAAGGACAGGGCCAAGTCGTGGTCGGCGCGTACATCACTGTCGTCCACATGGTACAGCTTCCCCAACTTCTGGTAGCGGCCTACAAACAAGGGGTAAGGATGTGGGTTACATAGACGTACAGGAACTCTGCCTCCCTTTACCATGGCCAGTGAACGGGCCAATCCAAAATCCTTGCCGTCCGGCAGGGCCTCAACAAGGGCGGTGTAGTCTGCGCCGTATGGACCTCTCCGAGCACGTCCCCACACCACTACTTCACTCCGAGGGGGTACCTGTATGCGCTGTCGGCTGGCAGGCCGCACATAGCCCAGAGACCCATCTTCTCCAATGATAGCGTGGATACGGCGACAGGTGGCAAACGCGTCTCTCCATACGGCCTGGTCCTTGCCCTGTCTTAGTGGGAATGCAGGTTTTCCGGGCAGTTTAAACAAGGCATTCCAACAGGAATTCACCACATTCATCCCTACAATCAAAGGATGTGTGCAATGTTCATCTTTAACAATGACGACGCCCCTCCCTGGTATGTTGATCCCCTCCAGTTCAACATCCAACACGGCATAGCCAGTGTAGGGAATATCCAGGCCATTAGCTGCTCTCAGTTTAAAGAATAGTGGCATTTTCCCCAGTTTAGCCTGAGAGAAATGTTCCTCAAATAAGCTCTGCTGCATCAAGGTGACTTGCGACCCAGTGTCCAATAAACCTTGTAGTTTCACACTTTCCATAGTTAAATCAATAGTTGGACACTGCCCAATAAATGCCTCGGTAGCCCTTGTTTGTGACGTTTCGTCAACCCCTGCCCCACGGACTTCAGCGACAGGGAGTTCTAAAAATGTGACTGGTTGTATGGGGCAGATCTACAAGCTCTCGCTATGTGTCCTGAACATTTGCACCGACGACAGATAGGCCTACCTTGTTCATCCCATTCATTGTTATAGGTTGGTGTATACCGCTGCTCACATCTGGGTTGTGGTGGTGGTGGTGATGGTGTTTGGGTTGGAGACTGCTGGAGGAGTGGTCGGATTTCCTTCATGAGCTCCTGTGTGAGCCCCTGCATCTGTGATTTGACGTCCTCCATGATTTCTCTCTTCAGAGTGGCTTTCCAGTCAGTTTCCTGCAGTGGTTTAGAGGCAAGTGTGGGGTTAACTGCATGACATGTGACTTCAGTTGCTCTCATACCTCCATGTTCTGTGTCTAGTAGTAGCGCTTCCTGGCGCACGGCGGCAAAATCTTCGTCCGGGTGTCGTCTGGCGTAGACCCTCAAAGCCTGGGCAAGTGGTCCCTCACAGAGCCCCAGCAGGAACTGCTCCCGGAGAACGGCATCGGAGGGGGCGGTGTCGGGGTTGTGCCGCCGCAGCCCACAATATAACTCCCTAAGCCTTAAAATAAATGCAGAGACACTTTCTCCTTCCCTTTGAGTGCAACTAAAAAACTGTGAACGCAGTACTGGGATTGGGGTTTTATGGCCATATAAGGAATCTAGGTAGGAAAATATTTTGCTAGCCTTGTCTCGCTCTGTGGCATCAAGAACACCGACCTGTCGTTTGGCTTCCCCTGTTAAAGCTCCCATTACAATGGCTACCTTCTTTTCATCAGTTAGCTCTTGGGACCCTAGTAAACCTTGTATTTGTTCTTTCCATTCTGCATATTTAACATCACTGTCTGGACTAGTCTTGGGCAATATACCGGTATTATCGTTTATCGCGATATTGGAAATCAATACCGAGTAATATCGTTGGGTCTGTGAAAAATATCGAATACCGAATATCGTCAAATACCGACATTATACTGTATTCTATTAAAATATGAGCAATGAGACTTAATTGTAACTATACAAACAATTTTCATGTTACACACATGCCTAAACTAGCCCTTATTTGGGCTAGGCTTTTTGGAAACAATGTATTTCCAACTCCAGTTTTCCCTATTTAGGCTGCTTTAACAGCAGAGCGCTCAGTTTCTGACCCCTCAAAGTCGCAAATTCTGAGAACTAGGTGACTGGTGGAGCGTTCCAACTCTGATTGCCGTCAATACCGGTAATATCGAATATCGAGCTAATTAAGACATTATCAATACCGATATTAAAAAATCAATACCGCCCAAGACTAGTCTGGACCTTTAAATTTAGGCAGCCACGGGGCTCCTGGGTAGACAGGCATCATCATCATGATGATTAAAATACAACAAAAACCAATAAAACCAAAACCAATAAAAAGAAAATACAAAAATAATTCAGTCCTTCTTGTTTTCACAATTGCTCTTAAAACCTGATCCTGCCGCGCTACGCCAAGTTGTGACGCGTGCCCGAGCTTTGGGGCTGTAGTTTTTACGTCACAAAAAGTTTGTATAAATTATTTAAGACCCACTGGTAAAACACAATAAAAAACATAGTAAAGTGCACTGTTTAAAGTGCGAGGTGCTCACTGTGCAAACCAAGTGGACTTAGAAAGTAGGCCGACTACGCCACTTTAAGTTTTAAGAGGTTAAAGAACTCTGTTTAAGTATAACCATTTGACCAACTCTTAAAATACCAATAAGGACACAGGTTCGTTTTACCAGGTTAAGAGCAATATAAAACATGTGAAAATCAAGAAAGGATTGGAGGACGAGGGTTTTTAAAAGGAAGAACAATCATGAATTTATTAACTAAAAGTACAGGGTGGCACTCTAGATGGCCGGTTAAAAACACAATCTTTATTAATACTACAAATAAAAACCTAACTAAAATGTCCCTAAAACTAAACCTAAAACACCCTCAACTTAACCAACAAAAATAAAACCAACGTTAAAAACCTGTCGTGTGCAAATTAGCTGGCTTAATGTGCAAATTTGCAATTAACGTTAGCTTTATGGAGCCTAAAGTGCGTGGATACGTGCAAAAGAACAATGTGCAATGCGGCAGGTACTGGTACAGTGCGTTGTGGGCAGTCTTATATCATCATCTGTGTCCTGTGCATCTGTCTTCTTTTCGTCTGAAACACACAGGGGACTAGACACAGTTCATCTGTTCACGAATCTTAAAGTGCTGTGGAATATGGGGGTGCAACACACCGGCTTCAGGTTTGCAATACTACGGGGAGAGCTACTTACACGCAACCCAGGCTTTTACACCTGGGCCCGTCTGTCATCGGCGTCGTAGTATTGCGAACCGGTGCTCTCCTCTCCCTCCGTCCGTCCACCGTCTTCAGGCACTCTCGTGTTGCTGCTACGGTCGGCAACCTTCCTGGTCTGCTCGATCACTCACTGCTGTAACCTGTCGATCAACTGCCACACAAACTGCACACACTGCTTCGCACACACCGCTGTCTCAACGCCGCCACTGCACGCCCGCACGTCCGTCTCGCTCCCGTTCTCCATTGTTCTGTGGAACAACATTTTTGTTGGCCGCGCCGGTGCGCGAGAACACGCCCATTGTCTCTACCACTGCTCTGGATAGGCGGACAGTCAATGAGCCGGTACCAGCTGACGGGGAGGAACGCAGCTGCTGCATAATCGTCATCATGTTGGTTGTCATGGCAGCAAGAATACAAAATCAAAATATATACAAAATGCAAATGTCCACACCATGCAAAAGAACAGTAAATGAACACAAAATACACAGCAAATCGGCAGAAATAATACTTCAAAAATAACAAGCACAGCAAATCATAATACAAATACACTGCAAACGAAACCATAAGAAAATCATATAAATTTCTGCCTGATGACATGCGGGCTATGTGTGGAGTTTAGAATGTGTTGCATGTTGGAGGTCATGGTCGTCTGATTGGCACTGATTAGCCCATAGGCTTCCAGGAAGCACACACTCTGTTAGATCAGTGAGATGTCCTATTGTTTGGCTCCTTGTGCCATGTCATTTTCCATACCTGTAACCTTCTTTTGGGAACAACACACAGTGTGGTTGCATTTTACCTGTCTTGACTTTGGACTCATTTCTAGACACTTGGTTCCAAAGGGCGTCTATTTCTGTCTAACCCTGTCCTTTTTATGACCTTATAGGTGAGATCCCTGATATTGGAATGACCAAATAATATTTGGTCACCAATCAATGTGACCATATTGTGGTCACATTGGTTGGTTCCGGGCACTGCATGGTGGCAGGCACTCCCTCAAGTCCTTGCTGCGGTGCATGCCAAGGTTGAAGTCTGACCTCAAACTACAAAATATGCATATACTGTATGTGCTGTAGGCTATGAGCATAGCAGTGAGATCTGTGGCTCTGGAGTCTGGACAACCATTTCTCTGTATAGTCAGTCCGTGTCCCTTTTATGGACATATAGAGAGGTCGCTGATGTCTGTCAATGAATGAATGAATGAATGAATGAATGAATGAATGAATGAATGAATGAATGAATCAATCAATCAATCAATCAATCAATCAATCAATCAATCAATCAATCAATCAATCAATCAATCAATCAATCAATCAATCAATCAATCAATCAGTGCTCTGCAGTCTGCACTAATACGACCGAAAAGCACTCATTTATGTCCAAAAGGTCTTAGTGGCATAACTACAGCAGACATCCATCTATCTCCCATGGCATTAACGTGATAGATGTATTTCTCGGGCTGCCATTTAGGGCTGGAT
Organism: Benthosema pterotum; assembly: GCA_039105355.1. Classification (NCBI taxonomy): domain Eukaryota; kingdom Metazoa; phylum Chordata; class Actinopteri; order Myctophiformes; family Myctophidae; genus Benthosema; species Benthosema pterotum. The sequence goes on along the minus strand of CM076978.1, from coordinate 38,878,304 downwards.
CAGTCTGCCATGCAGGGCCTGCGTATGCTAATGTGCCCTCTCACACCTGCAGTTTCCAATTACCCCTGAGGAACGGAGCCAAGGCTCCGTCTGCACTTTGCAGCCACCAGCAATAATATGAATAATGGCAAAATTGCTGTAGTGCTGTATAGGACTTTCAACAAAAAAAAGAGTAGAGGGGGGGGGGGGGGGGGGGGGGGCAGTGTGAGAGTGGAGTGTGTGTGGAAACAGGGGCGGATCTAGGCATGGGCATGTACCCAGTCTGCCCCCCCAAACGCAATGCCATGCAAAACAACCCAACATATTTCAAATTGAAGTTCTTATAATTAAAATGATTTGAAACACTACTACTGCTACTAACTACAATTTTGGCACCACTAAACCAACAGCATTTCATCATTGAAAACATAAAACTATGATGTTATTATTGATGCTTCACTTGACTAATAAAAGTCCTGTAACCGAAAATGGTATGGGTGCAGGTTCATCGCCCGTGGCGCGATGAAGCCGCCCACCCATACCATTTTCTCTTGCCCCTCCAACATGTTCTCTTGCCCCCCCAAATGGGACATGTTACATCCGCCCCTGTGTGGAAAGAGGAGAAGTGAGAAAGGAGGGGAAAGGCATGGGGAAATGTGGGTGGGTGGGAGAAGGAGAGGAAGGACTGTGTGAAAAGCGTGTATAAGAAGCATGGGCGCTGTGCTGCTGTGCACAGCTTGAGATACTGACACATTTTCATTTTCAACAGATATTGATTTCCCCCTCCGCCCCCCCCCCCCCCCCCCCCCCCCCCCCCCCCCCCCCCCCCCTGTCAATATTGTGAGCATGGATTAAAATCAGAGCATTCCAACATCGAAAGCTGCCAGCTTCCTGTCTCTCTTGGTGTGTGTGTGTGTGTGTGTGTGTGTGTGTGTGTGTGTGTGTGTGTGTGTGTGTGTGTGTGTGTGTGTGTGTGTGTGTGTGTGTGTGTGTGTGTGTGTTTTGCTTTCTTGTTTTCTTTCCAAGGTACTTTTATAGTACCAGTAATCGTTAGAAAACAACAGATGTGAGTGAGTAGAGATGCCTATAAAAACCTAAATGCATCTGCTGATAAGATTGATTTGTTTCTGGATGCATATCGTCATCTCATCCCTGTCACTCATCTGGGATCCCCTCTGTGATGGGTTTGTTACATTTTACCTCTCTGTCAGGCATTCTTTATTGTTATAATAGAGTTCAGTAGCATAAATGATTCTATAGCAGGGGTTTTCAACAGGTGGTCCGGGGGAGGGTTCCAGGTGGCCCCTAGGCTAAATGATGGAAAGTTGGTTAACCAGATGTAACTCTTGAGAATGTAAAAATGAAACCAAATGGACCCTTGTGGTCCATTTGATTTCATTTTCACACTCTCATCATGTGAATTAGCACTATTTAATTAAGAAGTCTGACACTGTTTTGTTTGCAAAATCCAGCCTGGAATTGTCAACAAAACCAAAAGAATTCTTTAGTTTTACGTCTTTGGGGCTAAAATGTATGTAAATGTATGTAACGTCAAATGGTGGTCCGTGGCTCATATGCTGAATAAATGGTGGTCCCTGGTGTGAAAAAGGTTGAAAACCCCTGTAATATAGGGTTAGAGTTCTGTATTTGACAATATGTATAGAGTCGGGATCGTTGTATTGGAATATTTTGATCCTGTGTTTAGGTTGCACAAAATCTTTGTCATCATCCTGTCTCTGGTTTACTGAATTTTGATCTGAAGGTCAAAGCCATATACAGTATATGTCCCCACAGAGCAAGCAGGCAGGCTATATTAGCTCAGGGACGAAGACAGACGAAGATCTTGTTGAAAACTGAATGCTTTTCTCCAGAAAGCAGCACCCAAGAACTGCAAGGACACAGCACATACAGCACAAGGCCGTTGCTATACAAAATAAAGGCACCAGAACACACAACCACAATACTGAAACATAGAGATCCTGAGAGTGCAGTTTTAAGATGGGATCCTAGTCAGTCAGTCACTGCACGCGTGTGCACGTGTGCTTGCGTGTCTGTGTGTGTGTGAGTGCACACGCGTGCATGTGTTGATATCACCCTTGAGTATTCGGGAGGGGACATTGTGGCTGTTGCCCTTGATAACGGCTGGGAGGCGGAAAATCAATCACCTGAATTGACAGATGTGTGTGACACTGAAGGGTTTGTCACTGCTCCCGCCCATTTGTTACCACATGACCCCGACAATCCACCGCTCCCCTCCCCTCCCACCCCACCAGCCTCCTTTCCTCCCCCTCTTTTAGGCCTCTTGTCCTTCAGGGGTGGATCTAGGCATAGGCATGGGGGGGGCAATGCCCCCCCTAAATGCCCAGTCTGCCCCTGCACCAAACATGATGGCATGCAAAACAACCCAAGATATTTCCGTGCTTATATTTAAAAGTATTCGAAACACTACGGAAAATGGTATGGGGGCGCGGCTTCTTCTTCATTGCCCGTGTCGCTTCGCACCACGGGCAATGAAGCTGCCCCCTTAACATTTTCTTCTGCCTTTCTGCCCCACCCCCAATCTGCCCCCCCCCCCCCCCCCCCCCATTGGGATTACATCCGCGCCTGTTGTCTTTCTAGATTTGCTTGTATCCTCCTGCAGAAGTGTAGAAACACACATCTATACTCTGCATATACTCTGCATTCGACGTAAAATCGGAGTGTAAAGGGGACAGGCAGACACATACACATATAGCCACATCCACCCACACCCAAATGGAAAGAAAATATATGTACTTTAGCCCCCTACATCAGTGGTTTTGGAGGTCTCAAGCGTCACACCTGGTTATTCATCACCTGAATTAGTCTACACAACTAGAGAATGCAGAAGATTAATGGTCATTTTGATCTGTATGTTTGACTGTTTTCTTTCCCAAATCCAGCCTGGAATTGTTGACAAAAGCAAACTAAATCTTTAGTTTTGGGGTCTGTGGGTCTATGTCTATTTGAAATATAATATATACCTTATGTCAAATAGTGGTCCGTGGCTCAAATTCTGAATAAATAGTGGGCCCTGGTATCAAAGCGGTTGAAAACCCCTGCCCTACATAATATGAACCTGACTGTGTCATATGTGGTTATATATGACACATACAGTATATCCACATATATGCGCATATATGTAGCCTATGTAGGCCTATATTATTGCATACATGCAACATATATGATGCATATAGGCATATGTAATTATGTATACAGATTTCTTTCTTTCCAGTCACACACATGCACGTGTGTGTGTGTGTGTGTGTGTGTGTGTGTGTGTGTGTGTGTGTGTGTGTGTGTGTGTGTGTGTGTGTGTGTGTGTGTGTGTGTGTGTGCCTGCGCGTGCAGAACACACCTGGTGAGAACCTATAGCAGGATTAGCGTGTTGCATGATACAGTTACCACACGAGGAACACGTGTTCAGTTCAGGTCACCAGCACTCCGATGACACAATGTCACCGCTACAACAACAACAACACTGCTCGTCTCATCTCTGATTTTCTTTCCTTTCGGTCCATCCTCTTCCCCCCTCCTCTCTCATACTCTCTCTCTCTGTCTCATGCTTTCTCTCCCTTTTTGCATTTGTGTGTGCGCGCGCGCGTGTGTGTGTGCGTGCGCGTGTGTGAACTGAAAATGTTCGAGGGGTGAGGGGGGCCACCGAATCCGAGGAGAGGACTTGGCAGCGGCTCCTCTCTCTCCCTCTCGCTTCATCGCTTCGGTCCTCCCCGAAATCCTATTTCACAGTGCCAAGCATCCGCTCCCTAGGATCTCCACAAAACTCCCATCTCCAGACGCAGGTTTAAGCCTCTCTCCTGGCACCCGGAGTGGGCACGGAGAGAGATGGAGGCATGTGACACACTGGCACTGCTCGCCAGAGACAGTTACGGCACCTATTATCTTTGCTCAGAGCGAGTCCAGTGTCCCAACAATGTGGCACGGTGCTTATACCCGCATGCTCCTGAACTCACCAGTTGGATGCAATTATTTATGTGTGACCATTTAGGAGAACATAAACTTGTAAGCACGTTACACACGCGCGCGCGCGCGCGCGCACACAGACAGACAGACAGACAGACAGACAGACAGACAGACAGACAGACAGACACCAACTAGTCTCCAAACCACTATCGTCGTCATCAACGTGTATGTAGGCCTACCATCTGTAAATGTTATGCTTTGTGGCTTTATTGTGTCGTCCACAACTGAGTGATGTAGGATATGTTTGTTGTTGTTGTTTACAAACCATGTCAGGCTGGACAAAGGTCAATGTTTTGGTCAGGTCGTAATATTTGTTCACTACACCCTACACCCTATGTTCAGAAGGCTCTACTGTTTCCCCCTTTCCTGTTGGTACGACCCAGGTCAGTGTGATCCACTCTTGTGTGATCTAAACCCCTTTCTTCCCCTTCTGAATGGTATGGCTCACCTAATCAGGGCCAATTTAGTTTCTTAGTTTCACCTGCTAGTAGAGCAAAGAACTGCAGTTTGTTTGAGACATGACCATTTCCATGCTTGCAGCTAAAGTAAGTTTATGTTCTTGTTGGAGTTTGGTTATAGTTTTGTGCTAATGAGACTATTTTGATTATTTGTACAGCTTTATGTTATTCTCTGTTTGAATACGGTTTGTTTCAGATTAATATGCATAAATACTGTATACTTGTCTTCTTTCTTGTTGATAGGAACCACACCTACTGTATTAAATTACCATTATATGAAAAACCTTGGACGGGTTCTTACCGATCACCCATTGAGGATAACAACTTACATTCCAGCTATTGTAGCATTGTAACGATCAACCGACACTTCATTTCACCCTAGCTGTCCTAAATGGAGCCCTGTGTCCATTAACCCGATCGATGCCAAACTTTGCACACACACCCTGGAAGCCAACAATGAACCTCCACCTCAATTTTCCCAGAACGGCCTGTTATAGCGAGGAAGCTTTTCACCATCTTACATATACCTGCATCAATCTGCATGAAATGTTGCATGTATACACCTTGGAGGGCAAAGATGTACATTTGACTTGTATTTTTCACTTCAGCTTTTTATAGCGTCACCAGGAGGCCGATTGTAAATCATTTTTTTCCATTCTGTCCAAAAATCCTGCGAAACATTACACAGTATCTCTACAGTCTTGTGCTCACGTTGGATCTGTCCGATATTTCACATTCCACCCTAATTGGCTTTCAAAATGTGCAGGATTTTCCTGTTTTGAACAAAAAACATCAAATCATGAATGCAATGTGCAATTTATGTGAAATTGTTAATGCACTTTCCTACTAAAGGCAGGCAAATATAACGGCACCTTTCTCACAGCTGTTATACAAACAGGTGGATTTTTGCATAACAAATTATTGGGAGAAATGCCTCAAATCATCCAATTAACCTCAAGGGCATAAGGTACCCTTTTCACATTGGCCTATAGCGCCATCAGGAGGCTACAACCTGACCTGGTAGAGACTTGTGCCCAGAAGGGCACTTTCTCTAGTTTTGACTGTGGTTTTAATTGTCATTTTGTCATATTCTTTAGTTATTGTCATGCCCCCTATTATATCTATATGTCTTTCTCCTTGCTATTAGTATGTGGCCTTGTGGTTCACTTCAAGGCTTTATTCTTAGTTATTGAGATAGTAAGACATAAGATTGCCAAATGCGCCGTCTCTGCCTCTAGATTGTAGCTCACAATAGTGTAGCCCATGTTTTGATTCAGCCTATGTGTTGTTCAATCTTCTCTCAGTCCTATGGCCTTGTGAGCTCTTGGAATGTGTAGAGAAGCAAGACACTTTTGTTGATCTCTGATTGAGTTTCACCAGAGTTTTGCTGACCACGGCCTTTCACGCCCTCCTGTAGGGTCCAGATACCTGTCATCACGTGCCAAACCAACCAGGCTGTCACGTGGGGAGTGACTGACAACCAGAGGCATTATTCAACAGAAGGTAAATGGTGCACTTATGTAGTGCCTTTATCTAAGGCACTTAATGCATTACATGTTCCCACCAGGGGCGGATCTAGGCATGGGGGGGCCCACCAAACACAGTGGCATGCAAAACAACCTAAGATATTTCACATTGCTTACATTTAAAATAATTTGAAACACTACTACTGCTAATTAACTACAGCTGTGGCACCACTAAACCAACAGCATTTCATCATTGAAAACAGAAAACTCTGAGTCAGACATTTAGCTTTATGCATGCTGTGTGTCTGATGCAACTTCAACAACAACTGATCTTATTATTGATGCTTTACTTGACTAATAAAAGTCCTGTAACTGAAAATGGTATGGGTGCGACTTCATCGCCCGTGGCGCAAAGCGACACAAGCGATGGAACATGTTTTATCCGCTCCTGGCTCACACACATTCATACACGGATTGCGGTAGAAACGACTCGCAACCAGCACATTGGGAGCAATTTGGAGTTAAGTGTCTTGCCCAAGGACAATACGACGACATGTATACAGGAGAAGGCAGGATTTGAACCGCTGACCCATCAATGGACAACCTTAATTGGGAAGTTTCAAACTCTTCCTCAGAGTTTTATTTCATGGTGCTGAGTCACTCTTAAAGGTGTACTGACCAGAGACTTATAGTGGGAGAGTTAGGATATTGTCTGCGTGCGACTGCGTGCATCTCCATCTGAGTCTGATCAATTTTTGAATTCAATTTAATTCAAATGGCTTTATTTGCATGAGAAAACATACGTTTACATTGCCAAAGCAAGAAATGCAATATAACAAGAAAACACAATATAACAGAAACAGGGAAGCATAATACAACAGTACAACAATCTGGGCTGGGCTATCAACCAACTAACTTCCTTTCTTACAATTGCACTAATGCTCTGCTGTTGTTCTGGGTAGGAGCAGAGTGCATTGTGGGATACGTTGGGCCGTAATTACGTGAATATGCTCGACTGAAGGAGTGCTTAAAATCGCCTCATGTGCTGGCTGCAGAAACTGAATGCAAGTGGATGAGAGGGGGACTTCTGGTAAGTCCTCTCAATATATACTCTAAGGGCCTAAAAGTGGCAGCATGGGAGGAATATTTGCTATGAACAGCATGAAAGCTAAGGTGGCTGGGCTGCACAGACAAAGGCTGCATGGGTGCCCCTACACCTTCCTGTTTACACTGAGCATGTGCAAACCTCCGGCAGGAGCCTGCGCCACACCCCCGTGCATCATCCTCTTTTTCTTTATCATAGCTTGTTCCTAATGGTATTTTTGGCAGTGGCAGGCTTTTCCTGCAAGCAGGCCACTGCCGAAAATGCAGACCAGAACCAACCGGAAGTGTCATTGACAGCCATTCAAAAAGCTGGACGTGACGTCACTGCTGGCCGAAAACACACAAGCAAGGTCAGTAACGTCCAAGTACAGTCCAAGTTTCGGCTGTGACGTCACGTCCTGCATTTTTGAATGGATGTCAATGAGACTTACGGCTTGTTCTGGTCTGAATTTCGGCCGCGGGCGGGTCTTTCCTGTTGCCTGACCACTGTCCAAAATGCAGACAGGAACTAGCCGGAAGTTCCCATTGAAACTCATTCAAAAAAGGAGGACGTGACATCACAGCACGGCTGAAAGACGGACTTTGCAAAAAGCAATGTGGAGGCAGCCTAAGGGGTCAAAGTTTGTGAAAAGACACTGAGACACTAACTTAAAGGAAGACATGATGGAACTTGAAATGGACAATGATGAATTAGCGCCTGGCTGGAAAGGCGGAAAAGGGTATTGTTTGTGATGCTTTGTTAATGTTCAGTGATGTCTACAGTTTTATTGTTTATTATGGTGGACTGATGGAATTCTAGTTCAGAATGCATTGATTGTAGTATTGTAAAAGTATGGGTTCTACTGGGAAATGTGCAATGCATATTTGATGTATTTTTGAGATATACTGATCTGTATTGATTTATGAAGTTATTGATTGGTGTAATGTGTATTGATTTGCTGTGTATTGTATGTTTTTTTTTTCTTTTCAGTTTTCACGTTGAGGAACTACTAAATAAAAATGGTCAAATCAAATCATCAGAGCTTCAACTACCTTATTGCCAGCTGGGTCCGCTACACCACATTTGCATTATTGGCTTACTTCTCATGGTTTCTTAGTCACTATGATGGTAACTTAAAGGACTACTTCACCACTTTTCAACGTATGTTCATATAATTGGTCATCACTAATGTTAATGATAAAATGCCACATTTTTGTTCTTACTCAGTCTGTGTGTCATAGGAAGGAAGACCGCGAGCATTTCAGACACCCCTCCACCATGTGCAAGTTAATATTAGAGGGGAATCAAAGTTAATAGAAACTACAGGATTTCTATTCCTGAAAAGCTGCATTCCTTCAAAACGTATATATATTTTATCATGAACATTAGTGTGATGATCAATTATATGAAGATAACCGGTAGGCTGAAAAGTGGTGAATGGGTACTTTAAGTAATTTTCATAGTTTGGTTGGTCCTTACTGAATTATTAACATTCAATTCTTGATCTTGGGTTAAAATGTATACAGTCCTTTGCTTAAAGGATCAACAGTGACTTGGATGATTTCGGGAAAAGGGAAACTAGAAACAAGAAAGAGAGTGTTATTTAAATTAAGAATTTTAATTTTTATTGTAGCAATTCAGGGCTGTATCCATGCTAGAGTTGTACTTCAAATGTACTGTAATTCTCCAATCTGTTAAGAAATTATTCTGCAATCAACCAGTCAACAAGTTAATCCTGTAGGATGTCTTTGCACACATCCCTTCATCACTTAACACAGCTACAAAACTATGCAGCATGAAAACCTCCTCCAGTCCATTAGAAGTCATTCCAACCATTTTGCTGAAAGTTGTTTTTAGCTCCTTCAACCTCTCACTGGTCTCTGGCCTTCCAATTTTAAAAATAGATCACTGTTCAGCTGCTTTAAAAAGTCTGGTTTGGGTCCAGGACTACGGAGCCCCTAATAGGACATAGACGAGTAAATTAGAACCCAAAGGTTTCTCGTGAGAAAGTACTTTCGAGACTTACGAGATAGGCTACTTTCTCGTGCGCACGCAAAACTTTCTCGTGCGCACGAGATACTTTCTCGTGCGCACGAGAAAGAAAGTTTCTCGTGCGCACGCAAAAAGAAACCTTTGGGTTTTAATTTACTCGTCTATGTCCTATTAGGGGCTCCGTACAGGACTACCCAGTACAGTAGTTATCGGCCTATTTCCAAGCGCCAGCAGATGGTGCCACATCACTGCAGTCATGGCTTCTTCATTTCAGTATTCAGTTTAAGGTCCTGGTGCTTACTAGCCACTAAACTACAGTATATCACTCACTCACTCACTCACTCACTCACTCACTCACTCACTCACTCACTCACTCACTCACTCACTCACTCACTCACTCACTCACTCACTCATTATAAAGGCCATAGTCTACACGCGCTAGTTGTTCAATTACTTATTCGTTTTACTTTGTATTTGGATGGGACAGGAACATTACATTAATTTATATCAAGATACTTTAAAAAAAAAAAAAAAATCTGTAATCTATATACATAACATATTTGTGTCATTTATTCTAAAATTGACACCTTTTCAACATTTACAGCTAGATAATTTATATCAGTATCCTGGTGTCTGTGTCCTGCTAATTATCCTGGTGTCAGTTTTGTATCAGCATCCTGGTGTCAGTATACTGGTGGCAGTGTGTCAGTATACTTGTGTCAGTATCCTCCGTGTCAGTACCCTCAATGTAAATATCCCAGTGCCATAATTCTTGTGTCAGTATCCTCTGTGTCAATATTCTGGTGTCAGTATCCGTGTGTCAATGTCATGTTATTTTTGTAGTACATGTGTAGAGCCATTCCATGCAGGATTACACACATCATGTAATTTCTACTTTTTTCCCCTACCTTTGATGACAGCAGCCACAGCACTCTGGCCATAGGCTCTCACAATGTGCCAAACAGTGTTCTGCATGTACTGTATATTGAATTTATTAGTAGAAATTCCAACAGAGCCAATCCATTTAAGATTTCAAATAATTGCAGCAGCATTCATAAAATGTACCATTTTTATGTCAATTATATTATTAAATTAAATACAAAATATCCCAAATGCATTCCCCAGAATAGTAGGCCTATCTCTATTTTGTTAGACGCATTTAAGTAGGTCAGGTATGAAGTGTCACATGAAGCAATGTACCGGTATGCATCTTCATGAAAACACCACTAGATGGAGCCATATACCTGTATTATTATAGTGTGAGATAACATTTTGTGTACTAGAACTGTTGTTTGCACATTTTCTACTTATTCCTCCACTGGTTCCCACAATGATCTCATATTCAGTTAAGGATTAGAGAATGAGTGTATTTATTTGTCTTTGGATAGAATGCAGTATATGCCAATATAAAGGCAAATGGCTCTGGAGAAACAGAATGAATTTCTGGCTACCATGCTGTCTGTAGTAGCCTGTCATGATCAGACCAATATCTATAGTGTTTCCCCCGTTCTTATTATTTATTTAGAAGCCTATTATTATTTTTGTGCTGGCAGATTTGTCTTCCAAGCCAGCTTGCGCGCGCGCGCGCGCACACACACACGCACGCACGCACGCACGCACACACACACACACACACACACACACACACACACACACACACACACACACACACACACACACAGACACACAGACACACAGACACACACACACACACACACGCACACACACTGTTTTCTCATGCTGATTTGCCATAAACACGCTACAGATGATTGATAATTATCTGGAAGCAGGGGCGGATGTAACATTTCCCAATTGTGGGGGCAAGAGAACCCCCACCCATACCATTTTTGGATAAAAGACTTTTATTAGGCAAGTAAAGCATCAATAATAACATCAGTTGTTGTTTAAAGATGCAACAGACACGCAGCATGCATAAAGCTAAAGGTCTGACACAGAGAGTTTTCTGTTTTCAATGATGAAATGTTGTTGGTTTAGTTGTGCGACATTTGTTGTTAGTCAGTAGCAGTAGTAGTCTTTCAGATCATTTTAAATATAAGCAATTTGAAATATCTTGGGTTGTTTTGCATGCGTGTTTGGTGTGGTAGACTGGGCATTTACTGGGCAATGCCCCCCCATGCCCATGCCCAGACTGGGCATCCCCCCCCCCCATGCCCATGCCTAGATCCGCCCCTGTATGGAAGGTGGAAACAGCTGACCTATGACCCCAAATGCTAAAAAGAAGACAGAATGCCTATATGTGGGTGAAATTGTGCATCTCTAATTCCTTGACCTATATGCTGATTGTGCACTTTTTGTTTTACAAGTGACACATGGGACTCAACCTCCGAAGGACCAAACACCTGAGTTATTACCATGGTGGGTTGAAATATCTGTCATGAAGCAGACATATTTATTGTCTGACACACTGAGACAAAACAACACATAGAGGAGTCATAACCATAATAGACTCCTATAAAACAAATCATGTTGCAATCTGTCCACTGAGGCACACTCGTCATTAAACATTAATGGCCTTTCAGGGCTTGGGGGAAGTAAACAGCGACATCCTGCACGTCAGAGCTGTAAGTGCTGGGTCCCTATGCATTATTAATAGAGTCGGTGCTAATTGAAAGTCATAACTCCGCAAATGAAACGTCTGAGGCAGACATCACGCCCTGACATTTCGTTGACAGATAATACCCCTTAATAGAGAGGAAGCTATTTTTAGCTTCAATTTTCCATTTGCTCACAAATATAACTATAGTGGCAGTTGAATAATGCAGTGAGTCACTAGTCAATATCATATATGCAACTGTAGAAAGCTTTATTCTTATAGGCTAAGGTGTTTGGTTGTAGGGATCCTAAATTGTGTTTCTCTCCTCTCCTGCCCTTATTGGTATAGGCCTAAACAGTAGCCTATAGCCTACAAATTACAATACTTTTTCAGAACTCAGTTCAATTACACTAACACTCACAACAAATGTGCAGACCAAAGGTAAAATACTATCAAATTGATGTTGATAAAACATGAAATGACACACACACACACACACACACACACACACACACACACACACACACACACACACACACACACACACACACACACACACACACACACACACACACGTCAATAGTGTAGTATTTCTGTACCTGCTGTCACTCTTAGTGTCTAGCAAATGGTAAAGGATCACACAATTCAAGTTGGTTGAACGAACTCACTATTTTACTTTTACTCTCCGGGCTGCATACATCGAACTGGCGGGCAGAGGAACTGACGTCACTCACAAGCGTCTGGGCTAAACCAAAATATGGGTGAAACCACTATTCCCAGAATACCACATCCCCCTTCTTTTAAAGGTGAACAAAAGTAAAAACAAAGCAAAATCAGAGAATAACACACTTATCAAGTTTTCAGTCTTGGGGCTCACTGTGGATTAACAAATTGGTTAAGCAGCAAAATAAGTGCATTCAAATATAATAAACAATCTCAACAAAACAAAGTATCACTCAACTTCAGTCAGAACAGTGCAAAACCACACTCATGTTTTTGTTCCCTTTTTTTTTTTTTTTTTTTTTTTTTTTGTCCCTTTTTTTTCGTCCCTTTTTTTTTTTTAGAATGTCAGTTCTACAGTCACAGGTCTAAAATGGCCCTTGGTCTAACTATGCGGCCTGACCTGGTAGTAGTGCATTGCGGTGGCGATGGTGGTGGTACGGTTGGGGAGCTTGCGACAGTCTGCTGTACAGTCTCGGTGGCCTGAGGTTCGACTCGGCCTTCTGTTGCAACTCCATTACCTGCGTTTGCCTCGGTGGTCTGTAGGAGATGACGCCGATTGCGTCGGAGTGCGAGGCCCTCATCCGTGGTGATGTTGTAGGATCGCGGGGTCCCTGCTGATCCGACGACGGTGGCGGGTCTCCACGTCCCTGTTGGTTGCTGGAAGCGGACTGTGGCTCCTACCGGCAGTGCAGGCTGTGGCTTGGTGTTCCTGTCGTAGTACTGTTTTTGGCGTTTTTGGGACAGTTCTCGCCTGCTTTGAACCGCACTGCGACGGGCAAGTTCTGGTCGCAGCTGTTTCTCAGTGGTCGGGAGGACTGAGCGCAGGCGTCGGCTCATCAGCAGCTGTGCTGGTGACTTGAATCCGTCCACTGGTGTGTTTCTGTATTCCAACAAGCTGAGGTATGGGTCTGACTTCTGTGCATGTGCTTTGTCCATGATGGCTTTGGCCGTTTGCACAGTTTTCTCAGCGAGCCCATTGCTTTGTGGGTACAGGGGGCTACTCGTGATGTGCTCAAAGTCCCACGTGTTTGCAAAGTTCTTGAACTCTTGCGAGCTATAGCATGGCCCGTTATCGCTGAGCAATTTCTGACAAATTCCAAACCTGGAGAACATGGCCTTGAGTTTCTGGATCACTGCAGTAGATGTGAGGCTAGTGATTTTCTCTACCTCGAAGTACCTACTATAATAGTCAACTGCAACTATATAGTCAGTGTTGTTCCATTTGAACAGATCAGTGGCTATCACCTGCCAAGGTTGCTTTGGGATGGGGTGTGACAGCATTGGCTCTTTGGGGATGGAGTTTCGTCGCTCAAGGCAAATGCTACAAGATCCAACTAGTGTCTCTATTTGTTTGCACATTCCTGGCCAGAATATGACATCTCTCGCCCGCTGCTTACACTTCTCCATACCGAAATGACCTGTGTGTATGCGTAAAAGCATGTCGGCTCTGAGTGAGTGTGGCACGATGATTTTCTCACCTTTCAGCAGGATGCCATTTGTTTCTGTTATTTCATCCCGGTGGTTCCAATATTCAGAGATGGCAGGGGGGCATTGTTTTGCAGTGTCTGGCCACCCTGATTGAATAATCTTCTTCAAGGTTGACAGCTGTTCATCTTCAGCTGTAGCGTTTCTGATCTCTTCCATTTTCCGGTCGCTCACAGGGGCACTGTTTACGATTGAGTGTATCTGTGAGTCCATGCCGTCACTCAGCGAGTCGTCGCAACACACCATCGGCTTCCTAGAAAGTGTGTCTGCTACTGGAATCTGCTTGCCAGGTTTGTGGACAATATTGATGCTGTACCTTTGCAACTGAAGTATCATGCGTTGGAGCCTCGGTGGTGCGGCTGCGAGGGGTTTGCGCATAATACTCTCCAGGGGTTTGTGGTCTGACTCGACGAGCACTTGACGTCCGTACAGGTACTGGTGGAATCGTTTACATCCAAAGAGCACTGCGTAAAGCTCCTTTTCGATCTGAGCATAATTGACTTCAGTCTCATTCAGTGCTCTGGACGCGTATGCGACAGGTTTCTCTTGTTGCAGCAACACTGCTCCCAATCCGTGTTTGGAAGCATCGACCTGCAGTTTCACATCTTTGGTGTGGTCAAAGTAGGCCAGTACTGGTCCTGGCTCCTGTGTTAGGATGCTTTTCACTTGCTGGAATGCAACATCATGATTCGAGTCCCATACAAATTCGCTGCTCTCTTTCAACAGCTGACGGAGTGGGGCTGTTGCCTCCGAGAGTCCGGGGGCAAACTTGGACAGGTACGTGATCATCCCCAATATTGTCTCCAGCTCTGCTTTACTCTGTGGCACGGCCATGTCTTTGATTGCAGAAACTTTGTTCGGGTCGGGTCTGACACCCTCGCGTGTCAGTGTGTGTCCAAAGTAGTTCACCTCTGTTACACAGATGGTGCTCTTGTCTTTGTTCAGCTTTATTCCTCTCTGCCTGGTTCTCTCCAGCATGGCGCGCAGGTTGGCGTCGTGTTGCTCTTTCGTGCAGCCATACACTATGATGTCATCGACAATGGCGGCGACACCCGTGAGCCCCTCGTAGGCCTCATCCACTCGTCTCTGAAACTCATCTTGTGCAGATATGATTCCAAACGGGAGTCTATTGAACCTATACCTGCCGTAGATGGTGTTGAACGTGGTGAGAATGGATGACTCATGGCTGAGTTTTATTGTCCAGTATCCAGACCTGGCGTCCAGCACACTGAAATACTGCGCACCCGCTAATTTTGGGGTAATGTCGTCAAGTGTAGGGAGCGGATAGTAGGGTCTCTGGATGGCTTTGTTCAAGGGGCGGGGGTCCAGACAAATCCTGAGCTTTCCTGTTTTGGGCTTTTCTACGACCACTAGTGCATTGACCCAGTCTGTTGGCTCAGTGACCTTCTGGATTATGCCCATTTTCTCCATTTCATCCAGCTCATCTTTGAGCCGACTGCGTAGAGCGTATGGTATGCGGCGAGGCGGGCACACCACTGGTGTTGCGTCAGGTTTGAGGTGAATGGTACACTCACCAGGAAACAGTCCAATGCCTTCGAAGACATCTGCATATTCATCCATGATATTCGTGTGTGGTTCGGGCTGTGCATTGTTGACGGTATGGATTATTTTGACCAAATTCAGGTCCAGACAGGCTCTCATGCCCAGCACAGGTGGAGCATTGGCATCGATTATGTCAAAGTCAAGCATGACTGTCTTCTCTTTGTATCTGCATGTTAGCCTGCAGGCCCCTTTTACATTAAGCACATGCCCACCATATCCTGACAGCTTGCTGGCTTGTGGGCTAAGCACGACATTTCCAAATAGGTCATGGAATGTGTTGGCTGGTATCACATTAGCCTGGGCACCTGTGTCAATTTTGAATTTTAGCTTGTGCCTCTTTTTTCCGACTTCTAATTCTGCATAAGCCTGTTCTTTGTCTGTGTTTTCATGTTGTTTTGTTATAGTGTCAATGTACAGTTCATCATCATCATCACTTTGCTGCTCACCATTGTCTGATATAGCATGCATCCTCTTTGCCTTTGGCTTGGTCTGACGTTGTTGTGGTGCTGATCTGCACATCCTGGCGAAGTGATTGAATTTGTTGCAGTTGTTGCATTGACGTCCCCTAGCTGGACATTCTTCAGCGCGGCTGTGCTCTCTTCCGCATGCCCCGCATGTCTCCACCGTGACGTCGGCTTTGTTTACTGTTTTGCGACCATAACGTGTTTGTTCCGGTTTGAATGGTCTCCTGCTGCTAACTGCGTGGACAGACTGGCTAGCTCCACCCACGGTTGCGCAATCCATTGTTTTTAGTTGTTGCTGTGAAACTTCATGCGATCTTGCAATGTCAATTGTCTTCTCAAGTGTTAAATCTGGACCGTAGCATAGTAGTTTCTCTCTCACTCTTGTCGAGTTGGTGGCAAACACAATTCTGTCTCTCACCATTTCGTCACTTTTGTCGTAATTACAGTCCTTCACCAGCAACTTCAGCTCGGTTACAAACTGATCAAAGGTCTCACTGTCGCCTTGCATTTTTTTGGTGGAACTTATAGCGCGCAAAAATAGGGTTGGCTTTGGGTATAACGTAGGCTTCAAACCCGTCATAGTATGTTTTCAGTTCCTTCTTTTCGTCTGGTGTTAGAGTCCATGTATTATAGACGTCTCTGCCCCTCTCTCCTATCCAAAGGAGTAGGTAGCTGCATTTTACCTCCTCTTCTTTTGCAGACAAAGGTCCCGAAAACATCAACTCCACGTGCTGGCGAAACTTTTTCCATGCGTCGGGTAGGTTGGATGAGTCCCAGTCCATTCTTGGCATTGGAACGCCTTCCATCTTCTCTGTCGTCGTTTTTTTTTTTTTTTTTTTTTTTATTATTTTTAACAAGCTCAAAACTCTGACACCATGTAGTATTTCTGTACCTGCTGTCACTCTTAGTGTCTAGCAAATGGTAAAGGATCACACAATTCAAGTTGGTTGAACGAACTCACTATTTTACTTTTACTCTCCGGGCTGCATACATCGAACTGGCGGGCAGAGGAACTGACGTCACTCACAAGCGTCTGGGCTAAACCAAAATATGGGTGAAACCACTATTCCCAGAATACCACAAATAGTTTGCCCAAGTTACCCTACTGCCACCGTATGATACTGTAACTCACTGCAACTGCCTATATGTAATTGTCTATTACATATTTAGTTTTTTACTAAAACGTTGTGCCGCTTAAATGCCTACCACGTTCCTACTACTAACACGTGAGTTTTCTGAATTCTGACACGAGGACATTATAGCATGTTTCCATACAAGTGACTATGGTGCTGTGCACGTGAATGACTGCCTAAAAATACCCAAAGGGACGTCAGGTTTACATGAGCATGACATGATGCGGGGATCACTTTGCATGCAACATAAGATGATCCGCTTCCGTGCATGCACTCTACTCTCTGATTGAGATTCAGGCTGCATGCACACAATATACAGTATAATTCCACCACAGGTTGACACAGAACTCGACACAGGTAGGCTACAGTAGATAAAAACTATGGCCTTAGCAATTTCCGTGTGTGTGTGTGTGTGTGTGTGTGTGTGTGTGTGTGTGTGTGTGTGTGTGTGTGTGTGTGTGTGTGTGTGTGTGTGTGTGTGTGAGACTGCTACATGCACTCACACCAGTGTTGCCAACTGCCAAAATACAAAATGCACTATTGGCAGTTCCAAAATGCACTAGAATGCGCCAGAGCAGTGGTTTTCGACTACTACTGTACATACCAGGGCCCACTATTTATTCTGCAATTTCTGGGACTAATTCAGGAGAAATAACTGGAAAAATGTTGGTCAAAATAGCAATTCTTCTACATTTTCTAAATGTGTAGATTCTTGTAAATTCAGATGTTTACATATAATTTAACTCTTGAGAGCGTAAAATGAAACCAAATGGATCCGTAAGGGTCCCTTTAGTTTCATTTTACGCTCTCAAGAGTTACAGATCTAAAAGGGTCCATTTGGTTACCAATGATCCTAGAAAGGAAGGAGGACTCTATCATAGGAGAAAAAATGGTGAAAAACGAGGGGTTCATCTCTGGCACCTGTCAACCAATTTCACCCCAACTCACCAGAAAAAAGGCACTAGATTTTCAGCCAGGAGTTTTTCCACTCATTTTCGCGCTAGCGGGGTCTGGAAAAGAGCTAAATATAGCGACAAATCCAGGCCAAGTTGGCAACACTGACTCACACAGCTTAGAGATCGTTTCTTTTCAGGCTGTGTAAACCGCAGTGCGCATGCGCAGCGTAGTCATCTGACGTATGAATGCAATGAACATTTCGCATTGCTCTGCTACGGCGAGGTACCGGAGGAGGAGGAGGGCCACCTCTGTCAACGCACAGCGGATCATTCACGCACACACAGAGCTTCACATGAAGGAATATTTATAGCAAAAAATAGCACATTCACGCATATAGCGGCCGCTCGGCGCACAAGGGGAATTAAATATCTTTTCAAAGTTGCGTGAAATGGAACATTCTCCGGCTTGATCGTCAGCCCGAGGAGGCGCTTCTTCTTCTTCACTGCTGCTGCTCAGTTTGCTGCTGCATGGCTGTTGCAAAAAAACCGCTATAGGATGCCATGAAAATCAAAACAGCCGAGTGGATCATCACTGGGACCGCTGCCTCCTTCTCTCCTTCTTTAGGGTCGCATGGAGACATAGCGGTGGAGGAGGTGGTGAACGATGGGTGCTGGTGGTGGTGAAAAGACATACATCGGGACGTGTTTACAGCAAAGAGAGCTGAACGTCTTCTGACTGCACCGATAATAGCCGCCGACGCGGAGCTGCCGCCGCTGTCAAGAGGATGGATTTCACCGCGCTCCGGAATCTCATCACAAGATTCGTAAGAGGCCATCAATGAAACGCAGTGTTTGTTTGCTCATATAAACTCATGGGTGTTACATGTGTAGGGTTTTTTGGGCATGTGTTTTCCTGCCCCGTATAATTATGCCGATTGCCGAGTAAAGTAGCTAAACCTAACCTAGTGGTGGGGTCTCTGCAAGGTTACACATTTTTGATTATTTTTCGTGATAGACAGACATATCAGATCAGAGTTGTTCCACTGGTCATTGACTATGGCTTTACACATTGTTTGCAACCTGAATAGGGAATGTGCTAGTTAATCCAGATGCAGTGACGGGTGGGGTGTGTGTTTGGAATAGAAATTAACTTGGCTGGCCCAATTAAAGCTGCTTTGATGATAATAAACTACACCCCATCAGTTTGTTTAGATGCAGAAGTGGCCTTACTTGGAATGGTTGGGAGGTTGGGGCTGACTGTTCTGACACACGTGCATTTTAGTGTATAGAATACTTTATATACTTTATAATAGGGAAGTACAGGGGAGATCTGCTAGGAGGAATTAAACCCAAGAAAGCCTGTGGGCTTCTTGTTTCCATTGGGCGGCCTTTTTACACACACACACACACACACACACACACACACACACACACACACACACACACACACACACACACACACACACACACACACACACTAAAGTAACCATGAGACACCTCTTGCCATACCCACTTAAAATTTAGACCTAGTCTAGTCTAGACCTTGTAAACAAGACCTGAGTTAAGTCACCTCTGTACTGATACAGCCTTTTCCCCCACCAACACCAAATCTCGTTTTTAATGTTGTGGATTTTATGTGGTTAATGAGAGACAGAGATGGTGACACATTCAGTGACACAATACCCTCCTCATACTGTATCCTCTGAGAGGCAGCAGGGCTCAGTGGGGGATACAATCAGACATCACTGCATCACTGAAATACCCTTCCTGATTGTCTCTGAGCAGGAAATTATCTGTATTAATGACAGCGTTGATGATGCTGATCTCGAGCCATATTACCGGTCTGTCTGGGCCGTTCAAAAGGCCAGTGCCATTAGTGGCCTGCCAGGACAGGAACCAGCTGGCCGGTGGGCGGCTGAATTAGAGAAAGTAGTCATGGAGAAGAGCAAGGCCTGGCTGACACTTGACAGGACCAGGAACGCCCTGGACAGCCTTCAGACTAGTGGACACACCACTGGGTTGTCAACACATCTGCCAATACATGCTGTATTAGTGTATTACTGTGTCTCTCACTATGACTACCAATCAGTGTATCACGATTATGTCAAGCTTTTCCTCGATTACAAACAAGGTATGTGATTTCACTTAATTCAAGTATATGATAATCCTCCCTCTACTCGTAAAAAAAAAAAGTTTTGTTTCCGGTGGTGGGTGAGAATGGCTTCACCTAGTCTGGTTAGAATAGGGCCTTCTTCCAATCAGTGCCTTGGTGCACAGGCTTTTGTTGCGTGTCCCCAATGTAGAGCATGTGCATAATATGGGATGTATTTTCCAATCAAGTATTTTCTTTGTTGTTTACTTGTATGCAACCTTATAACTGCTGTGCCACCTCTCGGTGACTGACTTTTCCCCCGAGGTATAATAACAGTATCTACTGTACTGTATGTCTAAATCATTGAATGCATCTTGGTATATCAGCACTTGGCAGAGGGCAAACTTACGCACTGCACACAAGTAGGCCATGGCCTACTTGTGCATGAGCGGAGCAGGATGATATTCATGATAATAGCTAATTCATGATATTCATATTCATGATAATAGCTAATATTCATTAGCTATAAAGGACTTTTACTTACGTCACCATTACATCATCACCTTAACCAGCCAATCGGAGTACCCCAATTGATCGACCGCCGACCACTGAACACGGTGACCTCACACCAATCACCTTACTTGCACCCGCTCCCTCACGCAAGTATCCTCAGTAACCAGACTTTTGTTTGAATTTGGCTAAATCAACAACTAGCAACAAAAAATCACAGCAAAAAGTGTTGTGATGCAAAGCTTTGAATGCTTGCAGCTGCTATTTCCACTATTTTTGTACTGTAGCACTGTCTGTAACACTGCTGTAGTAGCACTGTAGTAAGAAAAACCTGAGTGAGCAAGATTAAGTCGGTTGACAATGTTTTTCAGGTTAATTGCCCAGCACTATTTCTGACCCCTTAACCTGCAACATTATATATATTGTGAATGAAAGATAATCACCAGACTTGTGTGCACATATACCTTCACATCTATGTTTTCTCTGCGAACGTTTGTTGCCAAGGCAATGAGCAAGATTACTATGTACGCCAGGCAGGAATGTCTGTCTGTCTGTGCGTGCGCGCTTGTGTCACGCACTCCATATTCGGGTATTTCTGACCCAAACAGAAGCACTCCATATATAGGAAGCGGACAGCGTTTGCAAATTGGAAGCATGTTTAAGTGTGTGCTGTGAAAGTGGGTGAGTGGGTGTAGAAGTCAGTGCATGACGGATGCTCCACCAGGGCGAGTGTCAAGGGAAATCATATCCACTAGTGAGGCGGAGAGGAAGAGAGACCTGCTGGTCAATGAACACGCCCCTCATTTGTCACTGTCTGTCCTTCCCTTCTTACATCAGTCGTTGATTATTGCCATGGTAATATGTTGTGTGCATGCATCTGGATCTGTGTAAAAAAAAACAAAAAAACACAACAACTTTTGGTCATTATATCATCTATGTGCTCATGTGAACACCCACCCTCCTATACAACCCCATTATAACTTCATACTCCGTTTCAACCATGGTAGATTCGTCAAAAACATCCGTCTTTTTTCTGGTGACTCATATTGTCCTCCTGGGATTTCATTTACTCTAGTCATTTATTTTTTTAAATATTGTTTTATTTTTTGGGCCACAGCCAGCCTGATGCCAAGGCTGCTACATTTTCCAAAATAATATGTAAACTGTAAATGAAATTCCACAACCCCCTCACATATTGGGACAATATCAGCCACCAGAAAAAAACATGACACGAAATATTGAGGACCACTCATAGAAACATGAGGTTTTAAACAAAAACTGCTGGGATTCGTAGTTTGTTTCAGTTCTCAGGTCAAGATAGGTTAATGTCTCTACAAAGTTGAAATAGAGGGAATGTTCTTAATGTAGCCTATAATGTCTATTAGTGTTATATTTGTCATAAGGGGACTTGGACCATTAGCATTCTACAATACTGCATTGGCTACTATGGTTAGCTAGACTTCTAAGAAAAGGCATGTGGATTTATTTAGCAATCACCCTTTTCCCTTTTTAGTTATCTATTTTATTTGGCACTCAACTTTTATTTCATATGCACCACGGTAAAATTGTGATGCCTCTCATCTACTTGACAATATAAGTCTAAAACAATTGATTTCTGTCTACTTGACAATGACAGTGCAGTGTGTAAAGAGGTTATGCTGCATATGCTTATATATCATAACGCTGTCAATCAACCTGAGACATCTTACAGCCCAAAGTGAGTCAGCAAAATCAATGTATGCCTAAATGGCAATTCGTCAATATATGTATTAGACAGACTAGTCCTAATACGCTTAAGTTGTAAGCCAGTTTACTGCACAACACATTTCACTGTCTACCACACAAGCTTACACACTTCCATCAGCTTAAAGCGTTGAATCAAATATATCGTATATCACAGTATAGCCATACCTCACTTGGATTCTGCTTGTTACAGACAGAAACACTGAGGCTCAATACTAATCTATTTCAGATGATGGGGAGATTTTGTGTGGATTTGTGGATTTGAGCTTTTGTTTTTCTTCCTGAAGGTCGAGACCTCTTGAGATCTCTGTCTACAGCAGACATTTCATTATTTTTCAGTGATTTATCTCTTTTATATTGACCATTTGAGGACACGAGCACAATCAGTTTTTCATTTCCTTAAATCGAAATGCGTGCACTGTGATGTACATATTCTAAATCCTCAGTTTTGTCCCGTATAGGCTGGCACAGTGAGTTGTCGGCATTGCCGCTGCATAAAATTAAACACAAGCTCGGAAGAGAAATGCCTATTCAATCACTTTTACAAGTTTTCATTATGGTGGAGCAAGGTTAGATTGACCCTGGGTTTTGTTGTGATTATTCACATTTCTTACTGTATATTTGCTAGTGTGTGTGTGTGTGTGTGTGTGTGTGTGTGTGTGTGTGTGTGTGTTAATAATGGTTAGACGGGAGGTCGAACCAATGCCACAGTACCCTACTGTCCCCCCTGACTCCCTGTCGTACTGCCTAGGCACAGTATACGCACATACAGTATGTATACCGGTATGTAGCCGAGACATAGGCCTGAAACATGACTGTCAGACGAGCGTCACATGATCCATGGCTAGCGCTGGAGACACTGCTGAGTGACAATTTTGTTGTGCCGTGAAGACATGAGCCATAGGTCTGTCAATGTAAACTAACTGCACCTGTGTCCTTGTGTGTTTTCTAATCTTGACATGTGCGTGCGTGCCCACGTGCACGGCTCAGCTCCACTCAGATGGTGGCTAATGTTTGCTGGACAATAGTTCATCCTGGTTTGACACAGAGAGATATTCCTAGTGTATATAGTGAACCAGAATTCAATATGGGGGAGTGCTGAACTTAGCTGCCTAATGTGGAAATGCAAGTGTGGCAAATGTTTTTTCGCTCAGAAAATAAAAATATAACACAGTGACATTCTCGGGACAAGGGCGCATTCGTTTTAAAGAGGCAATAATGTTGCGCGGTAACGGAAATACGGCCTGGCTCAGAAAAAATGTGGCCGATCAAATTGCACTCTGTTGGCAGCCATATTTCATCTGGGTCCCCGGAATTGTACTGTAGAATGAGTGTTAGTGAATATGATTTTTCTTTTTTAGCAAATTTGTAAGAAGCAATGACTTATTTAATCACCTAAATCTTAATGGCAGTGCCATAGCAATACAAATAAATGCTGTGTTTGTAGTACGTTTGAAGATTGTCAACAAATATTCATATACTGATTATATAGTCAAGTTGTAAAAAAAAAAAAAAAAAAAGAAGTATAACATTCGAATGTGGGGAAAAACAAAACAAAAGCATCAGGTTCTGGTGTTGGCCTGGCTGGCCGCTGCTCCACTGAATAGACTGCATGATGGACAGGAGTCACAAAACATCACTTTGATTGATTGAAACTGAAATGTGGGTCATTCTGAAATGAGCGAATGATGACAACGCGTGAATGATGCAGAGAGTTTACAACCCAACTCAGAGAGCCGCAGAGAAAGTGATGGCACCCTGAGCAATCCTAAAGAGCACCTTTGGGAATACCTCGGCTTTTGGTCTTTGCATGCTTTGTTAATTATTGTTTCCTTAACATTTTATGTAGGATGAAATAGTTGTTCTTCAGTATTTATGACAGCACAGCTTTCTTGGTGCATCGCATGTACGTATATTCTTTATGCCATAAAATGTAAGCTTTTATTACCATTTTATTTTCTACGATCATTCATTGATTACATTTACAACCAACTGTCCTCTATTTTAGACAGGACTTGGTAGTCGGGACCTCTAATTCCTTTGGGGAAAAAAATCATTACAAAAGATTAATTTGTTTTGAGAGACGCCACATTCTCAGTTTTCACTCTAGCACAAACCATGGCAGATTATGGGCATCATTTCATTTGTTTTTGTAATCTGAAGGATGAAGGTACAGAATATAGATATATTTTGCAATACATGTTTATAATGTTGAAATAAGTATAGTGTCACATGTCCCTTCTATGGAGATATTGCGATCTTTAAATAGTTTGAACCATGTGGAATACTTTGCTTATCTGTAAAAGTACTTCCGTACTTGGACCAGATGATGTGTGATTCGTAAATTCAGTCCCTCCTCCTGTGGCTTGCCTTTTATAATCTGATAATAATAGCTCTGATATGATGCCTCAGACTGGTGCTATGCACGCACACTCTCGTGCCATGATGTCATCATTTATGATGAGAAGAATGTATGGTGTGTTTTGCGTGGAAGGTTGTGCTAGGGGTTCCACGTCAAAATGAGTGATGGCTAATTAGGGCAATAATGTGCCCTTTTAATCTAAAGCACGTCATCTGTCCTTTTAAATAATGGCCTGTGATAAAAACGTTCTGATGATTGGCACCGGCGACATGAACATTCTTTTCATAACTTAAGGCTAATAATAATCCTTCCCCTCTCTTCTAATCTTGTCTGCACTATATGTATACCATATGGATTAATGGGTCTGGTGTAAACGCCTCTGAATATGAGGTGCGAGATATTGTTCTGAGCTGCGCCTCAGATCTGAGACGGCGTCAGGGAGTTCTTGAGAGGGCCCAAAGCCCTTTTTAAGCCTACATTTGTCTTGTCATATGACTGTGTTACTTGCTAGAGGTTTACAGAACTGTGAGTCATGTCTTGCTCTTACAGCTCAGCTTGGCTACATTACATATTCCTGTTCAACATTGAACTGGGTGAAGAGAAAGTCGCCTGTGTTCGCAAGGTACACAGATTATCATTATTATTAACACTTCAAAGGAGCATATTAGCATGTCGTCATGCAGTGTTTAAGTGTTAATCATACAGAATGGAGACAGAAGAGAAGACATTGGGATTGGAGTCTTAGGCGACCGTTTGAGCCAGGGGTGGACTGGGAGCTCAAAACGTACCGGGCAATTTTGTCTCAGAGCGGCCCTCTGAAGACCCTTATAATGTTAGGTAGTTAGTTTTAGTTAACTATAAAACCCTGCAATAGGCAGTCTCATTTGAAGAGGACAGAGGGCCGCCAGCACTGATTTGTGGGCCGGTTTTGTGCAGATTTTTTTTTTTTTTAATTAAAACACGACATTAACGCCCCCGGGGGGGTCGGCCCACCGGGAAAATGCCCTGTATGCCAGACTGTCAGTCCACCCCTGGTTTGAGCATATTCACGTTAAAAGGAGTATTGGTATAAGTAAAAGAAAAAAGACGTTTTGTGGCATGTGGTCTAATTCACTCATTGTACTGTGGCAAGCTCCTCTGTTGTATTGCTCGTCAACATTTAGATCTTATTCAATATCAGAATATTCGATCTTATTCAATAACAGAATCACAGCCCCGTACTACAGTATGTAATGTGATAATGGAAAAGGGTGGTAATGACAAAATACCATGGTTAAATGGTATAATATACAGTAGTCTGTCTGGCTACTACTCTGGGCTAATTTTCATACACAGTTTCTGTCTATGATTGCATTCTGTGTTACTATATGGTGATTAATTGATTATTTTTTTCAATTGCATTAAATTTCTTTGACCATGCCCATAAATGTAGTCATTAAAACAAGATGGATTAGCCACTGAGTATGAGACCACTTTGGGAGAACAGAGAGGCTGAATTTATTTTTTATTTTTTGGGCAGTTTCAACCAATGAGATTGAACCCATTGTATAATGACACTTAAAACACGGTACAAATCTCCTCAGAACTCCTGACATTATGTAATTTGAAAGGATCAAAATCTGATATTGTTGACTCCTCAAGTGATTCAGTGAATGAGTCATCAATGCAATAATGTCATTTTGTATAAAATGTAACAATTCAGTGCAGTGAAAACATTGTCCTTCAGTTCAAGGTAGCCGAAGGACATTATTTATCAAGTCTCACTCTTTAAATAAAAGGATTTCCTATTGTAACTATACCAGTCCTTACCTGTTTGAATAATATTCAAACAGGTAAGGACTGGTATAGTTGCATCTTATTGTAACACCAACATATATGTGACCCGTGTGGCAAATGCAGTTCAATAGATCATATTATTGATGTACCACAGTGTATTTTGAGGTGTACTCAAAACTGGGGGAGGGAGTTGTTAAGCTTGGGAATTTGGAAGAGCCACACAATTAATATTATTCGGCAGTTGTGGTTACAGACCGCCAAGTGGTCCCCGAAACATTCCCTGGGGTGGTATGTACACTCATCAGACTCACAGACGTCCCTCTCTCCCTCTCTCTTTCTCTATCTCATACTCATACCTGGGCATTATGCGGCCCGGGGGCCAAATGTGCCCTTTGGCTGACTCTGACCGGCCCGGGGACCACCAGTGGTCCTTGAGAGAGTTCCAAGTTAAATATGAAAAGTTGGTTAACCAGATATAACTCTTTGAGAGTGTATGGATGAAACCAAATGGACATCTTGAGGGTCCATTTAGTTTCATTTTTACACTCTCAAGAGTTAAAATATTCATCATCTGAATTAGCCCTAAGTCTACACATTCAATCAGAGAATGTAAGAGAATGGTCATTTTTGTTATCCTGCTTTATTTCCCAAATCCAGCCTGGAATTGTGGGCAAAAACAAAAGAAATCTTGAAGAAAGCTTTGGGTCTGTGGGGCTAAAATGTCATCAAATGGTGGTCCGTGGCTCAAATACTGAATAAATAGTGGGCCCTGGTGTCAAAATGGTTGGTCTTACTCTTACTTTTATCTAGAAATTAAATTAATATTACACAGACTTTAGTTCAGCCTTTAGTCTTGGCCCTCTACAATATTTTATGTATCTCATTTGGCCCCTTGGGAAAAATAATTGCCCAGCCCTGCTCTATCTCTATCTCTATCTCTCTCTCACGCACACACATCACAATCTGCTGCTGCTCCACAGCCTGTTGTTGTAAGAAGACACACACACACACATCCTGCTCCATTTGTAAATTACATGCTGCTAGTGCTAATGTTGAGCTGCTAAAACTCCTCTGGGGCAGACCTCTGCGTGTTACAGCAGCTGTTAAGTCGTGTGATTCTGTGACCTGGAGGCTGTAACCCGACGTACTCGGGTGTGTCGTCAACAGCGCGCATGTGCAGTGATGGCGACTGCGGCCCTAGATGTAAACCGAATTGGTGAAAGATAGTATAACCTGGGGTGTAGTGGAGGGGGGACGCGGGGGGACGGCGTCCCCCCACTTCTCACATCTAAAATATTTTTTGGGAAAAAGTACGCCTATGTTTTTTGTCTTGTCATTTACCTTTATGGATGCAATTAGGCATTGATACATACTAGACACTAGACTTTGGAGGCCATCATGACGGAGCCTGTAGCCACCTGCTACATTTACACTCTCAAGAGTTAAAAATTTCACCCTCTGATTTCAGCCCAAGTCTACACAACTAGAGAATGTAGAAGATATGCACAGAGAAATACTTCACTGCCCACAATCCAAATATTGTGTTGGCAGCGACATCTGCCATTGGTGGAGCTCGTGGGTTGCTAGAACTGCTCAGAGAAAGGGCTTTCTGAAACAAATTGAATTTTCTTCCTCCGGAACCTGTGGAGTTTGTATAAAACATGGCGTCGTCGCACACCCGCAATACATCTTTGTTGTGCATAACTATGAATTGCATTGTCCCGTCGCCTTTGTTAATAAGACTACTTCATTAAGGAAATAACCCAGTCGGGGAATTGAATTTGCGGGTTAATGAAGGATACCTGCTTAACATGGTCTGTGGCGCCGCGGGGCAGCGTGATATAGTGGAGGCGGGATCAGACAGGACCGTTTAATCAGCCCAGTTAATGGTGGATACCTTTATTATCCCCCTTTGCTTGTAATGAGCTAGAGACGCCATGGGATATGATGGTTTGCTCGCATGGTGAATGTCTTTGTGGTCTGCGCATGTAATCTGTCTTGTGCAGCTTAAGAGTATAGCCACCAGTAAGGGTCCCGGGGTTAAATACCCATTGAGGCTTTCATTGTTAAAAATGTTCTCGTTTCAGTTTAAAGCTCCATCAAATGGCAGGCATGTTTCCAGCATTACGCAGAGGCATCTAAAACGGACTACTAGACGTAGTTTTCTCTGAGGACAGAGAAGCAATGATGACACGAGTTAAAGGTTTTAGGGACAACATTCAAGCCTAATTTCAAAATTCATGCATATTTATATATTTATATACTTCTTTCCCCTCTATCAGCCACTATATAATTGTGCGGGGGTGTTTTCCTGCAGGAAGATGCATCCCTCTCACTAGAATTTGTGTTTGTTCCAGTGTTTGTGTTGATATTTCACTAGTGTTTATGTTGCCTGTCTGTGGGGAGGAGGGGGCAAGGGGGCCTCAGAAGCAGCTCTTAATGAATCGCTTTGATTGGACCATACAATGCAATGTATGGTCCAATCAAAGCCATCCCTCAATCAGCAAAATTGATTTTACGGTAACAATTAATCGATTGCGTGCACACACATACACACGTGAGCACACACACACATACTGTACAGTACACACACACTAGACCTTTTTTCTTTGTGACTTGAAGGTTTTGTGCCGATATGATTGTGCAGTGGCACAGTCACATTGACAGTAGTTAATGCTTTCTTAACCCAATGTCGTTATTCATTTTTTTTATTAATAATAGTAATAGTGAATAGTGACACAGACAAATACCAGTCCAACTCTCCAGCACCATTGGTATCACTTTGCCACATAAACATAAAAACACAGCTACTAGCTAACAGCTAGTAGTGTGCACTGTGCACTTTTGGTGAGAATTGGTGAGAATTTCACAGATACGATAAGACACTGATAGAAGGGGGACCCTCCAATATGACCGACAGACCGATTCGGTCAGGCTCTAACACACATACTGTACACACAGCCATTACCATCAGTAAGGTAAGGTGACTGCTACTTGTGAGTATGACTCGTATTATCAAGGGTGTGTGTGTTATTTTCCAATCCTATAAGCTGACTTCCTCCCTGCCTGTATCACAGTGATGATGTAACATCAGCATCTTCAACTCCTGGTGCCATTTTAGTGTGATTAATAAAGACAAAGCCTTTCTGTGGCCCTTTGTTCAACCAGGCAGCCACTCTGTTTGATGGAGCAGCAAAATGGAGTGGGAACCAGTGGGGCCAGGGTTTGATACGGATCAGGGCGGATTAATGATCAGATAGCTATAGACCACAAAGCTCTCTCTCTCTCGTCTCGTCTCAATCTCTCTGTGTCTCTCCGTACCGCTCCCATCCCGCAATCACATTGTCGTCGTCGGAGCACACAGTGCCAGGAAGATCTGAGGAGAGGTGAAGAGAGCGGAACAGAGAAACACTGATGTGAATGTAAGGAGGAGAGTAACTGGGGAGAGACCACAACCGGGAAATGGGGGTGAGGTGGGGTGGGGGTGGGGGGGACCGTAAACCAAGCGGTTGTTGGTTAGCTACAGGCAGAGTTCGGAAGTAACGGATTACATGTAAGCGTCATCTTGAAAAAAAAAAAAAAGCTTTAGAATCGAATCAGATTCGGCCCCTCAGTGTCCATGTTCTTAGCAAATCAGCCATTTCCAGAACTCGTGAACTGGATGTTCTCGCACAGAGGGTTATAGGGCGGAATGGTCAAGAAACCCGGTCCCAGAGATCTGGTGCTTCAAAATAAGGGTTTCAGTTGTGAAAGCCGTGGTATAAACACATATAAGTAATCCTTGTGTTCGGCACGAAGTCGATAAAAAGTAATCAAAATCAAAACCAAACGTAATTGAAAATAATCTGTTACTTTATTTTCAAATTGTGTTACTGACTGCAATTTTTAGAAAGTAACTTGTAACGGTAGGGGATTACTTTTTAAAAGTAACCTTCCCAACCCTGGCTACAGGGTTCACGGACGTTTTGGCCTTTAGTATTAGTACAGCAAAGCAAAGCATGGCAAAAACAAATACAGCCCGCCCACCCCACTTCTATCCTTATGTCTCTTGTCACATACGTTTTACCGAACATGTTTGGTTTTCTCCATACAAAGTGCTGGTCTGACCGACTAACGCACAAACGCACATCGTATCTGAGCTTAGGGAATTCTAGCTATAGGGTGTTGTTTTGGCGTATGACTCTCATATCTCCTTAACTCTGTTTGTGCTGTGAGTCATGGATCATCCTGTCGTCGGGTCAGGCTATTACTGTCTCGGGTCTTTTACTTAACAGGGTCTCTGTAGCCAACCACCTGTCCGTCCCGTCGGGTTCTCTCAGGTCCCATTTCTTAACAGCTTGTTATTGTGCCAGTCTTGTTTTATCGAAAATGAAGTGCCTATCTCATTTGGTTGTTTGTCCTCCATTTTTCTCTCTTCTCTTCTCTTCTCTTCTCTTCTCTTCTCTTCTCTTCTCTTCTCTTCTCTTCTCTCTTCTCTTCTCTCTCTCTTCTCTTCTCTTCTCTTCTCTTCTCTTCTCTTCTCTTCTCTTCTCTTCTCTTCTCTTTCTCTCTCTCTCTCTCTCTCTCTCTCTCTCTCTCTCTCTCTCTCTCTCTCTCTCTCTCTCTCTCTCTCTCTCTCTCTCTCTCTCTCTCTCTCTCTCTCTCTCTCTCTCTCTCTCTCTCTCTCTCTCTCTCGCTCTCTCTCTTTCAAATCTTTCCTCTGTATCTGTCTCTCTGTGTCATGTTGTTCCCCCTAATGTTTTGGAGGGAGCTCAAGTCGGCCAGACCATTGGGTTGATGTCTATTTTTACCCGGCTGCCAAAATGCCTGGTGGTGATCAGTGTGGATGAGTGTACAAACTGAGCTCATGGTCTCCAGTGGTTAGGTTCGGTCTGTTACGAATTTGACACTGGCATTACTCCAGGCAAGCTTTGTGTAGTAGTATTCATGGGTTTCTAAATAATCTTGAGTTTTCTTTCACAAATGTGAAAGAAAACAGAGGTTCTTGGTCTAAATGAGTTAGTAAAGAGCAAATAACCTCCATTCCAAAAAATGTTACCTAATGTACTGTATATACATGCTATTTCGTAATGGTTTGAGCATCATCTGATGTAACCAGTCCTTGTCATTTCTTTCTGGACTTTGAAAGCAGTTTTAGCTGATATGCAGATTATTTCATATTTGAGTCATAATACTGATGTTTACATTCCATGCCAGCTTGGAAAATCAACAGTGGATTGTAAACAAAGTGGAAATGCAAATTTGGAACTGTAAGGGGGGAGGAATTATACAAAGTAGGGTACATTGAGCAATTTCCATTAAACATCCAATATGATATGAAATAGTTTGGTTTGGTTTGTAGGGATAGAAAACACACATGGGAGCACCAAACACCCCAAAATCGAAAAATTGAATTTATCGTCATTTGCCCTTTAACAAAACTACAATGGATAAATAGGCCTAAAAGCTTAGTTTCTTTGATTCCAATTACACCCAGGAATGCAGGTTACTGAGAAAACATACAAACATACAAGAAGTATCTGTCACTGCATCATCTGCTAGGAATAGCAGTACGATAAGATACAATGTAAGCCACATTACAGCTGTAATGCTGCAGAAAATCCTATGCAAGACCGTGCACTGTTTCCACTAAAATGTTTGTTGCAGAACTTTCTGCTAATGGTCAACGCTTATGCGTTGAGCTGTGTCAGGCACAGTGCTCTCTGCCAAACGCTGTGCTCACACACTGCCCACTCAGGCCAAAGCTATTGGAGGCACAGAGAGAAAGCCAGCTGGAAACGCACACAGCCGAATATTGTCGACGTGCAGCATTTTGACGTTTCTTGGAGAGCCCTGTCTTCCAGACCTGCCCACCAGGTCTATTTAATTATGGACTCGTAAAATATCTGTGGTAGCCCCAGACCTCTGGGGTAAGGAGGAGCGGTTTGTTGTTTCCACATAATAAACAAACAGACTGAGCGCTATAGGGCTGCACAACTATTGCTACAATTAAACTTGTGATCAGGGGCAGATCTAGGCATGGGCATGGAGGGGCAATGCCCCCCTAAATGCCCTGACTGCCCCACCAGACATGATGGCATGCAAAACAACCCAAGATATTTCAAATTAAAGTGCAGCATTTCATCATTAAAAACAGAAAACTCTCTGAGTCAGACTTTCAGTTTTCAGTCTTTAGCTTTATGCATGCTGTGTGTCTGTTGCAACTTCAACAACAACTGATGTTATTATTCATGTTTAATTGCCTAATAAAAGTCCTGTAACTGAAAAAAGCCGCACCCATACCATTTTCTCCTGCCCCCCCCAATTGTGAAGTGTTACATCCGCCCCTGCTTGTGATAATCCTGATTACCTTCTTTTGTTTTGTGGGTTGTCTTATTTATTTTTTATTTTGGTAGAATAAAAGAAGTAGAATTGCAGCCGTGGTTAGTTACAATGTCTCCGATGATCACAAAGGCAAGCATTTAAGATTGTGAATTACCGGTAGTTAGTTTTATACTGTGGTATAGTGTATAACTGGGTTGCATAATGCGTAATAAAAGTAAAGATATTACTCAAGTAATATTGCCCAACACTGCTCATAATTATGAATTGAGTGGGCAAAATCATGTATGATGGTTTTCCCCTCTCAAAACACAACAATTTTGGATATAGGAAAATTTAGGCTCTCCCATCAGGGAAGGCACCGGGGGTGTGACAGGATGGCTATAAGTTTCGACCAATATAAACAGTTATGCAAGGCTAGTACTTGTTTTGGAACATACTTTATCCAATCAGTTTCATGTCAGTATTAATCAGGTTGCAAGTATTGATTACAAAGCATGAATGGAATGAAAAATATAAACTTGCATGAATGAAGTTACAACTATGACAAAAAAAAAAAAACTATAAATGACCCCCCCCCCCACCCCTTTTGCCCCTGGCACCCTCCTAAAATCGACAATAATTTTGGAGCCCGGGCTCTTGGACTGAGAACCAAAAAGAACTGAAGTGCTTGGGTAACTAAGACAGTTGGTGGAATTAGAGACATATTCATCAAGCGAGGGTTTTCAACCACTGTTACGGCGGCCACCAGTGGGTCCTTCAGAGATTTCTAGGTGGTCCCCAGGCTAAATGATGGAAAGTTGGTTAACCAGGTGTAACTCTTTGAGAGCGTAAAATGAAAGCAAATGGACCCTTGCAGGTCCATTTGCTTTCATGTTTACACTCTCAAGAGTTAAACCATCTGAATTAGCCCAAGTCCACACAACTAGAGAATGTAGAGGATTAGTGGTCATTTTGATCTCTATGTCTGACTGTTTTGTTTACTCTGAAATCCAGCCTGGTATTGTGGACTAAAGCAAAAGAAATCTTTAGTTTTGGGGTCTGTGGGGTTAAAATGTCATCAAATGGTGGTCCGTGGCTCAAATTCTGAGTAAATAGTGGGTCCTGGTATCAAAAAAGTTGAAAACCACTGTCATAAAGGGTTTAATGATCAGAATGATCGACCCTCCTGTGTGATCTCTTGCTGTTTTCCCTCCCTCGTCTTAAGGCCCTGATACACTAGAAATATTTTGATCAATATCAACTAACAATGTCAACAGCTACGGGCAACATGATGAGACACATGGCAACAGGCATTACATGGCAACAGGCATTTTTTCCTGAGAGCCTACAAATGTGAACCAAATGTGTAACCTCTTAGGAAAAAAAGGAGCCTCAAAGAAAAGTCATTAACATTGTAAAAAAAATGTTCTAACATTACATATTATTAAAAATTACAATACAAATTGTTTTATACAATTTGTCTTTTTAGTTTGAATTGAATCATTTTCACACAATAGTTCTCTAAATGTTCATTTACGAGGATAAATAAGTTATAAAATCCTTGTTTCTGTCCATGGCAGTGAGGCAGCAGCCATGTTTTCAGAAACATTTATCTGCGGGAGTCTGGGAGAAAGGATCACATGACGCCAAGGAGGGCTGTGATTGGAGGATTCTAAAATGTTGACCAGTAGAGAGCGCTAATGATCTGACTTTTCTAAACAACCAGGAGTTGATCATTTTCTATAGAAAAGTGAAAAGTCCACGTTGATAATTGACGTTGCTTGTTGATGTTGATCAAAACATTGTTGTATCAGGGCCTTTACTGTACCTCTTCCTACTCAATATGCCAGTTCCAGTCCAAGCTCCCATGGCTGCCCAGCAGCTATAACTTTCTCAATGCATTTGCTGCTGACAGCGATCATTCTGTGCCATATCTTTGGGTGAAATGGTAATATAGTATGTAATGGCCTCTTTGATTTTTATCGCGCCTCCGTGAGCCTGATGATGGATGGGGAGATGGTTGGTGCAGCATTTCTTGGTATACAGTATATTCAAACCTCTAGAACGGTGAAGGTGTGATGTAACCGCTGACAAAATACATGCGTTTGTATGATCTGATATGGAATCCTCAGCATCCATTCACATCAACACCAGGGGCGGATGTAACATTTCCCAATTGGGGGGACAAGAGAAAATGGTATGGGGGCGGCTTCATCGCCCCTGTCGCTTTGCGCCACGGGCGATGAAGTTGCACCCATACCATTTTCAGTTAAGTCAAGACTTTTATTAGTCAAGTAAAGCATCAATAATAACATCAGTTGTTGTTATAGTTGCAACAGACACGCAGCATGCATAAAGCTAAAGGTCTGACTCAGAGAGTTTTCTGTTTTGTTTTCAATTATGAAATGCTGTTGGTTTAGTGGTGACACAGCTGTAGTTAGTTAGTAGCAGTAGTAGTGTTTCAAATCATTTTAAATGTAAGCAATGTGAAATACCTTGGGTTATTTTTTTGCATGCCATTCTGTTTGGTGGGGCAGTCAGGGCATTTAGGGGGGCATTGCCCCCCCCCCCCCCCCCATGCCCATGCCTAGATCCGCCCCTGATCAACACCATAAGTAAGGGATAACACCCGACGAGCCGGTATTTGTTTCCTATTAACTGACCGAGGCGCAGCCTCGGTGCCCATGCCCCCCCATGCCCATGCCTAGATCCGCCCCTGATCAACACCATAAGTAAGGGATAACACCCGACGAGCCGGTATTTGTTTCCTATTAACTGACCGAGGCGCAGCCGAGGTCAGTTAGTTAGGAAACAAATACGGTGACGGGTGACGACCACGGCATGTGAACAACCAAATACGTAGCCAAATGGACCCGCTAACGGCGTGCTGGAGCTAAATGCAGAAGCGCAGTGCAGATTGATATGAACACAGCTGTTTGCACTTTGGGGAACTTGTTTATGCAGCGGTCAATAATAGCGCGGAGCGGTGATTATAGTGTATTATTTGACCGCTCACATGACCAGAACGCTGGCTTCTGATTGGAGCATTCATTCAAGCTATGTAATAATAGGAGAGAGCATGCCTTCAGCTCGCTCACTTGACCTAATATTGGCAATATCCTGAGTTGGAATCTTGCTCAAGAGACAGTGCTGAACACCGTCAGCATATTATCTCTCTTCAAAGCGTGTTATTGGCGATGGGCATACTTGATTTCAGATGATGTTTAAATATAATTTAACTCTTGAGAGATATAAATTATATACTCTCAGGGACCCCTGGTGGTCCCCGGACCACCTGTTGAAAAACCCTGCTCTATAGTAGCCTGATTATCAGACTCTGAGCCCTTGCTCAAGAGTCTGACATTGGCCCCATTGTAACCGATTTACGAGGAGGCGGGCCCTTGATTTTCCCTCAACCAATCACTGGAGATCAGCGAATCTGTCTTCCTGTGACTTAGTCAGCACAGTGACTAACTGACTAGCAGTGCAGTTGGCGTCGAACAATTGCAGTATTTATAACTAAATGCAGTATTAAAGAATGAAACTCTAGTTACAATGAAACTCTAGTTACAATGAAACTCTACTTACAATGAAACTGAATGGATGGGTGCTGTTTTTATGGGCAACTGTTCCGTTGTGGCAGTTAGGTGATCCTCGGTGTTGATTGGCTATTTTTTTAGACCCGCCTCCAACTCCTTTGCTCATTGGCCGAGCCGTTTTTCCGGACGAGATAAATTGAAACTCTTCATCACAACACCAGACCACAGAACCCAGCAGAATGGGCTGGGCCCAACGGAGTAGATGGGATCTGTGGGCTGAATCCAGGCTAGCTCTATAGTGCTCAATAGTGAAACGCCCTATTAGGCTGCTCACCAGTGCCACTTCAGGTCACTTATTAGTGTTCCCCAAACAGACAGACACACGTGGACAGTCTTTGGAGCGGTTCTGTGCAGCTCAAAAAAAATAAAAAATACACACTTGCACATGAAAAATAAATAGACATTTTGACTATGCCATAAAATAGTCTTTGGAGCGCTTGGGCGCAGCGCCAAAAAGCATGTCTTTTGCACATGAAAAAGAAATAGACATTTTAACTATGCAGTAAAATGGAAGGGAAAGAAGGTGCTGGGAGTTGTTTGAGGACAACTGTCAGAGATAAATGACAACTTCTGACGCCTCAGAGCTGAGCCAACCTACACACATCAACAAACACACGGAGGGTACATCCACTTTCATGTTCTTGAAGTACTATCGTCAGAGTAGTAGTGGAAAAGTACTTTAGGGAATTCTAATCTCTAATGCTCAGCCTTTTCAGATTATCACAATTAGGACTGTGCGAGAATCAGTATGTGCATGTATTACTGCAATTTGACGTGATTTTGGGGGAATGCCAAGAAGCAGCTGCACGCACTAAATCATTAAAGTATTTATATCATAATATTATGACAGCATACATTTGGGTCTTAACCCATTTTATGTGGGGACGCCTTTTGGTGTTCTATAAAGCAGTAGTTTTCAACCAGTGGTCCGGGGACCGCCAGTGGCCCTTGAGAGGGTTCCAGGTGGTCCCCAGGATAAATGATGGAGAGTTGGTTAACCAGATGTTAAAATATTCATCATCAAGTATAGACTATTTACAGAATGTAGAAGATTAATGGTCATTTTGATCTGTATGTTTGCCTGTTTTGTTTCCAAAACCCCCAAAAAACAAAAGAAATCTTTATCTTTGCGGTCTGTGGGGTGAAAATGTCATCAAATGGTGGTCCATGGCTCACATGCTGAATGAATATCGGGCCCTGGTATCAAAATGATTGAAAACCCCTGCTATAAAGCATTGTCTTGTACTTTTAGCTATTGAATAATAGCATTTATTACATGGCTTGAATGAATGCTCCAATCAGAAGCCAGCGTTCTGGTCATGTGAGCGGTGACATATTACACTATAATCACCGCTCCGCTCTATATTGGACCGCTGCATAATCAAGGTCCCCAAAGTGCAAAGCTGTGTTCATATCAATCCGCTGTGCGCTTCCGCATTTAGTTCCAGCACGCCGTTAGCGGGTCCATTTGTTTAGCTATGTATTTGGTTGTTTACATGCCGTTCATATCAATCCGCGGTGCGCTTCCGCATTTAGTTCCAGCACGCCGTTAGCGGGTCCATTTCGTTAGCTACGTATTTGGTTGTTTACATGCCGTTGCCGTCACCCTCTCAAGGACCACTGGTGGTCCTCGGACCACTGATTGAAAACCACTGACGTAAGCCATGTAATAAGCGGGATAACACCCTTCGAACCGGTGATTTGTTTCCTAACTAACTGACCTCGGCTGCGCCTCGGTCAGTTATTAGGAAACAAATCACCGGCTCGTCGGGTGTTATCCCTTACTTATTGAATATTATCCCATAGTAAATGTTTTTAACTCAAAGATCGGTTAAGGTTCCATCCCTAATTTATATCATAATATTATATACAGCATACATTTGGGCTTTAAACCAATACACATAAGGAGGAGTAGTAAATCAAAATTCTGCCAAGTAATGTTCGACTAGAAGAGAGGCAGCTGGTGTGTGCGTGTGTGCGTGCGTGCGTGTGCGCCTGCGTCCGTGTCCAGAGTGGATTCCTGTGATGGTTACCAGTATAATAATAGAAAGTAGGTTATGAGTTGTGATAAACAACACTCTGATTGGAAGGT
Organism: Benthosema pterotum; assembly: GCA_039105355.1. Taxonomy (NCBI): domain Eukaryota; kingdom Metazoa; phylum Chordata; class Actinopteri; order Myctophiformes; family Myctophidae; genus Benthosema; species Benthosema pterotum. Next base: position 38,840,031 of record CM076978.1, on the reverse strand, counting down.
GTGAGACAACCACACTTTCTCATATCATACATTCTCTCTCTCTCTCTCTCTCTCTCTCTCTCTCTCAGTGTGTGGGGGAGGAGATCTGGGTGGACAACCGGACGGTGTACATCGGTCACAAGGAGCCTCCTCCGGGGGCTGAGGCCTACATCCCTCAGCGGTACCCCGATAACCACATTGTCTCCTCCAAGGTGAGTGTCATCATGTGTGCCTGCAATAAGCACAGCACACAGCCTACTTTCCAGCCTACTTTCCAATCCAAGTTGGTTCAAATGTGGCATTACTTGCAGTAAGCGCTATTCGGCTGTCTGTTAGGATTTGACAAGCATCCAGTCTGTCTTGATGGCTGTGACACAGATGGATAATAGTGGCTGGCTGTCTGAGACGGGCTCTGACATAACTGTGCCCAAGTCCACTGTCACTCACTATTTGGGGACCTGGCATGGTGCCATGGGGGCGTATCCCTAAAACACCCACGCTACGCAATATGTATGGCATTATTATTTAATTATTATTCAATTATGATTATAATAGCGATTAATCGGTATATGTAATCTGTAAATCTGTAATAAACCCAAATAATGCTTTAAAAAGAAGTTTCTTGTTATTAATGGAGAATTCCACTCTTATTTGCAGTTGATTTATTTCCCCCCAAAATGGCCCAGTATTTCGTGAAAAAAGGATAGCCTTAGAATGGGGCTATGGGATGGATGTTGCTCAAATGCACCTATTTCCATCCCTCCAAAATGCATTTTTTGCTATATATTGTCTCTCCACCATGTGAATAGTGTGTTGACACTCACTTTAGGTTCAGATGTAAACTGCCCCACTCCCCTCTTGAGAAGCCTGGTGTGAAATTGTGTTTTAATGTCATCAATATAATTTATACTGTCATATTATATTAACCAGGACTTAGGTTAAATGCAGCTAACAGATGTCATTGCCTTCACGACGAGGCCTTGCAACCTGTCAGTGCTCTATCGTATGCTCGACTCTCTCCCTCTCTGCCCATGAGCAAGGAAGATGTTGCCTTGGAAATACAGTTGTAATTTGATACACAGAATTTCACAGAAATATCACATTTCATAGGAAACTTTAAAATTACAGCATTCGATTGTGTTCCGGATCAATTCAACTGGAATGTTCTGCGCGGTTTACAGCGAATGCAGATCAAATCATTTTGTTTTTGCTGATGAAAAAGCGGCACAAGGAATTAACAGTCACAATTTTGCCGATTTATAGTAAAAATGGTGATCGCATTCACAATGTCTTAATCCAAGGACAGTGTTCAACAGCTCCGACACTGCGTTTGGACACACTACCATCTCTTGTGAAAAAACATGTGAAGGAGGACTTTATTCCACCTTCTGGTTCAATTTCATTTAAATAGATTTATTATACTCCTCCTCCCCTTCTAGTACACCTTCTGGAACTTCATTCCCAAGAACCTGTTTGAGCAGTTCAGAAGGATCGCAAACTTCTACTTCCTGGGCATCTTCTTGGTTCAGGTGAGTGTCAGTAAACAGTAATGCTCTCTCTCTGTCGTCACAGTCTGTCCGGTAAAAATCCTCTGTGTTGATTTATATATATATATATATATATAATATATATAAATTGGGATAGGATGTATACGATTTTGGCTGCCAGACAGGAAACGGCTGACGGTCTCGCGATAGTTGGCACGTTCAGAAACAAACGTTTTGGTCTTTAGACAGCTCTATAACAGTGGTTTTCAACCAGTGGTCCCTGAGAGGATTCCAGGTGGTCCCCAGCTAAATGATGGACAGTTGGTAACCACATGGACCCTTATAGATCATTCTGTAACTCCAGAGAGTGTTAAAATGAAACCAAATGGACCATTACGGGTCCATTTGGTTTAATTTTACACTCTTAAGGGTTAAATTATATTTAAACATCTGAATTACATAATTAGAAAATGTTGAATAATTGTTATTTTGCCAACGTTTTGCCAGTTATACCTCCTAAATTGTGGACACAAACTTAAAAATCCTTAGTTTTGGGTCCGAAAAACATAACTCAACATCAAAAGGTGGTCCGTGGCTAAAATGCAGTATAATTAGAGGGCCCTGGTATGAAAAAGGTATAAAAAATGAAAACCACTGCTCTAAAGCAACACGGCAGACAATAATGTGTGAAATGTCGTCTCTTATCTTCCAGAAGCGATTACTTTACAAAAGGTCTCAGCTATTCAAAAATAATGTTTGTTCATGAGCTGGTCACTATTCTCTCATTGACTCATGAATTCCACGAACTCCGGGTGTATTTTTGCCCCTGTGGTGCGATGACTCCGCCACCTGGAATTGCATGATAGTGAAAATGACCCCATACTTGCTTTATCCTACAACCCTGCTCTCTGTTCTCCTCAGCTCATGATCGACACCCCCACCAGCCCTATCACCAGCGGGCTGCCCCTTTTCTTCGTTATCACTGTAACCTCCATAAAACAGGTAGGGTTCACACTCAAAGTATGGGCTCCATTTTTGTCACATGCTAAACCCCTTATCCAAAACCCCTTATCTCTTTTTTACTATTTTTTAAAAACTTGTGGGAATAGTTCAATGTGCCAATCTATTGACACGTTGTGAGCATGTAGACTGGCCATATGGACTATTGAAAAATGTATTTTAAAATGGTTTAAAAATATATTTTTAAAATGTCTATCACAATAGGTGATCTACAAGCCACTAATGCTTGTAGATCCCTCAAGCTATGGCTCTGGTTTCAGGGAGACACACAGCTAGAGTATATGTCTCCGTAAAACTGTGTGCTCTATTGATTCTTTTCTTTTCAATGAGAGAAAATGCTCATAGTGGATATAGCCAGTGCACAGTGCGCAAAAAATAATCAGATTAATCTACAAAATTAATTAATGCCATTAACTTGACAACTCGACAGTCTTAGTTTTTAGCATGAATTCGGCATGATGAAATCTTGCCTTCTATAGGTTGTGACTAGTATCAGGACTTTCATATGTTACCCCGACATTGATGTATGAGGTTTTGCACAGGAGTCTAATTTCCATCTTTTAGTGCACATTGTTAGACACCATTAGAACCACATTGGTAAAAAAAGAAATGTATTGGTTAGTTCCCAAATTTTCATAACTTGCCAATAACTACAGTTAATAATGCCCACAACAATAAACCCAGTCACATTCTAGCCACATACCCAACTCCGGGGGCCTTGGATGTGCTTCCATAGGCATGCATGCATACACAGACATGCATGCTCACATGCTCCTGTGCCCAACACAAGACAATGCTCACACACAACACACATCATGCTCGTTCTACCGTGCCGTGCAAACTCACATGTACATTCCTCTCTCTCGCAGGGGCGGATGTAACATTTCCCAATTGGGGGGGCAGGAGAAAATGGTATGAGGATACCATTTTCAGTTACAGGACCTTTATTAGTCAAGTAAAGCATCAATAACAACACCAGTTGCTGTTGAAGTTGCAACAGACACGCAGCATGCATAAAGCTAAAAGTCTGACTCAGAGAGTTTTCTGTTTTCAATGATGAAATGCTGTTGGTTTGTTTAGTGGTGGTGACACAGCTGTAGTCAGTTAGTAGCAGCAGTACTGTTTCAAGTCATTTTAAATATAGGCACTTTAATTTGAAATATCTTGGGTTGTTTTGCATGCCATCATGTTTGGTGGGGCAGTCAGGGCATTTAGGGGGGCATTGCCCCCTCCCCCCATGCCTATGCCTAGATCCGCCCCTGCTCTCTCGGCAGCAGAGGACACACTATTGAATATGTCTGGCGATGTGAGAAATATGATAATGAATGGTCTCCTGTGTTATCATCGCTCTGGGCCGGCCCTCGAGGGAGGCTTCTTCCTCGCGGTTGGTACACTGACTGCACTGAGGGATGGGGATACTATCAGTGATAGATGAAGCTCTCCTGGCCAAAGGAAGCACTGGACTTTATTGGGACATAAATCTTAAACATGACACGCTGCTGGCTAGATGATCCAGGAAACGGGGTCACCAAGCAACAGGGAACCTTACAGCACTAATTAATTACCGTGTATGACTTTCACCCTCTCACCCCCAGTGGTTCTCAACCAGTGCTCCCTCCCAGGGGACCAGATCTACATTGTTCATTTTGAGGGACAGAAGTATTGCATGGGGGGCAGGGGTTGACACTAAGGTCTCGGAGGCACTTGCCCATCGGGCAAGTGCAAGTCAGGTTCTACTTGCCCTCAGCTCATGGTCACTTGCCCCCCAAAAATATATTGTAAATTTTGCAGATGTTAACTCTTGAGAACGTAAAAATGAAATCAAATGGACCCTTGCGGGTCCATTTGGTTTCATTTTTACACTCTCAAGAGTTAAAATTCATCATCTTAATTAGCCCAGGTCTACACAACTAGAGAATGTAGAAGATTATGTCATTTTGATGTGTATGTTAATTTGCCTATTTTGTTTCCCAAATCCAGCCTGGAATTGTGGATAGCGTGCAATGACTGCCTTCAAGACAAATTTATCTTGTGTTGTGTTATAGTGCACTAAGTTGCACACTTGCCCGATCGGGCAACCAGGTAGCAGTCTTCACTTGCCCCACCATTTTTTTTTACTTGCCCCGGGCAAGCGGGCAAGTGTTAGTGTCAAGCTCTGTGGGGGCAAGTGGGGAAACGCGTTGCCAATGCAGATGGCAACGCATAACTCTTGAGAGCGTGAAATGAAACCAAATGGACCCGTACTACGGGTGCATTTGGTTTCATTTTACGCTCTCAAGAGTTAAAGGTAACAAAGGCAACTTTACTGTGTACAACTATAAACACAGTGTTTGTACCCCCCCCCCCCCCACACACACACAAATTAGCATTGCCTTTCCTGAGCCCGACGAATGTTTTGTTTTCATGTTTTCTTGACAACAACAAAGTTCTGGACCGTCTGCTTGAAGATTACCATCTCTCCCATCATTTATCCTGCATGGGGACCACCTGGAACCTTCTCAAGGACCCACTGGTAGTCCCCAGACTGCTGGTTGAAAACCAGTGCTCTAATCCAGGGGTTTTCAACAGGTGGTCCGGGGACCACCAGTGGTCCCTGAGAGGGTTCCAGGTGGTCCCCAGCTAAGCTGGTTAACCAGATGTAACTCTTTGAGAACGTAAAAATGAAACCAAATGGACCCTTGCGGGTCCATTTGGTTTCAATTTTACACTCTCAAGAGTTAAAATATTCATCATCCGAATTAGCCGTTTTGGAATGTATGTTTTGCTTGTTTTGTTTCCCAAATCCAGCCTGGAATTGTTGGACAAAAGCAAAATAAATCTTTAGATTCGGGATCTGTAAGGCTAAAACATCCTCAAATGGTGGTCCGTGGCTCAAATCCTGAATAAATGGTTGTCCCTGGGATGAAAAAGGTTGAAAACCCCTGCTCTAATCTATATCCTGCTTCTCCCCATGCCCCCCCTGCCCCTCTCTCTCTCTCCCCTCTCCCTCCACCTCTCCCTGCAGGGTTATGAGGACTGGCTCAGGCACAAGGCGGACTGCTCTATAAATGAGTGTCCAGTCGATGTGGTGCAGCAGGGGAAGGTGGTGAGGACACAGAGTCACAAGCTACGGGTAAGAATGGCCTCATTAGAGAGCCGTACGGCAGCACCTGAGGACCACTGTATACGGGTACTATAGCGCCATACTGTACAGCAGCTCTCTCTGCCACACTCTCTCTCCATCTGGCCCTTTTCTCTCTCGCCTGTGTGAGACACACACACACACAGGCGCACAGGCACACATGCACGAGCGTGCACACGCACACCCGCGCACGCGCGCACACACACACACACACACACACACACACACACACACACACACACACACACAGCTCATTGTCCTCCCTGTCTTCAATCTTATCCTTTCACTGAACTCCTCTCTCTCTCTCTCTCTCTCTCTCTCTCTCTCTCTCTCTCTCTCTCTCTCTCTCTCTCTCTCTCTCTCTCTCTCTCTCTCTCTCTCTCTCTCTCTCTCTCAAAAGAGTGTACGCAAGTACAAGTACACACACACACACACACGTACACACACTTTCTCTCTGTCTCACTCTCTGTCTCTTTGTCTTTCTGTCTCCCTTTGTATCTCGTTATAGTTCTCTCTTCTCCCATTAGTTAGGGAAAGTTATGAAAACCTGGAAATTAAAACGTTACCAAGAAATTTCTTCTCCAATGTGTTTCTAATGGTGATCTATGTACTAGATTGTTGAAATTCAGCACCAGTGGGAAACTTCAAAAAACAAGTCAATGTCGGGGTAGTAGTAGTCACTAACCATTAGAACGCAAATCATGCAAAATTTCATCATGCTTTATCGAGCATGTAATATGTCTAACTAGTGTTTTTTTTATGATGCTGAATCCAGTCCATGCATTAGTTTCTCAGAAAACAACTCCTTGGGCTAAAGAACAAACACCCGTCATCATAAATGTGCTTAGTCGGCACATAGCCGCTGTGTGCTGCGGCTATTCTCTCAGCCCAATGAGGGGGTGGTTTTGCAAAGCTAATGCTTGGAATGGATTCAGCATCATGAAAATATGAAATATTTTGCCTTGTAATGGTTAGTGAATGGTACCCTGACTCTGACCTGTTTTTTATGAGTTTTTAAAACATGTTATTAGACACCATGAGAAACACATTGGTGAAGAAATTCCTTGGTAACGATTTAGTTTCCAGAATGGTCAAATATCTGCTAAAATTCCCTAACTACAATCCCTCTCAGTGCATCCCATCCCTCTTTCTCTCTTTCTCTCTCTCTGTCTGCCATTAATATACTGCTCAGAGCCTGTAACAGAGGAACAGCCAAACAGCCCTCTCTCCAGGGGCGGATCTAGGCATGGGCATGGGGGGGGGGGGTGATGACCCCCTAAATGCCCTGACTGCACCACCAAACATGATGGCATGCAAAACAACCTAAGATATTTCAATGTTTTGAAACACTACTAGTGCTACCAACTAACTGCAGCTGTGTCACCACTAAACCAACAGCATTTCATCATTGAAAACGGAAAACTCTCTGAGTCAGACCTTTAGCTTTATGCATGCTGCGTGCCTGATGCAACTTCAACAACAACTGATGTTCTTATTGATTCTTTGACTAAAAGTCCTGTAAATGAAAATGGTATGGGTGCGACTTCATCCGCCGATGAAGTCGCCCCCCATACCATTTTCTCCTGCCCCTGCAATTGGCAAATGTTACGTCCGCCCCTGCCTCTCTCTCTCTCTCTCTCTCTCTCTCTCTCTCTCTCTCTCTCTCTCTCTCTCTCTCTCTCTCTCTCTCTCTCTCTCTCTCTCTCTCTCTCTCTCTCTCTCTCTCTCTCTCTCTCTCTCTCTCTCTCTCTCTCTCTCTCTTTCTCTCTATTGCACCGTTCGCATTCCTTTGGAGCATGAACAAGACTGATGCATTCCATTAGTTGGGAGATAATCGATACTATGCATATATATCTGTGTACTGGGACCAGTCCAGAAGAGAGAGAGTATTAAATATGCCCTCACTGCCTGTTGCCTCGGCCAACCCAGCCTAACAAATAAAAAAGGCAGAGGTCATACTGTACTTATGTAACATCATTAAATCCACCACATAAGTCTTTTGGATGTTAAGCCTCTCTGCTTCTCGGCAACCTGTTGTTGCGGTTTTGATTCCCACCAGGCTCTTTGCTGTGCCTTATGACTGTACCGTTTACACACGAGGGACCACCATTTATTCAGCATTTGAGCCACGGACCAGCATTTGAGGATGTTTTAGCCCCACAGACCCCAAAACTAAAGATTTCTTTTGCTTTGGTCCACAATACCAAGCAGGATTTGGGAAACAAAACGGGCAGCCACAAAGATCAAAATAGCCAATCAGACGATGAATATTTTAACTCTTGAGAGTGTAAGAATTAAACCAAATGGACCCACAAGGGTCCATTTGGTTTCATTTCTACGTTCTCGAGAGTTACATCTGGTTAACCAACTTAGCTGGGGACCACCTGGAACCCTCTCAAGGACCACTGGTGGTCCCCGGACCACTGGCTGAAAACGCTCTAGCCCCAATGAAGATATTATTTTCTTTGGAATTGATGGACAGATTTCCTTTTTCTTGATTGGAACACAATAAAAGAAATTGGCAACCGTGCAGCACCGATTCAGCTGTCTTGATCACTGACCACACATCTCTTGTGCGATTCTAAAATGCTTTTGTGTTCCTGGAATTGCATCATTTTTTTCGGTCTCGCTTCGAATAATAATAATAATAGCAGCTCCAATCCTACGGCATTCAGAGCCATTTTTGGCCACACATAGCTCTGTGCATGAAATGCCATCAATGGAGGACAAATTACTCAACCTCAGTACTTGGTCAAATGCGAATTAACCCTATTCACAAGCAGCGGCAGATGTAACATTTCCCAATTCAAGTCTCGACAGGACTAATATTAGTCAAGTAAAGCATCAATAATAACATCAGTTGTTGTTGAAGTTGCAACAGACACACAGCATGCATAAAGCTAAAGGTCTGACTCAGAGAGTTTTCTGTTTTCAATGATGAAATGCTGTTGGTTTAGTGGTGCAACAATTCTAGGGTGTTTTAAAGTGTTTAAAATCATTGAAACACTTTGTGTTTCAAATCATTTTAAATCTAAGCAGTTTCATTTGAAATATCTTGGGTTTTTTTTTTTTCATGCCATCGTGTTTGGTGGGGTGGTCTGGGCATTTAGGGGGTCATTGCCCCCCCATGCCCATGCCTAGATCCGCCCCTGTTCACAAGCGCAAATTACACATGTATTTTTAAATTGGCATTTTGGCAATTTCCGTAAAACGTGCATCTATTCTCTATTTTCTAAAGTCTACTATATTTGTCTATGAAATACAGTACGGTACAAGTGGAAAATAAAGACCCTGCATTTTAAGTACACTGCGCAAATACAGTAAATATTATAGATGTCCGATATTGACTTTTTTACCCATGTCTGATATCCCGATATTGTCCAACTTTCCGATACCTATAACCGACATAAACCGATACCGATAAAAATGCTTCTGTGGTAGACAAAACATAAATAATGGTAGCGTTCAGTGATTTGTGTGATTTGGAAAACACTCTTACAGACCACCAGCACGTGCACCAAGGCCTGCCACTACTCAATCATATTCTTTTCACCATTGTTTGGCTCTATACACATCTGTATTCTGTACTGATTAAAAAAAAAGGTCATATTTTTATAATATTTTTCCTGATACCGATATTTTCCAATATTCATTTTTATGGCCGACATATCTGCCCATCCCACAAAAGTGGGACTTTTAGAAGTGGGGGGGACGCCTCTTAAAGGGGAATTCCACACATTTTCTTTTTTTTTTCTGAGTGAACCAAATGGACCCTAGCGGGTCCATTTGGTTCCATTTGTACACTCTCAGAAAAAAATAAACTCAGTAACATGGTGAAACACATCTTGATGATATCATCAAGATGTATTTCACCATGCTAATGATTTTTTTTAACCTGCACACTTGCATTTGTAGTAAGTATAGCGTATTGAGAATGATTGTTTACAATGCCTAATTGTATCGATAAAAGTAAATAACAAGACAAAAAACATAGGCCTACTTTTGCCCCAAAAATATTTTAGATGTGAGAAGTGACGGGACGCCGTCCCCCGCGTCCTTCCTCCACTACACCCCTGCCCATCCCTAGTACATATACTTTGTGTATTATACTGTGCAAGCACCCCTGCATTTGACGGTGTCTCTGTCAACATGCCGGATCGGTTTCTGAGTGATTAGGTTAAGATTTGCGGACTATGAAGCCTATCCTCATCCCGTTTTGCTCTCCGGTGTCAGAGGCCTAGATTGCAGCGTCTGTGAAATTATAGCACAGGGGAGCAGCCATTACAATCATACAGTACAACAAAACTATGGAGATCGAAGCAACAAAAAGGAAACAACAACCCTCAGCACACAAAGGTTTACAGTATATTTTGTATGCATTTCTCACACGCCTGGTTCTCAGCCTCCCAAATATTTTCCACCTTTCCCCGTCTTCTGACCGACATCTGGTTCGAATCGATCGATCGATCGGGCCACGGCAACCCTTTACCTTCAGTCTATATATTCCACCCCTTTTCCCAAGTTCCCACACACCTCAGCTAACACAGGATAGCCCATCAGGGGCAGATCTAGCCATGGGCATGGGGGGGCATTGCCCACCTAAATGCCCTGACTGCTCCACCAAGCGTGATGTCAAACAACCCACATTTGTGCTTAAGTGCTTATAAATGATTTGAAACACTACTACTGCTACTGACTAACTACTAATTGTGGCACCACTAAACCAACAGCATTTCATTGAAAACAGAAAACTCTCTGAGTCAGACCTTTAGCTTTATGCATGCTGCGTGTCTGTTGCAACTTCAACAACAACTGATGTTATTATTGATGCTTTACTTGTCTAATAAAAGTCCTGTGACCGAAAATGGTGTGGGTGCGGCTTCGCGAAGCGACACAGGCGATGAAGCCTGCCCCCATACCATTTTCTCTTGCCCCCCCCAAATTGGGAAATGTTATATCCGCCCCTGTAGCCCATGCTCCAAGCGGACCTATGGACCGCTCTCCCTCCTCCTATAGCTCCCAGTCTGTGGAATGACCTCCCGCGCCTCACACAGAACTGCAGACTCACTCCCCGTTTCCCTCCCACTACTGCACACAGTCCCTTACCTCACCCCCTAGCACTCATTTTGTCCTTTTTTTTTTTTTTTTTTTTTTTTTTTTTTTACAGATGCTAAGTACACCAAATGCAGATGTATTTTAAATAGCTATTCACAGGCCTTGTTGTTTAGATAGACATCCTGCTTGCCTGTCCACAAATGATGCAATACGTTCGTTTTAGTGGTTACCTGGTATTCTTTGTCGTTTTGTAGCTCTACTACTTTCTCGCGCTGTGCCACTTTTGCCTGCCATTGCACTTTACTGGATAACACTGTGATAAATCCTAAATTGTAAACAGTGTGCATGTGAGCGTGACAGTCGGGAACCATATGGAATCAGCATCCCGGTGGGAACGCATTAACACCCAATACATAGAGCTCTCATTTGATGCTGTGAAGCTGCACTATCATGATTATCTGCTTTCGCACTCACACACGCACGTAGACACACACATGCGCGCGCACACACGCGGTATAGATATCTTGCTGCCCCTTCCTCCCCCAACCATGTTGTCGTTAAGTATAATGGGTCCCATATGGTATGCAGTGTGTAATTAATTCCTTGTCTTACATGATCCTGTCAAGTGCGCGGGGACTGAAGTCAGGACCGTACGGGGGTCAGTTTAGAATAAGGATTCAATAATGTCTGCCAGCCTTGAAGCTTTGAGGAGCATGCTGTCACTTTCATGTTGCCATAGCGATACGGTTTCAATTTATTCTCATTGGTCCGGGCGGGGGGGAAGGAAAGGTGTCCTAGAAAAAAAGACGTGCGCGTGCATTACATGTGCGCGCTCGCTTTCATGTTCAGCTCCTCTTTTTTCTCTCTTTCTCTCTCTCTCTCTTTCTCTCTCCTCTCGCATGTTCTCAAAAACCAACCCAAGGTTCCTCCTCAGATCAAACGGGAAAAAAGGGGGGGATTAGAGAGTGAGAATCAGGAGCAGGAGGAATAATGATGAATACATTAATCGTCAAAAAAATCAAAAGCGCGACTGTGTCACGTGTACGGTCGCCATGGCGATGGGACTTACGAGTGCTTAAGCTGCTCCCCTCACACATAATCCATTATTATGCAACTAGTCAATCCTTTGAGGGAAAAAAAAAAACAAAACATATCTGTCTCGCCGTGTCTCGCCGTCTGCGTCCGTGCTGCGGTCAGCAGTGTTGTTTATACAGCCAGCGACTGACTGAGGACGTCAAAACGGCACTTACACGTGGCACGATGATGATCGATTTCGAAGTCATTAAAATGGCGGCCGTCTCGGCTCTCTCTCTCCCTCCCTCCCTCTCTCTCTCCGTACAGGTCGGGGACGTGGTGGTGGTGAGGGAGGACGAGACGTTCCCCTGCGACCTCATCCTGCTGTCCTCCAGCCGCGACGACGGCACCTGCTACGTCACCACCGCTAGCCTGGACGGAGAGTCCAGCCATAAGGTAGATACTGTATACCTATAGCTGTACTGTATCGTACCTACCGCCGTCCCACAGGCCCCCGGCGTGTACACACTGCCATGCTGCTGGTTCTCAACCTTTTCTGTAGGGGGCCCCCAGAAATAATCATCTTTGAACTTGGGGGGGTGGAAGCACTTGGATTTGTAAGGAGTTCAGTTGAAATGCTACATTTAGTATATCCAAATATTGTGAAAACAGCAGATCTACAAGCCCACGTACAACGCCTTGCATTGTTATATTTTATTTTATGGAGCTTATTTCCATATACAGTTTGTACAGAACCACCTACGAAAAAGGTACATACTGTATATTGCTGGTAATATGACAGTCACAGACACGCATGCATTTACGTACACACACACACACACACACACACACACACACACACACACACACACACACACACACACACACACACACACACACACACACACACACACACACACACACACACACACACACACACACACACACACACACACACACAAAACAAAACAAATAATTGACATAAACCAAAACTCAGTCCAGACTGAGGAGTACACTGTGTCCATGACTGGCTGCTGCACATTGGTGAAACCTTCTACTCTATATTGTCCAGGACAGTACTGTATGTCAGTTGAGTTTTTCCAAAATAACTACCAGGCACAACCTCATTAACACCTTATTTTAACCATCAAATGTACATGACTGCCCTTGTGAATGTATTTGAGAATACTTCACTCATTCACTGAATTTGAGTTAAGCTCAAATTGAACTTTACTCGGGTATCTAGTTTGTCACTCTCCGAACTTCCTAGTCTGTGTTATTAAAGAAAAAAGCAAAACTCAAAAAAATTTGCCTGCTTTCAAGATGTTTTGGCCATTATTTCTGTTAGAAGAGTGACTTTGAGGACATTCTGGCTCCAAGGGCCCCTATTGGCTCAGGGCTCATGTGCACGGGTACAATTGGCACAAGCCATCATTTTTTTCTGATCCAGTCGATGTGGATGGTGTAATGCATCTAATCATTCTCTAAGTGTTGCCTGTAAAAACTGTAAAAAATATATTTATTTTAAATGACCACATCTGTCCATCTATCTTTTCTTATATTTCTAACCTTTAACTTGTTAATGTGAAAAGAAAGACAAAGTGATTTGCAGGGAATAGTATCCACAAATCCAACCTCTATCCCCATACTGACCAATATATGATTATTTCTCTGTATTATTATTTCTCTGTTACAAATGCCAGAATTTGGTTCATTTGTGACCTTTGTAGCTGCCAAAAACCGCCCTTTTTCTGTGGTCTGGAGGTTTTCTGGCTCAAACAAGTGCTCTGATGCTCCTGCTGAATGTCTGCAAATCCCATATACTGTATGTCAACAGGATTTGCCAGCAGATGTCACCGTTTCCACCGTTTTTGGCCGGTTTTCACTGCAGCTCAAAAGCCTTCCAAACCCTACAGAAAACTCCAGGCCACAGAAAACCCTGTGAATGTTCAAAGTTTTCTGGGTGTAATTGACATCATGAAACCTAAAATAAAAACCAATGCGCACATGTTGCTGCTGACCCAAACAAGCTCTCTGAGGACTATTACTGCACTACCACCTGTCGTTGGCAAAAACAGGCCGTCAGAGCCGACGGGCCGCACGATTGAAGCTCTAATTGGCGCCCTGTCACTGGGGTGGCATTTTCCATCTTTGTCTCCAATCTTTCTCTCTCTCTCTCTCTCTCTCTCTCTCTCTCTCTCTCTCTCTCTCTCTCTCTCTCTCTCTCTCTCTCTCTCTCTCTCTCTCTCTCTCTCTCTCTCTCTCTCTCTCTCTCTCTCTCTCTCTCTCCCTCTCTCACACACACAGACCTATTATGCTGTACCAGATACCATGGCCTTTAGAATGGAGCAGGAGGTGGATTCTCTACATGCCACTATTGAATGTGAACAACCGCAGCCTGACCTCTACAAGTGAGCAACGCGCACTCTCGCTGCACGCACAGATCTGTTATCTGATATATGACACACACACACACACACACACACGCCGCCTCATTGTCTTGCCTGATCTGATTTGCGTTATTCCTTTAATCGTATTGCATTGTTGATTTTATTTAATTCCCCTCCATGCAGATTCGTTGGACGCATTAATATTTATAAGGACAGCGAAGAACCCGTCGCCAGGTACGCCTCCGTGACGCCATCACCTCTTGTTTCTTACTTCTTCTTACTCATCGACGATGCAAACTCTTCCGCTCTGATTCATGGAAATGGCTTATTTAAATTCCAATCGTATTCTCTCTTGTTCTTTCAGAACACTGGGGGCTGAGAATTTGCTCCTCAGAGGAGCCACCTTGAAGAACACACAACATATATATGGTAACGTGAAATAGAACGGTTGAAGGAAAGACAGTCATTATTTTTATTTGCGTGTAGTAGGTTATGAAAGTTTGTTGTGATCGTGTTTAATTTTATTGTGGTTTTACATGACATTGACTCCATTGTGTTTTTATAATGGGTACTACTGAGAATTGTGACATCTTTTGTACAGGGCTTGCAGTGTTCTTTTGTCTGTTTGATTGTCTTTTTCTAGGAGGATGCAAATGAGTTCTGGGCTATTTCTGGTGCAATACGTTATCTGTAGTGCATTGTCCTCTGCCGAATACACTAATAAAGTAAAACGTGGATCAGTGGTTTTCAAACAGTGGTCCGGGAACCACCAGTGGTCCTTGAGAGGGTTCCATGTGGTCCCCAGGTAAATGATGGAAAGTTGGTTAACCAGATGTAACTCTTTGAGAGGGTAAAAATACTGTATTCACCATCTGAATTAGCCCAAATCTACACAACTAGAGATCTAGATTTGCCTGTTATGTTTCCGAAATCCAGCCTGGAATTGTAGATAGTAGTTTTGGGTCTGTGGGGCTAAAAGGTCATCAAATGGTGGTCCGTGGCTCAAATGCTGAATAAATAGTAGGCCCTGGTATGAAAAAGGTTGAAAACCACTGACAGATGAATGTGTGGTGCAATGTTGTTAGGTTCTATGATCACAGACATGCAGACGGGAGGTTATGGTGGTTGTCATTGTTATGATCATAACAGCTGTCTGTCTGTCCTCCGTCCAGCCGTTGCGATCTACACCGGCATGGAGACCAAGATGGCGCTCAACTACCAGTCCAAGTCCCAGAAGCGATCTGCCGTGGAAAAGTAATAATTCATTTTACATTCTCTAATATGTTCGTCCCATCTACAGTATCTGGCTGACAGTAATTTGCCGAAATAGACCTTGCCGTAGCCCCTCCTCCACAAACTGCTAGGGTCCAGTCACCGTTATGCATATCATGTGATAGACAAACCTCTCCACCTACAGTTTTCCGATAATAAAACCGTTTAAAAAAAGTTACACAGAGACACACTTTACTACTGCATATGGCAGGCCTTGTTGGCGGATTTGGAAGAGATTTTGAAGGTCTAGATCCAAAAATTACCCAGTATTTAATGTGTAATGTCCATGGTATTCACGTTGGAATGAATGAATGAATGCGGCCGTCTGGAAAGTGTCCAGCCCATGATTGGACACTGTGGGGCTTACAGAGAGGTCTATTTTCCATATGCATCTCCTCATCTCCTCCCTGATCATCCCCGTCTTGCCTCCAGATCGATGAATGCCTTCCTGATAGTGTACCTGTGCATCCTGATCAGCAAAGCGCTGATCAACACGGTTCTGAAGTACGCCTGGCAGTGGTCCCCGGACCGTGATGAGCCCTGGTACAACCAGCGCACCGAGGTGGAGCGCCAGCGGCACGTGGTCAGTCCAATCAAAACGATACGTTGACCCAATACTTTGCGGTCCAAAAAGAAAAAAAGTACTCAAAGTTTGTTCTTAAAGGGGGATTCCACCCATTATCGACATTTTACTATATCATTAATATACCTTTTAGAGATGTTGTGTGGACATAATAAAAGTTCCCCCTTTCTGTGTTTCCTGAAAATCATTAACATGGTGAAACACAAATTGATGACATCATCAAGTTGTGTTTCACCATGTTAATGATTTTTCTTTTAGGACCCTCAAAAAATCCTGAGAGTGTACAAATGGA
Organism: Benthosema pterotum; assembly: GCA_039105355.1. Lineage (NCBI taxonomy): Eukaryota > Metazoa > Chordata > Actinopteri > Myctophiformes > Myctophidae > Benthosema > Benthosema pterotum. The sequence goes on along the minus strand of CM076978.1, from coordinate 38,823,818 downwards.
ACGGGTCCATTTGGTTCACATTTGTAGTGGGTAATGGGTAGAATTTGTAGAATTTGTAATGGGTAGAATTCCCCTTTAACACACCCTGTACCCAGGACATCTCCAGACGTTTTTTTTTATAATAATAATGTACCAATACTGCAATATAGAAATACTAAAATACTAACAAATTGCACATAAAGTACCAAAAGAATGTCTTATTTCAAGTTTTCCAGATGTATATTTTTAGCTCATGTATTTGAAAATAACTGATCTACACACTTGGATCCATAGTCCATGTGGATGTATGAGCGTTGTGCATCACATACTACTCCTCTCTCTCTCTCTCTCTCTCTCTCTCTCGTGGTAGGTGATCCGGGCCTTCACAGACTTCCTGGCCTTCATGGTCCTGTTCAACTACATCATCCCGGTGTCCATGTACGTGACGGTGGAGATGCAGAAGTTCCTGGGCTCCTATTTCATCGCCTGGGACGAGGAGATGTACGACGAGGAGCTGGGGATGGGAGCCCAGGTCAACACTTCAGATCTCAACGAGGAACTCGGACAGGTACAAAAAAACAGTCCATGTGTGCAATGCATCACACACTAGTGTTTACTTGGCTGCTCCTGTAGGCCTCATTCACACATTATACACACTGGTTGCATCATACACTGGAGTGGAGACACAATCTTGCAATGCAATTGGAGTCATATGTCATATGTAAGACACAAACTCATGAGACTCATTAGACTGTCTGAGTGTGTCTAATGTGTGAAACAGGAGAATTAGGCCCTATGGCACATATGTCGAACTCAAACCCCGGGGCAAATTCAGGCCTGCAAATGAATTATCTTCGGCACACGGGATGATTATTTACTATTACTATATTTACTATTATAACTGTCCCTCTGGTATATTGCACACACCATGAATGGAACTAATTGTTTTTCTTTCTCAACTCAATTGATTTACTTTACTTTACTCTCATTTTACGACGAAAACAGTGCTTGGTGAGGATCATAGGAAACAGGAAAGTGAGCTGTAATAATGCAATCACTTTGAATGCAGGCAGTTTAATCTTTGCATTTATCTTGCTATTAAGGGAGGACATTCATGATATTAGAAAGAAAAAATCTATTGCTGTTTTCATGGGACGGCATGGTAATCCCGTGCCCTGTGTGTTGAAACACAGTCCGGCCCTCGACTCGAACCAATCGTTCTATTTTTTGCCTTGCTATGTATCTGAGTTTGACATCCCTGCCCCTGTGATCAGTGAAAGCCCAGTTGTAAACAAACAGTGATCTTGCCACAATCTGCATGCAAAACAGTTTAGTGATGTATCCCTGCACAACCCCCCCCCATCCATGCATCCAGGTGGAGTACGTGTTCACTGATAAGACCGGCACTCTGACGGAGAACAACATGGAGTTTATCGAGTGCTGCGTGGACGGCAACGTCTACATCCCCCACGCTATCTGCAACGGTCAGATCCTCAGCGCCGCCTCCAGCATAGACATGATCGATTCCTCGCCCGGAGGCTACAGGAGGGTAGGCCTATACGCCTCGCCATGCTGTACACCAGGGGTTTTCAACCTTTTTGACTCCAGAGACCACCATTTATTCAGCCTTTGAGCCACCGACCACCATTTGATTACATTTTCACCCCAAAGACCAAAAACTAAAGAATTATTTTGGTTTTGTTCACAATTCAGGGCAAACAAAACTTCATTATTAAATTAGTCCTTCAGATGATGGATATTTTAACTCTTGAGAGTGTGAAAATGAAACCAAATGGACCCGCAAGGGTCCATTTGGTTTCATTTTTACACTCTCAAGAGTTACATCTGGTTAACCAACTTTGCATCATTTAGCCTGGGGACCACCTGGAACCCTCTCAAGGACCACTGGTGGTTCCCGGACCACCGATTGAAAACCCCTGCTATACACCATGGGTGTCAAACTCCCGCCGTGTAATTTCATTTGGCCCTTGAGACATTATCAAATTAAAGGGGAAGACCACCCATTTTCAACATTTTAATATGTCATTAATATACCTTAGAGATGTCGTGTGGACATGTTCAAAAAAGTTCCCCCAATTCTGTATTTCCTAAAAATGGAGGTCTGAAAAAATCATTAACATGGTGAAGTACATCTGATGACATCACCAAGATGTCTTTCACCATGTTAATGCTTTTTCGTTCAGACTTTTTTCGTTCAGGGTAAAAATGTGAACCAAATGGACCCGCTAGGGTCCATTTGGTTCCATTTGTACCCTCTCAGGAAAATTTAGAAAATGGATAGAATTCCCCTTTAAAATGTTAGTTCGTTCAAACTTGGCCCGCGGCTTTGTTCAGTTTTACATTTTGGCCCACTCTGTATCTGAGTTTGACACCCCTGCTATACACGCTAAGTGGATTGCGATTCCGAAATGAGCCATGTTGTTGTTGTTTGCATAACGAGGATAATGTGCGCATATTTTATGCAATCCATTCAGGATTGGCAAACCTCTTTGGGTGCATTAAGCATTATGTTATAATAGATGGATAGATTTCTATGTTACTATAGTAGAAGAATGGTAGATCTACAAGCATATTCTGTATATCTGCTATTTTTGTAAAATTGTGTTTTTTTTTTATTCAAATCTTTGCTTCTGTGGGGGTCCTTTTTAGCTCTAGCCAAGAGGGTCCTTGACCTCAAATACTTTGAGAACCCCTGATTTATTTTATTTTTTTTTATTTTAACTTTTATTTTTACTTTTTTTTTTTTTTTTTTACAGAAAACCAGATGTCATGATTTAAAAGACATTTTGTAAAATGTGGTTTCAGTCCTCATTGGTCCCATACTATTGGATCCCACAGTTGGGTCCCCAAGGGTCCTTGAGGGATTTCCAGGGAGTTGAATGATCAAATGGACCCCCAGCTAAATGAATGATCAAATGGACCCTTATGGGCCCTTATATGTAACTCACTTATGGACCCAAATGGACCTCATTCTTAGAGTGGAATTAACATTGATTTTACATTACACGTTGGGGTCTCAAACATAGAAATTCTATTAAAGGAGAATTCCACACCAAAACACACTAGGCATCAATCTACCTTGCTCCCGGTGACATCATATATACTGTACTTGGTTCTTGTCATAGATGCCCACTGCTCGATATTGAGGTGATGAAGATGGTTGAGAATCACTGCTAGAGTGAAGAATCATCTCTATACTATACTGTATGTCCCTGGCATGGGGGGCCTGTGGTCTCATTATAGTATCAGTTAGGAGTTCCTTGTCATAAAGAAGCTCTGAGCACCGCTGCTTGTGCACCACAGGAGCACGAGGAGCTGTTCTTCCGGGCGCTGTGCCTGTGCCACACGGTGCAGGTGAAGGAGGAGGAGACGGTGGACGGCATCAAGCGAGGAATCCACCAGGGCAGGCCCACCTCCTGCTACATCTCCTCTTCACCCGACGAGGTGGCGCTGGTGGAGGGGATGAAGCGGTAAGAGTTCTAGTTTCTGAATAACATAATATTCAAGGTTCAAGGTTCAAGGTTCAAGGTTCTTTATTTGTCACTCCAGTGTATGTCAGGACATATACAGGGATGAAATAACGTTTCCATTGTTCCCAGTGCAATAAGAAAAGTGACGAATACAAACAATACAAGAAACAGTAAGTGACGTAGTGCAACAGACTAGAGTATTAAAGTGCAACTGTAACAGTATAAAGTGGGGTGAAGGTGCTAAGCTACAACCAGGTATAATATAATTATAAAGTGGCAAGTAGTGAAAGTTAAACAGACAGCTAGACATATTCAAAGATTTGCACCACCTTTTCACGATTTTTCAAAAATAGCAGAGATACAAGCTCATAGCGCGCCACTCGGTGGCGCGCTATGAGCTTGTAGATCTGCTATTTTTCAATAGTTAAAACATAATGCTTAGAACACCAAAACCCGTTCAGTACACTAAGGGTTAAAAACACTGTTGACAATGAAGAGAAATTAATATTAATGTGTTGTTGCTAACACAGACATTATGTTGTCGCCTAATCAATGTTATACGCAGGGGTGCACATAAGTGGTGCTCAGGTGCTCAAGCGTACCAAAAATCCTACAATGAGCTGTCAATCCAGGGGTGGAAAGCTTCTTTGAGCACCACACAGCTGGGGCTCATAATGACTGCCCGACTGGGCCAGTAAAAAAGCCTTGAAAGTGAAGTAATTCTAACTAAAGTCTAAAACACTACTAGTATTTTAATGGAGGTAGAATGCAGGTAGTAGTACTACTACAGTACTAGGCTAGCCACTATTGCAACGCCCAAACTATCGCCCTGTACTGTAATACTGTACATTGATCAGGCTGCACGGAGTGAAAAAAAAGGGGTCCCAGGGCCTGGTGATGCGGGTCGCCGTATTTTGGGAGGACCAAGTAACATCCCCAGGTGCTCCTGAGTACTGGACCAAAATGGACCGAAAGTGTGAAAAAAAATTATGTATCCAAGACAAAAAACAGTACAATTAGTGATACTGACAATGAAACCATTACCTATTGGATGACAGTGCTGGCACTTTGGCATGTAGGGGTCAGATTAACATATGGAAAGAATTCTGTACTGGCCGTATATGGAGTGTACAGAACATGTCAACTCAGTTTACGGAGATCTTAGGGTGGCAGTGGGATTAGTGTCTGGAGTGGGTTACAGGGTTTGGTGGGGGTTTGATGGCCATATAAGGCAGCATGACGGACACGTGTACAGACTGACAGGTTTTCATAGTAATCAACAAGATGTATGTATACAGTATACTGTATACTAATACCCATTGTAGACGGGAACCCCTAGTGGTAGTTTTACCCTAGTTGACGGGAACACCAATATGCGTTCTGTACAGTATGTACAGTATCAAAAAATGTCAAAATTTTTACACAATAATTTGAAGTTTTCCAGTACACTTAGGTCAGTATTTCAGAGACATTTTTAGAATCTGGATAGTCTACAATGGGTTAATGAAAGTAAATTGCATTATGGTCGTCAAACGAAAATGCACAACAATGTGCAATTTTTCCAGATGTTATTTAAAAAGTACAGGTATGTTCCTAAGAGTGGTTTCCATGTGGATCTCTGTCTCTGTGCACAAGAAAAGTGGCGTTATCGGGCTAGCGGTTTGCAAGGTCTGTTATGGACAGATGCAGACACTGTATAGTAGACGGCTCAGCCAGGGGGAAAGACACAACTAACATGAATTGCAACAATGGAGAATTTTTTTAGTGTTATTTTCTTTCTCCTAATCTACAGTAGTCAGGTGTCTTTCCTAGTTCTGATGGTGACTGTTTATGCTTGCATCCATAATGGAAGTTTTTATGTTTTTTGTCTGGTCATCTGACTTTCTCTTTTCTCCTGCATGTCCTCTGTCTCCCCCATGTCTCTCACCCTCTCCTTTCTCAGGTTGGGTTATACCTATCTTAGACTCAAAGACAGTTACATGGAGATTCTCAACAAAGATGATGAGATTGAGAGGTAGGTCTGGTTAAAAAAAACCAACCAAAAAACAAACAAACAAACAAACAAACATGTTTTAACCATGGCAAGTAACATCAGAGTATACACACATACAAAGAGTATACACCCATACTTGTTACATTACATTGCTGTTTCCCTTGATTCTAACATTCAAGATTGGACAAAGCTGGCAGAATGACACAGACGTTTTTAGAAATTGCTTAATCAGATCTAAATGTTCCAGGCCAGGACAGAGGTTTTTGTGAGAGAGTATAATGTTTCATACCATATGAGAGTGCTTATTTGATGGTCAACTTTACATTAAAGCACTAATCACACCAAAGGGTCACCATGCAAGTCATTTGATCCAAATGGATGCAAGGAGTTGCAAGGTGACCCTTGCGTGATATTGTCCACTGAATTCCACTCATTGAATCAACAGGGACAATGTGCGTCAACGCACAACCATCATAATCATAATCATAATGTTGTCACCAAACTGAGACAAAAAAGGTTTTCTTTGTAGGAACAAAGTTTGTTTTCTAGCATTCTGTAAAAAATGTTGTCTCTGTTGAAGAGGCCTTAATAACTGTTCACTTTTTGAATGCTCTGTTTGTCCCTCAGGTTCGAGCTGCTACACGTACTGAACTTTGATTCTATCAGGAGGAGAATGAGCGTCATAGTCAAGTCTAGCTCAGGTCAGAGACACACACACACGCACACACACGCGCGCGTGCACACACACACACACACACACACACACACACACACACACACACACACACACACACACACACACACACACACACACACACACACACACACAAACTGGTACTGTATGTCCTGTAAAAATAGCGTTCACATGTTTGTGGGCATATTTGTCATGCGTCTGCCTGCTTGTAATCCTCCTCAGGAGAGTACCTGCTGTTCTGTAAGGGAGCAGACTCCTCCATCTTTCCGCGAGTCGTTTCCGGAAAGGTGGAGCAGGTGAAGGCGCGCGTGGAGCAGAACGCCGTGGTGAGTACTATACTTAGACGGACGGCGCAATCGCACCAGCGTTATACAGAAAACCCATTATCTGCTGTAACCGATTCTCCGTCCAAAAACTGTCTGTCTTCATCACTGTGCGTCTTCTCACAGGAGGGGCTGCGGACTCTGTGCGTGGCCTATCGGAGGCTGTCGCCAACGGAGTACGGGGAGGCCTGTCAGCACCTGACCGACGCCAAGCTGGCCCTGCAGGACAGGGAGCAGAGGCTGGCGCAGGCCTATGACATCATCGAGAGGGACTTTGTGCTCTTGGGGGCGACGGCTGTGGAAGACAGGTTTGTTGTTGTTGAAGAGAGTGCCAGAGAGAGAGACAATGGTGTGGTTGTCAGATTAACAGCAGAGACTTAGTGAGACATAGTGTTACTAAATTCTGATGCCTATTGGACAAGGAAGGTTTGGGGAGGGACTTAGTGAAGGGCTAATTGACTGCCTAGTTTTTGAATGGTGCAACCACTTCAATGCCCAGCTTTGTCCCTATGTCCACTGATCCCTAACTATGTCTCTATGTTTGGTGTACTATTCCAACAAAAAATATTCCAACAAAAAATAATCAAAAGTGCTGATCAACAACAACTTAAAAGGTACATCGCATTGATGCAACTGGCACGTATCCTCAGTGATGTATCCCAAGGTCATCAGGGTTTCGGGGCTTGCAACATCATACCCCTCACCACGCGACCCAGCCGGGGTTGATCAAGTCCTGACTTATGTCCCAGTAGCTACCGGTTGGTCCACTAGGGAAAGACCCAAGGCCACACAATCCACTGCTCCAGAACTACTCTGCCGATACTGGGAGAACCAAACTCTGGCACATGGAAGGACTAGGCTCTGTGGGTTGACCTCTGTCCAGACCCCTCCTACGTCTCACCAGGTCTGCTCCTGCTCTCACCAGGCACAGGACCTGTGCACCAGACACTTCATTCAGGAGCAGTGAATCGTAATGGCCGTCCTAAAGGTCTCACCAAGGGTGTGGTGGTGCGCCACTCCCGTGGCGCACCACCACATGAGATTGCTGAGATCCAATCAGGGCGACCGCCTATCTGAGTCGGTCCCCGCCTCTCTAGGTCATAATGCTTTCAGGCTAGATCACTGGAAATCGCAGTAAAAAACGCAAATGAACCAATGAAAAAATAACTTGTGAGCAGTGGGGGAAAGCTGCTCTACAAAACTCAATTAACTAAAATCCCACTGCGGTCGGAGCTGGTTGATACCGATCCGTCTGCTTGCTGGAGTGCTCAAGGTTCTTTAATTCGCTGAGTCGCAGCTATAAAGAAACGTTATAATGTGACAGCTGCTTCCATCCATGTGTCACTTACGGAGAAAATAAATTACCTTCTCCCTCCACAAAAAAACAACAACACATCCGCATGGAAAGGCTATCAGAATTCACTGGAGCATAAGTCCATTCAGCAAAGTCGACTTTCCCCTGTTTGTTGAACCATTTCAACGCATTTCTTTGCTTGGGTTTTTGTGAGCAAGGATGCAAAATCCAGTACTCTTGTGGCATTTGAAATAAGAATATTATCATATTTATTGAATGTTAATATTAAGAAGCACTTTGAAATAATGTTTTTTTACAGTATATACAAACCAAACACTTTGCTGTTTGCTGTTCACATCCCCACTCTCTACTGTAGTCTTTCCAATGTAATGAATGAAGCATAAAATGCCAAAGAAAAGACATGTTTGAGTTAGGGATGTCCTGATACCTGATAAATGTATCAGATCTGCTATTTTTTCTCATATCAATTCATATTGAAAATATATTATTGGGATTAGAAAAATATCCGTAGCCTTTTTTGTATTATTATTATGATTATGATATTTTTTGGTATTCGGTATTTGGTGTTGGTATATTGGCTAAAACAGGAATTGTGGTAACGGGATCGGCAACGAAAACGGGACATTCCTAATTTAAATAAATAAACGTGGACAACTTGATCGACTGAACAATAATGCTTGTCTTAACACATTGACCGCCGCCTATTAAACGACTTAACTGCTATTGACCCGTTCGTTGTGCCACCACCACGGCAGGCTCCAGGAGAAAGCCGCGGACACCATCGAGTCGCTCCACAAGGCCGGGATAAAGGTGTGGGTTCTGACCGGGGACAAGATGGAGACGGCGGCGGCCACTTGCTACGCCAGCAAGCTGTTCCGCCGCAGCACCCAGATCCTGGAGCTGACCAAGAAACGCACAGAGGAGCAGAGCCTCCACGACGTGCTGTTCGAGCTGAGCCGCACCGTGCTCCAGAGGCGGTCCATGTCCGGGTAGGGAGCCATCATCACACAGGCGCGGATCTAGGCATGGGCATAGGGGGGCTGGGGGCAGTGCCCCCCTATATACGCAGTCTGCCCCCCCCCCCCCCCCCCCCCCCAAACACGATGCCATGCAAAGCAACCCAAAATATTTCAAATTAAAGTGCTTGTATTTAAAATGATTGGGAACACTACTACTGCTACTAACTACAATTTTGGCACCACTAAACCAACAGCATTTCATCATTGAAAACAGAAAACTCTCTGAGTCAGACTTTTAGCTTCATGCATGCTGTGTGTCTGTTGCAACTGATGTTATTATTGATGCTTTACTTGACTAATAAAAGTCCTGTAACCGAAAATGGTATGGGTGCGGCTTCATCGCCAGTGGCGCGAAGCGACACGGGCGATGAAGCCGTCCCCATACCATTTTCTCTTGCCCCTCCAACATGTTCTCTTGCCCCCCCAAAAGGGACATGTTACATCCGCCCCTGTCATCACACATGTACACAGATGCACCAAAGTGTGCAGTGCTCAATCAATGTTTTAGCAATGGCTCAGAGGTATGCACAACTACCTACCGACTGCTAAGGAGGTGGCTTTGTCTGTCTGAAGCTGTTGTTGACCTGTCTGTGTCATGGTGGCGTGTGTTTCAGATTGTCAGTAGACTGCCTAGACTTTGGCCTGATCATCGACGGGGCCACACTGTCTGCGGTGCTGAAATCCAATCCGGAACGTGTAGGTTACAACTACAGAGAGATCTTCCTGGAGGTTTGTCGCAACTGTAGCGCCGTGCTCTGCTGCCGCATGGCTCCCCTGCAGAAAGCGCAGGTACGACTACGCCACTTCTTGTTCTGTTTCCAAAACAAAATGCTGCTGATGAAACCAGTGCTATTTTTCTTTTTTTACATTGGTTCTTCCTTATAAAAACTGAAGTCATTTCGTGTTAGGGATGGTTGCCAAGAGTCAGTTGTTGGCAGCCGTTCAGCATCAGATTGGTCCCGGTTTCTGATTACCCCGAGACAAAATGCCAATCAGCACCGGGCAAACTCTGCTACCGGTGTTTGACTGTGAAGTAACAAAGTGTTTAACAAACATAAACTTTACTGGGGCGAGCTCCTCTCGTATACCAACAGCTGCTGAGGCATATATTTGAAGACCCACTTTAACAAGGTTCTATTTTCAGTCTGAGAAAACAACAGATCTGTGGTATCCTGGGCTATTCCCGTCCGCCCCCTTTCCTTCACAGTACAGAAATAGTAGCCTACATTTTGTTAGAAGACTCACCCACAAACTGGAGTAGTTACCGGCAAAGATTTTTATTCTGTAGTAAGTAAGGGATGTATAATGACAACAAACAAACAAACACGTTTTGTTTCGTTTCTTTTCTTACAAATTATTTGATTGTCCCAAAACATTGTGTTTATTGTCATGATTTGTCACGACCTGAGTTGGCAACTCAGCTGCAAAGCTCTGTACAGTGTGATGTGAAATAAAGTCCTGGGACTTTTGGGTAGTACAGTCTATCACATGTAGTGCATGTGATCATACTTACTTATGTCCACACCTTCATTTTATTACAGTATGTTTCTGTGTACATGTTTTTTTCTTGTTTTCATATGAACGATTATATGTCTGTAAATCAAATTGCCCCCCCCCCCCCCAAGTGCTTTTGATTTCTAAGTTCACACTGTTTGCTTACATGTATATATTTGGTTTCTACATCAGATTGTGAAGCTAATCAAAGCTTCAAAAGAACATCCCATAACCCTGGCCATCGGCGACGGTGCCAATGATGTCAGCATGATCCTAGAAGCGCATGTGGGCATAGGTGAGCTCATTCCAGAATGCTACTTGGAGGCGGAGGCAAGGCGGAAACGCTCACTGCTGATAAGATTATGGAAACAAGCCTTGTGTAATTAAATTCTTATTACTTGTGTAATTAAAATACCTGTGTAATTAAATTCTACACAGGCATCATGGGTAAAGAGGGTCGCCAGGCGGCGAGGAACAGTGATTATGCCATCCCAAAGTTCAAACACCTGAAGAAGATGCTGCTTGTCCATGGCCATTACTACTACATTCGAATTGCTGAGCTTGTGCAATATTTCTTTTATAAGGTGCTTACACACACACACACACACACACACACACACACACACACACACACACACACACACACACACACACACACACACACACACACATTCCCATTTAAACACCTAATCACAAAGAGACAGATTACTGAATAGCGACTACCAGGTGCAGTGTGATTCTCTACTAGAATGGAGACTATGACGATCCTTGTTGGCAGCATCCAAATTATTGATTCCATTTTTACTTACCATTTTATTTGTATTGATTTTTTTTTACCCTTTTTACAGGCGAGTCTTTTGCATCCCACACACTGGCTCATAGCCTGTATATACAGTATATATTTTCATCTATCTTTTTTTAAAAACTTTAGAGCTTAAATAGCCATTTCATCTATCCACCGTGACCGAAATAACTATATACCATTTCTGAAAATAGTGTACATTTGTAGTGCGGGCTTGGAATAGCGCCACTGGGGTTACCTATAAGACAAAATGCCCTTGGAATGGCACAGAGAGGTTTTTGTATTTATTTATTATTTATTTGTAATACTATAGACATTTTTGTGTACAGCAACACTTGAAAACACAATATTGTATAGTGCTTTTGAGCTGACATGACCTTTTGATGTCAATCAAGTCAGATTTTTTAAATTACATTTAATATTCATTAGGGCATGTCATGTGATTAACTTTGCTATCATAGCTTTGTGATCTATTGGTAGATCACCATATCATGTTTTGAGCACCGCTGCTATACATGAACTGAAATTCGTCATCAATACCCTTTTTTGACTCCTTCCAAACGTCTCCTTTTCTCTCCATCTGTCCCTCCAGAATGTGTGCTTCATATTCCCTCAGTTCCTGTATCAGTTCTTCTGTGGGTTCTCGCAGCAGGTATGTAACCTTGTTGGACCTATCCTAACACACAGGCAGGATTTACATTTTGCGTATCGCCTCAATCAGCTTCCATTGTTAGTGGAAGGGGCCGATTTTTTTAAATGCCTCAAATCACGAACCAAACATCCAATCCAACCAAAACTCAAGCTCACTGCATTCACTATTATCATTATTATTATGATTATTATTATTAGAGCACAATAACTTTTGAAATGCTGTATTTTTCCTCCAGCCCCTGTACGACACGGCGTACCTGACGCTGTACAACATCAGCTTCACGTCGCTGCCCATCCTCTTCTACAGCCTGTTCGAACAGCACGTCAACACCGAGACGCTGATGAGGGATCCATCTTTGTACAAGTGAGATCCGAGGAATGTGTGTCCCAAAACGTTCAGTGGGACTGCTAAGAATGTTGATGACCAATAAAGCTTGGGTTATACTCATGCCGGGGGTCCCAGTGGAATCAAGTGGAATGTGGGCCTTGGTTTACATGCTGTTGACCTGTTGCACTTCGCCCACTGTGTGTGCATGTGCACATTTTGTTACTGGGGGGGAACAGACGGTTTTCCAAATCACCCAAATCACTGAATGCTCCTGTAATAGTTACAGCTAGATAATCAAGAGCAGCTACAGTCACACAAACAAGTGATTGAATAAAATCTGAAAATAGACTGACACTTTACTCCAACAGCCAACATCCTGCACCAGTTGGTCCCTGAGAGGATCTTGGCTGTTGAATCCAGGTGGTCCCCAGCTAAATGATGGACAGTTGGTTACCAAATGAACCCTTATCGATCTGTAACTTTGTAAATTAAATTATATTTAAACTTCTGAATTACTTAATCTTCAATAATCTACACTAATAGAAAATGCAGAAGAATTGTTATTTTGACAAATGTTTTGCCAGTTTATCTCTCCTAAATTGTGGGCAAAAAACATGAAAATCCTTGGTTTTGGGACAGAGAGATTAAACTCAACATTAAAGATGGCTACAATGCTGAATGAATAGTGGGCCCTGGTATGAAAAAGTTTGAAAACCACTACTCTACTCCGCTGTCCGTGTTCCCCCCCTCCTCCTCGCGTTGTCTCCAGGGATGTGGCGAAGAACTCCCTCCTGCGTTGGCCCGTCTTCCTCTATTGGACGTGCCTGGGCGTGTTTGGCGCCGTCATCTTCTTCTTCGGTGCCTACTTCCTGTTCGACAACACCACCTTCACCAGCAACGGCCAGGTGAGCCTGGAGCCGTCGCCTCCCCCACCCGCCCACCCCCACCTCGTGTGTCTCCTTGGCAAGCAAGAGGCTGCAAAAAAGTTTTTAATGTCAGTGGCTGCGTCGGCCATTTTTTTTAAAATTAGAGCCATTATGTGGTTTGGTACATGTATGCGGGGTATTTTTGAAGTATCCATTAGGTAAGATAAGAAAGAGGATAATGGACACTGACAAAGTGCTGTCTGTAAGAACACTCCATCCATCTCCATTGGATTCTCTCATGAGGGTGGAATGAAGTGCAGCGCTGCCTGCCACGTTTGTGGTCGACTCTTCGTCAAGTGATTACAGTCCTGTAATAATAACCTCCGGGGCACCCCGTGTAGGTCGACAACATTGGAACTTCCATTCATATCGACAACGCAATAGCATTTTTCTCTGTATTGTTAATTTGTATCATGCCAACTGTTTTGATTGGCTTTTGGTCTTTTTCTGTTTGTTTGTTAGTTTGTTTATTTGTTTGTTGTTTGTTGTTTTTTGAGTTGAAACATCCTGAAATTTATTTCACCCTTTGTCCCGATTCTTTTCTCTCTCTTCTCTTTTTCTTCTTCTTCTACTCCTTCTTCTTCTTCTTCTTCTTCTTTTTCTTCTTCATCTTCTACTACTACTTTTCCCTTCTCTCTTTCTCTATCTTCTTCTTTCTTCCCTTTCTTCCTCCTCCTCCTCGCTTACCCTTTCTTTATTTTGCTTCTCTTCTTGTTTCTCAGCTTATGACCACCAACACACAGATGGTAAGCCTGTCTCCCTGTCTCTGTCCCAAAGCTCTCTCCTGTCTTCCACGCTCCACCTTGAGTTCCTGTCGTACCGTTTTTAAAGCTTTTTTCAGTTCTTTACCGTTCCATCCACTTCCATCCATCCTCTCTCTCACTTCAAAAGCGTTCCCATGCACTCTCCATTTTGAATGTGTAGTTCTATGGTGCTCCATTATTCCCAAGCCTTTTTCAAAGCCCTGAACCCCCTGCACAGTACCTAACCGTACCACAGCCTCCACTAACATAGTAGATACCTTTAGACGCTCCCCCTACACATCTTCTTATATTTCTTTGTGGTAGTAGTGTGTAGAGTTTATAACATTGTAGATTAAGATTTCTGCATCTATGTGGTCTGAGAATGGCTGTGCGTTTTTGTTGGTGTGTGTGTGTGTGTGTGTGTGTGTGTGTGTGTGTGTGTGTGTGTGTGTGTGTGTGTGTGTGTGTGTGTGTGTGTGGGCGTGTGGGCGTGTGGGGCGTGTGGGCATGTGTGCGTGTGGGCATGTGTGCGTGTGTGTGTGGGCATGTGTGCGTGTGTGTGTGGGCGCGTGTGGGCGTGTGGGCGTGTGGGCGTGTGGGGCGTGTGGGCGTGTGTGCGCGTGTGTGTGGGCATGTGTGCGTGTGTGTGTGGGCATGTGTGTAATCAAATCTTGCATCGGGATGGCTTCTAATGCCATTGCTACAGTATTCATGGGTGGCTGAGCCTTTGTCACATCTCCCACAGACTGTATGTACTGTATGCGCTCATGTTCATGAACAGTTATAGCTCTGTGGTAGTTTGCGTAGGGCTGGGCAATAATAATAATAATAATAATAATAATATATGGGCAAAATCAAATGTCATGATTTTCAATGTCCTCATGTATTGTTAGTTCCAGAGACCCTTAAGCACAAAGCATGCTCCTTCCGACGTCCGAACAGTTCTTCAGAAATTGAACAGCGATATACAGTAAATGTGAAATTGACGTTAGTCTGAAGTTTGTATTGGGTGGTCCCGGAACTTTCCATGCAGACTCTCTGAACGGGAACATTTTCTGACATCGGAAGGAGTATTGGCCTTAACGTCTCTTATGGCGGTGCTTGAGGAACATTAACCCCCTGCACCACCTGGACATCCAGAAATATCATGATGTTGTTTTTGCTGAATACCTCAATATTGATATTGTGACGATAACACAGGGATGACTGTTGATGCTTTCACCGAAAAAAAAGAGTTTTTGGCAAAATAATCATCATCAATACTTATGCTGCATAAAAACTAAGATGGTGGAGACAAACAATGGACCTTTCTGTAAGCCCCTCCCCAAACCGCTATGGTCCAATCACAGCATAGACAAACCTCTCAACCAATATTTTTTTCATATTACATATGGAAAAAAAAATTCTCACTGCATAGGGCATACTGTGTATGTGATTGAGTGATTTGGACAAGATTTTGAAGGTCTGGTTCCAAAAATGAACCAGCATTTAATATGTAATATGTCATTTATATTTACGTTGAAAAGGAGCCCAGCTGGAAAGTGTCCAGCACAGGGCTTACTGCAAGGTATTGGACAGAGAGAACGGTATAGAAATACTTTATTTTTTAGTTGTTGTTATTATTTGTAAAGTGACTTTGGGAACTTAGAAAAGCGATAAATAAATCTCAGCTGTTACTATTATTATTGAGGGCCGCTAGTTTCCCAATGCCCAGCCAAACGTGATTGGCTGGAACGACATTTGTGTGATGATTTGATTGGCTGTGAGCTTGGGATGCGACGTATGACGATAAGGGCGCACCCTTGCTTCACACGGGTATCATAACAAGGCGATGTTTATCACACGCCTTTGTCATGTTACGATAACGTCACCCACAATTTCAGAACCATATCTAGTCCCGTGTCACAATATTGATATATTGCCCAGCCCTGGTTGTGCATCATGTTGATTTCTCTCATGGAAATAAAAAAAAGCTTATGGAGGAATTCAAGTTAAAAGACGACAGCATGGCACCAAACAACCAGTGCGGTTGTTACATCAATTCCCTAGTTTAGTCTTTCTAGCTACATCACCCTCCTCCCCCCCCCCCCCTTTACTGCCATTCCATCTGTTCATTCCTGATGTCTGCTTTGAGAACATTGTGGGGGAAGAGAAAAAAAAAAACAAGATTCTGCATTTCAGCAGAAAGGAAGATAGTGATGGAAAAAATGGGTTTATATTATTATGGGATAGGGAACCTATTCGGGTGATTGGATGCCACATAAATAACTGTTCTCCTGGTGGGTTAGTAAGGGATGGTGCGATGCCAGGCACGCATCCTCCCTTCATAGAGCTCGCGGTGCAGCCATGTGGTCACATGAACGACGCGAGTGGCGGATGGACGGACGGACGGGGCTCTGTCAAGGATCTGTGTGTAACAGAAAATTCTCTGTCTCTCTCTTTCTCTCTCTCTCTCTCTCTCTCTCTCTCTCTCTCTCTCTCTTTCTCCACACATGCAGATGTTTGGGAACTGGACCTTCGGAACTCTGGTCTTCACTGTGCTGGTGTTCACCGTCACCCTCAAGGTGCATTATGGGTTTAATTCTTGTGACATTGCATATAGTTAGGGAATTTTGTTTTGGGAATGTTTCTAATGGTGTCTAATAACATGTACTAAAAGATTGAAATTTAACTTCTGTGGGAAACCTCATAAAAAGGGTACTAGTCACAACCTATAGAAAGCAAAATATGTGAAATTTGCTTTTTTTGTAGCATGTGATGTGTCTGACCTAGGTGTTTTTCATGATTCCATTAGTTTGGTTAAAAAAAACCCACACACACTCATTGGGCTGAAAACGGTTGTTGGACTTGCCCAAATGTGCTGACAAAGCACATTTCATGTTTTTAACTACAAGCATTGGTATTTTCCAAGATTCTTTTTCTTTTTTAAAATGTTCAAATCCTGTACAGGACAAACATGGCATATTTAGCACATACAGTATATGGACAATTGGACATAGTTCAAATGGTGATTAATCATAATTAAATACATTTTGAAGGATGTTTAATCATTCAACAGCTCTAATTATTAGACACAATTAGAAACACACAGTTGAAAAATTTTCTTGCTAACAATTTAGTTCCCAGATCTTCATATTTTGCCCTAACCAATGGGTGCGTGCACGTGAATCTGTGTACTGTGTGAGCGTCTGCGTGCTCAGAGAGATTATCCCACATTGCATTATGTAATCCCCACACATCCGAAAGAAAGTATTGTTGTGAGACTGCTCTGTATACTGTATGCACGTGTTAGCGCGTGCCAGGGGTGGATGTAGCATTTCCCAATTGGGGGGGCAAGAGAAAATGGTATGGCCAGGCGTTGACGTCGCCCCCTTACCATTTTCAGTTACAGGACTATTATTAGGCAGGTAAAGCATCAATAATAACATCAGTTGTTGTTGAAGCTGCAACAGACATGCAGCATGCATAAAGCTAAAGGTCTGACTCAGAGAGTATTCTGTTTTCAATGATGAAATGCTGTTGGTTTAGTGGTGACACAGCTGTATTTAGTTAGTAGCAGTAGTAGTGTTTCAAATCATTTTAAATATAAGTACTTTAATTTGAAATATCCAGGGTTGTTTTGCATGCCATCATGGGCATGGGGGGGCTTTGCCCCCCCATGCCCATGCCTAGATCCGCCCCTGGCGCGCGCCTGCCTGCCTGTGTGCGTGTGTGTCTGTCTCTTTGGAACATCATTGATTGACTGATAACTACAGCTGCTCAGTTAGCAGTAAACCCCCTTAGGCCCTTGTCATTGACTGCATTGACTCAACCAGTGTTTACCATGTATGTCATTCTGTGTTTCAGCTTGCCTTGGACACACACCACTGGACCTGGATCAATCACTTTGTCATCTGGGGGTCCCTACTTTTCTACGTCATATTCTCGCTGCTCTGGGGAGGAATCATTTGGTATATTGTCCTTTTTTTGGTGGTGTCTTTGATATCTGTGGACTGGTTTCTTGCCCCATATAACGATAATGTCAATGTCATACTATGAATCAAATTTAGGGCTAAACGTTTCAAACACATTACTGTGCCGTCTAAAGCACGCTGTGGTATGTTTGATGTTCACGTAAGATGATGTCTTCAGTTTATTATGGTATGGTATGAAAATCAACCTCAACCTTGAAACATAGCATTTCACATTCAGTAGATTTCTGTGGTCTGGGGGTTTTCTGGCTCAAACAAGTACTCTGATTTTCCTGCTGAATGTGATGTCACATTCTGCAAATCTCATGTACGTCAATGGGATTTGCCGGCAGATGCCCGGTTTCCACTATTTTGCCTGTTATTCATTGCAAAAGCCTTCATAAAACCCCACATAAAACCCCAGACCACACAAAATCCATTGAATGTGCAAAAGCTCAGGATTTCTGAGTGTAATTGGCATCATAAAACAAAAAACTGGAAATTAATTTCATGGAACCTTTAAGTGCTGGCAAACAATACTGAATCCTTACGTCGTGTCACACGTGGGATAGATTGAATGATGCAGTCTACCATTGATCGTTAATGGAAGCTGGCAAACAACCTGACATTGCAAGAGCACAGCCGTGCATGTGGCTGCTCCAACTCAGACTGTGTAATCCCGTTGTTCCATCCGCCTTTGCGAACGCAACATTTTGTCACTCTAAACTGACCCCATACATCCGACTCGACAGGACTAGTACCGTGGGACCTATTATACTTAATGACAGCATGGTTGGGGGTGTACAGTACAGCAAGATAACTGTATACAGTATGTACAGTATGTCTTTGTGTTGGGTTTCAAAGTAGATGACCTTGTTACTGCAGATCCACTGTAGCATCAAATAGGAAGCACAGTTTTGCTTTCCCAGTGGGACGCTGTGTGCTATTCTATAAGGTTTCTGACTGCATTCACGTCGCACTATTAGCCGTTTGTAATTTTGTACAATGTAGACGCTATTATACAGGAAACGGTGCAAGAACGTGAATCCTTAGTCAGAAATCAGCCAGGTGAATAATCAACTAATAATAATAATAAACATGTTTACACTGGTTTCATGTTTACAGCATGTGAATTAGCCAAAGTCTACACAACTAGAGAATGTAGGTTATAGAAGATTAATGGTCATTTTGATCTGTATGATTGAATGTGTTGTTTCCCAAAATCCAGCCTGGAATTGTGGACAAATCAAAAGAAATCTTTAGTTTTGGGGTCTGTGGGGCTAAAAATGTCATCAAATGGTGGTCCTCCGTGGCTCAAATTCTGAATAAATAGTAGGCCCTGGTATCAAAAAGTTGGAAACCACTGCTTTCTGCAGAAAAACATCCTAGCAAAATACTTATATAGAGGGAATTAATGAAAAATATACAACTATCCATATTGTTTGAATTTAGCCTTAAATGTTGTATACAACCTTTAAGTTGAAACTGTCCTACTGACACTTTTGCTACGGTCGCTCTGGTATCAAAAAGGTTGAAAACCACTGCTTTACAAGTTCACATACTCGATGATGATGATCTAACGCTGACGCCCCTCTGTCTCCTCTGTCCTCTGTTGCGTCTGTCGCCGTCCACCCCAGGCCCTTCCTGAACTACCAGAGGATGTACTACGTGTTCATGCAGATGCTGTCCAGCGGTCCAGCCTGGCTCAGCATCATCCTCCTCATCATCATCAGCCTGCTACCCGACGTCATCAAGAAGGTGCTCTGCAGGGCCGTCTGCCCCACGGCCACCGAGCGCGCACAGGTACAGTCTGCCTGATTCAACAGCTGTGAGCTGAAAACAACATGGGCCCTTTCTTGCGCCATGCCTTTACCTACACCAGGGGGTTTCAACCTTTTTCATCTCAGGGACCACTGTTTATTCAGGATTTGAGCCACGGACGACCACCATTTGATGACATTTTAGCCCCCACAGACCCCAAATCTAAAGATTTATTTTGCTTTTGTCCACAATTCCAGGCTAAATTTGGGAAACGAAACAAGCAAAACATACATTCCAAAATGGCTAATTCAGATGATGAATATTTTAACTCTTGAGAGTGTAAAAATGAAACCAAATGGACTCACAAGGGTCCATTTGGTTTTATTTTTACGTTGTCAAGAGTTACATCTGGTTAACCAACTTAGCTGGGGACCACCTGGAACCCTCTCAAGGACCACTGGTGGTCCCCGAACCACTGGTTGAAAACCCCTGACCTACACATATTTTTGTAATTTATTTTCAATCAAGCTTTTTAAGACTAGGCAATCTATGACTACAGTATTTTAAAATGTTTTGAAATGGTAAAAAGAAAAGAAAGAAAATAAATTTAGAGATAATGGGGTACAGGATAGGGCCCTCGTTTTGTGAGGTTTAGGTCCTGCAGTGGTGGAAGCACATCTTTTTTTTGCTCAGCCATTAACCCAAGACTGCGTTACTAAAAGACGCTTATGTTAACTATTATATCACGTCGCTTTGTGACTATATTTAAGAGCTCTTAAAGGTGCTATAGACAACATTTAAGTCTAAATTCTAAATATATGTACAGTATATTTACAGTATACATTTAACATTTTTTTCCCCTCCAGCCACTATACAGTATAATTATGTTGTGGTGTCCCTCTGGCCGTATTTGGTCCTGCCAAGGGATGAACTTCAACATAAACATTGGAACAAAACCAAAATACAGCCAGAAGGATGTGCCTTTCTGCAGAAAAACATCCTAGCACAATACTTATAGTGGCTGATAGAGGGAATCAATGAAAAATATACAACTATCCATATCGTTTGAATTTAGCCTTAAATGTTGTATACTGTCCTACTGACACTTTTGCTACTGTCGCTCTATCTTTCCCTGTATCTTCCTTCACACTTTGACATTTTGGGCATGGGTTATGCTCATCTATAACATAATTTAACCAGTGTTGGGAATATTACTTTACCTTGTTTATACATGACTTATTAATTATTACCATCATTTTAAAGCAATATATTATATTACAATATTACTGTCTGAGCAAGTGTAATATATTAATATTACTATTACATATTACTTTTTACAAAATATATAATTAGTATTTAGTATCATTATTAATCACATATTGTGTAGGCCAGTGGCATGCGTACAATACAGCTTGGCTTTCTGGTCAAATCCATTTGAAATCAACTTGAAAAAACGTCACTCCTTAACGCAGGGGTTAAATGTATTCCTTGAATTCATGGAAGCCAGTAAATAAGTTGATGACAAATTATAGAAAATAAGTAATTATTTAACTTCTGCAGTTGTCAAGATAATTTCACAAGAACACTTGCAACGAGACAGATTGACAGAAAGTAATATTGAAAGTAATGCAGTAATTCAGAAAGAAAAGTATAATATATTAGATTGTTTTTGTTTAGTAATACATTTATATTTCAAGTTACTGCATTTTGGTAATATATTATGTAATATATTAAGTTACGTAGTGCACATGTCCCAACACTGAATTTAACACAGCGAGGAACACCGCTGTTAGCCTCCTAGATAGCTATGAGCAACAGTGCGATGTTGTAGCTGTGTAGCGTGTGACATGCTGTTCCCCTTTTCTGCTTAGCTACGCCTGCTTCACGCGAAGCAAGTTGCACCTCGAGTGAAAAGGTGACGAGTCTGACAGATTTCTGCCTTCCCTTTTCTTCCACCCCTTCTCCACCCCTCTCTCTCTCCCTCCCTTTCTCTCTTCCCCCCTTTCTCTGCACCGTAATGGACCACCACCGAAATTAAAAATGTACACCCGGCCCCCCTTCACACATGCACTTCCTTCCACCACCCCTTATTCCCCCTTTCCTCCTTCCCTTGTACACTGCTCCTGTCTTTTGGCTTCTATTTTCTTTTTTGCTCTTTCACCCCCTCCTCTTCCCTCTACGACTCCCCTGCGCTCGATTTGTTTTCCGCGGTGGTGGGGGTTCACTAACGGCAGTCGAAACGTCCGTGCCTTACCGTGGAGCCGTCCACCATCTTCATGCTCTCTCAGTCCTCCAGCAGAATGAGTTTCTGATTGGCACCACAGAGACGGGAGAGGAGGAGTTGGAGGAGGAGGTGAACTTCTCTCTTCTCTATTTCTCAGCACTGTTCTCTCTGTTAATGCATGTGGCATGTTGATGATAATCACTCATCAGCGTTTCGATCGTATGCACGCACGCACCACACCTCCGGCAACGTCAAACCAACCTACCGTTTTACTGCTAACGCACCACAAATGTCCTGTTCCCCCACACATGTCTCTGGCCATATTAGCCAGCATGTTTAGCATATTGCTAGTGCACGCGTGCATGTTCGTCGTTGATGTGTCAAGTTCTGCTCGGATGTGATTCTTGATTTTATATACAGTACTGTAGGATGAGAATTGTCCTATAGTTCCATTAATTGGCTGTGATATAGGCCACACAATTTAATACCCTTTTCTGCTATAGATGGAGTGTCATGATTTTTTTCCAACCTAAAACATGATCATCAGGTATTATTGGGGAGCTGATAGTGTGATGTCACGATATTACCATTTTTCTTTTCCATTGGCACGTTGAACTGAACTGGAAATGTTTCAGGAAGAAACCCTGAATACAAAGGTCTAAGAGGCACTTGCCCATCGGGCAAGTGCAAGTCGGGTTATATTTGCCCTGAGCTCCTAGTCACTTGCCCCCAAAAAACATATCGTACATTTTGCATTTAAGTTTACTTTCTACTCGGGTGCTTTAAACATTTCCTTTCGAAGTTATGTAAATCAGTGGTTCAGATAGTGGTCATAGAAACATGGGTCTGGGAGAGATGGAAAGCATGCAGCAGAGTGACACACAATGACCACCTTCAAGACAAATATATGTTATTTATATTGTGTTATTATAGCAGACTAAGTCACACACTTGCCCGATCGGGCAACTAGGTAGCAACCTTCACTTGCCCGACCATTTTTTTGCTTGCCCCGGGCAAGTACACAAATCATGGCACTCCATCTTTTATAGCTTGTATGAAAGTACAAAAAGTAAATGTATCTCTACTAGGGGGGGACATTATTCGATTTGCCCTTTTTATCTTGAGAGAAAAAATTAAGACACACATTCAAGCATCATTGTTTTATAATCCCTGACACAAAGGGTCCAATCAGTATTACCTCCTCACCTGTACCATCATCATCATCCTCATCCACAGAAGGTAAGGACGTCGGGGGTCCTGGAGGGTGGTGGCATGGTCCCTGCAGGCCTCCATGCTGGAGGAGGAGGAGAGGGAGGCAGTGAGAGGGACCCCCTGCGCCCGTATAGTACTCAGATCCGCCAGGCAGGGGACAGTGCCGCTGTAAAGACCTGTAACTCCATGATGACACCCTGCAAAGCAAATCCCTAGAACACCCCCCACCCCCAGCCTCTCCCTCCCCCAGGTGGGCTATAGGGTCGCTGTGGTGACGGCCAGGAGACTCCACCCAGCAGGCTTTCTTACCTTTATTTAGTAAGTAAGTAGACTTTCCAGGCCATGATGTCAGGAGGCCCTGCTGAGCCATTGAGGCCCATATAGGTCAGGAGCCTATCTCCTGTTTCTGTAGCGTGAGGCAGCTTGATGTACAAGTACATCCCCTGGACGTGACGCTAGTACTGTATATCGCAGGGACTTACCTCCAATCCAGCCATTGTTGCCGAGTGCCAAGCAGGGAGGCATTGGGGTCCCATTTTTAGAGTCTTTGGTATGACCCGGCGACTGTCTCTGGTATGACCCGGCGAGTGTCTTTGGTATGACCCGGCGAGTGTCTTTGGTATGACCCGCCCGGTTAGAGTGTCAGGGCGGACACTCTAACCACAAGGCCACTGAGCTGGTACCTTTATTTACTGTTGATTTATTTAAAAAAAACAAAAAAAACTCCTTATTGTTCCATACCACACCATGGGATGTTAAATTCACCTACTATTTCCACCACTCCAAAATGCTATTTAAAAAAAAAAAGTCTCTCCATTATGTCAATCGTGTGTCGCTCACACTTACAATTTCACTTTTGGTTCAGCTGTGTTGGGGTTGATTGTAGTGCGTGGTACTGGACCCAAAAGTGAAAGTGTGAGTGTCAACATGCTGTTGACATGGTGGAGAGATCATATAACAAAAAAATGCAGTCTGGAGCGAAGGAAATAGTTGAATTTGAACAACATAGCCCCAGCTTAATGTACAGTGGGTAGGGTAGGGGAAACAACTAATAAGGTTTTTTTCTCAAAATAAGAATAACTGGACGACTTTTTTGGAAATAAATCAACTGCAAATCAAGGTAAGAAATTCTTCTGAAGTGGAATCCCCCTGTAATGCTGCTATTGTTTGGGTGCCTGGTGTGGTGGTGGTGGTGTGTGCTATGAGGGGGCAAAAATGTCCAGCACAAGCCAACATGGCGATGACCCCTCAGGGGTGGTTGAGGGGCTTCTTGGCTCACTTTCGCCTGGATGTTGTTGGCTGGAGCTTTTCCTCGCTTAAAACCAGCTTCTAGGATTTAAAAAAAAAAAAACCAAAAAAAAAAAAAAAAAAGAACAATTTTTAAGTCTGGTCTGCTGGCTCTGCTGTGCCACGGGTTGTGCTCCTTGCCGCATGCGAGACGAGAATTAAGCATGATCCACGGAAAATCCATTGCCGCTCTTGGAAATGTGACTGAACCCACCGAGTCATTTATTTGGATCCTTGCCCGCAGCTCGACTACAGGGGGGAAAGGGTGAACGGATTGTGCTAAAGTGTAACTAGCTAAATGGGGCTTTGCTGCACTTTGGGTCCTTCCTACTGTACACTACAGCATGACCTATTTCTTAGCCAGCACTTGGTGAATCGGGGTCTGTGTGTGCATTTCTTTTATAGACACACTGCTTCAACGTGCTGGGCCTGGGCTGTCCCATCCGGATCTCTGGGACAGGTGTCACAGAAACACACATTTTAAACACTAACGTTCTTTAGTGTTTAAAGAACTTTAATGTGGGCAATCTAAACCAGTGGTTTTCAACCAGTCCGGGAGCCACCAGTAGTCCCTGAGAGGATTCCTTCTGAATGACTTAATTTTCATGAGAAAATACACAATTAGAAAATGTAGAAGAATTGTTATTTTGACCAACCTTTTACCAATTACACTCATAAATTGTAGACACAAACTTGAAATCCTTAGTTTTGGGTCCGAGAGACTAAACTCAACATCAAATGGTGTTCTGTGGCTGAAATGCAGAATACTGTAAACAGTTGGCCCTGGGAAGAAAAAGGTTGAAAACCACTGATTGAAAACCATTGTTCTGTTTCTCCAAATTGTCATTGTTAATGGTATAGTAACTTAATTCTTAATTCTTTTCTTAATTTTGGGATAATCCTAAAATAGTGTACTGGTCATATAAGCCAGCACACCAGTTACTTCCTCCCTGTTCCCATGTAGCCCCAGGGGTTAGAAAACCCTAGTTTCAGTTTTGGCTTTGGGAGAAAAGCCTTCATCCAATCAGGATGAGAGGGGGTGGGACTTGGTGTACATGATGTGGGTCTCCCACCCCTCCTCCACTCACTGTAGAGTGTGTGCATGTCCCTACTCATCTTGTGAGTGGATGTTTTTCCAAATCACCCAAATCACTGAATGTTCCTTTAACGTGTAAGTGTCACTGATGACATCTGGTGCTGAGAGATGGAACAGCATGCATGGATCTTAACGTATATTCCACGGGTTATAGCTGAACTATCAAATGCAAGGGGTATTTTCAGAGGATTTGGTTATACAAACCAGACAGTGGACAAGATGTACAGTACAGATATGACCTAACCCTGCGACACATCCTTTCAAGGGACTCATTTGTACCTTTTTTTCCATTTCATTGATGAAGTCTTTGCCGTCTCTAGAGGCAAAATGGTTGCCACGTCCTTGAAATAGTCTCATTAATTATTAAAAATAACCATCTGCAGATTGCATGCCTGCCCGATCTTATGAATATACCCTTGCATGCCGTACTGCCACGCAATGAGTGTCCCATCATTTTTTATGACCGATAGCGTTCGTCCTCTTGACGATGTCCTTGTTCTCTTGTCTTGTCTCTCTTTCCGTGCAGGACTATGAGAATCTGGCGCAGGGTGCCATGGCGGAGTTGACCCCGCTGTCTTCTCGGCGTCGCCCCCACAAAGGCAGGAGCGCCGCCGACTCCTCCCACCTCCACCTCGGGGTCCCAGAAGCCCGCCTCTCGCTCCGCACGTCCGAGCCCCTCCCCCAGAAACTGCTGCTGGCCCGCTGGGCCGAAGGGGCCGGGGCGGCGGACCTGTGCACTTTCAGCCCCTACACGCTCCGTCTATCGGGGGCTGGATTCGCCTACTATGCTCCAGGGCCAGAGACCTCCGTGTGAATGTGCGCGCAACGTCATGCGCGCACGCACGCACACACACACACACACACACACACACACACACACACACTTACAAACACTCCTACTCAATCTGAAAGTACACGTACTGTAAGTGAATTCTGTGCACGGATTTCCCAAGACGTGTAACCAACACTGTACAAGATACAGCCAAACAAACTGGCATGCGCACACACACACATACACATACAAACATACACACACAGCAGAAGCATGGAACCTCTACACCGAGTTCACTATGTGCATTTTTTGGGCCTCTCCTGACCGGTCATCCCTTTAGATATCATTGCCCCCTCCAAGCTCTTACCCTGGTCTCGTCTCGGTTTCATTTCCGTCCCGTCGCTTCCCCCCCTCCCTTCATTCTCGTTCACGTTTCTAGCTCAGCTGTCCACGTGAAATTACTTGAATACGTCTGCAGTTTAAGACTGTCACTGAACACATGGGGAACCATATATGAATGTGTCCTTTCATGCACTACAAGGTCTTGTCCTACATCAAAATGTCAACTGTCGGGCCATTTTGTATAGGTTTACCTCTGTTTTATGCCTGTTTCTCTCTCTTGTTGACTTTTTTTTTTTGCTTCTCTCGCAAAATGTACGTTATGTTATGTATGTGGTCTGGCCAAGTAACTGCAGCAAGCCTTCGAGGCAGACGCCGTTGTAGGGCGTGCGTGCGTGCATGTATAATGTTTCCATATGTTTGTGCCGTCATGAGACACCTTTGCCTTACAGTTACCACACAGCGGAGTGGAAAAAGTGGAGCTAATGCGCTAGTGGGGTATTTTTAAGCCTTACACACACAGTCAGCTGACAAGAGGGGTGGGGGGGGAGGTCATAATGAGGGATGTACAGTATTCTAGCCACCCCTGCCTTAATTCATTGACTTTATTTATTTCTCGCCGGTTTATATCCCCAGTGGGCAAGGTTAATCGCGGTTAAAGCTGTTCTGAGGGTTTTCGTTATTTACTATTCATGTTCGTTCTTCACCCCGCTCCTCCCTTATTTATTTATTTTTATCCATCTTCTCTGTTCTATCCCCTCCGTTGCCATCCTTACCAGGCAGGAAAAGCTCTGTAGGATCGCCCACCCACTGCACACTGACCTATTCTTCTCCATGTCGTTCCTCAGCCTTTCCACATCATTCATCGTCAAGCATATCATGAATCCCCCCCTGAACAATGAGCATATTGTATCCACTCACGCCACCATGTGGCGATGCATGGTAACGACAGCAGTGTTATAGATGGTGGTTCCCAAAGTTGTGATCTGGGACCAGGCCTAGCTAATTGATCGTTTGGAACCAAATGGGACCCCTTTAATAGGTCTGTCACTCGTGAGAGTGTACAGTAGACTCCTTGAAGAGTCAAATTGGGGGCTGTGGGATTAATGGTGTTAATTTGGGGGTCCTTGACATGAGTCGGCTTTGGGAACCACTCTTCTAAGGGACAGCCTCTTGGAGGTATTTCACTGTATGAAGTGTGTGTATGTTGGTAAGCCCAAGGGCGATATAGGGCGTTTTATTTATGGGCTTGCTAAATGACTTGCTATTTGTCATTGTTGGCATTGTGCTTATTTGGTTTGCAGTTTGAGTTATGCTTGCTCTGTGTCGTTCACAAGGTTATGTCCTTTGAATGCTTATGTCATGTTGTCCTCACGTTTGGAGGATGTTCCCCTATACCTTTTTTTTCCCATTCTGCGCTGTTAAAATTGATAGCAGTTACAGATATTGAATGGATGGATCGTATACTTTTGTAGGTGAATATTATATTGGGGCGGGGCCTGTTATGAGATAGAGGGAGACTTGAATCAGCGGCGTAACAATCAATCTCTAGAATGTCGAACTGATTAAATCCATCATATCCTTCAGCTAAAGATTGTAGCTCATGGATGTGCCGCTTTACTTTTTTTGTATTTTTACTCATTTGAAATCCCTTTTTTATGGTTGTCTCATCCTGTTGCAGTGACAAAAAGTATTGAATGTCAGTTTCTGTATCATCTTTGTCTGTATTTATTCAGAGATGAGACAGATGGCCTACTGCAAACTTGTATAGATCAGTGGTTCTCAACCTTTTCAGGTGTGGACCCCCGAAATAATCACATTTAAACTTGGGGACCCCCCCACCCCTAAAAGCACTTGAAATTGTAGTTGAGTTCAGCTGAGATTGTACCGTGAAAACTGCAAATCTACAAGCTGACAGTGCATCGGCTATTTTCACCCCCCCAACCTCCCCTTTTTCTTATATTACTTGACCAATGTCTTTTTATATTTGTTGATTACTGTTGATGCAGTAATGGCATTTGTCTTTTATTTCATTCTTTCTTTTGAGGTATTAAAAAGGTCTTGAAAGTCACTTCACTGTCACCTGGGGACCCCCCCTGACCCATAGATTGAGGACCACTGGTATAGATGACATATCCACCTTCTGTTAGGGGCTTGTTAAGGGGGGATGGGGGGGGGGCACTTGGAAGATGTCAAGACGTGTTTATAGTCTTCACTCCCTGCCCACATACACGAAGCGTTACTATATACGTCGGATTTACAGTGGGTTGTGTTGCCACTGTGTTGCAGCACCATAGGCAGCAGCAGACAAATACATAACAACAACCTCACGTTGCACTTGGCGTTCCGGACGGTGAACAGCCTGAAAACAGCGCACAACAAAGTGTTCTTTTTTGTTGTTGTTGTGCAGCACAGGCTAAAGAAGTGTTTTAAAATAATAATAAGAATTTGACGGCACAACCTATATGACCTCAAGAGGTGTTGGAGAATGGCGTTGGTGCTTGTTATGACAGTGTGCAACCTCACTGTGTTGTCATCACATGTAATAAGTCAAAGCCCACTACAATAACTTTGTATGGTATATTTTGTTATAATGGAGTGATTAGGATGTTCAGTATTGTTGAAGAGGGTATATATATTTTTTGTCATTGATCAGATTTAATTTGTCAGATGAGGTGAAATCATCATTTTTGTCATGGCTGTCCGTCGGATTGTTTCAGTTTTTTGTTTTGTTTTTAGTTTTTTGGGGGGCGGGTGAGATTTCTTTTGCTACCTTTTTGTATCCCGGAGAGAAGACTATATTTTAACTCTATTTATTTAGAATGTGCGTTCCGAGTTTGTAACCAAAATGAGGACAGGAATACATGAGACGTTATAGAGAATAACCCAATAGCTCTATACACTGCACTTTGTTCTACAGTACAGAGTAGTCTATCCCCCTAATGAAAGGTCTATCGTATCGTACGTACTGAGGTTTATAAATGTTACACTGGTTTCTCACACTTATTTTTCTAAAGACGATTGTAGTGGGGCAAAGGAAAAGTGTGACCAAAATAACTTGACTAGGAATGAACTCTATAGGTGTCAGGCGAAACAATGGGTTTATTGCACCAGCCTTCTACTGCTGATCAGAATGTCAAACTGCTTTTTATAATAAGTCCCATCAGCACAACAGCAGGTGCTTATCGTGTCACTCCCAAGCTTGGCATAGGTTTGGGGGTTGGTAAAAAAAATATATATATATAACTGTGCTGTCAAAAAAAGGCAGTGAACAGCAAGACGCTGCGTACCACACCTTCGATACAGCAGTTTGTATTACTAAACCTGGTTTTGACAACTTTTTTTTTGTATGATGATAAAAGAGGAGAAAAAAAATATGTTCTTCTGTTGACTTTTTGCCAGCCTATCTGTAGCGAATGAGGGCAAAGCATTGTATTGTCATTCTGCTTGTAATAAAGAAACTATATAAAACAAACAAAAAAAAAACAATCTCCAAATACTGACTTGACTTGGCTGTCCTTTTGTTTCTGATGGTTTAGTTTTTTTCCTATTGCAGATTAAACAGTATCTGAACAGGAGGACACTTTTGTGAGTTTGCCGAGCTCCAAAGGTAGACTATGCTCCAGGATCCACTGCCTGCGTCCTCAATGGAGTGGTCCCTCTGAAAGTTGGATATCAAGGAGCACGTCTTAGTTGATCTCTGTCCCGGACAAAGTAAGTAATATTTAAACCCAAGCCTATGGCTTGAGTTTTCAAAGCGTTTTCTGTGGTTTAAATGAGGGGTGCTTAATCGGTTATTCCCCCGCGGTCAGCCAGAGCCGTTTTCGATGGTTGTGTCTCCTGACTCCATTAGGTAGAGCAGTGGGTTTTCAACCAGCGGGCCTTGAGTGGGTTCCAAGTGTATCGTTCCACTGCTAAATGATGGAGAGTTGGTAACCAAATTGTAGATCTGTAGAGCTATTCTCATAAACCAGGGGTTTTCAACAGGTGGTCCGGGGACCCCCGGTGGTCCTTGAGAGGGTTCCAGGTGGTCCCCAGGCTAAATGATGGAAAGTTGGTTAACCAGATGTAACTCTTGAGAATGTAAAAATGAAACCAAATGGACCCTTGCGGGTCCATTTGGTTTCATTTTTACACTCTCAAGAGTTAAAATATTCATCTGAATTAGCACTATTTAATTAAGAAGTCCACGCTGTTTTGTTTGCAAAATCCAGCCTGGAATTGAGAACAAAACCAAAAGAATTCTTTAGTTTTAGGTCTTTGGGGCTAAAATGTCATCAAATGATGGTCCGTGGCTGGCTCAAATGTTGAATAAATGGTGTAGTGGTCCCTGGGGTCAAAAAGGTTGAAAACCCCTGTCATAAACAATTGGTCTCTGGCACTGCACCTCTGCAGATCAACCTCGGCCTCTGGACTGTACAGCGTGAGTTTGCGTGGCAGGCGGGCCGGGTCGCGTGGTGGGATTCCCACCCTGTGGCTGTCCGTGCTCACCCACCCAGAATCTGGATTCCAGATCAGGGGTGTAGTGGAGGGGGGACGCAGGGGGGGGACGGCGTCCCCCCACTTCTCACATCTAAAATATTTTTGGGTCTGAAAAAACTCATTAGCATGGTGAAATACATCTTGATGACATCATCAAGATGTGTTTCACCATGTTAATGAGTTTCCTTTTTTCTTAGAGTGTATAAATGGAACCTCTAGGGTCCATTTGGTTCACATTTGTACACTCTCAGAAAAAAAAATCAAATGGGGGGGAATTCCCCTTTCAGGGGTCCCCCCACTTCTAAAAGTACCACTACAACACTGTTCCAGATGGACATGGAAGATCAGGTAGAGACCAAAGTTCTTACAATGCAGCAGACTGTGCAGTCATTCGGCACCTCCTGTGCACTACTACACGCAACTAAAATGTGGAGCACTCTACCAACAGCTGATAAGGAATGTAAATCCTACAAAAGTGCTCCCCATGAGCAGTCGCAGGTGGCAACAATTTCAAAACGGCATGTAGGCCTATTGGAAATAGATAACGTTAATAATAATAAAATAAGCCCCTTGTAGGCTCAGCTTTGTATGTTTACCCCATTGCAATTGTAACGCCCGGGATTCAAACCCGGGTCTCCCATGTGAAAGTCCAACATCTTAACCACTAGACCAAGAGGACATCCCCTTGGTCCAGGGGCAGATACTAGACTTTGGAGGCCATCACCACAGAGACTGTAGCCACCTGCTACACTCAACTCCCTTTTGACCTCCTTCCACGGGGAAACCCGATCCGGGTCACGGCACCAATGTAACGCCCGGGATTCAAACCCGGGTCTCCTGCGTGAAAGTCCAACATCTTAACCACTAGACCAAGAGGCACCTGCTACACAATGATTGTATTTGCTGACAGTGTTGGGACATGTGCACTACGTAACTTAATATATTAGGCTACATAATATATTAACAAAATTCAGTAACTTGTAATATAATGTATATCTTAACAAAAAAAATCTAATATATTATACTTTTCTTTCTGCATTACTGCACTACTTTCTATATTACTTTCTGTCAGTCTGTGTCGTTGCAAGTGTTCTTGTGAAATTATTTTGACAACTGCAGAAGTTAATTAATTACTTATTTTCTATAATTCATCATCAAATTATTTACTGGCTTCCATGTGTTAACTGTCCATAGCTGTAGGATGAGGTAGGTCTACGCCAGGACTGTTTTCAGGAGTGACTTTTCATTTATTTATTTATTTTCCCCCAAATGGATTTGGCCACTGGCCTACGCAATATTGAATTAAGTGATACTACATATTTTCTTATATATTTCTTATAAAGTTTTTATAAAAGTAATATGTAATAGTAATATATTACACCTGCATATATTAGTTTAAAATGGAGGTAATGATTATTAAGTAATATATTAACAAAACAAAGTAATATTGCCAACACTGTTTGCTTGAGCACAGAATGTGAGGCTATATAAAAAAAAGTGAGGATGGCAAAAGGGATGTTGGAATGTGATGTGATAGGAGCACCCCTCACTTCACACAAGTGTGATTTAATTTGGCTGTCAATCAAGCAGCTGACACACGTGACTATAGTGAACGCCCACCAAAACAAAACCACACACAAAACACGGTAAATTAGCTTTGTCGTAGCGAAATTATCCAAAATGTGTCATGATGAAAGACACTAAGACCTCGGCAAAGAATAAGTAAAGTTAGTAAATAAGTTACAATTTAGTTTAGTTAGGACTGGGAGCGTATTTATCCGTGAGTGAAGCCATTGCAGAGATCATAACGTGGAGGATAATGGGACTACTGGACCAAGATAACATAAGGTAACAGCAGCTAAAATCAAATTCCTACTAGTGTTTATACCAGTGTGTGTGTGTGTGTGTGTGTCAGTGTGTGTGTGTGTGTGTGTGTGTGTGTTTTTCACGCCAAGGACCACCAAAGTGACATTTATTAATTAGCATGCGGACCCCGCATTTGAAAATATATGTCTGAGAATGGGACCCCCATTAGAGAAGTTGAGATACAGCTCTAGCAGTGATTCTCAACCTGTTTCTTGGGGGGAAAAAAATGTTTGACGTGCATTAGTCTACAGACCCCCATTTAATGGCATTTCTATCTCCGGGACCCCCAATTTATATGGTTAATTTATTGTACAAATGGCCATATAGCTCCATTTGTAGGCTACACTTTAGCCTGGAACTCCCTCAAGGGCCCCTAGGTGTCCTCAGAGCCCTATCTGGTGGGACCGTGGGAGTATGCTGCCCCTCAAAAAAGAACACTAACTCGTGTGTGGTGGCTCCTGGTAATGTTTGTTTGAATTGCTTTAAACAAGTATTAAAAGTCGATACACTTCTGTATTAGTCATTGACAATGCATCTTTGTCTTACACAAAGATAAAAAAAAAAAATCCTTTTGACAATGCACAATTTTACATCAGCATCTGAGCAAATGTTATGTTGTGATGATGTACATTGCTGAGAGACCCCCACAGGTGTGATTATCTCTTTGCATATAATTTACAATTTAGGCAGTTAGCAGACAGTTATTCCAGAGCAAGAACAAAAAAGCAATGCAATACATCGTAGGCTACATATTGCAGGGGTTCACAGTGACACACTAACACCTGCCCGGGTCAGGTAAATAAAACGGTAGTGTGGTATAAGTGCACTAGCCGGTTCCATAGCCGGAAAGCTGCACATGTTTTGGTGGATCCACACACAGCTTACACACTGAGTGTGAAGCGGCTATGGCGTGCACTCTGGAAAAACAGCTAATCTACAAGCTCACAACATCAGGATGCAAAAACCATAAGATTTCTTGGGCTCAAAGCTGCAACCATTTTGATTGCAAATGCAGCTGAAATGTATCTGTGCAACTTAAAGGGATATTTTGGATTTTATGAAATACTTGTTATTAATATATATTAATATAGTGGTGTCAACTGTATTAATTGATTGCCAGAGTCCTGTGGTGTTAGTTCTGCTCTGCTTTTGGTCAATATTAACTAGTTCCGGTCATTTTGTGGGGGTCCCTGGGGCCACGCAGTACAAGTAAATTAATCCACAAAACTAACGTCATTGGTCTTGTTGAATTTTTTGGGCGTAGTGACATGGACACAAAATACATAGTTCCCTGTGATAGGCGGGTCAAAAATGAACGAAGGACCTGCTAATATTTTAGAAATAGGTCAACAATACAAATGACGTTCATTTTTTGGATTAATTTACTTTTACTGTGTGGCCCCAGTGACCCCCCAAAAATGACTGGAACTACTTAGTATTAATAATTATTACTGATATCGTAATATAGAATTAGTAATACTGTGACATAAGTTGAGCCTTTTGCATAGGCCTGTCGAAGGTAGAGGGGCTGCTAGGGCAAGTATTTCGATTTCGAATCTGTAGTTCTGATTGTAGGCGAGTAAACAAGTCGTAGTGCTTTATTATATGATTTTATCCTCTTAGCAGGCTTCCTTTAACTATACCCATTCTGAAATCTGTTAATAGAATCTTCGATCAATGCGATAATCAATCTTTCAGGCCCGCAGCAACATGGCAACAGTACACAGGACAAAGCCATCAATAAGATGATGTTTTTCTGTTCTGAAATGCTTTTCACTCTGATCTTGACGCTTACAACCCACTACATAGCCCTGTTTAGACAACCCAGAGATAATATGCTCTTTTGAAATTTCAAAGAATAATTGTATATCCCAGCCACAGTTTTGAACAGTGTGGTGAATTTTACCACAACGGCTGCAGAGAAAAATGTGAAAATAAATGGCCTGTTCCTTATGCAGCATGTTGTAGCCTACAGTCATAGACACGTGCATCCACGTGGTGGCACTGCAGCATAGTCAGTGGCCCTTGATATTCACTATTTCCTCTCTCTCTCCACAGAATCGCTGTGCCGTTTCTCCTCTCCGTTGAGACGGCTGAGAAGCTGACATCCAGAACAGCTGACATCCAGAACATCCCCTCTATATACCGTGGTCAGCCAGCAGCATCACATCACGCTTCGCATAGATCGAGGGTTTATGTGTTTACGTGACCGAGCTGTGCGGCAGTCTGTTTCCCCCTCTACCTCTACACCTCCCCCCATCTCCCCATCACCAGCATCCGATGCTTAGCATCCCTCAGCGGAGGAGCCGAGACTGTTAACGGCCATCGCAGCCTCAGCATCCGCACGCTTTGCCGCTCCTCTGCCTCATCATCTTCCCAGCTGCATCATCCTCTCCTCCCTCCTCAACCGAGGCATCCATCCATCATAAGCATCTGGGCACCACGCAGCCACACCCCCCTCCCCTCTCCTGTCTTGATTTCTCTTCCAGCAACACCATCTTCAGTGAGGGTCGGGCGCCTCTCGTCTCCCCACTATAGCCACCCTTCTCCGGGGCTATAGTTGACCTTCCCTTCCCCACTGCCTGACTGTGGCAGTCGCCGTCGTCCTTCCTCCGACCACCAGCCGTATATAACGACGTTTCGGTGCAAGCGGGCAAGCTGTCTCTTCTCCCCGCGACAGCGTCTGTTGGCTGGACAGCGGGATTTCCACTGTCCCTGTGGAGGATGATCCTGTGGATGAAGACTGAGGAGATGGCCCTGGGCGAGCTGCTGGACAGACTGAAAACGGTCACCCAAAACATAGGTATGGTGCCAGCTGGCAGGCTCACCGTCATTCATATATATATACACACACGCATTACATCGTAGTGATTTGGCATGGCATGTTGATACGATATTTGCCCGAAAGAGAATGGAGGGCACGGTCAACGCAGAACGACCTGCATTTCTGGACCATTGCATGGCAAAACGTTGCTTTGTGGTGACATGACACAAAAACCCAGGGGGATGAGTCATTCAGCGACGTTACTGAAATAGCACAACACCGTGTTATAATGGGGCTGCCGTGCATAGTATTTCCCCTTTAAGCAATAGGTTTACTTTGCATGACACAATTTGTTTTTGTGTACAAGAAATATACTGTCCGTATTAACTATATATAGGCTGTTCGGTGTTCATATTGCAGTAAGTGCTTCCATTGTGAAACATTAGATTGTCGACCCACAGTATATACAGTATATCGTTTCATCTCATGAGGAAAATAAAATGCAATTCTAGTGAAAGTCATATAGCTCTGTGTGGAATTCTGCCAGGTAGATTGGACTCGTATACATTACAAAATGTGAGATTAGATCTGATGGGCTGTTGTTGGGGCGATGAAAGCAGAAATTGGAGACGGGGTGAGCTAGATTCCACGTATGTATCCCTGGGCGCTGGGTCGTTTACCTAATGTAGAATGTAGAATCATAGAATGACAGTTTGTTTCTGTATCTTATGTTTCTGATCGGAGCTGCACTGTTAATTGCAGCTTATTAGAATTCGACCGGTATCACAGTTCTGAACTGTCACAGGCAGGTGCAGGGCGACAATTGTAAATCGCACATCTAAAATAATAACCGATCGATTATCTCACAATGCATGATTGATTGAATACGGTATTACTTGTGCGAGCAGAGCTATCGCCTGACAAGTTGGTCGTCGGTCGACTCGACACTGACTGGCTGGTTTAGTTGATGATGTAATGATGATCTAGGCCTACTTAAGATATCTTATTTTAAGTATTGTTGTGAGTATTATCTCCTAGAGTTGTTGGGGGTTCTTGCCTTCTGCTCACTGGCTCTGCTAGCACACAAGTAGGCCATGGCCTACTTATGTGCAATGCGCAGGTTCTTGTTAGCATTTTGCTAGACAAAAGAAGCACAGGAAACCACAGTTCATTATTGGGTATGATACGAGGATTTTAAACCCAAGAAAGCCTTTGGCTTGCTTCCAATGGCGTCTATAGTTTGTACTTAATTCATCAGCCACAAATAAAATCCCCTGGCCAGTACTGTGAAAGAAATATCCTGGCACAGCCTCAAGATTTATTGCCTCTTATGGTTGGCCAGTGTTTCTATCTTCCTCCTATTAATCTAATCACGCTAATATGACTTCTAATGGACAGTTTTCCATCTGACTTCATCCACTTAGGGCTCTCTCTCTCTCTCTCTCTCTCTCTCTCTCTCTCTAACCACTCAATGCCTGCAGATACGGACTCTCAGGCCCGAATAAACACACAGGACAGACACACTTCAATATGACTCTAATTTGACTAGGCTATCTTTATTTCCATGTTTGTTAGTGACATTGACCTCGTTTAGGAGCACCGCAGCTGCTCAGTACATTGACATCAGAGTTGATGTTTAGGATCGATTTAACATGGTATGGTTTTCCCCCAGATGTCATTCTTGTGTTTACGTGTTACATGGGCGTTAATTCAATTAACACATTCTACCGCATAACAGGATTCACAGCTGTTCATATGAAGAAGATAGAGAGAGAAAGCAGTGAGGTGTGTGTGTTTTCAGTATGAATATAACCTGATCCTTCGACCCCTTTACGTGACTTGCTTTGCTTCTCCGAAGTCACCTTTGTGGTGTGTGAGCGGTTTGCAGGCTACCGCAATGCCTTCGGGGCACTAGTGTTCACTGTTCACCTCAACACCAGAGATGGCCAAATGTAAGGGGTGGGGGGGGGGGGGGTATTGCGCACGCCACCGAGTCGTGAGAGAGAGAGACCTGCGTCAGAGTGGTACAGCCATGACGAAAGAGATGTCACCACCGGCGATGATGACTCTGCAAAAGCAATAGAATCATGCAGATGTTGGGGTCCAAATTCCCCAAATTCTAAAACATACGTGGGTAAAAGTGGCTGTTCTGTATACAAGACATTTGACGTTGATTGCTCCAGCATTTTTGCAAGACTTATACAGTAGTGATTGCTAGCCTTCTGCAGGGCTACACCATTAAAAACAAGTTCATTCAAAGAAGTCCTGTCAGCATAGTTTTATTCTGTGTGAATAATAATAACTACATTGCATTGGTGCCTGATGGAGAATATGACAGGACCAGACTGTTAATGAGAGAATGAACAGATCACTACTACCTTGGGCCGTTCGCACATGAGCATTATAATTACTTGGGAAGAGACAGCGAATAAAGAGCGAAAGAAACAAGAGAGGTGATGTGAAATGAGCGTGAAAGGGGATTTAAGGCTATATACTGTAGTCTACTGCAGAGTAGGTGCGCATGCATCATGCTGCATTGCATATAAGCTACGGCAAGCTGTTCACTTCCTCAGGGCATTCAAGGGAAGTGTCATTATAACTCTGCAACAAAGTGTTCCTCACTCTGCGCTTGTGTGATTAAAAAATCATGCGGATCTCGGATTAGCTTCCTCGCCTTCTATATGCCGAGCTTTCTGCATAAGCACGACACACAAGATACACAAGACTCCAGTGTTGATCTCTGGTCAGTCTGGTGTCAGTTGCCATGGCACATACGATGTCAAATTTGGCACTGATCAGTCCACCAGTTTTACAAGGTTATCTCTAGTAACACAAACACATCCACACAGACCCTCATATAGACAGCTACAGTGTATCCTGCATAGCCAAAGGGGTCCATGCACATTTTGTATCTCACAATTCTCCAAGTGGGTTACAGTTCACTAGTTGTCCTTCCAGGGGATTCCCCAGCTAAATTATTTATAGTTTGTGCATGAAATGGACCTTTACAAGTCTGTAACTCTGAGTGTACATGGAACCACACACGTCCATGTTGAGCCATTTCGCTGGACTGAACAGTGCTTCACAGTGGGTCTGTCTGAGAACCAGGCCCGGATGTAACCTTTCCCGATTGCAATCATTTTAAATATGCTGTAACCACTTTAATTTGAAATATCTTTGAAATTTGAGTCGTTTTGCATGCCATCATGTTTGGTAGGGCAGTCAGGGATCTTAGGAGAGCATTGTCCCCCCCATGCCCATGCCTAGATCCGGCCCTGCAGAGAACCTGTTATCTCAAGACAAGGCAGATAGCTAGCCAGCCGTACAGCAATCAGAACTTCGAGGTGAAGAAGTAATTGGTCAAATCAGTCATGTAGGCAAATCTATGACTACTTTGAACAGAGAGCATCTCTTTGCTTTGCTTAGGAGGCCAACTGACCTACTTCCACTCAATTCAAAGTGACACATCTAGAACAGAGAATAACTACGCTGGGCGTTTTTCACTTGGCAGTAGTTATTAATGTTTGGTCTTTGGAGCGTGCTTACTAAAGGGATATTAAAAAGGGATTTTGTGTCTTTTCTGTATAGTGTGTGTGACTGTGCGATCGTGCATGCTGGCTTGCACGTGTGCATATATCAGCATGACTGCAGACTGCTGAGTTAAACCCTGCTGATAGCGTATACTGCTGAAGCAAGGAAGGACATTTACAATTTCCCGACTGGTCCTGTTTTCTTCATGGTCTCCAGAGAAAGTCTGTCTGTCTGTCTGTCTGTCTGTCTGTCTGTCTGTCTGTCTGTCTGTCTGTCTGTCTGTCTGTCTGTCTGTCTGTCTGTCTGTGCGTGCGTGCTACATATTTGGCCATCTGACCCAAATATTGAGAACTCCATATATGGGAAGCAAACTGCATTCACGTCCTGTGCAGTAGACCACCAGTAAGACGTGCAGACATCCATTTAGCTATCTTCTTGATATCTGCATCTCACAATGCTTGTATTGGTGTGCAATGCTTAACACTCTGTGTGCCTTTGCAGTAGAGCTATGTCACGCTTATCAAATAATAGTCATGGCGGGTGCCATTTAGTTTGCTCTACGTCATGCTATGTTGCTCACCATCGCTGGTTTGATACGATCCCAATGATGACAGCAGCGAGCAGCGATCGCCTCCTGCTAGCAGAGGGACCCAAATAAGAGAGGGACCAGCCGGAACCGGAAGTGTGTTGCCAACTAACTTGTCCGACGGGACAAGTTAGTTGGACAGAAATATGACTTTTAGATGAAAATCGCTGGCACTAGCTACCTAAAAAATAAATAAAAAGTGCTGGCACTGAGAGTGTTTAATGTGCCATAAGTTCAGGAATGTGTAAGCTATAGATTTGGTATAGTTGGGCAAAATGTGGGGTAAATAGTAAATACTAATGCGTGGCAGCATACCTCAAAGGAGGAGGTTGAGGTACTGTTTGTCGAGGTTGAGGGGAAATGTTTATCCAGATCTGTGACATATGGTGGTGAGAGTTCACCTTGAGCAGGTGAGCCACAGCCCATGTGACCCACATACAGCAGTAGAAGCAGGTGTAGAGCCAGATGGATCTAGCAGGTCGTAGTTACAGTCAGTCACACGCAGCCACAGTGCCTGTGTGTGTGCATGGCCAGATGGCTCTCTGCCTGGCTCCATGCTGCATTAGAACGGCCATTTCACTTATGTCTCAACTAGTGTTGGGCAGTTACTAATTTTAGATTACATATTACTGTAATATTATTACTTTTGCTCCAAAAAGTAAAGTAACGAGATTACTCTGCAAAAATGGGTAATAAGTAACGCATTACTTTGCAAGTAACGCCAAGTTACTTTTTTAAAATGAGCTTGCTGTTGCATGCAAAAATAGAACAGATTTACAAGCTATCGACAGGTACTGTAACAGCAGAGATGTGCACTAGATTGTAGATCCAGTCCACACGCTGCATCCTGCACACAGTTATGTACACTACAAATCGCTTGCTGCTATATTTTGTATTTTATTTTTAAATACAAGACCTCAACTGTCTTTGAAAGAAATGTGAAAAAGTTTAAAAAGTCAAAGAGACAGATTTTGTTGGCTTTGTTTTCAGGTGCAGTTTGTGGGATTGGAAACTATTATTATTCCAATAAACTGGTTTCAGTTCTAAAAAAGAGCTCGCTAAACAGATTATGTTGTACATCTCTATTTTTTCAAAGGCGGTGTTGAGAACTTGGGAAAGTAATAACGTAATATGTAATATATTACTCTTCGATTCCAGTAATAAGTAAAGTAATGATATTACTTTGTCTAAGGGGTAATGAGTAAAGTAAAGAAGTTACTTTCCTAAGTAATATTGACCAACACTGGTCTCAACTACCGCAACCTGCAATGTATTCACAAACTCATAGTTAGGCATGTAGGCATGTAGAATAAAATGACTTCATTTCTGTGCAGTACAACTGTACAGTAAACATGTTTTCTTGTTCAGAAGCTAGCTGTAAAAAAGCTATCTTTGATGACATCCTAGGATAGGTGTAGATCTATTTGACAGTGCAGAAACGTAATTGCCTTCCTTGATATATTAATTAACGAGCATCAATGACCGTTAGCTGGTCATAGTCACAGACACACACAGCTCTACTCTGCACTGCAGCTTTCTACTACTGAAAGTGACTGCAGGGAAGCTGCACTCATTTCTCTCCAAAAGAATGTTTGAATATGATGGCATATGATTCCACCTCACATTTCATCATTTCACCAGCCCCCCTAAATAAACATTTTTTTAATTTATTGATCGATATATACAGTATATCTGAGAATTAATATCGATATAACGCGATATACAATACACATTATTTCCACTCATTATTTCCACACATTATTGCTAAAGAGGTCTTGTATTATACTTACAGGGCAAAGCAGTTTTTTAGAGCAACATGAAAAATGTTTCCTGGAATCTCCCGAGTTTTATGGCCTGAGTATGAAGACTTAACCTCTACTCCTGCACATATATCCACAGGAGAGTGGTAAATATTAAACTGTTGTAGCCAATATCAATATGACTACAAGGTTTATCGCTCGGGATATGTTTCTATCGTCTTAATTGTTCTCTTTAGAAACGTTACAAACGGCAGCAATGATTATGCTATACGACTGTCTG
Source organism: Benthosema pterotum (assembly GCA_039105355.1). Classification (NCBI taxonomy): domain Eukaryota; kingdom Metazoa; phylum Chordata; class Actinopteri; order Myctophiformes; family Myctophidae; genus Benthosema; species Benthosema pterotum. Next base: position 38,782,150 of record CM076978.1, on the reverse strand, counting down.
CGGTTTCGCCCTGCTTCTCATGCTGTTCTAGCAAACTATATTTATTCTCAGAGACGCTGACTTGCTTTCCCAGACTGCTCATGTTATCGCAGTCAGACCTGCAGTAACAGCACAGTAGGTCCCCTTGTATAAGGAGGGAGTCGAGGGACCGTCTGCTTGTCTGCAGTTCCTGTAAAGATATACTGTATGTGCTAGCCCCTGCAGCTGTAGCTGGAGGCGAACGCACGCACCGCACACCTGAGACTCGTCAATTCGAAAGCGCGGAAAGGTTGAAGGCACGAGAGGAGCGTGTGCCCGCATGCGTGCAATCACACGTGTGTATGTGTGGAGTGAATGGAGAGGGAGCTGAATGTCATTAAAAGGTCTGTGACTTTTTACGGGAGGTGCAGTTCACGCCGGTGCAGTTCGCATGATTAACGAGTGATGAAAGGAGAGAGAGAGAGAGAGAAAAGCAGAGTGCTAAGGTGTCCTCTCTCCTCCGCCTCTGCAGTCGCCTCATCAGTATGTGAGAGAGAGTGCCTCCACCTCCTCCTTTCCCTCATCTCTATTCTCACCCTGTACAACAAAAGCAGGAGGCTATCGCAAGCCAGCTTTCGCATCCACAGACAAACCACTATTCCCATGAACGCAGGGGTGCAAGGATCCCCCCCTCCTTTTCTCAGGCTATTCTATGAACTTGAATGCTCTCCTTGCTTGCTTCTCCCTGCTGACATCAAACGGAGCAGGCAGAACTCTGTAATGGCCGGGCTATACGCTTATCAGTCATTCTTAATTTCAGTTTTCACTTTGCTCTTGCAGTGCGATTCCTTAAAAGGATGCTCTGCGCTTGCTATAGCCCCCACACCCCCCACACCAATGCCACGTGCCGTGGCATAAAGGGTGTGAGAAAACGTGGCGAAAGGGTGGAAAAGTGGGCAGAGGGGGGAAAAAAGATTAGTCCAGGAGGTGGAGACGGAGCGCTCGGTATAATTAGCCCGAGCGGCAGAAGGGGATTTGCGCTCCGACGCGTAGCTGCCCCCCTTTTTCTCCCCCCCCTCTCCTCATACCACTCCCTCGCTTTGGTAGAGGATGCTGCTCTGGAGCTACAATACGGCAGTGCAGTCTGGATGAGGTGTGTGTGTATGTGTGTGTGCAGAACAACGGGGTTCCACCTCCAGTGGGAACAGTGTGTAGTCGCCGAGGTTGTGGAGAGTGAGAGAGTGACTCAGCTACGTTTAGTTCTGCAGAACTAAACGACAACGGGGGATCTGGACCGGGTTGCTTTTCCCCCACACCCCCATGTCTCTGAATTGGATATTTTCTCTGGGCATTGGCATGCGAGAGAGAGGATCGGACCGTGCAAACCAAGCTACAGAAAAGAAGAGGATTTCTTACTCGTCGTCATGCCCCATCTCTGCTAGACCTTCAAGTGGATGCTGCACCTTGGAAGTCTATTAGTTTGTGTGTCGGAGCGGAGCAGCTCCAGGGGGGTTTGGCCGTCGGTTCTGGATGAGAGCTGTGTCTGTTGGAGTGTGTGAGACTGGAGTAGTGGGCCCTCATGTCCGTGCCCGAGTTTCTGCGGGATGTGGGCGACAGCGAGGCCCCGTACCGGATCATGAACCGGCTCAGCCAGCTGATCCAGAACCTGGACCTCTCTGGACTGGCTTCTCCGTTCCCTTTCAGCCCCGGCAGCCGCAAGAGCTCCTGGAGAGACTGGGATGGTGAATATTTATTTCTGCACTATTATTATACATTTTGAGTTTGACGTGAGCGCGCGCGTGTGTGTGTCTTGTGCTGCTGCTGACATACTCGTATATCATTTCATTTCTGCTTGTGTGCGCGTGATGATCCGTGCATGTGTTTTCCGATTGAAGTCCTGGCTGGAATTCTTCAGGGCGGTCTGCCCAGAGCACCACACACAGGGTTTCCTGTGGGCTTCCCCTTGCTCCCAACTTGTGTGTTTTGTGTGTATGTGTGTGTGTGTCTCTCTGCGTGCTTGTGTGTGTGTGTGTCCAAATATCTGCGTGTGTCAGGAAACTCAACAGCCACTGAAAACGGTAGTCATATCAGTAGAGTAGTCAGTAGAGTATCTTTTTTTTTTTGTCAGAGGGATCTGAACAGCTGCATCAATCCTCTTCCCGTCCCGTGGCCGGTTATTACCTTCTCAGGAAACAGCTTGATTGCAACGCTTAGGTTTGCTACAGACTGAGGATTCACAGAAACTGCTGACCCCACCACCCTCCCCCCAACTAGTTCTTTTTCTGAGTTGTGGAGAAAGTTATAGCGTTAGCTTTTTCAGAGCCATCTTGATGCGGGCTGTAGCACAGGTTTCCCAGGGGACGGATACCTAGTGGGAGAGAGAAACCATGCTGAGAAAGCTCAGGAAGAACACTTCTAGACGTGATGTTGCGGCAGGGATGTCCCTGGTGCCGCTAAAGCAGCGTGAGTCAACAGTCAACTGTTCCTTTGTCTTTGTGATTGTTCTTTTTTCGTCCTTTCTATCTGTGTGTGTGCGCAGTGCGTGCGCGCTTCATTTGCTTGTGTTCGCACTTACTGTAGGACAGTAAGAGGGCAACCTTGCCGTTGCTTTAAATATCTGCTGCCTTGCAGGGGACATGACTCTGGTTTATATATGTGTGTGTGTGTGTGTGTCTGTGTGTGTGTGCCAGCCTATTTCTCTCCACCAAGGTTGTTGTAAATTGTTCTGTCCCTGGCTAAATGTCACTTCATATTACACGCTATCATAACGAAAGTTCCTGCCAAGTTGTGCCTCTGTGTGTGTACACACAGGCCATGTTTTGTTTTTTAAGTTTCCAGTGAATGTAAAGGGCAGTAGTGAAAGTGCTCTCTCTCCCCTATGGCTCTGTTAAAGCCATTAGCCATGATATGAAAACATGCTGGAGAAGATCAGCTTCCTGCTGCTTTAGATCAGCATGGAAGCCATTCACCACAAAGCCAATTCACCACAATCAGTGTCACATGCTTTTGTATTCGTTTGTTTTTTCCTGTAAGTCTTAGTTACAGTATAATGAGGAACCTTCTCAAAAAATAAACTGCCCCGACCTTTTTAAACGGCTGTGAAAAAGGGGTTGCGATGTTAAAAAGGGTATAGCATCCCTGTTTAAAACATGTGATCAAGGGTTAGGTTTAGGTTTTAGGTATAGGTTTTATTGAGGTTCAGTTCAGTTTTATTTTGGTCATACAGTGGACATTCCATGGCATCAAAGTTTAGGGCAAAGGTTAGGTTGCGACAGTTTGTGAAAGAGGTTTGGGGTCCACGACCTATAAAAAGGTTGCGACCTCGGTCGTGGTCGAAAAAATGATCTTGCTGTCTCTGCATAATATATTGGCCATTATTTCACTCTTTTGACAACAAATGGTGTTCCTAGGCAGTTAAGCAGTGGATGTGTAGTCTTCAAAACTGCTTGTGCCATCATCTCCCTTGGTTGGTGAAACATCTCAAGTCACCAAACTAAAGTTAATCAATGAGCTGTGCTGTTTTTCCCCTCCAGTTTACTCTCTGGACCAGGGGTGTCAAACTCAAATACAGAGTGGGCCAAAATTTAAAACTGAACAAAGCTGCAGGTCTAGGTTCCAGGTGGTCTCCAGCTAAGTTGTTTAACCGGATGTAACTCTTGAGAACGTAAAAATGAAACCAAATGGACCCTTGCGGGTCCATTTGGTTTCATTTTTACGCTCTCAAGAGTTAAAATATTCATCATGTGAATTAGTCCTAATCTACGCAACTAGAAGATTAATGGTTATGGACAGAAGCAAAGGAAATCTTTAGTCTGTGGGGCTAAAATATCCTCAAATGGTGGTCCGTGGCTCAAATGCTGAATAAATGGTGGGCCCTGGGATGAAAAACGTTGAAAAACCACTGCTGTATATTACAGAGCAGACGCCAAAACAACAGCAGAGCATTATGGGATTTGTAGTATTAGCGGTGAAGGCAGTGTTACAGCGGCGCCACGGCTGTATAATACCGGCGGGCTGCTCTAATGTTAATTTGATGTTGCCTCAAGGGCCAAATGAAATTAAACAGCGGGCCAAATTTGGCCCGCGGGCCAGAGTTTGACACCTAAGCTCTGGACCCACTCGGGTTTATGACACTGATAACCTCCTGCATGCCCTTGCTATAGAGCAAACACATTTTACACACAGCAAACACACGATCACCCATTGCATGCACAGTTGCAGACACACATGAATACACTGAATACACTCACTTAGCTTATATAGCCCTTTAGTCTGTTTAGTCCCTAGTATGAGCAGATAATGGCAGTTTTGAATGGATAGACTGAATAGCAATAGCACGAGCAAGCTTACAAGAATGACATCTTTAACCAAAACCCGTGCAGAAAGGACTCGAAATAGCCATGTTCCATTCAGAAACAGTGTCTTTCTTTGAGAGGTCCGGATTAGAATTACGTCTTTGAGAGAGAGAGAGAGAGAGAGAGAGAGAGAGAGAGAGAGAGAGTTTTCTAAATAATGAGGGGCTTTGAGTGGTGTAAACAAGAACAGAGGCTATTTGAATAGATGGCAGTCTATGAATGGTTAAATGGGGATGCACACGGTGGTTTGAATGGCCCTGTCAGAATGGAGGCTTTGTACTGTCAGTGCAGATCTCCTGAGATAAGACGGTGCGAGAGTCCAGACTCTGTGTTGGTCTGCTCTATAGGTAAATGAGCATCACCAGGAAACTGCGGGGACAGGGGAACTGTATCTCCCATTAATAGGCCAACCTTAGCAACCCTGACGCATTACTCTCTCGGTCAGAGTTAAACAAAGGTGGATGTATGTTTTTTTTTTCTCCAGTGCTTGACATAATACCTGGGTCATATTCTCAGATGTTGGTCTCAGCTCCATGTCAGTGAGCTGGAGGGGATGGGAAGTGGGAAGTTCCATGCTATGGAAGTGGGAGGGATCGAGTAATTGTCCCATGGTGGGAGGGTATAAGGTTAGTTGGTTTGGCAAGGGAGGGAGGGTGGGGTCGCAAGCGACACTGTAGCTTTTGTCTACGGGGGCAGGTAATCCGAGGTTGAAAGAGGAAGTCCACGCATGTCTCTGAGTGACATCCTGCAGGCTATAAGCGCAGAGCAGAGTGGGAGTGTGTTAGAGAGGCCGGCCTGCGCGCTGTCAGAATGATAGTCAAATGGTTCCCACGATAACCCGGACAGACTGCATGGAACGCGACTGGGAGCAGAGGAGCGACGGGGGAACGACAGGACGACCACAGTGGGGTAGAGGAGAGCAGGCCTACGTCCGGGACAGCGGCGGGATGGGAGGAGAGGACGAGACGACGGACTTCTTCTTCTCCGCAGAGGTCCTCTCGTCTGAGGTGGAGCTAGACTCTGGGTTCTGCGTGGAGGGAGACTCCGTGCTGAGTCTGCAGGCCGGTCGGGAGAGCACGGTGGACGACTCGGACGACGAACTGACGAACTGGCGCGTCAGGACTAAACTCGGGGACTGGTGTCCCCTGTCCAGTAGCGGGGAAGATGGGGAGGGTGGGGGGCAAGGTAAAGGAGACAGTCCGGCGGAGGTGGGAGAGGTTGTCACGTCTAGGCCAGTGAACGATGGCGAGGGCGAGTCAGGTGGAGGTGTAGCGATGGATGGCAACGTAGAGGGCAAAGAGGAGAAGGCGCTGGAGGTGGTTTTAAGGCCGATGGAGAAGAGCGGAGGCCTCATGAGGATCTCTTTGGAGGAGGTGGAGCGGTACTACAGGTTCTCACGCTGCTGCCACTGGCTGTACAGTAGGTGTCCCAACCTTGACCTATACTCCCTAGAATTCAACCTGCTATAAAGTCTAATGACAAATACTCTTATCCCCCCCCCCTCTCTCTCTCTCGCTCGCCTCAGCCAGGCTGAAAGGCCTATCTGTCTGCTGTTTTTTTTTCTACAGGAACAGAAGCTGTATAGATGCCATTTGCTTGTTTTATGGTCTGCTCTATCTCTTTCCATTGCGCAGAGCGATTATATGGAAGAAGCAGCTATGGTCTGCCCTGGAGCCATGGTTTAACATTCAGATTTACATCTGTAGTCAAAATGCACTCTGTCACCTTTCCGTAAACCCTCCAACCCCCCACCCCCCTCCTTGTCTTATGATATTGTGGCACCCACCTCACGTTTAGTGACTTTATCTCTGCCCTCCGCCCGCCCGTGTGTTTGTTTTCCTTCCAAGTCCTTTTTAACCCCCACCGCCCCTCTACCCCACAACGTTTCCAAGCCCATCCCCCATCCGTCAACTCTATAAGCATGTGTCATGCTGCGATCCGTTTTGCGGATATTTTTTACTTTTTCTGTGTGATGTTTTCCTATTTGCCTTGAATGTTTGACTATCGTTATGACATGTCCTGCAGAATAGGGACAATGTGGTTGCTAGCTACATCACTGGCTTTAGCCAGAATCTCACAATTTGGGCAGCAATCAGTGTTGCCATGTCCACTTATTATACACGACTTTGGGCTTGTTTTTCTGTCTGTGGTTCATTCTGAGGACGATGTAGAGAGAGCGGTTATTATTACGCATGGTGTATTTGTACCAGGGACCCCATGCAAGATGTGTGTTGTTATATTCCAATATTTATTTTTATTCTTCTTATTTTATTTATTTGATTATTTTGTTTGCTGGGAAAATGGGGTCATATACAGGCCTGTATTGCCTTCCCGCCTCTTTTAAAAAAACAAAAACAATCTCTTGCGAAGCATGTTTCTTTGAAGTGAGATTGAGTTTCGGGACGTCCTTCCTGCGTGCTGTACAGGTTCCTCTGTTGTTGTCCCTCCTCCCACAGTGTAATAATCTGTGTCAGTAGTGGCAGAAGGTCCCGGTGTGTGTGTGACTGTGACCCACTAATGTTTGACTCCTTGCACACAAACGTGAGCATGCGGGGAGGCTAATCCCGTCTGCTTAAGCCTTTTAAAGTCCATTACGCCTTGTGAAGCAGGTGGTGTGCGTGTGTGCACCGTGATGGGAAGGTTTAACATTGGAGTGCAATGATTTTCACAAGAAACTGTTTTGACAAACATGTGGTCATTTTTTTATCAGTGAGGAGTTTATGCATGACCTGTATAGTACGAACCCAGTTCCTCTCAGTGAAGACTGACAGGTTGGATAGACACACTATACAGCGGCTATACAGGTAGCCATACTCTATACCAGATAGAGCAGTGGTTTACAACCTTATTAACACCATGGCCCACTATTTATTCGGCATTTGGAGCCACAGACCACCATTTGAGGAGATTTTATCCCCCAAAATTAAAGAAAAAAAAATAGAGATTTATTTTGCTTTTGTCCACAATACCAGACTGGATTTGGAAAACAAAACAGGCAAACGTACAGATCAAAGTGACCATTAATCTTCTACATTCTTTAGTTGTGTAGACTTGGGCTAATTCAAATGATGAATATTTTAACTCTTGAGTGTAAACATGAAAGTAAACCAAATGACCCACAAGGGTCCATTTGGTTTCATTTTTACGCTCTCAGAGTTACATCAGGTTAACCGACTGTCCATCATTTAGCTGGGGACCACCTGGAACCCTCTCAAGGACCACTAGTCGTCCCCGGATCACCAGTTGAAAACCACTGAGATGTATGGACAGACACAATCTGTATGTTGGAAGAAGCAGCAAGGCAGCGTCTACATACTGTATATGTTTAGCAGAGGCTATAACTACAACTGGAAAACAACTGGACCCTAGCAGGTCCTTTTGGTTCCACCCGTACACTCTCTTAACATTGATTTCATTATATGAATTCTATAAATTCATTATATGGTTTATCTTATGGTATCTTTCCCTGGCATTAATGTCAATTTGGGGGTCCTTGACATGAAAAGGTTTGGACCCCAGTGCCCTAGGGCCTAGGCGTTTCCTAACACAAGAGTGTCGTTGTACACCCATACAGGGACAAGAAGTGAAATCAGAAGTGGAACACTGCAAGTTCATAAGGTCATGAATTGGTTTATAAAATCGGCAACACAACCCACCTTTAAAAATGTATTTTCTGGGTTTCCTAAGAGCCAGAAAGATGTCAATATCTCCCAACACTCCATAGTGGTGATTGCTATTAGAATACCGGTATATTGCTTTATCATGATTGGAAAACATCACTTAGACGGCACATTTTTAATTCTCCTGTAACCCCATCCATTTAATCTGACTTTGCAGACTCAAACAACGATCTGTCTTCTAGCAATGGTATACATGTTTGGAATTCAATTTGTCATGAATGGAATGATAACTGTTGCACTTAACTGGAGCACTTCCTCTCAGCTGTTTAAGTGCGTGAACACCACAGCACATGACAGTATTAATTCTGAACCCTCACATTGGCTGTGAGGCTGTTAGAGCATGTTTCCTGGCAGGTGCCTCAACCTCTCATAAGATGCAGAGGGTCCATTTCGACCACCGCAGAGACAATATAGGATAACTCTAAAGCCCTCACTAATTCAATTTACTTGTTTCTCCCACAGCCCTGCTGTCCTCTCGTTATGTGACGTCACGTCACCGATACTAGCTGAGGGTTTGAGACACCGAGACAGAGAAAGTGATACAGAAAGACATACTTTTGGGTCCTTTTGTAAGAAACACTATCTGATACCATTGCCCTATACTCTCCCATTCACAGCCGCTACAAGGGCCTTGGGCTCTTAACAAAGCAAAACACTATGTGAACAAGGCAACGTAAACAAAGATATTACCTGTATGCATTGACATATTTTACGCAGGAACGCCTTTGCCAGATCTATAACATCTGATATTTTCGAAAGATCGTGCAAAATGTGGTGCAAATAGTTGAATATTCTGTTCTGGCGAACGCTTTTTCCACATGAGAAGAAAATATATGCACATATATGACATTGGCTCCCTACATACAGTATATCAACCTGACTGTGGCATATGTGGTTATGTATGACACATACATGTCCTACAGTATATACTGTATCTGCACATATGTACCTGATTATTGCATATGCAACATATATGATGCATATATTGGTACATATGTACATATATTTTCTTTCCATGTGGGTTAACTCAAAGGTTTTGCTCCTGGGGGGGTCCATGGAATTACATATTTTTATTTGGGGAACAGTAGGACCTCTAAAATCATCTGTTGGGGGAACAGATGATTTTAGAGGTCCTTGACATGCAGACCCCTGACATGGAAATAATTATCACTGTGCTGTTTTTCAGTTGAATCAGCACAGTTTAATTACACAGTGGTATTTGTCAATAGGGGGCGCACTGATTTCACACTGTGATATTTCTTTGGGGGAATAGCAGATACTGCCACCGCTGATCATTTGACATTGTGGTACGCCAGTGGAGTAACAGGAGAGCATCCGCCCCAGAAATCAGTTGTTGCGGTGTGGAGGAATGGCAGCTGCTGGCGGTTTCTCCTTTTATTTGATATGTGTGGGAGTTGCTGGGGGGCGAGGTGGGGCCAAGTGAGTGAGGATGGAGACCGCTGGGGGTTTCTGAGCGAACTTGATGCCGCGTGGAACGCGCAGACACCCCCTCCCCCCACGAGCAGATGACCGCCGGACAGTTGGGGGCTTTGTTTGTGTCCATTTCACCTCCTCAGGCATTTAGCAGCAGTAGCAGGTGTCACGCAGAGTCACAACATGGACATGCCCATCTATAGCTCTTTCTGCCCACACGCCTTCAAGTAGATGCTAGGATATCCATGACATGTCTTCAGCCCAGGGCTGCAGGACAACCTATAAATTGTAGTGGGAAGTTGTTTCTCGAATGACATTGGGGTCAATACTTCCTAATCAATATCTGTTAACTAGCGCTGTTAGTGTATTCAGTAGTGTCAGGTGCTGGTTCAGGGTGGAGCACTCTTTAGCTTTATGGGCTTAGCATGATTGATGGCAGGCACTGAGGACAGAACATAGCAAACACAAGCTTATCTGGAGGTTTTAATGTTAGTTTCTCAGGCCTCCAGCATTTCAGTTATTAGTATAAGATTGTTAGTGACTTCATCAACCTGGCTAAAGCTTGCCTATGTAGTGTATACTCCGTTCACTTTCATGCTTTTATTTTGTTTATCGATTCATCAACAATATTTAACCATCATAAAGTATATAATGAGAGACCCTTAGATCTCCATATATGGCTGACCTTGTGACATCATATGAACATCATGGAAAGCCTAATGGATCATCAGCTAAAACTGCATATACGGAGCCAATCAGCAACTCTCGTTGATCTGACCTCATCAAACCCTGCACATTCAAGACACACTCCATATGTGGCCAGTAGAGAATTCATTCCATATGTTGACCTGAGAGCCAGTAATGGGCCAGCAGTCTGCCGCCCGTCACCCATGCACATGTGTGTATGTAACCTTGTGATCTGTGATGGATTGACAAACCATATACGCTACAGTCGCTCGCAACTATTGTGTATAATATAATAACCTTGGCCGGAGGTATGGGGAGAGAGTATTTTTTGGTGTGTGTGTGTGTGTACGTGTGTATGTGTGTACGTGTGTACGTGTGTACGTGTGTACGTGTGTACGTACGACTGTGCGTGTCTGTCCGTCTGTCTGTGTAAAGCTAATCTCTGGCACCATTAATTAACGCACTGTCAACCACAAGCTGACCTGGAGGACTGCACTGGACACCTGTACACTTTATAAGTTAGGCTACTCATGAATCATCTCTTGTCTTTTAATCATTGTGCATTTACATATTTCCCACTCTGCTATTGCCTCTTTCCTGGGATTTTGTCCTCACCCGAGGGCGTGTTGTTTGTTTGCCTGTAAACCCCTTTGAGACTGTATAGCAGTAGTCTTTAATCAGCAGACAGACTGCTAATTAAACCATTGGAGGATCTCCTTTATTTGCTGATGGGTTCTCAGATTGGTAAAGCAGTGACTGAGCAAACTAAATACACACACACACACACACACACACACACACACACACACACACACACACACACACACACACACATGCACAAAACACTATATATTGTATATACAGCAGGGGTTTTCGACCTTTCTCATACCAGGGCTCACTATTTATTCTGCATTTTAGCTACGGACCACCATTTGATGTTGAATTTAGTCTCTCGGACCCAAAACTAACGATTTTAAGTTTGTCTCTACAATTTAGGAGAGGTAACTGGCTAAACGTTGGTCAAAATAACTATTCTTCTACCTATTCTCAAAGTGTACATTCTTGAAAAATAAGTAATTCAGATGTTTGAATGTAATTCAAATTTAAAATGAAACCAAAGAGGCCCACTGTGTTACCAACTGTCCATCATTTAGCTGGACTCCCTGAGATTCCTGAGAGGATACTGTATATCAGGATACATTCAAAAGTCGCAAAAATCTAAAAGTACCAGGATATAATGTATTGCATAACAAAGTAGAAGGATGCAGCGGGGCCTAAGAGGTTTTTAAGAGACTTGGCACCAGCTGACAGAGACACATCTGACTTATTCCTGAAACTGAGCCTTTGTGTGTTTATTGGTGTGTACACTATTCGTGTGTGTGTGTGTGTGTGTGTGTGCGTGCGGGAGAGAGAAAGGGCAGACTCTGAGTTAGTGATACCCTGAGGCCAAGGCTGTCACCTGATAAGTCTCAACGTTGTCAAACAAAGAGCCCCAAAGAGGCCTTTTTGGTCTGTTTGAACTGCAGTGTAGTCACAGGGGAGGGAGGAGGAGGACCCAGCTAGGGGAACGAACACACAGGGCTGTTTCTGCAAGGAGAAAGCCAAGGAAGAAGACTTGGAAGACAAGACACAAGAGACAGAAGAAAGTCTGGCCTATAAGGAGTACGAAAGGCAGCCAGCATATACAGGATATTTACATTCTGGGTGACGTTTTTGAGGCTGCATACAGTCGGTATACATATGGTATGGAGCTAGGCTTGGAGGAGCTGCTCTGGGCTGGCACTGCTATGCCATGACATCACCCTGGCAGGAGCACCAACACGGGACAGCACAGGTACACATCCAGGAGACATTAGGGGAATTAGACTCAATTAGTGTGTTGTTGTCGGAATGCCATGTCTCCGTCTTTCCATAGTGCTCTGCAGACTTCATCGGTTTGCTTGGGACGCACACAAATGTAGCCAGGGCTGTGCCCGACTATGGATTTTTATACTGAGAGTCGACCACCAACGTCATTAGTCAACTATTAGTCCACTAAGCCGTTTATTGCCATGTCTTCTACATGTATTATGCCTAATAAAATAACACTTTTATGGCACTCAGCAGGTCACCCTGGACATAATTTGGCTCTTGGGGAAATCTGATTTACTAACCCAAATTAACTAAATAAGCAACTAACCCTGTAACCGAGAATCATTCCTTTTGGGCTGAGGGGGTGGTTAATGTGTGATTTAACCTAGACCTGCTAGGTTTTCAACCGAGAAGTCATGATAAATAACCTAGTTTTAAGTTTAGTATAACACGTTAGGCCAATCTCTAAGTCGAATTATTCAAATATGTAATAAAAAAATAATCGAGGGATTGATAGTGAGTCGACTAAGAGTCAATCCGATCGATTATTCAACAATGTCACCCCTAATTTAATCATGCATTTGTTTATGTCTATAACTATAATGCTCCGTAATATGGGTGGCGAAGCCAACCAACCGAGCTTATAGAGAAGTGGTGGGACGGAAATGAACATTTAGGCTATTATAAAGCAACAAAGCTGCATGTTTTGCCGCATGGCAGACGTGTGTTGACTCAGCGTTGAGTGTAGAAGGAATAAGAGAGCAAACAGTCTAATGAAAAGTCAACATTGGTGTTTCAGGCCACACCCCACCCTCCATGTTTACTTCACAACTCCGTCTAGTACTACGGTGTTGTTTGTGAACATGAAGAGAACTTGTTCAACCCTTGTTAATTCTCACCATCCTTCTCCTCTGCTGAAGTGTTACGGGGAATTTTGACAGCAGGCTGGTAGTGTGACTGACTAGACTCGCAATAAAGGTCCAGTTGGAAACCCCCTCAGGCAGTGGTTTTCAACCTTTTTCATACCAGGGCCCACTGGCACTATTTATTTAACATTTGAGCCACGGACCACCATTTGATGACATTTTAGCCCCACAGACCCCAAACCCAAAGATTTCTAGTTGTGTAGACTTGGGATGATTCAGATGATAAATATTTTAACTAACTAACGTGTAAAAATGAAACGGTAAAAATGGTTTCATTTTTTGCGCTCCTCGTCAAGTACTGCAGAAGCAGTACTTGACGAGGATCATGGAACACGAAACTGAGCTTTATAATCAACATCAGTTTTGAATGCATGCAGTTTCATCTTTGCCCTTGTGTTACTATTAAAGGACATTCCTGATTTTTGAAGGAAAATTACTTTTGCTGTTTTCCTGGGACAGCCTGGTAAACTGGTGCCTTGTGTGTTGAAACACAGTCCGGCAGCTCCAGCCCTCGACTTGTACGAATTGTAGTTGAGTTTGACATCCCTGCCTCTAAATCCATTCCAAGCATTATTCTTGCATTAAAAAAAACTTCCTCACCATATCTCAATCTCACCATATCTAAACCTGCCCAAATGTACTGAACTCATCACATTTGTCAACACAGCTAAGGACGTTTTTATAATAACCTTTATTGAGCAAAGGATATCCCCAAAGTGAGATGAACCATCTCGTTTTCATGGGGGTCCAGCAACATACAACAAAGCCAAAGGAGCGTTTTTTAATGGCTGGAATGGCTTCAGAGTCATGAAAACCCCCTAATTTGACATATCTCTTGCTAATTAAACCACAATGAAAATTAGAAAATATTTTCCTTATATGGAATGTCAATGTATATTACATGGATAATACATACTGTAAGGCCTAACAACAATACTGTAAAGGCCATTTTCAAACCTTTCCCCTCAGACAATTCCAGGCAACTTTTCTGTTATTCAGGATATATTGACCATATACAATCAGCTCGGTATTGTTCTTTTGCAATTAGTTGGAGGTTGTTCCTGTATTTTCCATAGATGTCTTGCGCTAAGAGTCATGATTTAGCAAGCACACCTGAGCAAAGAGAACTTGTGGCATGCACCTAGACAACTACGCTAGTGGGCACCCCCAACATTAGTACATTCATTATTTTCCACAGCTCTACATCTAGAACGTTTGTTTATCCTGGTGAATACTTGGTGGGAAAAAAAAAAAAACTTTGTAAAGCGACATGAGTGCTTTGAGCTCTTCTTCTAGATTGAATTTCCATTGACTTGGGCAACCATTAATATAACATTACATGCATGTTCATGACAACATGTGTAGGGCTCAACTTGGACTTGTCCTCTTGTACTCTTTAGTCCTCCCATGTCCTGCTTCAGAAAACAGGACAGATGGTCAGAGTGTGTGTCTGTGTGTGCATGTGAGGGTGTGTAAGGTAAGGAGGGAGGGAAACAAGTAGTAATCCTGCAGTGAGTAGCTCTACTTGGCCTGTCTTCTTAATCTTGCATTGATTTGTTACCTTTACCGTTTTTTGGCTGGGCTTCATAGCCCTCTAAACCCTGGGCTGGAGTTGTGGCAGCATTGTTGGACGGTTTTGCTATTTTGGACTTGCAGGGGTGGTCAGTCAATAAAGCCTATGTGTACAGCTGCCAACGTAATGCATGCATGTTATTGTGAATGTGAACCCTAGCATTGTGTCTGTGTGTGCTGAAATTAATCTATAACTTATACTACTTAAAATGTGTGTTTTTCCTCTTGGTATTTCAGTGTAAATCTCTGAATATCACAACAACTGACCTGCATGACTGAAAAAAAGTATTTGTTATTTGTCCCTCTTTCATCCCTAGTCAATGTTATTGCCATATTTCAATTATTTCATTTGATGTTTGTGGTCATTTTGGGGCTGTACTGTTTATCTTTTATGTTTACATTCCTGTTTCGCTGAAGTTCAACACTGGTTAAAATAAATACCAGGGCAGCTGGGCTGAACAAATTGTGCAGACACCAGCCTTGCGTTATAAAGTTGGGTACAGGCAGGCTTCTGACACTATTATTGGTCCGACAACTTACAGTATATACCTCTAACCCTAAACTTATACAGCTGCCTTTTCCATACCACAAATCTAGCATTTACTGCAGTGAAATAAAGGCAAATGCCACTCCTTTCCTTTCCATGCCATGGTGGGGAAAAAATGATATTTTTACCCCCTGAGCTCCAACGCAGCATTTTGCCATTTATTTAATTTGTTTCCAATTCTATGGCGTTACACTGCATTCTCCAAGTAGATAAAGACTGCTGTGTTGCGCCACAAAAACAGCAGATCTACAAGCTCTCAACGGGTTGCAGCGCAAAACGTTGAGAGCTTGTAGATCTGCTGGTTGTTTTTGCCGTTCTCTTATTGCGGGTATTTCAGCCCCCTGCCTCTCCTAACGCTCTCCGCATGTCCCTGACAGCAGTGATGTTTAACTAAATTCACTTAACGCTGGTTTTGTTCTCTGTCTGTCTCCCTTCGCAGATGAAATCATGCAGCAGGACCACAGTCCTCTCTGTGCGGCTGACATCGCCCCCGACCTCAGGAAGCAGTTTGCCTTCCTTTCAGGTTAGTCCACTTTCACACATCCACTGATCTGTCCACCTATTTCTGTTGAACCCACCTGAGTGTGGCCCAGTTCTGGCTTCTCCTTTTCTTATATAGCTGAGTGCACCCACTGAACACATTTAGACGCCTTAGACGTCTAACCAAATAAACCAAATTTGGTTTCAGAGAGTTGTGCCTGCTTTCCATCATTTAGCCTGGGGACCACCTGGAATCCTCTCAGGACCACTGGTCGGCCCCGGACCACCTGTTGAAGCAACGTTTTTTTCAACGTATATTTATAAGCGTCTAAAATTGTCTGAAAAATAGCCTGGCTAATCAATGTCTACGTATAAACGTCTATGTATACACGTTGTAACAATGTCGTTTTCACGTTTCAATGTCACGTTTTCAATGTGAAATTTAGATGGATTTTTAGATGTCTAAAAGACGACTTTTGCTCAGGGGGCAGTAGGCTTATCTGTCTGTCTTTGCCTTTGTGCTGTATTTCCTGTGACTGTCTCTGTCTGTCCGTCTGGAAAAAGCAATTTTGCTCCACTATGACTGCGCATGGTGTTCTATCATCTTGTTCAGGACAAAGGGACATGATGGCGGCATCATTTTTATATGCGATATATAGATAACAGGACCTGCGCGCTTGGTGGTTAGCGGTGATGATTTGCTATGCAAATGATGTCCTAGTCTGCATGTGTTTTCCCTCTTTATCAGTAGATGTGTGTTTCTAGCCTGGCATACAGCTACACTGAGCTCCTTTCACCTCCTGGTCGGGGTCATACATGCACGGGCTCCTTTATTACCTCGCCATATGTCTGTGTTTCTCTCACAGTGACTAAATCAACTGTACAGAGATCACCAAACAGCTGCCAGAACACTTTTCCACTCAAACTAAACAACCACGAAGTGCATACATACACACACACACACACACACACACACACACACACACACACACACACACACACACACACACACACACACACACACACACACAAAGGATATTCTCACAGGGAATGACAGGGGTGAACCTGGGGCTGCAGTGCAGCATGCTGTTTCTTTATTGGCCTGTTTTCTGCTCCCTGCATCCGTTTATTTATTTATTTATTTATTTATTTATTTATTTATTTATTTATTTATTTATTTAGAGACAAAGATCAGGGCTATGTGACTATAAAAGCATGACCGTGCACTTGCTGTTGCTATAGCGATGGCAGAGGGAAAAGCAGAGGAGATTTATATTCCGATCACATGGGTTGACAGAGCAGCTTCCCTGAAGGAATGGTTGTGTGGTGCACTGCGTGCCATGCATCCAATGTATACAAACACCAGCCTCACCAAACGAAGCAGATCTACAGTACAAAGCTCACAACCCACACATCCCATCGCATGGCGTTTTGAGCTTGTAGATCAGCTTGTAGATCAGTCTCTCTTTTCTTGTTTTTTTCCTGTCTGTTTCCCTCTCCCTCGGCCAGACAGCCTTAACACTAGCATGTGGTCATACCTTTTTTTCTTTTTCTTTTCAGAGACAAGCCCTGCTCTTGTTTCTTTCACTAGACTCTATGCAATGAACTCGCTGGATTATCAGTCCACACTGGCCAGGCAGGGGGCGGATCTAGGATGGGCATGGAGGGGCAATGCCCATACTGCATTGTACAGCCATGTTCATACTTAAAGGTAGTATAGGCAATAGTGTGTACAAACACTGTGTTTGTTAATGGCTATCAAATTTGTTTTAAAAACAGAATCTAACTCCACCTCACCTCCACTCTATTGGCTATCATATGAGACTGCTGTGCTGTGATTGGCTAAAATTCTGCCTCACCCCACATTAGTACCGCCTTGTCCTGAGCCAGTTGAATGTTGTGTTTTCATGATTTGTTGACAACCACAAAGTTCTGGATCATCTACAAGACGAAGCAATTGTCTTTCTTCAGGGAAGCTGCAGCACCAAAGTAGAACTATACTGTATATACATTTAGATTTTTGGCTAAAAAGTTACCTATATTACCTTTAAGAGTTTGTTATATTTATTCATAACACCGACACTGTTTACCACATACTGTTCCTCTTGTTGTTCGTCAGGCTTGTCCTCTCCTGTTATGGTTTGATTTGTAAATCCGACTCAGTTTAGTTCCATTAAAAGCAATAGTTTCTGCCTGCTGTATCTCCAAAGCATCCATTGTTTCGGATGTTCACTGTAAACCTCTCTCGCATCACTGCCGTCATCCAACTGTTTGAAGTCACAGGCAAAGAGTAGGAGCTAATGTTATCACTGTCTGCTGTTGGCATAATGACATCGTGTGGCGTGGACCTGGAAGTAAAGTGAATTAAGAGGTACTAGAAGCGCAATTAAGAGGTACTACGTTGTATAAGGGAGAAAAAACCTCTACAGTATACTGTATTCACATGAGCAGATTCAAAGATTCAGTCTTACCATGCATTGTCAATGGAAGCACAGCGATGCGACAAGGCAAAGATGCATCCTTTGTTTATAGCTGCTTTTAAAAAAAAGACAAAAAAGCTTATCTGGGGTCAACATCCAGATGTAAAGCTACACCTGTACTGTAGCCACACAGTGACACACAGGTCACTATGGGCGACGTCCGTGACCATGTGAGCAACAAATATATCCAAAGCGACAAATATATGATGTGATCTTTGCATCTTTGCATCTCCCTCTGCCATTATCTAACTGTTTATGGAACAGCTTCATGTACTGTACATGCAGGTCCATGGTGTTATTTGCGCCTGATATTAACGTTTTGCCGTGCTCCCATTCCCCAGGGGGCAGAGGTCACAACGGCAGCCCCATCATCATCTTCCCAGAATTCCCTACCTTTGGACACATCCAGGAGAGAGAGTTCCACAATGTTCTGACCTATCTCACCAGCGTGCCCAGGTATAGCCTCCTAAACACTGGACACGTGCACACGTACACACACGTACACGCGTGCGCGCACACACACACACACACACACACACACACACACACACACACACACACACACACTGAAATGCACTGCACTGGTGCAGTCTGTCTTCTTCTTGCCGCAGCACCTCTGCATTGCTGCTGCAATCATTGTGGTTGTCTGTAAGCCGTATTCATGAAGCTACACTCATTGTAACTACCCTGTGGGGGGAATGTAACTGTAAGTCTGTAGATGTGTGACTCATTTGGTTCCATTTTTGACACTCTCAGCTGTAGAGATGTCATGGTTAGTTTGAGCAATGCATAGCCTGCCTGAGTAAGAGGTGAGGAAAACTAGACAAAGGCAGTGGCTCTCAACCCACACACTCATGTCCTGAAAAGGTTGCAGACTCGGTGTGCAAGAAAGAGCTGAGTGTGTTTGTGTGTACTGTAGGTGTTCCACTTCCCAATCCCTTGCTGCTGCTGTCTGCCAGCAGGAGGCGTTAGACACTTCCACACGGCTTTGATCTTGAACAGCCGGTGGCTGGAGGCTGGTGGAGATAAGAGCACGGACCAGGGTGTAATTCCCTTCGTATCACATCATTGCATGTGCGAGTGTTTTTTTTTAATGGATGGCCCTGTCAGTTTTTAGCCCAAAAGAGCGTTTCTATGGCTGTGACGCAGAGGACGTGTTGTCTATTCTCTCCTGGGTTAATTAACTGGCCAGGGACAAGGGCTTTTTTTATTGTGTTTTTGGGAGATTGATTATCGGTCTGCAGACTGACAGAGGAGGCCCAGGGGGCTAGAGTACAGAGAGAGAAAGGTTTGAGAATCACTGCTTTATACTTTATGCTATTCTCTTTCCAAATATGGCCTCTCTTAACCCAGCCAAACTCTGCCTTCCTCCTTCCATCCCCATCCTTTGGGTTTTCTCTGCATTGCTGGCTGCAGCCAGTGTGGCATAGACTTAAAAATAGAACCCGGCCGTGTGGTTCTGCCCGTTTAGGCCTGAATAATGCATTTAGTCCTCTAGATGTGTGTGTGTGTGTGTGTGTGTGTGTGTGTGTGCGTGTGCGTGTGCGTGTGTGTGTGCGTGTGCGTGTGCGTGTGCGTGTGCGTGTGCGTGTGTGTGTGTGTTGTGCAAAGAACCTGTGCTGTGAATAATACATTCCAATGCAGACATTCCAGCATCAACAAAGCTTTTTTTAATGTGTCTCTTCTCAGTTTGGTTTGGTGCACAGTCTGCGTCAGCTGTCTAGTAGTGTCTAATCGGTGATCGTTGTAAATTTCTCCACCCCTTCAGTAAACGGTAAATATTCATTCAGGAGAGAACATCCTTTGATACAACACTAAACACCATTTCAACAAATAACAATAAATTAGATCACTAAAATGTGATACTACAGTGTGACAGTAAAACATTGTTACATTTAATCCTACAATGTTATAGCAAAGACAATATGACAGTATGCTGTGACAGCAAAAGCCATATTACCGTGAGTAGAAAAAATGTCAAGTCAGTAAGAGCTGTAAAACTGGATACATCAGAAACCACAAGTCCTACAATCAGCTATTACACTCATCTAACAAAGATCTGAGATTATTACAAATACTACATAAAGCTTGCGTTTGTGATGTAAAGTGGTATAGTTATCTTATCTGGTATGAATTTGACATTTTACAAGTTTTGGGGTATTTCAGGTTCCCCAGTCTACAGTATATTTATACCCCCACTTTTTTTTAACAGTCAGACCTTCATTGAGAAATCTGTGATTTTCTGTGTGTCTGAATGAGCGTGTAAGTTAAACATCAAAATCATTCACTATTGTATTTTTGTG
This sequence comes from Benthosema pterotum, assembly GCA_039105355.1. Taxonomy (NCBI): domain Eukaryota; kingdom Metazoa; phylum Chordata; class Actinopteri; order Myctophiformes; family Myctophidae; genus Benthosema; species Benthosema pterotum. The sequence goes on along the minus strand of CM076978.1, from coordinate 38,761,877 downwards.
TAAACCTACATAGTGAACAAGAATTATGTATTTTTCCAGGCCTAGTCAATATGAACAGAACTAGATATTAATATAGGATATACTGTATAATTCCTACGTAATTCCATTCAGCTATCTATCCATACATCCAACTGACAAAAAAGGAAACTCAAACACTCCATTTTGACATGTTGAAGGGATGCTCGTCCAAATTTGACGATGTTGCTTTGTGCTCTCCTGTCAGTAGTTCTCTCAAAAACAAGACTTTCAGAGACACACAGAAAAGCCTTTTATTGACGTCTGCTAATGGGGCATTTATCTGGAACCACAGGATAGATAGTGTCCCTTTAATATAAATCGGCCCCAATACAATCCCAGTTCAAATAGAAGCTGCATGGACAGCATGTCTCATTTCACCTCCTGCTAAAGGTGAATCCTGAGGTGACCGTCTGACCGACATGAGAGCCTTGAGCTTCAAGCTGTCGTGACGGATGGACAGATGGCACACAGGTACCCGCGGGACGCATGCCACCGAACGCAGGCGGCAAATATCCAATACTAAACATATAGTATCATGACCATTTATTCCCCAAAAAATACTTGCACTGTTGTAGAAATATTAATGTTTCTCCTTATAAAATCATGCTTCAAAGCTGTCTTGTGCTGTTTTGCGTGGCTGTACTACTACTACTACTACTAGTCTACTACTACTACTACTACTATTAAACTACTATTCCTGCAAAGCATTTTCTACAGATTGCGGTTCCTTTGACATTGAAGTTGTTTTATGTATTGAATTTCTCCCAATACTAGTTTCCGTGAAGCACGTGATCTTCTCTGTCTTTAATCCTTTTACCTCTATGCTTTGCATCGGCAAACATAATTGACTCTGTAAATTAATTAACAGCTTGATGTGTCCTTGGGCACCTGAGTTTAGGCACGCATCCGTATCCGTGCAGCGCGGCAGTGTAAGGTTAGTACTAGTCACATCTATGCCCACATGTTCACATTTCAGGCAGAGCTTTTTCACAGTTCAGCTGACACAGCGAGTGAAGGTTTCCCTGCAAGCAGCCATGTGAAATCCAATTATTTAGACACCTTGCACAGCTTTAGACACGTGCACGGTTGCTCCCTCACTAATCGACTAGAGGCATTCTATGAATATTTAAATCATTCAATTTATAGACATGCGTGACTAAATCTGTTGCCATATTAGTGTGTATGCATACTAAATGTCAAAATGTTTTTAATGCATTTTTTTTTAATTGCATACATGAATCTTTCTGTCAATCATTTGTTTGTTTTTTTTCCAAAACCAACAAAAATAACATGATTAAAACTCTTGGGAAACACCCTTCAGCAGCCAATCAGCTTCTCCGGTCGGGTTGGCAGGGTCATTGTGTTTCGTTGCTCTCCGGGGCAAAGAACAGGCAGAGATTGAGCCACGCATTAATTTCACCGCGTGGCACCGCCACATTCTCTTGTTCGCCAACCTCCACCGGTGCTAGTGTTGTTTTTTTTCTCCCCGAGCATAAACAAGTTAATAACCGCGTCATTTCAGTGAGCACACGCAAATGTCTCGGAGGCAGACCCCGCTCATCGTTCTCATGTACCACTCCTCCCCTTCTCCTCCTCTTCTTTCTGTGTCTCTGCTCTCAATGCCTATAAGAGATCAATGGGAGTAATTGTAGAAATAACACTTAGGGGGGGTTGGAGATTAGAGGAAAGGGGGAGGGTAATGATGTCAGGAGGGGAGAAAAAGGATGAGGGAATGCCAACATAGATTGTGCCATTAAGGCAAAGAGAGACAGAGAGAGAGAAAGACCAGTAGACAGAAATGAGCCGGAATTGTACTCTCTCCTTCACAATAAAGAAAGCCTGCACCATCAAGAGCCACTGTTCTCAACACACACACACACACACACACACACCCACACACACACACACACACACACACACACACACACACACACACACACACACACACACACACACACACACACACACACACACACACACACACACACACACACACGCACACGCACATGCTGATTGGCCACCAGAATCATTTTTCCACCGCACAGCCATCCTCTCATTGGCCGACTGTCGCGCGCCGGTACAAAGCAGCAGACACTGCTGCTGGGATGCTGGGGACGGTCTGAAGGAAATTCAGTGCTTCTTCTTTCCTCCCCTCACTGGGCTCCATATCTATCTCTAGGCAATGCCTCTCAGGCACCATCCTCCTCCTCCTCCCCCATTCTCTCTTTTCTGTCAGGTCTTTTCCCAGCCTGGTCTCCAGGACAGTGTCTTTCATTCATCTCCTGCCAGCCAGCCGGTTGTGAAGAAGAAAGAGCTTTTGGATGTTTGGATGTTGTTGTCGTTTGAGGGGAATTACTGCTGAGAAGGAGTGTCTCTCGGTATGTATCTACTGTATTGTGTGTGTGGCAGAGGCTTGCGCTGTGTATCCCACAGAGGTGAGGGCTCTGCACGTGTCCACAATAGGAGGTGCGCTTTTTTTTTCCACGTGTGCCAAGGAGGGGATTCTGCTGACAAGCTGCATGCAGATCTGAGAACTGAGTGCTCTGCCAGCTGTGTGTGTGTGTGTGTGTGTGTGTGTGTGTGTGCGTGTGCGTGTGCGTGTGCGTGTGCGTGCGTGCGTGTGTCTGTGGGTCTGTGGGTCTCTCGGGACCATAGAGAAGAGGATGTGCAGGCGCTGAAGGCTGATAGACAGCTAGAGCATGTGGACGTTCAGGCACATTGTTTGTGCCGTACTGGGGCATTTGTTTGAGAGAGATATATGGACATATAACGACATAACCAAAGGACTTGTGTGTATGTTTCATGATTCTTTGCTGGGATAAGCTCCTCCACCCAGAGCACAGGGAAAAAGCCAGGTGGATGTTCTTTTGAGGGTTCTTTCCGAGGGAAAGAACGTTTTCCCTTTTCATTAGCAATTACACAGTCACAGTATATGTTCTTGTATGTGTTCCCAACGTCTCATTGCCAACGTGTCTGGTCGTCTTTTCACCTTTCGATGATGATTGAGGTAAGCAGTGCAGCGCATGTCTTTATTGTGTTGTGGTGTGTTGTGTTGACCACGTGCGATCCTCCTCCTCTGTGTGTTCCAGTCTGTCAGCGACAGGAGTGGGTTTCATCTTGGTCATCGACCGCCGGCAGGACCGATGGGCGGCTGTCAAGGGGACCCTGCTTCGCATCGCGGTGAGTTTTGAGTCTTTCTTTGACTATATTGCGCTGTATGTGCTTTCGGGAATGCCTGTGCCTTGAGAGTGTGCTTGCTGTACGCGCTTTTCTGCGGTGCTTCCTCTATTGAGGCTCTCCTTTGTGTCTGCGCGTTTTGCTCCCTTTGTTCGAGAGAAGCCTAAAAGTCTGTAATCCTTGGTGTTGAGTGCAGTAAGTCCCAGGTTTGAGAGAGAAACCCACTTTACGCCCTCACTAGGGAGGTAGGAGAAGTGTTATCACTCCTCACTTCGTCTGTCTTGAAGAGCTCCACATCTGTGCGAGGGAGAGCATAATAGACTAACATCCCCACTATACCCTGGGGGACTGTTATGAGGCACCCACCCCTTGACATCACACACTCCCCCATCCCTCCACTAGCTCCTCCAATCCTTCCTCAAAAGCTGCCATGTGTTGCCACAGATTTTTTTCCCTCCCCATTTGAGTCGTCATGCCAATATTGATTTCTCTCCACTATACTTAGACGCTTAGTACCAGTGGTTTTCAACCTTTTTGATACCAGGGCCTACTGTTAATTCAGAATTTGAGCCATGGTTAATTCAGAATTTGAGCCAAGGTGCGGCTTCATCGGCCGTGGCGAGGAGCAACACGGGCGATGAAGCCGCCCCCATACCATTTTCTCCTGCCCCCCAATTGGGAAATGTTACATACGCCTCTGGTGCCACCGGAGCGCCCATGTGTTTTCGTAGTCTGCAGGGATAGTTCAGATTTGTTAATCTGTGGTGTCAACTGAATCAACTGCTCTGGTTTTGGTGAAATATTAATTACCCGGTTGTTCTGGTTAATTTGTGGGCATCACTTGGGCCACGGAGTAGAAGTAAATTAATGAACAGTATTTCTAAAATATTACCGGATCCTTTGTTCATTTTTGACCCCTCTATCACAGGGAACTGTTTTTGTGTCCATAGCAGTACGCTCAAAAAGTAGTTCCATGTGATAGGGAACAAATATTATAGAAATAATTCTATAATACAGGTTCCAAACCTGTATTATAGAGTTCCAAACATCTGAACTACTGTATCTCTTTGAGGGCAAAATAAACATGAATACCAGGGGTGTCAAACAGGTGATCCAGGGGGCCACATGTGGCCCTTTGGAGAGGTCCAATGCGGCCCCAACATGATTTCAAAACAAGGCTGCTACTCCCCTCCCCCACCTGCTCGACTAATGGCTCTGCTTGGTCTCTACCCAGGTGTGGAATGTCGTCACTGATGGGCTTGTTAACGGTCTATTCAACTACTAGTTGTGGCGGATTCTGCACTCAGGCTCATTGATCCTTAGCGGGATATGAGGAGGCTAGCCATTGTTACAGCTCAATGGAGTTTTACTTCTACTTATTTATTTCTACCTCGCATGACATGTTCCATTATGGGATGTAAAATTGATGTTTTGTAGGTAGGTAAATTGATGTTATCAAACAGTCTGGAAAACAAAGCCAATGCCGTCAGCTGTAACTGGCCGCGGCCCTCATCAAGTCAATTTCGCACAATGTGGCCCTCGACCCAAAATGAGTTGCCATGACATGCCTGATACATACTGTATATGACAAGCAGGAAGGAGGAGGGTGTGCTGCTCAGGTGTCACCCACCGTTTTAGTTCATCTGTCATATTTATCCTCATTTTTGTACTGAAATTATTCTGAATAATGCTAATGCTAATATAATGACGATTGATGACGCAAGTTAGCATCACGACAAATCCAAATTCTGTGTATTATTAGAATGCCTCTTTGAAAAACTGTGTGCAGGGTTCATCCTACTAACCTACTTACCTACTGGATGAAATATAGCGACTCATTCATCGCGGTGCTGTTATCGGCTCTATCACACTCGCGACACACAGACACCATGAAGGGAAGCAGCTGGGATGAGTTTCTCCCTCCCCCATTCTCTCTCTGTTCTATCTCTGTTCTTGTTAGGATATGGTTTTCTCCAATGTGTATCCACACAAGACAGACACCCTCCTCCCTCACGCCACCCCCTACCAAGTGGCGTTTTTTTTTTTTTTTGCTTTTCAGTACCATGCAGCGACGGACAGCTCCTGACGGATCTCGCATTACCGTCGCAAAGGCCCAAATGAGCTTCCACATGTGTTTGGCGTATTCCGAACCTGCTTTTCAACATCGCTTCGGCCGTGCCAGACACACACGGAACGGAGACAATAACAGGCTGCTGAAAAGCATGCGGCGAGACCGGGGGACGTGTTGAGAGATGGATGGTTTGATAGGGAGAGAGCCGGAGAGATGGATATCACCACCTCGCCATCCCATGGGGGACGCGGGAGGCTCGCTCGCTCATTTCAAATTGAATCAGGCTTTATTAATGCCACAAGGGGGACGTTACAGGCTGACAGACTGGTTAATGGGAGGGTTATTCAGTCAACCCTGGAAGGGGCTTGCATGCTGGCCTGTTTGGGTGTGTGTGTGGGAGGGGGGGGGGTTGGGGCACATGCAGGCTGCTAAGTGAGCGTTAATGAAAGCTGGCACGTGTTGAGCCGCTGTCATCTAAAACGTAGTTCATATGAGGATAAAATTCCAAATCATGATCATAGTCGAGCCATCATGATGGTTTGTTTTCTACTAGGTGTGTAGGGTGTGTGTCCGTGTGTGTCTGTGTGTCCATGTGTGTGTGTCCGTGTCCGTGTGTCCGTGTCCGTGTCCGTGTGTGTGTGTGTGTGTGTGCGTGTGTGTGTGTGCGTGTGTGTGTGTGTGTGTGTGTGTGTGTGTGTGTGTGTGTGTGTGTACGTGCGTTCATGTCATGTGTGCTTTAACAAAGGCTACCATTTGCCGTGCACGGTTGGGTTTCCTCCTGCTGCTTCAGTACATTGCTGACAGACGTGCCAGAACAGTGCAGTTTATAGACCCGTCATAATTAAAACTCTATACTGTTTTCACTCATAGCAGCCCCTGGAGATGCCCATAACGCCGGGGCTCCATTTATCGAGTGTTCGCGGGCGTGCCTGGGTTTACTGCGCATGTTAACAATGAATGGGCTGCTACCCACAACGATCAAACCGCCAGTCTAAACCTTGTGGTCGAATGCTTAGAGGTTATACTTTTAAAGCAGGTGTTATCTGCAGTGTTTCAAAGCGATTGTTATTGTCTCTGCTGGCAGTTGGGCGACTGCTGTGGACTTTTGACGTCGTCTGCTCAGCGAGAAGGAACATCTAATTAATTTATTCAATCCATTAAGAGTCCCCATCTCACGGGGTTGTTTGTCAGCGAGGTATTTCCGTTCTGTCTTCTGAGGCCAGCATTCCCAATGACTCTACGGCAGCAGTTCACACACTTTTTACATGACCCCCCAATTGACATTTAATTTGGCCGCGGTGTGTCATGCATTAGGCCTCGGTTTCCCCATTTAATGGCATTTCTATTCTGAGTTACATAAGGGCCCATTTGGTTCCTAACTACCAGTATCCCTTCTGCTGGGGACCCCCTGGAACTCCCTCAAGGACCCCTAGGATAATTTGAATACCACCCATACAGAAACAGGGTTTCTCAGAAAACGTTGAAGACATTTGTAGAATCAGTTCTTTTCGGGTCTCTCTAAATGTGACATTTGTGTTGAGAATCAGAATCCGAGCTGTGTACGACCAGATCCAAGCTGTTCATTTGAGGAACAGAAGTATTGCATGTGTGGGACAAGTGGGGAAATCCCACAATTTGTGGGATACCTGAAAAGTCTTGTAAATGAGGAATTGTTCCACGCAAAACTGGAACATCTCATCACCCCTTAACCCTTAGTGTACTGAACGCGTTTTGGTGTTCCAAGCATTATGTTTTAACTATTGAAAAATAGCAGATCTACGAGCTCATAGCGCGCCACCGAGTGGCGCGCTATGAGCTTGTATCTCTGCTATTTTTGAAAAATCGTGAAAACGTGGTGAAATCTTTGAATATTATGTTATTCAGAAACTAGACAGGACACAATGGGTCAAATGTTCAAGGTGGCTAACAGACAGGTGGTCCCTCTCTCCATGTGTCTCAGGGCTCCTTCCCGGGGAACCTCCAGCTGGTCCTGGTGCTGCGGCCCACCACCCTGCTGCAGCGGGCGCTCTCCGACATCCTGTTCAAGTTCAACAAGGATGAGTTCAAGATGAAGGTGCCGGTATGTGATCAATGACCCAAATGGATCCGTCCGTTGGGTCGTATTTGTCTCATCTGTACAAAAACAAATCCACAAGTACCTTTTTCATACCAGGGCCAACTATTTAAGGCAGCTGCATTTTCCAAAACAATATTTTAAAAATAAATGAAAACTGTAATTGAAATTCCACTGCCCTCTCACGTATTAGGAGGACAATATCAGTCACAGAAAAAAGATGAGTTGTTTTCCAATAATCTGTCATGGTTAAAATGGAGTTTTAAGTTATAACGGGTTTGTATAGGAAGGACGTTCAGGAAGCTAAAATGAACATCAAATATCTAAAATACTGATTGCAGTAACTTATAAACTGTCTGGGATGTTCACATGGGACTGAGTAGACCATAAAATGACCCAAAAGTTTTTTTGAAAGTGGAATATCGCTTCACTTTCGGTCATTTTCAAAGGTCAGTAAAAGTACTAATCCACAAAACGAATGTCATTTGTATTGTAAAATTAATTAATTATAATTTTTTTATAATTAATTAATTAATTATAAAATATTAGGACCTCCTTTGTTCATTTTTGACCCCTCTATCACATGGAACTACTTTTTGGGCGTAGTGAGTGAGACACGAAACACATAGTTCCCTGTGACAGAGGGGTCAAAAATAAACAAAGGATGTGCTAATATGTCAGAAATATGTCAACAATACAAATGACGTCAGTTTTTTGGGATTCATTTACTTTTACTACTACTTCATATTTCACTAAAACCACAGCAGAACTCCCACCACAGGACTCTGGACACCAATTAATACAGTTAACACCACTTTATCATTGGCAAGTATTTCATACAGCTTAACTTCAAAGAATCTGAACTATCCCTTTAAGAGCCACTGTAAACTTCCTTCCATGAGTGAAAGAAGCATGCTTTCAATAAAGTCTGATTATGAAGAGCGTGCTAACAAAATTATGCATAGATTCATGATGGTCCTTAAAAAAGGGGGAGATAAAGGAGCATAGAGGAGAGTATTATTCTGTATACTGTACTGAAGTGTAATTTGAGCAACATGGTTGCAAATGCGATAAAGACACGTTTAGAGAACGGATCAACTCTTTTGGAATCACACTGCTGAAGTGTTTCATATGTTTTGGAACCAGTCTATACCGGTGGTTTTCAACCTTTTTCATACCAGGGCCCACTATTTATTCAGTATTTGAGCCACGGACCACCATTTGAAGACATTTTCACCCCTACAGACCCCAAAACTCTTTTGCTTTTGTCCACAATTCCAGGCTGGATTTGGGAAACAAAACATCAAAACGTCAAACATACAGATCAAAACGACCAATAATCTTCTACATGTTCTACTGTAGTTGGGTAGACTTGGGTTAATTCACATGATGAATATTTTAATTCTTGAGAGTGTAAACATCATGACATTTTTACACTCTCAAAGAGTTACATCTGGTTAACCAACTTTTCATCATTTAACCTGGGGACCACCTGGAATCCTCTCAGGGACCACTGGTGGTCCCCGGACCGCCTGTTGAAAACCCCTGTTCTATACTATACGTGTACATCATATTTGCGTGTGTGTGCGTGTGCGTGCGTGCGTGTCCGTGTGCGTGCGTGCGTGCACGTTCGTGTGTGTGTGTGTGTGTGTGTGTGTGTGTGTGTGTGTGTGTGTGTGTGTGTGTGTGTGTGTGTGTGTGTGTGTGTGTGTGTGTGTGTGTGTGTGTGTGTGTGTGTGTGCGTGCGTGCGTGCGTGTGCGTGTGTGCGTGTGTGTGTGTGTGTGGTAGGTGATCATGCTGAGCTCTGTGACTGAGCTCCACTCCTACATCGACCGCAGCCAGCTGACCCAGGAGCTGGGAGGAACCCAGGAGTACTGCCACGAGAAGTGGATCTCTCACCGCACTGTGAGTAGTGCACCAACAACGCTAGCAGATAGCAGATCTACAAGCTCACAATGCTGTCATATCGCGATGCACTGTGAGCTTGTAGATCGCTTATTTTCAAAAGACCCTGTGCACCTCTTGAAACGTGTGAGAAGGGCCATTCTGCAATATGAGTACATTTAATTTTAGCAGTCTATTTGTACCTCTACATTGCAGAATTTATACTATACTTGAGTAAAATATCTGTACTACTTCCCTAGCTCTGGTCCAGAGCTCCACTGCCTCTGAGTCTGACTTGCACTGGAGCTCTGTTGGTCTCCATGCATTCGGCCATTACTGCACCCGACCAGCCTCTCTTCTCTAGTGGATATATAAAGAACGTTTTACCTACTCACCAAAATAAACACGTCTTGTGTCATTAGAAAGCCTACTTACCTTAGTGGAAACACTCTGAGCCCCCCACCACACGGATAAAATGGACTTTTTGCCCAGAACGCGATCGTTTTTCAATGAAGGAAAAATATTTCCTGTGGAACTTTTCTATTGGCAATACCGGTAGAGGGCGCAAATCCTGGTTGTTTTTCCGGTGAAAAACGATCACGTTTTGGCCAAAAAGTGTCCAATTTATCCATGTGGTGGGGGGCTAAGAGTGTTTCCACTAAGGTAAGTAGGCTTTCTAATGACACAAGACGTGTTTATTTTGGTGAGTAGGTAAAACGTTCTTTATATATCCACTAGAGAAGAGAGGCTGGTCGGGTGCAGTAATGGCCGAATGCACGGAGACCAACAGAGCTCCAATGCAAGTCAGACTCAGAAGCAGTGGAGCTCTGGACCAGAGCTACTACTTCCCACCACAGCAGTAAGATGACTGCCCAGGGTTTGACACTAACACTTGCCCGCTTGCCCGGGGCAAGTAGAAAAAATGGTGGGGCAAGTGAAGACTGCTACCTGGTTGCCCGATCAGGCAAGTGTGCAACATAGTGCACTATAACACAACACAAGATAAATTTGTCTTGAAGGCAGTCATTGCACTCTGCCTCTGTGTCTTTCCCTGCTTTCTAGCTATTCACAATTCCAGGCTGGATTTGGGAAACAAAACAGGCAAATTAACACATCAAAATGACCATTAATCTTCTACAGTGTAGAGCTGGGCTAATTAAGATGATGAATTTTAACTCTTGAGAGTGTAAAAATGAAACCAAATGGACCCGCAAGGGTCCATTTGGTTCCATTTTTCCGTTCTCAAGAGTTACATCTGATTAACCAACTTAACTGGGTACCACCTGGAACCTGGGGGGCAAGTGACCATGACCTGAGGGCAAGTAGAACCTGACTTGCACTGACTTGCCCGATGGGCAAGTGCCTTAGAGACCTTAGTGTCAACCCCTGTGCTCTAGTAAAGCGGCATTGAACCCTCTGAGCCAGCAGTTACCATACTGTACACACACTGCAGATGTTATTCCAGTTGCATATACAGTAGCTTGGCTGTGGCATGGAAATCATGTCCACCATGGTTTGTTTTCAGGAAATAGAAAAGAAGAACCTATTGTTCCAATGGATCCAAATTAGTTAATAGTTCTCTTGTTAATTTTCATTAGTTAAAGAACTGAACAGCAAGACTTCATTTTCAAAATGTATCAAAAATGGCGTCATCTACTTTTGTGTGATACTGAGGTACGACAAACTACAGCAGAGCATCTCACTGGGGACTAGAACTAAAATATGTCTAAAAATGAGGTCTGATCTTACATTATATGTTGATTAGTGGTATAACGTCCCAACTACTACTAATCAACGTCTAATCTAAGCTTAGACCTCTGAAAAGAACTTTCATTTTTAGACATTTTGTGCTTGGTGGGATTCATTTATGAAAGAGGAAAGATAAAACAACAACGATACAAGGTTTCTGTCTGACAGACTAATGACAGTAATGGTAACATTGCTGATAATCTGACCCTCTTTCTCTCTCTCTGTTTGTGTGTGCATGTGTGTGTACTGTACATGTGTGTGTAACACAGGCCATTGAGGGGTTTGCGTTGATGGTGAAAAGAACGGCTCAGTCTCTGCAGTCGTTTGGGACAGAGCTGGCTGAAACCGAACTGCCCAACGACATGCAGGCAACAACTAACCTGCTGGAAGTACACACCAACAAGAAAGACAAGATGAAGGTAACGCTAACCAGAGTTCGTGAGCGGAGCGGAGCGGCCGAGAATTCCGCTCATCGCTCTCGACGTATTTGTTCCCGCTCGCAATCCGCTCACGTGGACCCCCTCCCAGGCCGCTCCCGCTCCGCTCTGCGCTCATTTTCATTTGGGCAGCTCCGTGCTCCTCGCTCCGCTCAGCCACGCCCGCTCAGGAGCAAAATTTGACGGCTGGAAAAAAAAAAGGCTGCTGCTTTTTCTTTGTCGGGTATTAGGCTACTTTCGGGTATTAGGCTACTATCAATGTCTGTGCTGTGCGCGTCTGTGCTGCGTCCTCCTCCTCCTCCTCCTTCCTCCCGCAGTCTGTCTCAAACAAACGGCTATGATTGCTTATTTGCTTATTTTTTGGAACCACGGCACAAACACCTAAAGTTCACCACCGACGTTGTGAACATGTCACTGCTTTCTTGTCAAATCGCGAGCTCCAAAGCTTTAGTCTTTGGAGCGGGGCGTGCGCTCAAACTCGAAGATGTTCTTTTCTTTCTCTCTCTCTCTTCGCCGGCTTTTGTCAGACCCGGATATAAAGTTTCACAATTGGGGGGGGGGGGGGGGGGGGGGGGGGGGGGGGGGCGAAAAACCTTATGCGACAACAGCGTTACATTTAGGGCGTTTAGGGGGGCATTCCCCCCTGCGCACAGCCTTTTATCCGGCTCTGCAAATGCGACGTAAAAGCAAGAAAGCAAGAACGAAGGCGACCTCGGACATTCTTTCCCCTCCACGTTATGGATTATATCTTTGATAAAATACTGCAAAAGGTACACAGTGACAGTAGCCTAAGTTGACATTGATTCTCTCAGAACACATGCACACGGCTGCGTTGTGAGCCGTATGGCAACATTTTGCGTTGGGTCCCGTGGGCGCTGCGGGCTAAAAAAAAATGTAAAAAATCGCTGCGGGCTAAAAAATAAAAAAACATTTTGACACTGGGCCGCGATTCATCGACATTCCAAATATGTGTCGATTAACATCCATTTGCCCCGAATCGCGTGAATAATCTTATGCCGCGCTATTTCGTTTCCAAAATGCCATACGGGATAATAGGTTATTGATGATGTTACACTGTGGGGGAATTGGACATCATTGGGGGGGTTGCTGCGCTCAAATACGTTGCCGTTATGATGTGCAGTGCTTCAAAATATATAGCGAGGTGACGCATCTAAGGCAAGATAGACAGCAAGACAGTCAGCTTACTTTTTCTTTTTTCCAATTTCCATCATGATCATCATCTCCTCCTTCCTCCGGCAGCATCGTAGGCCTATAGTCGCCATCTGAACCACAACCACACTTTTATGCTGTGCTACTGAACACGTGTGCCGTTGTCTGGACTGAACGGCTTGGAGCGGCCTGGAGCGGAGGATAATTCTCGCTCCAGAGCGCGCTCCGACCCATTTGAAAACGCGCTCAGCGCTCACTTAAAATCCACGCGCTCCGCTCCCCGCTCCGCTCACGATCTCTGACGCTAACACTAACACTAGGTAGTCTGTGCACTACATGCAAGAGCATGAACAGGTTCATGCTCACACATTCTCTCTCTCTCTCTCTCTCTCTCTCTCTCTCTCTCTCTCTCTCTCTCGTAAATTAAGTAATGCAGATAGAGGTTTAAATGTATATTCAGTGATTTCACTTAATTCTTTTATCTATGTTTTTGCATAATCGTCCCTACTATAGAGTGTGGTGACCATATAACGGGTTCCTCCCTGTCCCCAGTGAGCCCATGGGGTAAAAAAAAAAAAACAAACCCTACTTTAGGAAAAAGCCTTTCGTCCATTCAGGATCGAGTGGGAGTGCATGGACTTTGTATGTGCTGTTGGCCTGTTGCACTTTCCCCACCTTTAGAGTGTGTGCATGTGCACATCTTGTTACCTGGTAGGGTTTTCCAAATCACCCAAATCACTGAATCCTCCTTTAACAATAATGGAACTTTTGAGAGCATAATATGACGTTTCATTTTACATTTTCTTTTCATTTTGCATGTTTAAAGATGTAATAAGGGTCTAATTTGGCTTGTATGTATGGCAACTCCATTATTTAGCTGGGGACTACCTGGAATTCAAGGACCCCTGGTGGTCCCCAGACCACTGATTGAAAACAACTGCCATGAAGCCCGTCCCTCTATCTCTCTGTGCATCTATAGGATGACCTGTCGGTGGCTCTAAGTCAAGGCAGCAGAATACTGGAGAGCATCAATGAGCCTGTGACCAGGGACCCTGACCACAACATGAACCAGGACGAAATGGAGAACCTTGCGACTGTGCAGAGGTTAGAGAACCCTGGGAATCTAGAACACTAACAGGAGAGGGTGCCTTTTAGAACTAGAGTACACACCAGACAGACTTTAGGATTGTCCATTCTTTTCACGAAGTACAACCATCAGTCGTTTTAACACTGAGGGTCCAAAAGATCGAAAAACTGACTGACATTTTCTGCACCATCTGTTATGAACCTCAGAAGATGACTGCATTTTTTTTTCCTTTATCGATTGATTAATAGTAGTTTGACAGTAGTTGTTTCCAGGAGGAAAGGACGAGGACCCGATAGTCCTCGTCCTTCCCATAGACAGAGTATAATATCTCCAAATGGGAACATAATGCATGCATTCATTCTCTCTGAAAATAAAACCAAAACAAACAAATAAAAAACAGGCATTCTGCTTCCTTGGTGTGGCTTTAATTCTTTAGCTGTACCACAATGACATGGATTCAGTTTGAAATTGTTTTAGTGCTGCAATAGCAAAAACATATCCAGCAGGGAATTGTGAGTTAACTAGACATGAGGCCCGCTGCGCAGGCCTCACGCCTAGAGTCCGTGCCGTTGTGGCGACAGGCGATTTGCGCTCACTCCAATTTGGAAAATGTTAAGTCAAGTATTTTAGTACGCTTTGCACACTGCACAGGAGACTTCATTTTTGAACATAAGAGCAATTGTAATAGTAGTGATAACTAAAAGAATAGCCTACATAGAACTTTTGATAGGCTACTTTACACAGAACAATACACAGCCAGTAGAATATTAAGACATTAGACTAAATTGACCGTGGTAACTACAAAACAACCTATAGGAGTAATTTTATTTTTCATTTTTATTTTTCTGCTGGATCAACATATGGGATGTAATAGGAAATGTACACATGGTCCATGTGGTAAAAAAAGTAATGCAATAAATATATATTCCATCAATGCTTATTGTACCCATGATTGTAGCCTAACCCCTGGTGAATGTGCAGTGTGACTCATGTGTCCAAACTCCATATACAGTGTACGCTTCCAGACCACATCATGAGTGGTGCCCTGGTGTTTTTGGATATATTCCTTTTCTTTTTATCCCCATGATTTTGTAAGCCATTCCACCCAGTGCCAATTACCTAATGTGATCCTGGGCTCTACATTGCTGCCGGAGGATGACGGAGGATGACGACAGGCTACATTTGTATATAGTAGATAGATAATGGGTTTGTATAGAAAGGGGGTAGGGCAGCTAAAATGAACATCAAATGGCTAAATAATGAATAGATTAACTTGTAAACTGCTCATGTGGGTAGTCACATGAGCCTGAGAAGACAATAAAATGACCCTTTATTGTTTGTGTGTTTTTTAAGTGGCATAAAGTCCCTTTAAAAACAGTCAGGGGTGCCCACATCAGTGGCCGGATGAAATAGCCTGTCTATGGCATAATTTTGAATAGGGCCGGCACTGGTTGAAATACCGTATCCTGCCTGGGGCATGATTTTGGATAGGGCCAGCGCTGGATGAAATATCCTGCCTGGGCCATCAACCAATAGAGCAATTACAAACATATTGCTGGCAAATGATTTGCGTGTGGGTCGTGAAATTGTAGCATAGGTAATGGCAGTATAAGTTTTGGTAAAGTAAAGGTATAAGAATATACAGTACACTATTACTGTGTGTAGAGCCCAGGATCACATTAGATAATTGGCACTGGGTGGAATGGGTTACAAAATCATGGAGATAAAAAGAAAAAGGAAAGGAATATATATATATATATATATATATATATATATATATATATATATATATATATATATATATATATATATATATATATATATATATATATATATATATATATATATATATATATATATATATATAACACCAGTGCACGACTCATGATGTGGTCTGTTGTAAGGTATATAGCCAACTGTATCTGTTATTCTGTCACACTGCCAAGGGGTAGGCTACGGTCATGGTACAATAAGCATTGATGGAACATCTATTTATTGCATTACTTTTGGACCACATGGACCATGTGTACATTTCCTATTAGATCCCATATGTTATATGTAGATCCTATGGCAAAAAATAAAAATGAAAAATAAATATACTCCTATAGGCTGTTTTTGTAGTTACCATGGCCAATTTAGTCTAATGTGTTAAAATGCTACTGGCTGTGTAATCTGTGTAAAGTAGCCTATAAAGAAGTTATATGTGGGCTATTGTTTTAGTTAGCATATTGACAATGTAGTGTGATTTTAAATGTGATTTGTATAGGCTGCTGACCGAAGGTGTATAATAGTTCAGTTTCAACAGCAAAGTAGTAGTAGCTAGTTAGCCTAATGTCTAATGTGTTGAACTCGACAGAAGCTTCTTTGTCCTTGTGTTGGGCTTGTGTTTTTGCAAACGGTGACTTGTATGCTTGCAATGTGACACACTGCAGGGGGACCCTCAGCCCTCCATGCATAAAGTTTTGATATTTCCAGGCAAGCACACAGCGAAGCGTGATTGCACTTTATGCGAATTGTCGTAAGGATACATGCTGTCACGTTTTCAAAAACCGCACCCATACATTATGATGGGAGATTTCAGATTTGTGTCCGTGCACAGTGCACACACCTTTTGTAGACAAAAAAAGGAAAACACGCTTTCACCGCTCCGCAACGGCCAACAGCTGGAAAGAAATCCTTGGCGCATTGCCGAAGGTGACCGTGCCGCCGTGCCGGTGTGGTTTTCAGCGCGGATATAAGCCTGGAGATCGTGGGATGCTCGTTCGCTGTCTCGCGGTGAGCACGGGAGGCTATCCCGCATCCATAGCAGGAAAAGAAATCTCGCGTCCTGGGCGAGTGAAAGTGATGGTCGCTTTCTTATGAAGAAGTGCTGGCAAGTGCAAACACTTGTTTGCAATGCGATCAGTGTAAATGAGAGGAGGAGGGGAGGGGTTACAGCCAGAGCAAGTAGTAGAAGAGTTGCGACATTGAGGGGGTAGAAAAGCGGCCTACTAAAGTAAGTGATTTATAGCGGTCGTGCAGCTTTGAATAGTGAGACGGGATAGAAAACAGCGGCCCACCAAAGTGATTTACAGCGGTCGTGCAGCTTGTATGGTGCAACTGACAACATGGATAGTATTAGGCCTACTACAAAGCGATTTAAAGTAAAGCGATTTAAGAGCTTTAAAGCTGGGCTGCAGTTCGAGGACTTGTCAATAGCTGTCCCTATGGTCGATAAGTAAAGTAAAGCAGCAGCCATTAGACCTTTCCATAGAAGTGAACGGAGATGTCGTAACTCTGGTTGATTTAGCAGAGCCATGCAGGAAAGTTGTGCCACGGTTCTGTCAGGGTCTGAACCGTATAGATTTGACGTCACGATAGCCAGAGCGGACCAAATGCGTATGTTTTATTTTCTACCGATGTGGATACATTAGCAGCGCAATGAGTGGCTAAGAACATTGCAGCAGTAGTAAGCAACTATCATGTGAAGTTTGGTGTCATGTGAGCATGTAGATAGTTTGTGATGATCAGAAAACTGCCACTCGTAGTTCCTTCAATTGAGTAGCTGTGATGTGATGTGATGTGATGTGATGTGATGTGATGTGATGTGATGTGATGTGATGTGAGTTAATGTTGATATTAACTGATAACGTTGATGTTAACTGATTTGGAAAGGCTGTCTCTTCTTCTCTGCCTCATCATCCCTCTCCTAACAAGTGCTGCCACTAAGGCACTATGCTTGAAGGTGAAAGCTACTTTTAGCAACACTGAGCGTGTTTGATTTAAGATGCAAAAAGTCATTTCATATCATATACTATACTGTATAAAGGAAGCTTCGGTAAGCATGCACAGAGCACATGTGTACAGGAAAGCACATAACACTGTAGTCCAGTCCGCCGTTTTCACTGCTTTGTGTTTCCTTTTTCTCGCTCGGTGGCCAATTTTCCATGTCTCTCTCTCTCTCTCTCTCTCTCTCTCTCTCTCTCTCTCTCTCTCTCTCTCTCTCTCTCTCTCTCTCTCTCTCTCTCTCTTCTCTCTCTCTCTCTCTCTCTCTCTCTCTCTCTCGATCATTTACATTTGTCCTGTCCTTCCATCACATGTTTTTTTTCCCTGCACACTCTCCCTCAGACTGCTGTCTCAGTTGGACGACACAGAGAGGGCGTTTGACGAGTTTTGGTCGAAGCACCAGACCAAGCTGGAACAATGCCTCCAGCTCCGACACTTTGAGCACAACTACAGAGATGTACGTTAGTCACGGCTAAGATGCTCCGGCCTGTTTTGTCTGTATTCTCTGTGAAATCCTCAGTGTTACAAATAAATGAGCCCGAGATAAATAAACGCTCTCGAGGTCTGACCCTGCTATTTTTCATGCTGCAGGTGACTGCTCTGCTGGACCAGGTGGCCGAGAAACTCGCAACTTTCTCCGAAGTAGGCATCAGTCCAGCCCATGCTGAGCACATCTTACGCGAACTCACCAGCTACGAGGCCAAAGTCTGTGTAAGTGACTCCCTAGACTCCCTCCCTAGGTGTCTCGAATCATATAGTTACTGCTTGTTCAGGAAAGAAAATCTTTTTTTTTTCCTTTTGCAACCAGTCATGTCCAACCAGTCACTGAGCAATAGATCTAAAGTCTAAAAATGTCTAAAAAAAATATGCAGTATATATATTTTTTATGTGTCTAAGGTTAGTCTAGACGTTTGTTAGTAGTTGTTTGAATTGGTTTAAGTTTGTTGCTTAAATGTGTAAGTAATAAAGTATAGACATTTAAGCAACACTAATCAATGTTTAATCTAACATTAGACCTCTAAAAACATTCTTTTTATCCTGTCTATTTTTAGACAGTCTATCAGATAGATGTACAGTATATTGTCCCAATTAGAAGATCAAAGACAAACTACAACTGCACCAATTGGAAAAATGATCACTGAAAAATCTATATTATAGTTCAAATACAACCATGATGATAATACAAACTAGCTTGCTAGTGTATTTCATTGCACATGATTGATACAAACTTCTTCTTGACTCTAAATGAAACATCCTCTCCCAAGCACCCCGACTCACCTGCCCACCTTGCCTCTGTGTCTTTTCAGGAACTGTTAGACAGATGCTTGGCCTTGGCACAAGAAGGCGACGGTCTGATCCAGAACTCCCACTACGCCGAGGACTCCATCAAGCCCAAATGTGTTGAGCTCAGAGCAGTTAGCGAGGATCTCAGTGGCAAACTGAGAGTGAAGAAAGACTTGCTGGCTAAGGCCATGGAGCTACACCACAGTTTGGAGAGGGTGAGAAAGATCTTCCATACTGTATATGTTTAATAGACATACATAGATATATGAATTCAAAAGAGAATCATGTGGATTTCAGGATCCTCATGGGGGAACAGTGTGGGTTCCCATCTCATTATTATTTCATGTGGCCAACCCGAACTTTCCTCATCAATGTCTATGCTGTCACCTGTCTCTATCTAAGACATGTATGGGCAATGGGCATGTTGACAGAAGTCTTTTTCTGTGTCTTCCTCACTTTCTATTCACAATGTGGAGCTCACCCGGCCAGATTCTCCTTTACTTTTCATTATCAAGTGTGTACCAATCCAAATCCAAATTCCAAAGCAACTGTTGCTATGTAGGTCAAGCTTTCCTGTCCTGTCCCCCCTTTGCTAACGTCTCTCTATTGGACAAGGACAGATTGGGGAGGCACTTAGTGAAGGGTGAAGGGCTAATTGATAAACTACTGAGCAATTGTGTTGCTTGTTTCTTTGCTGGGCAATAATGTCCATCCCCTGTGGCAAGACGGCTGATTTCCTACCAATGCAAGACAGTACAGTACTAGGCAGCTATAGTATACAAATAGAAATGTTGTCTTTAATGTTGTCTTCAAATCTCATTCTGTCTAATTGTCTCATTCATTCCTTCTTTCCCTCCTCCCAACCCGTCTTATCCTCTCAGGCTGCTAAATGGTGTGACGATGGCATTTACCTGCTGGCATCTCAGCCGGTGGACAAATGTCAGTCACATGAAGGGGCGGAGACAGCCCTGCAGGAGCTGGAGCGTTACCTGGATACAGGAGGACAGAACCGTCTGACAGACCTCAGCACCATCTGGACGGAGTACGATGCAGTGCTCAACCAGGAGTTCAGGGTGAGTCCCACCCACCTCCCACCATCACATGGCTCATTCAAACATCAGCCGGTCAAATTGATGTCTTCCGCAAGCCTGGATTAAATGAATGATTATATCCAAGCTATATATGCCCAGTAAATATGGACCTGCGTTCTGAACTGACAACATTGAATTTCATGTTACTTCCTTTCTCAAAAATTAAAACCAATGGCAGTAACTTAACACAAAAATGCCCGAATTAATCGGAATAGAGACGTAGGGTGCCCAGCGTTTTTTGACGATTAAAGAAACAATAAACAAAACAAACAAAAAAAAAAACAAAGGTGGCCACTTAAGTCCTTTTACAACCAGAGCTTACTTTAGGACACAAGAAACACTTACCTGTGTTTTTCAGGGTGTAATAGGTTTATTTTTTATTGCTTCTGTTTTAAATTTCGTCTCACTTCCTTTTCATGGACTACGAAAGTCACACATCCCTGCAGCCCCCCCCCCCCCCTCCACAAAAAGGGGAAGTACACTAAAGCATTGTGGGCATTGTAGGAATTCAGCAATCCAGGCAAACCCTCGTCAAATCACTTTCCCGGCCTTAGGGGCCCCATATTTCAAATTTTATTTGTGCTGCAAACAGTATCAACATTGACTCACTGTAGTTTCTTCTAGCAGCGGAATGTCCCTTTAATAGTAATGACAATAAACGCCTATACAGCATGTCACAACTTCCCTGCGTTTCCTTGCATCAGGACCAAGTGGAGAAGGTGTTCCAGAAGCAGGTGTCCATGCAGGAGATGTTTGACAAGAGGAGAGTCAGCTTGAAGAAACTAGCGGCCAAACAGACCAGGCCAGTGCAGCCGGTGGCTCCCAGGCCCGAGGCCTTCATCAAGTCCCCTCTCACCTCCCCTGGTCAGTCATCATCATCATCAGATCAAATACATCTCATCCCGCCACACTGGTTCGTTTGGTGCTTCTGTGTGCATTGCATGTTTCTTTACGGCCCTGTGGCCTCATCATGTCTCTCTCCATTCCGCTGTTACAGCACACAGAGTTCAGCAGGAGAAGAGCTGCTCAGAGGAAGACTCTGTGGATGTTGACACCTGCAAGAAGGTCAGTGTAGAGCAGGGTCGGGTCTAGGCATTAGCATGGGCATGGGGGGGGCAATGCCCCCCTAAAGGCCCTGACTGTCCCACCAAACATGATGGCATGCAAAGCGACCCAAATTTCAATGATATTTCAAATAGTGGTTATATTTAAAGTGATTTGAAACACTGCGCTACTGACTAACTACTTTTGTACAATTGTGGCACCACTAAACCAACACTATTAGCTTTATGCATGCTGCGTGCCTGTTGCAAATTCAACAACAACTAATGTTATTATTGTTGTTTACTTGCCAAATATAAGTCCTGTTCAAGATATAAATCTTGTCTGTCACAGAACTAACACATTTAAATGAAAATGCGTATGGGGGTGGCTTCATCGCCTGTGGCGTGAATCGACATGGGAGATGGAAGCCGCCGTCATTTACCCAATTGGGAAATGTTACATCCGGGCCTGGTGTAAAGTAGCTATAGCTATTAGCTAGAGAATCCTTGCTGTTGGTTTTGGCCACAGTTTGCCACCATGTCACCATAGTTATCATAGTTATCGTCTTCCAATTGTTTATAATTTCTTCTGCTCACTATGCTGTAATGTAATGCAGTGTAATGTAATGTATTATAACGTGACGTGATGTAATGTGGTTTCCCAGGGCGACGGGCAGCTCCTGAACGGAGGCAGTAACAGCAGGCACGCCTCCCTGTCTGAGGAGGAGGAAAACCTGGCAGTCCTCAGAAGGTAACACATCCATCAGATTTTCCACAATTAAACACCATCGCATGAAAGTGTATTTGTATTTTATTCAGTTGTGTGTTTGTTTGCTTATCTATTGAGGAGCACTAGCCCCACCAATACATGTATCTGGCTTTGAGGATTGGTGTAAACCACAAACACTGATTTGCTGTGACTAGTTTGAAGTGTTGAGAACAGAGACGATGCATGATGACAAGAGTGCCCCTCGGTTCATTCACACATGGTGTGGTGATTATTGACAGGGGCTGGCCCCTCCTATATTCAGCTAGTATTAGTGTAGTTTTTTGCCTTACGCTACGTCATACAGTATGTGTTTTATGTGGACAAATAGACAGGCAGTCATGTTTTTTTTTTCTTCTTTTATTTATTTATTTATTTTTATTATCGATTTACTTTATTTATTTGCAATTTGTATTTCATTGCATCTGTGCTCCAACTGAGCATTTTGGTGTCTTGTCTTGCAGGCATGTTATGAATGAGCTGCTAGAGACTGAGAGAGCGTATGTGGAGGAGCTGCTCTGTGTACTTCAGGTATCATCATGTACAGTATGCAAGGCATCGTGTCTGTCCTTAGTTTCCATCATGCGGCGTTGACTTCGACAGTACATTATGCAGATTAAGTCATAGTCTCTTGAATACATTTTCTTTAGTTTTAGTCACATTGTCGTCACCTGGATTGTTTTATTGCAAATCTAGTTGTAGTGCACGATCTACAACAAGTTGTGAGTTTGTGTTGCTTTGTTAGATTACATTTATAGTTTTCGACAGTGAAAACCCTAAAAATCATCCCTGCCACATCATGACAATTACTTTTGCTTCAGGGCTATGCTGCCGAGATGGACAACCCAGCGATGGCTCACCTCATTCCGGCTCCCCTGCAGAACAAGAAGGACGTTCTCTTTGGCAACATGATGGAGATCTACCACTTCCACAAGAGGTGAGCCAGCGCCCTCTGGTGGCCATGGACGATACCTGTAGCAGCAGCAACAGCAGCCACTGTTCTATTCAAAGCTCTGTAGCACTGCTCTGAATTCTACCTAAAATGGCCCTCACCTCTTCCTTGCCCACTGCAGTACCTGACACTAGGCTCTTTAAGCACATGGTGGCGCCGTTTGCACTATTGCACTACGGCAATCCATGCTCGATAGATAAACCTGCTTGCCATAGCAGCCGCTCCTACTACGGCAGAACCTACACTTCTAACCTTCGAACCTAACCAGGGGCGGATCTAGGCATGGGTATGGG
The DNA here is from genome assembly GCA_039105355.1 of Benthosema pterotum. Lineage (NCBI taxonomy): Eukaryota > Metazoa > Chordata > Actinopteri > Myctophiformes > Myctophidae > Benthosema > Benthosema pterotum. The sequence goes on along the minus strand of CM076978.1, from coordinate 38,739,015 downwards.
ATGAATGCCATGACTGCCCCACCAAACATGGTGGCAACCCAAATTTCAAAGATATTTCAAATTAAAGTGCTTATAATTAAAATGATTTGAAAAACTACTACTGCTACTAACTAACAACAATTGTGGCCCCACTAAACCAACACCATTTTATCATTGAAAACAGAAAACTCTCTGAATCTGGTTGTGGCCCTCATACCATTTTCACCTGCCCCCCCTGTTTTGAAATGTTACATCCAGGCCTGTCTTTAACGTAGTGTCTACAGCGCCTGTTTGACACACACTGCATAGACGCGTCACCATGGTAACCAGTTGCCGTTGCAGATGACTATTTCCTTAACGATTTTGACTATGGCGATCATAGCCCCCGTACTTCCGCCAAGGGAGCTGTTGTGAAATGAATCGATGCCTAAACCTAAACCTGCCTGTTGTCTGCCCTCCTCCCTCCTTAATGTCTATCTGTCATATCATGTTAATATCTGTCACTTGTTACTGTTTTTCCAGAACCTTCCTGAAGGAGCTGGAGCAATACACAGACTGCCCTGAAATGGTTGGAAGGTGTTTTCTGGAGAGGGTGAGTACAAGGTGGTGGTGGTGATGGTAGTGGTAGTAAAAGGACCTACAAAGGTTAAAAAAGAGAGAAAGAAATCTGTGCATCTGTGTTTTTTGCTCGACATTTTTCATAACAATAATTGTAGAAAACAAACAAACAAAACAGTATAAATGTAGTTCTGTCTCATGCATTATTTCAAGGGTTTTCAACAGGTGGTCCTTGGACCACCAGTGGTCCCTGAGAGGATTCCAGGTGATCCCTGCAGCTAAATGATGGAATGTTGGTTAGCCAAATGTAACTCTTGACAGCGTAAACATGAAACCAAATGGACCTTGCGGGTCCATTTGGTTTCGTGTTTACACTATCAAGAGTGAAATATTAATCATCTGAATTAACCCACTTAATTAAGTCTACACGATTAGAGAATGTAGAAGATTAATTGTCATTTTGATGTTTGCCTATTTTGTTTTCGAAATCCAGCCTGGAATTGTGGACAAAAACAAAATAAATCTTTAGTTTTGGAGTCTGTGGGGCTAAAATGTCATCAACTGGTGGTCCGTGCCTCAAATGGTGAATAAATAGTGGGCCCTGGTATAAAAAAAAGGTTGTAAACCACTGCATTATTTGTATCCTTTTTCCTCAGATGACAGACCTGCAGATCTATGAGAAGTATTGCCACAACAAGCCTCGCTCCGAGAGCCTGTGGAGACAGTGCTCTGACTGTGCCTTCTTCCAGGTATGCCGGCTCTCAGGCGTTCATTTATATCTGCAACCACTCATAACTTGGTTTAGAGTTCTCAACGGGCCTGAAAATGAAGGCCCTTACTGGGCCCTAACTGATCAGGCCCAAAGCCCGGCCCGGCACGACTAATTAGCATAGTTTTTAGGCCCGACCCGGCCCTAAAATGTCGGGTCAAGTCGGGCCTGGTCGGGTTTGGGGAGAATTTTAGAGGTCTACACAGAGTAAAAGTGAAATGCCAGTCAGCACCATCTTCATAATAGATAAATACACAGGCAGACAGATCAGAACTATTATTTTTAACAAAATAAAATAATTCAATAAATATATTTTTTTCATGGCGAGCCCTAAGCCCGACCCAGCCCTAAAATGTCGGGCCGCGCCTGGTCGGGTTTAACCACTCATAACTTGGTTAGCGTTCGGTCGTCTTTGTTTATTTCTGTGCGTGTCCTAATGCGTTCTCATTGAATCGTGTCAAACTAGGAGTGTCAGAAGAAGCTGGAGCATAAACTCGGCTTGGATTCGTATCTACTGAAGCCAGTACAGAGAATTACCAAGTATCAGCTGCTGTTGAAGGTAGTGTATTTATATCAGCTAGAAGAAGTGACTTGTTGAATCACTTTTTTTCATATCATGTTACATTGGGTTACATTGTGTGTGTGTGTGTGTGTGTGTGTGTGTGTGTGTGTGTGTGTGTGTGTGTGTGTGTGTGTGTGTGTGTGTGTGTGTGTGTGTGTGTGTGTGTGTGTGTGTGTGTGTGACTACAGGAACTGCTTAAGTACAGTAAAGGCTGTGAGGGGACTGGTGACCTGCAGGAGGCGCTGTCCTCCATCCTGGGCATCCTCAAGGCCGTCAATGACTCCATGCATCTCATTGCCATCACAGGATATGAGGTGAGATAATAATTAAGAGGACAGAGTCAGAGAGAACATACTGTACATGCCTACATTCATACATAGATACATACATGAAGTACATTCAGGACATTCAGTTACAGACCTGTTATGGTCAATCAGGGCTATCTAAAAAAATGAACATATATTGGCAAAAAATGTTCACTCCAAGCCAACATGGCGTTCATGACCCACAAGCAGAAGGCACATGACAGCAAATCGAAGACATTACGGTATAGAATCGATAGAGGGTGCAAGCCACTGGACCGGTTATATTTAAATTATATTATATTCAAACACTGAGGTGTTGCTTGCCGACACAGTCATGCTCAGATTAGGCTTCAGACAAAGTCCTCTGAGCTTCATTTCCTACAGGATGTCCTGAGGCCTAATTCTGTAACTGGGGATAAACTGATTTTCTTTTGGGATAAATGTTTTTACAAGTCAATAACAAAACGATGTAGTAATGTGGGCAAAAGGTTGAACGCTGCTGCTTCTATGTCTGTGAGTAACCCTTGCCTTTTGTTAGGGTAATATGGGTGACCTGGGCAGGCTGCTGATGCAGGGATCATTCAGCGTGTGGACAGAGCACAAGAAGGGTCACGCAAAGGTCAAAGACCTGGCCCGCTTCAAGCCCATGCAAAGGCACATCTTCCTGCATGAGAAGGCCCTGCTTTTCTGCAAGAGGAGGGAGGAGAACGGCGAAGGCTATGAGAAAGCCCCCTCCTACAGCTTCAAACAATCCCTTAGTGTAAGTCACTGTGCAATTGTGTCAGTTAGTGTGAGCATTTTTTTTGTTTTAACATTGAATTGATTTTTTTATTTGATTGCCCTTCTATCAGATGAGCGCTGTTGGTATTACTGAAAATGCAAAGGGTGACAACAAGAAATTTGAAATCTGGTGTAACTCACGGGAGGAGGTGTATATTGTTCAGGTAGGGTGACATCATAAATAATGTATATTATGCTTCATGCCTAACCTGTAATAGTAACAGTAGCATTGCTCTCTCTAGTAATATACCAGGACACATATGGGTATTTACAATTATGGATTCATTGTTGTATTTCAGGCACCAACAGCAGAAGTGAAAACAACTTGGGTTAATGCGATCAGCAAGGTTCTGACAACCCAACTGGAGGCCTTTAGAGGTATACATTTAAACAAAGACACACAAGAAGCATTCATACTCCCAAGTTCACAACTGCTTTATCGTGACATTAATTTGAGCTAGCTCCAGGTCACAATGCCCATGCTTAAACCAGGACTTAAACTACTATAATTGTAATGATATAATACTTTGATGCTCAAGAAATTGGTGTCCAGACTCCAGGTGTGCATACATAGAAGTAAAACCATCCATCATCCCACCCACCCATGCAGAATTTGCTTTCCGGCACCACCAACAGCTTGGCGATTCAATAGCTGGGCGATTCAACAAATATATGTTGGCAGTGTACGGGTATAGGGGTAATGGTGCGGTCATAATACGGGTTCAGACGATGCAAATACGCATAATTTGCAGCAGCTTCACGCGTCATAGCTGCTTCATACATTCACGCCATTGACAATTAATGGTAGTTTGAGCGCAATATAAGCGGACAGCAGATTGATTCCTTTTGGTTGGTTCTGTGAACTAGGGAAAAATGAAAAACCACCGTCTACAACATACATTATTACACCCTCCTGGTTAATATCCTTGATATCCAAAAGGATAGAACAGAAACCTCACTGGGGCTGGACGTTTGTTGGAATGCGTTGAAGTCCCAGGTGAATGTGGACAATTTCTTTTCTAGTTTTTCAATGTGCACAACTGCACATACGATTTTATTGAGTTATCAAAGATAACTCGTATCAGAATATTACACTGTGCTCTAATAAATCTCCATATAATTACATAGTGCTTACATAGTGCTCACATGGGAAAACAAGGGGGATTTTATTTCTTTTTCTTTTCCTGAACGATTATCTGAGAACTCTCATTGGCTACAAGTCGTTCCATTGAACTGACGCCACCAGTTATGGTGCATGTTATGGCAAAGATTTGAACGTTTGTGGTGCTATTCTTCAGTTACATGTTAAAATAACTTTGAACATATACCGTAGGTGATGGTACTTCATACTGTGTTTAATGATGGATCTCTCTCTCTGAATCTGAAGCCAGCCAGCAGAGGCCGACAGACCAAGTGTTCCAGTTCCCTCCTGTGTCAAGTGGAACTGTCAGCCTGAGGTCAGCCACAAAACAGTTCACACTCTTGAACCCAAATATGGAGCTTTTTCAGGGAATAGTCTCATAGTCCTAGGTTAGAAGCTGACATATGCCCCCTGCCTGTTTTGGTTAATTCTCCCCACTCCTTCATTTGTTTGGCTCGGCACCCGAATTGAACTACAAAACATGTGTGAAAGTGGTCTGTTGCTGAGAGAGCTGAGAAACAGATGTGCAAATACTTGTATATATACTAATGAATCGTAAAAAGGCTGTATAATAAAATGATAAACTTTTTTTTCGTTTACATGCAGACATAACATAATATATGAATTTTCACTCCGCAGTCCTTTCAAGAGTGGTCAGAAGAGCTTGAAAAGGGGAGAGGAGAGGAAGACTGAGCCTTGCAATCCTGATGCCAACAACTCCTCTCCAAAACTAACAGGAAAAGGTAGATATGCTAATAATCGGTACATCAAAGCAACTGTCCTTAAAATCTTCAACTCAAATCTCCTAACCGCTGTAACAGATCTGTTGCTCGGCTAGATTTCTTTTTTTTTTTTACTCCTGCTATATTTACTCCTTACTGACTATATCCCCGCTTGATATTAGTTTCCTGTGGGTTCAATATTACCCACACAGCAGACACGGTCTGTTATGGCAGATGTGTGTCTTAACGTTTCACTATTTACATCTAGAATGCTTCTCTTTGCTCTCTTTAAGTCTCTGCTCTTCCTGTTTGGTTTTCTTTCTTTCCCTCCGTGTGTGTTTCACTTCCCTTTATTACCCCACTGCTCTTCAATTGCGCCAGACGAGACCGCGACCAGCCCTACCACAGACAGAGCCGCCGTGGCTAAAAAGCGATTTACTTTGCAGGGCTTCAGTAACCTCAAAACTCAGAAAGGTAACGGCAGATCACCCACAATTCGTACCAAGAATATGTCCCCACCCTTATCATATTTAATCAAATGTCATGGTCCGCCTCTCCTACATTTCAAAGTCACATGTTTTTTTCATGCTGAAGTCTTCTTAATGGCCAGAATCACAGCGTGAATATTAAGGCAGTAAACAGTGAAATTCAATAGATCAAATATTACACCTGCATGCTTCCCTCAACAGAGTCTTCAACAAGTGATGATAAAAGCTTAACATTGCCCATGATACTGCCTCCTTCTGCAGGTATACCATGCAATTCTAGACGGTAGTTTTATTCGGTGTATAATAATAATATAGTATAGTTATAGTATAGTTACTGCCTGCTGGACATAATGGTTATCGTTATTGCAAAAAAATCATGTGTAACATGCCCTTATCCAATCTTCCATTGAGTATTATGGGTGCTGTAGTTGTCTGCTGTGTGTTGCATATCCCTTCATTTCACTCCATCTTCATTTAGGGTGTGCTGGATTAGATTGTTTACTAAAGCAATAAGTCACAAGACAACATGGATTTTAGAACAACCTATGGGAACGATATAAGAGAAAAACCCTCATCTATTCTAAAAACATAGTAAACCATGTCCTTGCTTGAGTTATTGTTTTTATGAAGCAGTGTCAGAATATATGGCAACATGAAATCATAGACATGTCTGAACATAGCCTACCAGTAAATTGTTTTAAAGACAGCTGGGGGGATAAATGCTAAGATAATACCTCAACCTTGCCATGAGCAAAACAATAGTTAATGTTAATACAGTCCATAATATGTATGATCCAATCGCACTTCAACTATTTTACATTTTCTCATCTTGAATATTCCCTTACCTTCATCTTCTTCTGCCTTCTTGATGCTAGGATCTCCGCCAAGTCCTGACCATAAGACTAAACGCCATGAGATTAGGAGTGACCCCACTCCGTTTGGCTTCAAAGGTAGCTAATTCTGATAATATTCTGCCGGGCTTTTCACAAATATATATGAAGTGAACTCATTTCGGTTTATCTCGGGCCTAGCTGATTTGTTCCTCAGATTTGATCTTTAGAAGAGACTGTTCAGTGTTCACACTCTGCAAGAGATCAGATCCAATTTGGGTATTCAGACTTCACAGACCCAATCTGCTATCCTAGTTACATGTGGTAACAACATAATGTTGTGAACGATGCTTAACATTAACATCATATATTTGCAACACCAAGGATAAATCAGGCTTCTGAATGTCCAGAGTGTGTGTGTGTGTGTGTGTGTGTGTGTGTGTGTGTGTGTGTGTGTGTGTGTGTGTGTGTGTGCGCGTGCGTGCGTGCGTGCGCGTGTGTGCGCGTGCGTGTACGCGAGCGAGTGAGTGAGTGTGTGCGTGTCAATAATGACATATTCCCAGGCGAAAGTGTTTGAATGCATCGCTTTGTCAAGTGAAAGAGTAGATGCTGTGCATGAAGAATATTATTCTAGTCATATGACACGGATCTTTCATGGATCAAAGACCCAATGAGTCTCAGCAGTAGTTCCTCTAGCGACAATGCTTAGTCGGGCCAACACCCTTCAATCCTTCTTGTGTTTGAATGAACTCCTTCAGATGCAGGTCCTCCTTACATCAACCTGGGCAAGGTCAGGTGGCTCAGCGCCTCTAACCTGTTGCAGGCAAAGCGGAGAGGTACAGCTGCTCCATATATATGGACCGCACGTTTTTTGGTGTTGGGTACACCGTTTCACCAAAAGGCTGCCTGCCGCTCTAAACCTTTGCATAGATACTTTCTCACAAGTCCTCTACCGTCTTTCACAGTCCTACCCCGTCACAATCCCACCCCCTGCAGGGCACTCATTAAAATGAATGTAGATAGTGTTGGGTGCATGCATTCTGTCCGACATATCACTGGTCCGATGCACCTAAACCTAGCCATCGGACCGATGCCTAACCCCAAGTCCCTAACCAAACCTCTCATGGGGTTAACAGCGCCTCAATCTAACCGTCGGTCCTATGATGTGTCGGACATAAGTCTGCCTCCCGTTGCCTTTCTTTCTGTTTGAAGATTGGCTGGGCCAAGTAGTTCAGGTTTATTTTAGTTGCATGCTTTTGCCTTTAATCTTGGTTCATGGTTTCTTGGTAGGGGTTGTGGGACAGTTCCTTAACTGGTCAAAAGATGGCACTGTCCGACTTCCCTTTATGTTCATTTAAATACATGTCTGTGTTTTCCTCCACAAGGTTGGACAAAGGCTTCCCTGTCACTAGATGGACCCGAGGAGAATGATGGCTACTCCAGTGCAGAGGAGCCTCTTAACTCTGACCCTGAGGATGATGGGCCTAAGAAGCTGGTGAGTATGCACATGCGCGTGCGTGTGTCCGTCTGCGTGTGTGTGTGTATGTTATATGCACAAAACACACACATGTGCACATGTACACATGCATGTGCCGCATGCATATTATTATGACTATGAACTAAATTGAATCATTTTCTGTTTCTGTGAATAGTGTGTCGGGAAGTATACCGTGATCTCTGACTATGAAAACGGTGGTGTTGAAGAGCTGTCTGTCAAGAGTGGAGATATGGTGCAACTGGTCGAAGAGGGAGATGAGGGACAGTGGTGAGAAGCTATATAGACTACACTTAATGTATACAACACAGTGCACACAAGGAAACAAAACTACAAGGGTTTTACTTGTGTGTGCTCATATACCACATAAGCGGCACCAAAGCATCTTGTATCTGATTTAATGTGTTTTCTTCCTATGTCTGTCTTGTTGCAGGTTTGTGCGTAACTTGAGGACGAGTAAGGAGTGCTGGGTCACTGCCGCCAATCTGATTACTCTGATTGGAGAATCAAATTCCCGACAGTCCCTTACTAGCTCAGGTATTGAAGCGAGACACACATACATTATGAGCAGAATAGAATGAAATTTTACTTGACTTTTGCACTGACATCATTGTGTGTGTGTGTGTGTGTGTGTGTGTGTGTGGGTGTGTGTGTGTGTGTGTGTGTGTGTGTGCGTGTGTGCGTGTGCGTGCGTGGATGCGACAGAAGGCAGTGGGTCTGGAAACTTAAGCACATCCTCCAGCTGCAGTGAGACCTACACAAGCTTCTCTGACATCAAGTCCTGAATCACTAAGTCTTCTCTCCTCCCGGCCGGAGCCTCCTGGCCATGTGCCACTCACTGGTCACCTCAGCACGCCATCCATAATCCCACAACAATCGGTTCACACAACAACCTGTCAATTGTACGCACTGACAACTGTAATGTTTTCACATGCCACAAACACACAATAGGGGTATAGCGATGTAATCCACTTCATTTGAGCATGGGGAGGAGATTCAGTAGATCATCATTAATGTAGTACGTAGTACTCAAAGTGTGGGGTCTGGAGACCGCCGGGGTTCCTTGAAATGAAACGGTTTGGGAATCACTGATCTAATACATCCATATTTCAGGATGGTTACTTCAGATCAGGTTCGGATCTTGCCCAATGCCCATTTGTTATATGCCTGCGGTTTCCACGTGATTGTAATGGATGTACGTAAAGACCAGCAGGACTGATCTCCATTAGTGCATCTAATAATGATCACATTAGCGAGGACATAAAATGCAGAGGTACATCTCTGGGATGGCTCTTTGCAATCTTGCTCTGTGCCTCAGCTTGCGGTCTATGTGGAACAATTCCCTTTATTGTCTGTATATATGTTGAGTTGAACTGTAAAAAACAAAACCCAATGAGAAATGTAAGAATGAAATGATTGAGTTGATTAGCCTTCAAGAATGTTGTTCGAGTGTTACAAATCACATTGCATCCACCCCCCTCTAGAAGTGCATATTTATTTGAAGGAAAAGGAAAAAGGGTCACAAATCTCTCTTGTCTTGTATTTATTTGTATTTTTTTTTTTTTTTCAGTTTGACTCAGAATCTGTCCTTAAAGATATGTGTTCCTCTACCAGCTATCCTCACAGGCATCAAAGTGTGCATTTGGGACACATTTTACTCTTTGAGTCTGTGTACAGTCTGTGGAACAGTTTGAGACGTAGTCTAATGTGAATAATCAATGTATAGAGCTAACTTATATTCCCTATCGGGATGGATCATGTTATGAATGTAGATATTGTTCATTAATTTCAGTTCGTCATGAAATGTTCGAGATGCTATATTGTACATTATGTATGGTATGTCACTGACATGTGACTTGTCTATTTTCTTTTTTACATAAAAGACTTGTAATAATGCATTAATTGCCTGATTTGTGTGTGTGTGTGTGTGTGTGTGTGTGTGTGTGTGTGTGTGTGTGTGTGTGTGTGTGTGTGTGTGTGTGTGTGTGTGTGTGTGTGTGTGTGTGTGTGTGTGTGTGTGTGTGTGTGTGTGTGTGTGTGTGTGTGTGTGTTACGCAACAAACAATACTGAAAATTATTATTATGATTAACATACTGGCGATTGCACCTGACTTGATATGGCAAAATGGTTGAAATGTCAATTTATTTCCTTCAGCTGGACAACTCTAGTCATTTACATACAAGTTGTACTACTTTTACTACAACTAAATTCCCTTTATTCACTATGCTCAACTGGTGTCTTGCCTCAAATTCTCCCCCCATGTCCCCGTTGGGCCCTCACAAAAACATGCAGTAATCATGGGCTCTAAACTGCCTCCCGCTAGACAGCCAGGGCACCTGATGGAGGGGACAGAAACTTGAAGGAAGCATAAGGCAAGTCTCCTGCCTGCCCAGGGCCTAGGTGGGCAGAGGGTGTGTAGAGCCCAGGATCACATTAGGAATTGGCACTGGGTGAAAAATGTACTGGCTTACAAAATCGTGGGGTAAAACAACTAGTAGTAGTTGAATAAGCAGCTCAAAGCTGTGTCCATTCATTCTATCCTACTCATTTGTTCAAGAGTAGTTGTGTTTCCATTAAGGTGAATTCAATGTTGATGAGAAAGTCTTAGAGACTTCGACCATGCATACAGGTGTGATGTAAATTTGCCAGTAGAACAATGAAGGGCAGCAGCAATGAAGGGCCAACATTAAGCCTCGCTCTCGATACCTTTCATTTTCACTTTCATTTTCGTCCACACTGTGCAAAAAGTGAACCCAGGCTGGACTAAATCATTGGCCACGGTGGACTGGAAGAGGATGGTCCGGGCTTGACTCACAGATTGTGTCAGGGCCAAAATTCATGTTAGCTCAGGCAACTTCTACCAAGCTGTCTGTCTTGCCTTCCTCACATCTATTAGATATAACCATAGAGTAATAAAATAACAGAGGCCGGACCGGAGCGATAGCCCCGCCCCCTTGCCGTTCATTTCAATACAAGTTGCTCATTGGCGCTTTGAAGCACCCGGAAGACCGCCGGAAGTGCGCCTATTTCCGCATTTGGGCACCAAAATTTGGTGCCCAAATGCGGAAGTATTTCTCCATGAACGCGCCCGAAGCAAGGGATTATGGGAACCATGAACGAGCGCCGTCGCGCACGAGCAAAGGAAAAAAAACATCAAAAAGCATTAAAAACAAGCTTGTGGGTTTGCATTGAGCTTATTATCTGTCATATAATACATATGTTATGTTTTGAGAGGTAGTATATGACGTGAGGACCGCTGGTTTATTCAGAAAACAACTTAAACACAAACTGCCCTGTCCACGTGCACAAAGCAAACGAGCGTGCGTGCTCTCGGGGCGTTCGTGCATGAATTCCACCCGCCTGCAGTACCAAACTTGGCCACCAGCGGGGGAGCTTCAAGCCTGGAGCCGCTGTCTGTCGGTGTGGATATAGCTCTCATAGATACACAGCGGATACGGAAGCGGATTCTTTTCGGGGGGCGGGCTCTAATGGAAAACAAACCGGTGATCAATCTCCATAGCAATATCACCAACCAGAGCTTCGCTTTCATTTTTCAAACGGGACCTACTTCCGCCGACGGTTGTGCGGCACATAATTGGCACAACAATCTTCCTGTTATTATTGCGACTATTTACCTTTTACCACGATATACTGTGGTAACGTAACACATTCAAACAATTTCACGTTTGTAGAGATGAGGCAGGATGACGATGACGGACGAGTTGTTTGCATGCTTTGTCAAAGAAGTGAGGAGACGAAGGTAACTGGACCCCTGTCAACTAAACTGGATGTTACGGCTCATCAAAACTGTCTGGTAAGAGATGGTCATTTGGGCTACAACGTTTAGCATTGCTTTCTTCTATGTTGATGGCCGCAATTAGTGATAATGATGCTGGTGCAGCGCTGCCACGTTCAACCTGCCCTGACCTGCCCTGGATTTCTCCAGGACTCTGTATCAAACTCCCAAAATCCACTATAACCCAGTAAATTAAATTTAATATCATTATATGTCTGAGGAGGGGACCCTCGTCAGACACCCCAGTGAGAGTGTGTGTGTAGAAGAACCTAAATAATGAATGACCCCATGGAAATCAATCAAATCAATTTACTGTATGTAAGCCCACTTGTTGCGTTTTGGTGGTTGAAATTGTGACGACCATCATTCCCTAATGATATTAAGTTGCATTATTTCTGTGTGACATAATCATTTCAGACAAAAGGTAAGTTAAGTATACCTTGTTTAACACTTTTTATTAGTAGATGCTAAGCTTGACGCCTCATAAGTATTATTGGCTGGTTTAATAGCAGCAAAGAAAATGCTTGTAATGAACCAACTTATAACAATCTTATAAACATTACTGGAAGTTGTCCTTAGAGGTCTTGACTGAGGTTGAGTGATTTTTTTTTTTTTTTTTTTTTTGGACTTCAATTTATTCTATTGTTCAAAATGTGTTTGTTATACACTATTAGACTTACATATACAGATCTTGGTTTTCCCTCTCTTTTTCTGAGGGCCTGTGTGAACTGTGAACCCTCGGGTCTGGTAAAAGGGGGGTTAAGGTTGAGGTTAAGGTTGTTTTGCAACCACAGCCTGACTTGATTTGACTGCCAAATCAATAGTGAACTATTGCTACCAGTAGCAGGGAAAACAGACTACAAAAATACATTAATGGCCACTGGTGGAATGGGCAATCTATGTCCTGAAAAGTGAACTCTTTGTCTATTGATATTAACTAGAGTTGAAAAGGATTATTGCAGAAAACAATAACTTGAAAGCAGTATCAAGTTACTACTTTATATGTTGGCATTTGTCTGATATGCAGAGTTGGTCAGAAACATTTACCGGTATTGCGATATAAATATGGAATGACAGTCTTTTTATTTTCCGTAAATAAAAGTGAAAGGAAATAAGAAATAACCTGTTTAATTGAAAAAGTTACAAGTTTAACCTCAGACCTTATTTGTGATACATTGCTCTTAATTGTTTGTCTTGCAGCTGTATTCATCTGGTCTTTATTGCGAGAACTCGCCAGAGTTTGATGACTTGTTTGGCTTTGCTGTGGAGGATGTGAAGACAGAGGTGAAACGAGGAAATAGACTGGTAAAGTAATTTATCATTTTCACACATTTTCTCTCCATTTCATACTGTGCCAATTTATTTGCTCTATAAATGCAATGTTCCTTTTATTTATGTCAGCGCTGCGCCGCGTGTAAGAGAAACGGTGCCACAGTCGGATGTGAAGTCAAACGCTGCAAGTCGTCCTACCATTATCCATGTGCTATTGAACATGGAGCTGAGGCCATTGAGGATGAGCGTAAAGGGCAATATGTGTTAGTCCAATATCTATCTTCATCAAATAATTCTGTATTATTCTTCTTCTTACAAGAAGCTAGGCAAATATAACTTTGGTTAATTGCCACAGATTCAATTTTCTAAAACCATCTCTATTTTTTAGGTTGTACTGCAACAAACACAGAAAACTTGGTAAGTGATTTTTGTATTCCTTCCTGAGACTTGTTACTTACAGGCTGTTGGTGGAACCTTTTCAGTAAATAGACAAAATAACCTGTGTTCCAATGGATGATTTGGTCACTCACAACTCAAAAACCCTTGACTTCTTAATATTTTTCATGAGTTCAATATTTATCAACCCACAGACCAATTTCACTTTTCTAAACTAGAAACAAGAGCGGTCATACAAGCATGGTCAAGTGAAATACACCATATATGGAGTTACAAGCTTTTTTGCCTGACAAAAACTGCCCTCTTTCCAACTTACAGAAATCAAAGCGGAGGTTAACACACCTGCCTCTAAACCTAAAGTAAGTATGCCTTGATGAGCCCTGAGGATGTACAGTACCGGTACAAGTTTCAGTCTTTGGTATAGCTGGTCATGCATTAAACTTATAGATATAAGTGTATTTAAAACACCACATGGACACATTATTGCACATAAAACCTTGTAGGCTTTTTCAAAGTAAATTATAGAACACAATTCATTTTTTGTTATGCATTGTTAAGATTCACGTAAACATGACAATGGACAACGAACAACATAAAAAATAAGAGATTAAAAAAAACATACAGCAATGTCGGTGTCAGCCCGGTATTATATATAATGCTTTGTACATTATTAAAGAGGGGTGCCGTGATTTTTGATTTTTTTCCAATTTTGTGCATGTTTAAGAGGTGACAGTATGTAAATAGACCCCTTGGTGTGATTTTTATGTGCAGTTCAGGTGGATTTCCACCCATCACCAGGCAAACCAGGCATACTTAATGAACTGGTAGGGTGGAATCATAAAAATGACAGTTTAACATACACTGTACACTTTTTGGGGAAAAAATCTTACTTTTTTAACATTAATATAATACCTGATGATCATGTTTTAGGGTAGAAATCATGGCACTCAGTCTTTAATGTAGTGCAGGGGTTTTCAACAGGTGGTCCGGGGACCACCAGTGGTCCCTGAGAAGGTTCCAGGTGGTCCCCAGGCTAAATGATGGAAAGTTGGTTAACCAGATGTAACTCTTGAGAATGTAAAAATGAAACCAAATGGACCCTTGCGGGTCCATTTGGTTTCATTTTTACACTCTCAAGAGTTAAAATATTCATCATCTGAATTAGCACCACTTAATTAAGAACTTTACACTGTTTTGTTGGCAAAATACAGCCTGGAATTGTCGACAAAACCAAAAGAATTCTTTAGTTTTAGGTCTTTGGTTTGAAAATGTAATCAAATGGTGGTCCGTGGCTCAAATGCTGAATAAAAGGTGGTCCCTGGAGTCAAAAAGGTTGAAAACCCCTGATGTAGTGGATAAACAGGTGAACCAGGGGAATGTATCATTGCCAGAAGGAGGACCCAAAGCGGTCTTGTTGATCATAATATAAACTACTTATTCACGTACAGCGTACAGTTGTATAGGCTGCTTATAGCATAGCGTACACATTCATACTATTATCATGGATCCTTCTTATACTACTTTCTCCTGTGGCCCAATCCAGTACCCTCAGGCTGATGATGGAAGAGTCCCTGCACTGACTTTCACTTCCTATTATTGTTCTCCAACTGGTTGTTTTATTTTTCTTCATATAGTCTGCCAATTAAGCAGTATTTCCTGACCGGATTGCTGCCATCCATTGATTAGACGCTTTTTTTTTTGTCTAATCCAATCTCCCCACCTTCTCCATGCTTCCTTCCCCATGTAGAGGTGTCCTTTGATGTTTGACATCCCTTAGTTAATTTATGGTTACTGTGTCTGTTTGCATGTGCCAATTTAGGATTCATGTTTTTTTGCATTGTGTGATTAGGTAGATTGAATTAACAATAAGGCTCTCTAGGGCCAATCTGTGAGACGCTCAGGCATTGAGGGTCTGATGACCTCTGCCCTTTCATTGTCTCACAATAGCAGCTCCTTCAGGCTGGTGTGTGAGACTGCATTCTCTCTGCATTTCACATATTTGTGCGCTCAAGTGTGTGTTCACTTTCTGTCCTGCATCCATTTTTTTTTAAACAAAAAGTCATAAGTACTTTTGTTATACTGATGTCATCAAGCACAAAGGTTACACAGTCCGACAGACAGATGGTGGTCTGATGTGGTTTTACAAAATGTGTACAAATATTCTGTGTGTGAAATGTTATAGGATAGTTACTTCCATAGCCTACTGACCGCAGGTACAAGAATGCTACAGACACAGACAAATAGCAGGCAGTTGCTGCCCCATTCATTGCTCTTTTCTTTTTTTTTATATTTTCAGGTTATTTGCCTTGTCTGCAACAAAAGAGAAGAGCACATTAGCTTAGACAGTTTGAACGATGACATTGTTCAGTGAGTATACATGCTAGACTAAATGTAATTCTCAAAATCTTTAATTATGCAAGTTTAGAGTACACAATTATTTTTGTATACAATATATGGTCTTTAGAGGTGTGTAAAATATAGCAATTACTGTACTGTATATGATGCATTGCTATGCAGATGTGGACGATTCTGAGACATTACATAATTGATGAAATTAAAATGCTGGCCCCTATTGTCGTCCACTCACAGTTAAGGGTCTTGTATTGAGTTGTACTTGAAATGTACTGTAATTCTCCAATTAACATTAGTTTTCCAATTATTGTTTAGCTAATTATTACTGTATGTCAAAGACTAAAAAGTCGTTTTTCAGACAGGCACGAATTGGCCGCCTTCCCGTACCTACACTAGCCTGAATCCTCAAGCTGTAGACAGTTAGGCAAACTTAGTTCACTTCATGGGGCTTTTCCAATGGCGGCTCTTCTACATAGACTTCTATTGAGGATGGGGACAACAAATAGGGACAAGTCCTGGACCAGAAGTAGGCAGAAATGCCTTGGACCTAGCACACCAGCCAACTTTAATGATCTTAAATCCCCCCCCCAACCCGTTTGTAGTAATAGTACAGCTTAAACACTAAAGACTTCAGTAGACACATGCCTAAAATAACTATTTGCGGCGCCCTCGAAGAAAACAATGAGTTTCAGTCCTTCTTTCAGACTGTATGAACAGCGCTCGGTTTTCTGCCCCCTCGATATCGCAACCCTTCTACTAGATGGCTCTACACTAGTCCTGGGTGTCCAGGATGCTAAACACCCAGTGCCTGACCATAGCGTCCCTGACACAAATGCCTCTGCGCACACGTATATAACGCACTGGACCAGTCTTTGCGCGTCTTTTCGCGGGGTCCTTCCTCCCATTTTCAAACAACAATGGAGGCAAAACTAGCTCAAGTGAGAGAGAAGCTAAAAAATGGAGAGTTCAAAACGCTAAGGAAGACGGGGAAAAGTTTGGTTTGGGAGCGATTTAGTGAAGTAGTTAATGCTGTCGACGGATCTGGTGCCGGATACGTAATCTGCAACAGTTGCAACGCCATGTACATGTATGATAGCCGGCTGACAGGCACATCTGCCATGGTAAAACATTCTTGCGCTAAATCCAGAACGAGGGGGCCAGGTCAAAGCCCTATATCTTGCTTCGTTCACAAAAAGATGTCACCGGATGCCCAAAACAAGTTCGTGAATGATTTCGTGGACATGTGTTGCCTGGACATTCGCATCGTCGATATCGTCAGCAGTAAAGAATTTCTCCAGGTGGCCCAATCGCTGATCAACATAGGAGCTAAATATGGCTTGGTTGACGCCGATTCAATCATACCCCATCGGAAAACCTTGAGTGACCGGTGTTCAAGCGCGGTCTGTGCAAAGCAAGGGATCAAAGCGGAGCTACCTGAACTCATCCAGATCGTGATGAAGGAGGAATTCGCCTTGAGCCAGTCCGCAGAGTATACTGTCATGCTTTTTAATTGCCCTGTATTAGAGCTGTTACGTGAAAACCTTGTGTCCAGCTTTGAGAGTGGTTGTGTAAACACAATTTATTAATAGTAATGGATTGCATTTTATTTGCCCAAGTGCTTAAATCGCTTTACAATGGTCCATTCATTTCCTACATTATTAGTTAAGTTAAATTAAGCATTTAGGATGCACTCTTAATTCAGAAATTTACAATAAGCATGAACAAAAGCTAGGAACCCATATATATATATATAGTCAAACTATAAATAAACCCTTTACATGAAATGCCATGTCTGTATAAGTCAGTCTACACAAACGTCCTAACGCAAACATTCAACGCCATTTAATGGCCTGTTTTGAGTGTTTTGCAAACATTGACGATGAAGCCAGGTTAACCATTAAAAAAAAATTTAATCCTTGAATGACAAAAGCAGAGGTTTTCCAAAAACAATTCATGAATAGTAGCCACAATACGAGGAAAGATTTTGATAGATGATAGAATCTAATTGAAATGAATCATAATTGGATTGTGAGTCTGTCCTTTTATTACAGTTTCTGACAATTTGTCTATTTGTAATTAGGTTGTACTGTCGGGAACATAAACCACAGTCCCATAAGGAAAGACCCAATGGTATGTGATTATACGTATACCAATATTTAACTTTTTTTTTTTTTTTTTTAATTAAAACTCTTTGGGTGCTTGTTAGTAATGTTGTTTTTCTCATGATAGGTTGGGATGAAGCCTCTGGACTGACCCACAGCAGTGACTCGTCTTTGAAGGTATATTTCAAAACAAATGTTATTTGTGGAAGTAAACCAGGCAACAGAGTTAGTCCCAATTTGCAACTCTAGATTTTTTTTTTATAATGGCGTGAATCTAGAGTTGCAAATTGCAATACCCTCTATTGAATTTCTACTAATGAAAATCATCATTTGTGAGCTGCTTGTATTAAACTATGTTAAACTCACCAACATTGCAGCTGTATGGAAAGCTTGAATTATTCTCTATCTACAAAGTGTTTGTTTGATTAAAAAAAAAAAATCCACCATAGACATGCTGTGAGTTAGGGACTGTACGTTATTTACCGGGGGGGGGGGGGGGGGGGGGGGGGCTGGTGCGCTGGAAGTCCGGTCAAAAAAAAAATAATCATGCCCCCCCCCCCCACCTCAATTTTTTCCCCATGGCCCTCCCCCCACTTCAATGTTGTTTTCCCATGGCCCTCCCCCTACAGGTACAAAATTGCCCGGCCATTTACTTTGAGATTTTTTCTTCAGTTCAATGAGCATGCCAGCTGTCGTGAGCATCACTGCCGTAGCCAGGAAATTATCAGTGGTGGGGCATTCATGTTTTCAGGGGGGGCAATATTTTTCATAGTTCCCCACCAAAGTTGCATATTAAGCACACACTCACATGCTCAAAAAACACACTAATTGGAGAAAATGGCTACATGTATGTGCTCCAATTATACAGCAAATAAAGACTATATTATACTCAACAGAACAAATAAACATACAGTCATGAAACACGATTGCACTACGACAAAGCACTACCATAAAATAAATAAAATGAAAAATATAGTTTGTCAGTGTCTCTGAAAAACTAGTCTTGCAAACATGACACTAGAGTAGACCATCAGAATGGCCACTTAACTATCAGCATTGATTTCCCAATAGTTGTCATGTTTTACACGTGTCTAAAAGGGCTTTTACTTATTTGCGCTGGCCTATTTGAAAACGGGGACAGGAGATCTCGGGCCGCCGCGAACTCGGACCGAGCAAAACTGCGGAGATCTCGGCTAGGTGGTGTGGAGAAGTCGGCTAGGTGGTGTGGAGAAGTCGGCTAGGTGGTATGGAGAAGTCGGCTAGGTGGTGTGGAGAAGTCGGCCAGGGGGTGTGGAGAAGTCGGCCCATTAGACATGCATAGGCACCTTTATCACTGCATATCATAGACATGCATAGGCACCATTATCACTGCATATCAACCATTATCAGGCCATATACCAACCATCATCAAGTCTTTTATGCTTGATATGTCTTGCTGTTGTGACAATAGACATGTATATAGGCACCATTATCACTGCATATCAACCATTATCAAGTCATGACAATAGACATGTATAGGCACCATTATCACTGCATATCAACCATTATCAAGACATATGCATGTTCAATAATACTGGTTTACTCTCAACTAGAGTTGAATAATTAAATGTTTTATCTTTACCAGAGTTGAATAAATACATATTTCACTCTTTACCAGAGTACTTTAAAGTTATTGAAGTAATTCATGTAAATCTATGCTTCAGATTGCAGTAATGTGGCTAAAAGGATACATTCTATGCTTTAGGATACAAAATGTTTGTTTTGACTATAGCAATGGCTAACAGGTTGACACATGCCTGAACTCCAGAGTTGAATAAATACATATTTCACTCTTTACCAGAGTTAAAGTAATTAGACCAGGGGTGTCAAACTCATTTTGGGGTGAGGGCCGCATTGGACTTAATGTGACTTCATGTGGGCCGGAGCACCACGGTGCCAGTCGCGCCGCGGTGCCAGTCGCGCCGCGGTGCCAGTCGCGCCGCGGTGAAAGTCGCGCCGCGGTGCCAGTCACAGACTGCAAGCTTGCACACGCATGTTTATGTGCACAGCCGTAATTTCTCCGCTACGGTATATCACACAATCAAGTTTATTATTAAGAATAGCTATTAATAGTTATTAATGACTTTCATTATTGGTTTTATACTTGTAGCCTAGATTAAGACATTTGCTATGGGAGATGCTATTTTTATTTACAGTGCGCCAAATAACCATTCAAAAATACAAAAAAATTCATTTCAAATAGCGTCTTAGCTGAAATTTGTAAATGGCTATACAACCCATGGAATTATGCAGACCTGCTTTTTATTGAAGTGATGGATCATTGAACATTAAAAAATAATGATGAATAACAATAACTAATGCTTCTAAAATACAGTATATTTTTTAAACTCTGAATTGGATTATTATTATTACCCGTATTTATATTTAAATAGCCAAGTTGTGATCTGAATGATCCCTCAGTTATAGGCCCTTATACTGGTGAAGTAACCTGACTCCGCCAGCTGGGGCAGCAGAGAGAGGGGGAGGGAATACTCCTCTCTCTGCTGCCCCATCTGGCGGAGTCAGGTTACTGCTGAAGTATAGTTCTCACTTTGCAGCGCCAGTACACCCCCCCTCCACTCTCTGCGAGTCAACATTCCAATCAATTAAGTACTCTCAGCTGTGAAGCTACCGGACTAGTGCTCAGAGAAGAGAACTCAGAAGCATTTCTTTAAACGACCATAACTTTTGATAGGAACGTGCTAGAGACTTACTTTTTTTTTTTATAGACTCAGACATTTTTGCTCTACAAGCCTGGGGCCGGATTAAGTCATTCCGCGGGCCGCATCCGGCCCGCGGGCCGTATGTTTGACATCAGTGAATTAGACAATAACACATATTTAAAACAGTTTGAAACATTGTGGATGTGTTCTTCCAAACTGCAACAGGACTAGGGTTGAGGAAAGGAAACGGAACTTTAGACAAGAATAATGTAATAATCACTTTTATACACTTTGAGCTCCCAAGTATAATGTTACATTATACTTAAACATCTGAATTACGTCATTTTCATTTCCCAATTGTGGGAAACAGTACACAGCAAAAATTAAAATTTCAGGGTTACATATTTCAGAGTTGATTTCAACTCCCAAAGTGTATTTCAACACCTTTAGAGTTAAATTGGCTTCAGTGTTGGAGTTATTTCATAGAGTTGATCATGTCAGAGTTGTCTGGAGTTAATTTTACTTTAAAGTTATTGAAGCCATTAGCAAGCAATTTCACCTCGGGTCCAAGTGTGAACATACCCTCAGCAATTATCAGTCAATCACATCACTTTTGCTGGACCAGGGAAACAAAGCAGTCAATTCACTAGATCAACATGACAATTAATCTTCTACATTCTGTTGTAGCCTTAAAAAGAGCACAATAATAAGGATAATGATATACAAGGGCCTAAAACAGCTGACACTAGCTCACTAAGTAACTAACTATTCCACAGACATGGGCCGACCTCTCCACTCCCCCGGCCCGACCTCTCCACAGCCGCGGCCCGACCTCTCCACTCCCCCGGCCCGACCTCTCCACAGCCGCGGCCCGACCTCTCCACAGCCGCGGCCCGACCTCTCCACACGATTCGGGCCGACTTCGCGGCGGGCCGACTTCTCGTGCGACCAGGAAAACTATAGCCCCGTTGTGCGATCTCTCAGCTTCGATGGCAATGCTGTCTGCAGTGGTCGCGCAACAGAAAATACCATCCAGCACGTTCGGTTTCTGACCCCCCAATGTCGCAACTCTACTAGATGGCATGATTCTACCCAGCGCAGCCTGGGTAGAGTAGCTATGTAAGCCTGGAGTATAGACAGAGCAATGCAGACACCGTTCACTTCATGGAGCAAAGGGGACAACAAACAGCTCATTTGAGGCTACTCACCACAGCTCGACGTGCTGCTTTATAAGCCATGCATCCGCCCGTATCGGGCTTTAGAAAACGGCTCTGCTGTCATTATTTATCAAACCGAACGCAGTCCTTGGTAAAAAGGCAAAGTTTTCTTTTCCCTACGTGTGTTGTAAACAAAGAGCGGTGGACGCCATGACAGGATCTCGCTCAACTGCATGGAGGGAGGAGGGTCCATGCTGCAGATCCGTTTCCTGTCCTATTCTGTGCAAATGGCAAAACTAGTACTCTTTCCTACTCTTCCAGCAGTCCACCCGGAGTCACGACATTGAGGAGTCAGAAACTGAGCGCTTGAGCGCTGTTCAAATGGCCTGAATAGGGACAAACTGCAGTTGAAGTCAATGTAGAAGAATCGCCATTGGTCTACTAGCTCTATGAGTAAACGTAACTCAGTCTATACTCTAAAGCTCCGTCTCCTTTTTTCCCCATGGCCCTCCCCTCCACTCCGATTGTTTTTGCCATGGCCCTCCCCTCACCTCATTTTTTTTCATCATGGCCCTCCCCCCCCTACGCACCAGCCCCCCCCCCCCCTCCGGTAAATTACGAACAGTCCCTTACTTCCCTACACCTGATCTCTTCAGGTGCTGGAGTTTGAAAGCACTAGTAAGTGACTGAACGGCCTTGCATACCACCTATTTGAATTTGCAACCGCAGCGCGACTCGTTAATACAAACGAGTGCTTCCAGACTCCAGTCACCTGCAGTGACAGTGGTGAGTTTAATGTTGTTTACAAGCAGATCACAAATGAAGTTTTTCATTAGTAAGATGTCAGTGGAGGCTATGCAGCTTTAGTTTGATCCCATTATTAAAAAAAAGAAAAAAAAAATAGAGTTGCAAATTTGCAGCTAGCAACAGAGTATACCTTAGCCTGCAGCAGTCTGCTCTAACCGTCAATCAAATATATTTTGATATTGATTCAGTGAAAAGAAAAGGTGATTTTACTCATTTGAGCCTTTCTCTTCAAACAGAGAAAGCAGATATCCAATGGAAGGTCAGTGAATGCTCAAATTGGCTGCTCTATAATCTTCTTACATCCTGCTAAACTGAAATACTAGGGTCCAGAATAATTATTGAGGAGCATGGGCTGTTGAGGAAACTCCTCATTCCACTCACCTATTCACTTCCATTTCCTTCTCCCAATTTGTGTCTATTGCCTTTCTTGTCTGGCTAAGCTAGGAAGCTCTTTCTAAAGAATATCACAATACATGCTTTTATGTCTAAAAAGAAAGGAAAATGCATGTCTTTTGTAATATAATCATTTAATGTTTGGATGTGTAATGGTTTCATGCAAAGCACCTAAATTACTCCATTGAAATGTTGCTATACACTAACTTGCTCTGCCTTGCTTTCTAACCGTAATGCTCCTTAAATCTTTGGCGTTAATCTGGTCAGTTTGTGTTGTCCAACACTGGTGTCCTGCCATTTTCTATTTCTGTTACAGACAGGATAAGGTTCCTTCCAAACTTGCATTCAAGCGCAAAATATCTTCAAGCTCAGGTTAGTATTTTGGGACATGGTGGCATAGTGGTTAGTGCTGTCGCCTCACAGCTAGAAGCTCCTGGGTTCGATTCCCGCTAGGGGTGCTGCTCTGGGTGCTGGCGGCATGTCTCCTCCACGTCATCACTGCCCATACCCAAGGCAGTATTGGCGAAAGGGCCTTTCTGTGTGGAGTTTGTTGTTCTCCCTGTGTCCCCTAGGGTAGATACCCTCACAAAAACATACATAAATTCTAGGCTCTAAACTTCCTCCCCCTTGCCAGCCGGGGCGCCTGATGGAGGGGACTGGAACCGGTTGGTATAACGCGTTCCTTCCACGTGCTACATCCAACTCCCCCCTGTCGGGTGAAAAGAAGGCAGCTTGGACTCCTCATGCATTGAGGAAGCATGAGGCCAGTCCACTGCCTCTCCAGGTTGGCGGCGGGTGTGTAGACCTCAGGATCACATTAGGAATTGGCACTGGGTGAAAAAATGGGCTGCAAAATCGTGGGATAAAATTTGTTAAAAAGAAAAAAAGGTTAGTATTTTGCACTGTCTAGCAACTCTTGCTGAAGGATGAGGCTGACATGACTTATGAATTATGCACATGATGTTTTAATCTGTTCAACTTTGAATATTTTCAATATAAGTAGTTCTGTTTGTTTTTTAAACTCCTACACTACCTAGGATATTCTGTATACATTTCACTATGTAGCCTTTCACTATGTAACTTTTCAAATGTTTATAAAACCATTTGAAAAGTTTGCACAAACCTGAAAATCATAATATGAAGCCTCCATGAGAACATGACAAAAACCTTAGACTCTGTAGAAGGACCACTAGGTACAGTATATGAAGGCAATTGATCCCGTGCTTTTGCTATGGCATGTAGCAGAACTCACTGTTTGACCCCTGATAGAGTTAGGGTTACACACATGGAATCACTATCATTTTATC
The DNA here is from genome assembly GCA_039105355.1 of Benthosema pterotum. NCBI lineage: Eukaryota > Metazoa > Chordata > Actinopteri > Myctophiformes > Myctophidae > Benthosema > Benthosema pterotum. The sequence goes on along the minus strand of CM076978.1, from coordinate 38,715,101 downwards.
TTGTCTTATGTTATCATAGATGACATGTTCGCCCCCATAGAGTCGGAGGATGAAGACAATTCAACAGCAAAAATAAATGTATGTAGGCCTACTTTCTTGGTTTTACTCTATTCTCCATATCAATAGTGTCAGTCAATAATTAATCTGTTAATATTTACCCTTACTATCTTGAATGCTCTTTCTAGACTCCAGAGACTCCTGAGACCCAGATTGACGGGTAAAGGCTATTAAGATGAATACTGTACTTTAATAAGAAGATTTTTAAAGTCAATGAATACACCCTGAAGATTTGGCCCAAGTATTGACTGAAATTATTTTATTTTATTTTTTTCACAGAAATTATCTTGAGAATGTCTGTGCTTCAGCCTCAGGTAGGATTTCACATTGCCTCACATAGTGAGAAAAATCAGTCTGAGCTCCCCTCAATGATAGACTTGTGACATCTACAGTTAAGTGTATTCCATCTGTAGGGGATATAATATAGATTTGAATTACCTATCCAACAATTACCTAACCTACTATTACACCCACTGCTTTAAAAACATATCCATAGCCTAATATGAAGACGGCCTTAAAGTCTTTGTAGCCTGCCTTTGATCAGAAGATTCACACTCATAAGATGTGGAAACCTGATGTAATCGACTATGCTCTCCTCAGGTATTGAGTGTCAAAGCCAGGACGGTGGTGAGGATGCCAATGAAGCAGACATTTCAGTGAGTTTGAACATACAGTAGTACCTAACCTGTGGCTCCAACTGGCTGCATTTCCAGGCAGCCCATCCCTGGAATCATATAAACCTTATACCTGTACAACCAGCACAATGTAAACCAGTTCACGGTTCGGGATGATTTCACAAGTTGATGTCATTAATAGTATAACATATTTAACACTGCTATTGTGTCTCTTAAGGCAGAATCTCAGAGTTTGATGCTCCCTGTGACAATCTGCATGGAGACAGATTCTTCCCAGCTGACAGGTATTGTAGTTCTTACTCAAATGCATCATCACCTGCACTATGCAGAGTGTACATCTTGTTGTAAATTATGATGCTGATATACACTTTTTTTAACCCATTTAGGCCTGACCTAAGTTTTCTGAAAATACTTCAAATATAGATATAGCAGCATCACAAAAATTGAATTAGTCAATACTGTATATACTGTACAGAATCCAAAAATGGATTCTGTGCAATCTACAGCAGATGACAGGATGAACCGAAACAAAACTAGCAATGCTACTTGGCACCGGAGGCACGGCCGGGGATCTGGTAGAACTTTAAATGTTTGTCTGGGTGTATGACTTTATGTAGTTTCATGAAGCCATACAACAAAATCAGTTTAGGTATGCGTACAGAAAGAAAGCATTGCATTTATTCCCCCCTTGTAATTCTGTGGAGGCATCCCATACCATAATATTAGACCGTCATGAATGGAACTGGAAGAGTGTAGAAGAGTGGTATGGAGAGCAAAGGGTGCATGATTGCTATATACTGTATATATCAGTGGACAAGGGCATGTCTCGACTATGGAGCGGCCCTTTAAAGTTATATTACAAAAGCCTGTGTAGACGACGAAATGGCCTCGACACCCAGGCTTTCATTTTCGTCACCTTTCGGGGGCGTCACTCAAAGTAATGTGTGTGTGTGTGTAGATGTAGAGTAATATCATGGTCTCTCCTCTCAGGGTCCAGTCTTGGGAGTCTTCACTTCAGCTCCACTGATCCTGCGGACCATCCTCACTATTGTGTCGATGATGCACCCCCAAATTCCGTGTCCTCTTTACAGACCTCCCCTTCCTTGTCCCTTCTCACAGTCCCAAAGTCCAACATTGACTCTGCCAGCTTCTGGAAGGACTTCAACGAGGCAGGGCGCACAAAAGCGATCTTCGCTGACTTTATTGATGAGCTAAATGACATCTCAGACAGGATTCAGTCCAATCAGGCCAGCCAAGAAGGTATGAATGTTAAAGATGGAAATTTGTCTCGTGTTTTTTGTCATGCGATTTTCTAATATGATCTTTAATGTCTGACAGATTATGATATGGCTCTGAGAGTGTTGGAAGCCTCGGGTAGCCTCGCAATGCTTGTGGCCAAGCAGGATGCAGGTATTAAGAAAGAAAATAAACATATACCGTATCTTACAATGTTTAACGCAAGGTAGAGTAAAGTTGAAATGACTACTGTTTGTCCAGAAATTAAGAAGAAAAAGGTGGAGGTGCAGATGGAGGAAGCAGCCATGAAAAGGATCATGTCGGCCATGGAGAATCTTGTCCAGAAATGAGAAGAAAATATCTGTCAGCCCTGTGTGTCAGTTTATATTTGATACATTTCATTTCAAATGTACTGTATGTTGATAAATGTGATTTTTATTAATATTTTTTTTTAAATGTTTCTAAGCAAGTGTCTACATTTCTTGGTGGCAAATTTCCCACGTAGTGCTCTCTCCTCTGACCCTATATTTGTCTAGCATTTTGTTTTTGTCAATGGGGTCTCAGATTGGCGAGGGGGAGAGGAGCTTACGGTAAGAAAAAATAATAGTGGAGGCACACATGGTAAAAGCACTCCTGAAAAGGTACATGTAGGTAGTTGAGCCTGCCACAAAATGTCCATATACACTACATCCTATATTACTGCTTAGTGCTGTTGATATTGTATTTTGTTTAAAGACCTGTTACCCTGTTTATATTGATGTTAAATATACAATAGTTGTATTGATACCTTTTTTCCCACATTTTATAAAATGGTGTAAAGTCCAGTTGTGTTCAAGAAACGGTTTACAGTCTGCTCAGTTGGCAGTTAATAGCACATTGTTTTGTATTGGACAAATTTCCCAAATGCATGCTCTCCGCTGACACTATCAGCTAGGCATGAAGCTTTCAGTAACCATGTCTTTATACAAGGAAAGATGAAATGTACCATTTGTTTTAATATCTTATTTTTGGTATAATGTTTTGCATTAAAGCATGGAATTACTTTGTACAAAATATGCTGCAACTATCTCTTAAAAACCTAAAAATGTTCTCAGACGTTTGTGGAAATATTTGCAGTATTTGATTTCAATGGATGTACATTTTTCAACTAAATGTAGAATTAATCAGTTAAACTGGTGGAGACCTGACTGCTCGAGGAGCACTTTTTTAAAGTATTTCTTTGGTCTCAGTTTGTGTTTTGGCTGTATCCTGGCAAAATAATGTTAGGCCTATATTTCACGTTAACATTATATAAATTATCCCTGTTTGAACTTTTATGTAGCCATGGTAACTGACAATTAGGTGAGGTTTGCTGACCACTATGTTTTCTTAAATTCATTTTTTTATTCACACTTGTGGTTTATTGAACATTGTTACCCACTGGCACTGTTTAGATATCAGAATGCAGTCAGTCCAACAGATGGCGCCCACACACTGTATTTTCTTTGGCCTTGGCGGGAATTGTATATTCAGCCCAGTGATGCTGACTGTAGCCACGGTGATGCTGTGTTTGCTACAGGTCAGGACTGTTCTAGGAGAATAGAAGAACAACCGATATCTCGGGCCAGATCCAACTTGGACAGGTGGGAATGTTGTGAACTTAGGTTTTCAGAAAACTGAACGCACGTTGCTACTCAACTCAATTGCAGCTGTTCGTGTAGCCTGAAAGGGGGACAAAGTAGAGTTTGAAATACCATACGTTGTTTTCAACGAGGGCGACAGGGTCCGAGTTGGAACCTGAATTGAGTGGTGGAGCAACACCCCTGTTGGTTGAGATATCTAAAATATCTTACAGTCAAAAATCAAGTAAATGTCACCAAATTAAGACACAGGGTGATGATTGTAATGAAATACGAGGATCTGGGTTTTCACTCAGTATTTCACCTATTCATATGGGTCTCATCTGTAGTCTTCTACCAGCCATGTTTAGGTTTGTATTAAAGTAGACCTAGGCCTAGCCCTAGAACATAGTGACTCAATCCTCCCACTGCGGGGGACTAATGGTAAGGTCTAAACATGTTTAAAATGAAAGTTTCTTTTAAAAAGTTTTTTTTTTTTTTTTTTTTTTTTTCATTTCAAGGCTGTTTAAGACGCATATTTGACCAAAAAAATTGCCCAGGGAGCTGTCTTTAAAGGGGAATTCCACCAATTTTCAACATTTTTTTTCTGAGAGCGTACACATGCAACCAAATGAAGCCTAACGGGTTCATTTGGTTACATTTGTACGCTCTTTAGACGCTCTCAGCGTCTAAAGAATGCCATTAACATGGTGAAAATACATATTGATGAGTCATCAAGATGTTTCACCATGTTAGTGGTTTTCTTCAGACCTTCATTTCTTGGTAAGACAGAATGGGGGAACTTTTTTTTATAATGTCCACCCAACACCTCTAATGTACATGGCATAGTAAAATGTTGAAAATGGGTGGACTTCCCCTTTAATATTGTTCACCATGCTGCAGCCTGCAGGTGCAGTGGAATGTTCCAAAATGCAGTACTACACTGAAGTCAGTAGAGGACTCCCGAGAACTTTGAGAAAGAGTGACGTGGTGGTGTCTGCCCGGTGAGTTACTCTATGCTTACTCTCTTATAAACTGCCTTTATCACGGCAGGGACCCTATCTATGGCAGGGCCCACGAAATTTTACGCTTTGTCACGTATGCAATTCCGACTGAAATGTTACGTCTAATAGTAGCCTAGTGTGTGCGGCGAAATTTTGCCATACTGCTCTCAGGTGCAGTGTGGGTGACGAGCAGTTGTCAATATTGGCGCAATGGCACACAACAGATTGGATGATCCATCTGTTCCCCAATAAGAGAACAAGGGCACCTCTCTCTCTCTCTCTCTCTCTCTCTCTCTCTCTCTCTCACTCACACACACACACACACACACACACACACACACACACACACCATGCATGTCTCATGCAGGATGTGTGACATTCAAGTCCCAGTTGGTTTTCTCTGACTCACTTGTTTTTTTCTCTTTCTGCACTGTCTGTGTGTGCGTGTCGTGTGTGTGCGCGCGCCTGTTAAAGGGGAAACAACATAACATTAAGTGTGTGTGTGTGTGTGTGTGTGTGTGTGTGTGTGTGTGTGTGTGTGTGTGTGTGTGTGTGTGTGTGCGTGTGTGTGTGCGTGCGTGCGCGTGTGCGCGCGCTTGCGTCCACGCACATGCATGATTTTGGCACTCCCATGTGTGTTTTCTATCCCCATGCACAAATAACTAATTTTGAACAATCAGACTTTCATATCATATATGAGCTTTAATTGAAATTACTCTTAGGAACAGCTCATCTGACTTTGGCCTTGTGGTGATATCATCAATGCACCCTGCATCCTCTTCTTCAGTTGTCTGTTCAAAATTTGCGTTTCCACTTTGTTGATTTCCCAAGCTGACATGGATGGATACAAGCCTGGTTATGACTCAAAGATTAAATAATGTGCATATCAGCGCCCCCACCACCTCAGGACATTGTGGTATTGCAACTAAACTACTTTCAAAGCACAGAAAGAAGATTGGTTCACACACACACACACACACACACACACACACACACACACACACACACACACACACACACACACACACACACACACACACCTGTGCAAGCACACATGCACACTATGCAAGGCAACAACCTGCTCCCAGGGAGCAGACAGGGGTTCAGTTTCTTGCTCAAGGACACTACGGCATAAAGCCAGGAGGAGCCAGCTAAGGAGGGATCGAACCATTGACCCTTAGTGCCCTTGTAAAAAATGGCACAGGCCATTAGCACGTCTCTAATTAGCTTGTTTTGTTAACAAACAGGTATAGGGTTTTGTGTGCATGGTGACAGAGCTTTGAAGCAGTGCCTCTATGGGGAGTATCTGCATGGAGTTGAAGGGAGCAGTGCAGACTTAGGGTTGAATGGTTTCATATCCTTCACTATCTCACTTCACTTTTCCCTTTTGGTACTTTATGTTGTGTATCTATTTATTATGAATGGTATTGTTTCATTTGAATCATTTCATTCATTAGGGCCTAGGCCTATTTAAAGGGGAACTCCACCCATCTTCAACATTTTAATATGTCATTAATATACCTTAGAGGTGTTGTGTGGACATGATAAAAAAAAAAGTTCCCCCAATTCTGTATTTCCTAAAAATGGAGGTCTGAGAAAATCATTAACATCGTGAAATACATCTGATGACATCATCAAGATGTATTTCACCATGTTAATGATTTTTCTTTCAGACAACTTTTCACATTTGGTTCACATTTGTATCCTCTCAGGAAAATTTTGAAAATGGGTGGAATTCCTCTTTAAATTGCATGTGATTTAATATGTATTCCTTCGTTTGACATGGATAGGTTAGATGCATGCTCATGGCAACAGGAATACATGTATTCCTATTGCGGAAAACCATGCAGTGGCATCATGAAGGTTAAATGCTGTCCCACAATTTGGAATTAATTTAGATTTCATTTTGTTTTACTGTGGATAGAGAAGGGGTGAGATATTGTATAAGAATTACTTGTTTTATGGCCCTGGGGGATGTCATACACATGTGTCCGACTGAGGCAGCCAAACGGAATTTTCCATGAAAAGCTCTCTGTTTTTGGGGGCTGCTTGAGGGACACTCTTGTGTCTTTGACTGCCAGAGAGAACAACAGCAGCCTTTCTGATGGATTAAAACACGGGCAACCCCAGAGAGCGGCATTCTGTCACCCGCTCACAGACAAGAGCAAAGTGGTTCTAAATTTAGGTCATGATATGGGCTTTACTAGACCCAGACTTCAAGAGACCCCCCCCCTGCCCTTGTCCCGAGCACAACTCTTCTCTCCTCATCAATCATAGGGCTACAAAGAAAATAAAAATGTAACCAATGCTATTTTCTGTCCATTCACCCCTCTCTAGGGTCTACTCCATTCCTTCCTTTTTGATTCAAGTTTTAACATGGTTGTTATGAATTTAGAGAATGGAAAGAAAGACATTTTTGAGAACAAAAAAAGCAAGGGAGGGGGGGGATCATTTAGGGGAAACAGAGCAGCATCTACCGGCAGTAATTGCTGCAGATTTAGACCTTTGGTCACATGCTACTGGCCACATTGAACGACTCATGGTCCATGCTCTCTGTGGCCTCATTAGTGGTGGTCCAATGCAGAGGGACTATTTACAGTTTATGTATTGAATCACCCCTTGGCAGTCATGTTCCCACCATGTGTGCTGTATTGGTGGTGACTGTATATTTACTGTCCCCACCATCATATCTAACCTCAGGAGTTTTAGCGTCCTGTTTGCCGACTCATGGAATAAGAGGGAGTCTAGGCCAGGGTACAGAAGTTGATTTCAAGAGGATAGATGTTCAACGGTTTACATTGTAACTCAGCCATAACCACTTGGACCGTATAGTGCCCCCCCTCCCCACCTTCCTCTCTCTATTCTGGGGAGCCGTTGACAGAAATAAACAATCTCCAAGCTCACAGAGCCACAAGCTTTAGATCTACTATTTCCGACGAAGAGATTTGGAGCAGACCAATTACAGAGCCAACTCAGGTCTGTTTCACTAAGTATAGAGTGTAACTGTAAGTGGTTGTAATGACCGACAACCGATTATGAGTGTATGAAGTCCAACTCTAAAATGAAGGCAGGCGTGCACATCCAACCGGGCCCAATATAGAGGGCATTACCGACAAAGTCTGCAAACTGCTCTAGAGTTTACAAATGTGGAATGGATAAATAGGTGGATGTGCTTTTTTCACTTCTCTCTCCTTTTTCTCTCCTGTGTGCACCCACAGACATTATCTTCTGTATGCAAACGTTTAAGTTAAGATTAAGAAAGGCCAGCAGCTTTACTGTAGCTCCCGCGCCTATTGAAAACCACATCACATCTGAATCACACATTGTTGTTCTGAAGTTACACTCTATCTGCAGTGCACAGAAAGATACAGTATATGCATACACACACACACACACACACACACACACACACACACACACACACACACACACACACAAACACACACACACACACACACACACACACACACACACACACACACACACACACAAACAGATGTGGAGAGAGAGTTCCCCTTGGCAGCTGAAGCCCTTGAGTCATCATCCGGGATTCCCTTCCTCTCACTTCCAAATATGGGTGGGAGTCTGAGGGAAGAGCGGGAAGCAGAATGCGGAAGGCAGAGTGGAACCCCTTTGTGATGTCAGAACACTGGAGCAGGGAGCCGGGGATTAAAACAGCCTCTCGCTGCCGCCTCTGCCTGGAAATACACGGGAGGAAAGAATTCCAGGCAGCCTAGAATGACGGGAATTTAAGAATCACTGGACTGGTCTGGTATTCTCTTCTGCATGGCTGTAAAACATTATTTGTTTTTTCTTCTTCTTCTTTTT